>WOAB01000090.1:0-1200000 GCA_027886185.1 Rheum nobile
ATGTTTCAAGAAAAAACAAATGAAACTAACATTAGATCTGGTGTCATAGAAGATAAATCATAGGTTAAAATTATATGATCCATAAAGCAACTTCTATCGAGATCAATATAGAGACTGACAAAGAGACAGAGAGAAATGAAATTACCTTTGAAAGATCTGGATCTGAAGATGAGTCTGTTATCCCGGATCTTCGATCAAAGGAATATTTAGGTTTCTGGGGAACATATGATTGTAAGATCGATATTAGTATTGGTCACTTAGAGAAAGAGGATGCATAAAAATGGAGATGTTCATTTTGTGCTTTACTGAAATTTGTGGATGTCGAAAATGGAAGATGAAATCGGAAAGAAAAGTGGATATTAAATGTGGAAAGATTGAAAATGGTAAATCTGGAAATGGAAGGTGGTAGAAGGAAAGAAGAGACGCGTCCCATATAATCTTCAAAGTTAGAAATGGAAAGATTTAACCAGAATCCTAAAATTGGAAAGTGAGAGAGAAGAGAAGAGAAGCGGCGCATAATGAAATGTTGAAATGAATTTAGGGTTTCTGTTTTAGGGTATCCTCTAACGCTATAGTTGGGCTTCGGCACATGAGTTCGATATTGGGCCAGATATGGCTCGACATTGGGCCTGGAAAATGTTTTCGATATTTCTAAACGGATTATTGAAGTCGAGCGTTTTACATTGGGCCGGAGTATTATCCCATTAATGTAACTAGAATTGACTCTTTTTTTTGTTTATTTTTAAAAAAGTTACCATTTGTATTTCAAATTAGTAAGTTATTTACATATTTTTTTTGTGATTTAATGCCAGAATTGGCCTATTGGGCTTGACACTGGATCTATGCCAGAATTGTGCTAATGGGCTTGGTCGTACTAGCAATTTAAAAATTATGTTGGCAACTGTTATTGTGTTTCGAAAACTTCCACATTAAGTATATTGGGCCAAAAAACGTATTGGGCCAAGTAGCCCATTACTCAATGTAGGTTTTAGGGTTAATATAAACTCTGATGCAAATTTTTAATATTTAATTTATTTTATAATATACTATATGCATGCAATTAGATGAAGAAACATCTAGAATAACATAATATTTCGATTTTTTTTTAAAATAATGAGATGTATGATATTTATTAGATTATTAAATGATTAATGGTTCATCTATCCTACATCTTAAAACAAATTCGAAAACTTAATTCAAAATACCTGTCGAAATCAAAGAAATGTGTTAAAAAAAATTTCATTTTGGTGAAACAAGTGAAATAGCGTCTTTCAGAAATGAAACCCTAAAATACATAGAAAGAGAAATTCGGTATGTTTCTTTTCGGTAAATACAGCATCGAGAGTGAAATTCTGGATTTTTAGGAATCGAAACAGAAATGAATTTAGAATTTGAAAATGGAATATTACTTTTCATCCATGTCTGATTTGAAACCGTGTCCTGGTTTTTCAATTGTGCCCTACACTTCCACTTTCGAGATCGACATCTTTTTGCCTTCTTCATCTGCATAATAAATCGGAATATTAGACATAAATACGTGTAAGATACTAAAAAAAAACTCAGATCTGAACAATGAAAACATACCTGGCCCAAGTTCTTCAGTTAATTTAAAAATCTGATTTCGGAAGGAACTCGATCCCCATAAAAATGAGATCGGATTACATATTCAAACTGGATCTGGAAAAAAAACCAACTAAAATTCAGATATTTTCAAACAGTCGAAACAAATACAAAGCGGAAGATGAAGAGGGAGAGATACACAACCTGAATTAAAATATCGTTTCTGAAGGATATCCACACAAAACGAGATCGGTTTACATATTCAAACTGGATCTGAAAAAATAGGAACAAAATATCAGATAATCGAAAATAATCGAAATAAAATACAAAGCGGAAGATGAAGAGGGAGAGAAACACGAACCTGAAATTCGAAATAGAAATCGCCATGGACTTTGTAGATCTTGAAATGGAAAGAAGATGAAAAACTGAAAGAAAGTGAAAGAGAGAGTTTTGGGATTTTAATCTGGAAGCTGCGCCGAGAAATGAATCTCAGATCTGCTCTAGGGTTTTTTTTTTTGCTTAAACAACGCTTATATGTAAATGGGCTTCAATGGGCCAAATTGAACCAAATCTGGCGATAACTAACGCGGCCCTGGAGAGGAAAATGAGATCCGATGTTTTTTGGTGGTAATAATCTGAAACCTGTATTTTGGGCTTCGTCCAATTAGATCGTTATTGGGCTTGAAAACGAGATCGATATTGGGCTTCCATCCTTATTACATTGGGCCGTAATTCTTTTCAGATATCTTAAAACGATATTTGGGACATATGTCCATTATTATTTATAATTTTGTAATAAAATGTAATAATAGGAAAAAAAATTATTTATTTTATTTTTAATAAGTATATAAAATCAATTTTGTAATGTACTAGGCCTATATTTCGAAAACATTCTAATTTTTTTTTCTATAAGTTATGTAAAAACCACCTGTAAACATATCCTTAATTATTGTAATTATAGAAGTAGATACATTTTAAATATGCAAAAAAAAAGATTTCCAATTTGTGTAGAACAACTGAATACAATGTCAAATAAATGTTTAATTTTTTTTTAAGAATCTTGATTATGCAGGCTTTGTTTGTTATGGACGAATTAACTCGACATAACAGAACGATGAGATTTGTTGTTATTAGAGATAAACGACAACGGACAAATTCAAATCAAGCAGGTTATTAAATAGCATTTAATTATTTCACTGTTGTTTTCGATCAAGTTTAATATGCACTTGAATATATAAATTCATTATGCAGGGTATATTCATGGAGTTAGTAATAATTCATCTTTGACTGATCGGATTCCCATGTCCAACATTTCCAATGGTTAGTAATGTTATTTGATACATTCTTTAGTTAATTTTTTTGAACATGTATATTGTAATAAATATTTGATGTTATATAATATCATATTGTCATGATATAATTATTGTAAATTAAAGTAAATAAATTTGTAATTATTGTGTAAAAATGAATATATATAATTGTGGTGTTGTACTTTTCCTTATACTTTTAAATTTGTAACACATATATGTTTATTTATGCAGTACACCAAAATATCACACCGTCGGCTTTGCATTTACCCCGAAGTGATCAAAATGTTCATAATTCATGTTTATCTATAAGTGTTCGAGATCAAGAAAATAACGGTATAACGATGTCCCCGTTATGAATAACAAATCCCATTAGTTTCAATTAACAAGTAATGTGTTATGATATTTAAGCAAACTTTGTGCAGGAAATGTACTTGGAAGTCTTAGCAACTCTGTTCTTACCCAATCTACATCATTATCTAATATTGTTCATGGTTAGTTATTTTTATAAATATATAATATTTTATATACTTTCATGCATTTATTGTCTTCATTTTTTGGTTTTCGACATAAGCGAATAATCATTACATATTTAAATGTGAAGGGACAAGAAATACATATAATTTGCCAAGTCGTACTAATGAAGTTGACATAATGAAGGTTGAACAAGGTACGTTAGTAAACAGTAAATATTAAATGAGTTATTTATTTTATCTAAATATTTGTAATTGGTTTCCACTATTAATTTAGCTCGACATAAGAGGATGTTGAGAATGAATGTGATTAGGCATAAGAGGCATGGAACACCATTAATTGAATCAGGTTAGCAAAAATATCACACCGTCTTTTAAATTCTTAAAGAAATTTTTTCTCTTGCATGTAATTGGAGATGAATATACATTCCGCATTATTCAAACTATATGATCAATTACATTTTTTTATTTCAGGAACTACCAATTCATCTGCGTTGGCATAGTGTTCATCTACATTACCAAATTTAGGTAATTTTATAATTAAAATCATTTGTTGTATGGTTTATATCCATAATAATTATGATTGTTATAAATATATTGTAATGTCCATAATATAAGTTACAATAAGCCCATTTCAGCCTATTATATATATGTTTCAATATATTTGTTCAACCTTTATAAAACGTGCTTACGCGTACAGCATAGTTGTTAATTTGTAACCTTTTATTATATGTATTTATATAATAAATGAAATTAATAAATATATGTTTTTATGTAGTGTCCGATAATCTTACGTCAATGGATTTGCATTTATCAAAAGTGGATCAAATCACTATTAACTCAGTTATACCTACAAGACTAAATGACAAGGAAAACTATGGCACCAGATTATTGTTTTATCAAGCCGTTTTACTAAGTATAATATTACTTTTGTCTTATATCAGTATGTGTACTATGATATATGTATGTATTTTGCAGCTCCTTTACATAACACAAGTCTTACTAATCAAGTTGACATAACAAATGTTGAACAAGGTATGATGGTAATGAGGAAATATTAATTGATTGAGTTATTACATTTGAATAATTGTAATTATGTTTCATTGAAAAATTAGCTCGACGGAAGAGGATGTTGAGAATGAATGTGCTCAGACATAAGAGGCATGGAACACCAGTAAATGAACCAGGTTAGAAAAAACCCCTTAATTGTATGCTAAATCCTTAATGAAAGTTACGTTGTCATTTATTTAGATATTCATATATGTTAAAAATTATTTCATTGTTCAAAAATATGACCACTTACATGTCTCAATTTCAGCAACCACTAATTCATCTGCTTTGCCCGAGTGTTCATCTACATTGCAAAATATAGGTATTTTTTAAATTAATATCATATTTTTTTAATGCTTAGAAGGATGCTATTTTACGTTTCATTCGAATTGTTACATTTAGTATATGAAAATAAAATACGATAAAATAAGTAATTTTTTGTATATTTAATATATATGTTACAGTTTCTTTGTTCAACCTTTATTCTCTATATAACAATGAGCAACGGTATAATTCCTGTTACAGTGACGAATAGAAGAACAAGAAATCATACTGGTAACTCTGGTAAGTCTGTTGTATATTTTTTCTAAAAATTTATAATATTTTTGTCCATTCTTTAACACTCATTAATATGTTATAGTTCAATACATCGATCACGGTGAACGAGTGTATGAATGTATGCATTGTGGGGCATTGCTATGGCATGCTGAAAGAATGAACACACAAAACCCTTCAAGCGGAGATATATGTCATATATGTTCATTATGTTGCATGAAAGGAAAAATTGAGCTTCCATTGCTACAAGAGCCACCGCCGTTGTTGAAAAAACTTTTGACAAATAAGCATCCAAAAAGCAAACAATTTTGTGAGAACATTATAGCTTACAATATGATGTTTGCTTTCACCTCTTTGGGAGGAACTGTGTCGCCAATCACGAAAGGTCGTGGAACGTATTGTTACAGAATGCATGGTCAGTTTTTTCACAGAATAGGGAGTTTGTTACCAGTGTCGGGCACAACTCCAAAGTTTTCCCAACTATATATATATGATACTGAAAAGGAGGATTCAAACAGAATCAATGCGATAAGGTATGTCAATTACATAATTTTTTTGGTACCGCGTATTGTTATATAATGTTATTCTTTAATATTAAGCTTGCACGTTGATCTTTTTTTATTGCAGCTCTAGAGTCAAAAAAGTTGATGAATCGCTTGTGATTGAGTTGAGAAAGATGATAGATCAACACAACCCCCATGCAAAAGCATTTAGAACGGCCAGAGATCGTTTTAAGGATGAAGGTGTTAGCGATATGAAGTTACGACTGCTTAGCAATAGAAACACTGATGGGCGGAGATATAATCTCCCGACGAGTTCAGAGGTTGCTGCTATTATTCTCGATGATAATGATACTGAATATCATCCCAGGGACATTATACTTCATACAAGGTCTGGTTAGTTACAGCGGATACACGAATTACATCCTTCGTATATTGCTCTTCAATATCCGTTGGCATTCCCTTATGGTGAGGACGGGTATCGCACTGATATTGATTTAAGTGAAAGGTGCAACACTTCTGCAAGGAAGAGGACAATGGTTACGTTAAAAGAATTCATTCAGTTTCGAATTCAAGAGCGTCGAGGCGAAGCCGAAATTCTGAGGTCATCTAGAAAGTTGTATCAGCAATTTTTTGTTGATGTTTACACAATGATTGAATCAGAAAGGTTGAACTATCATCGATATCATCAGAAGAACATACGTGCTGATTTATATACAAATCTTGCTTCAGCAAAGAGCAAGGGTCATACAGCACCGGCATCAACTGGAAAGCGAATAGTGTTGCCATCTTCATTTACGGGTGGTCCTAGATATATGCAGCAGAACTATCAAGATGCAATGGCAATATGCAAACACCATGGTTATCCAGATCTATTCATAACATTCACATGCAATTCAAAATGGCCTGAAATTGTCAAGTTTTGTGAAGAAAGGGGTCTACAACCAGAGGATCGACCAGACATTACATGTAGAGTATTCCACATGACTGGAGTCCATGATCAAAGATTTCAAAGTAAACAAATTTTTTGGCAAGGTTACTTCAGGTAATTTCTATTTTACTGTCCTCATTTAAGTTATTGTTTACATGTGTATAAAATAAATTATTTTCCCGACATGTTATATTCTATTGTATTTTTTTGGCTTTTTTAAAATGTATTAATTAACTTGAATTTATATTTTGACTTATGCATATTTTGCAGTTATTTACACAATTGAATTCCAAAAGCGGGGTCTACCACATGCACATATTTTATTATTCTTGGACAAGAATCTAAGTTGCCAACTACTTCAGATATAGATTCTGTCATTTCTGCAGAAATTCCACACCCAACTGAGGATGCTGATTTATTCCATGTCGTGAAAAATTGCATGATGCATGGTCCATGCGGAGCTTCTAAACCATCGTCTCCTTGTATGGCTCATGGAAAGTGTAGAAAGTACTTTCCCAAAAAATTTGTTGAGCAGACTTTTGTTGATGACGATGGCTACCCTGTGTACAGAAGACGTGACGATGGTAGAACGATAGGAAAAAGTGGAGTTCCCCTTGATAATCGGTATGTGGTTCCTTACAATGCATTTCTTCTACTAAAATACAATGCACATATTAATGTTGAATGGTGTAACCGATCGGGCTCTATCAAGTATCTGTTCAAGTACATAAACAAAGGCCATGATCGCATCACTGTTGCAATTACAAACTCTGATGCAAACAATGTCGGTGATAATTGCATGGACGAAATAAAAAACTACTACACCGCTCGGTATGTATCTGCGTGTGAAGCGGCTTGGAGGATTTTTGGCTTTGATATTCATTACAGGACTCCTGCTGTTCAACGTTTGAATTTGCATCTTCCCGGCGAAGAAAGCGTTTTGTTTAATGATGATGATCCTATTGATGATGTCTTAAATGATCATGAAAGTGATAAATCAATGTTTCTGCAATGGATGGAGGCTAACAAAAAGTATCCAGAAGCTAAAGATTTGACTTATTCTGAATTTCCAGATAAATTTGTTTGGGTTGCTTCGACTAGGCATTGGAAAAAACGTGTCAAGGGTGGTTCTGTTGGCAGGATTTATCATGTAGCTCCTGGTACTGGCGAGAAGTACTATCTTAGAATTTTGTTGAATCATATAAAAGGACCAACATGCTACGAAGATTTAAGGACTGTTGAAGGTTTAGTTTATAGTACATTTAAAGAAGCTTGCTATGCCTTGGGGTTGTTAGATGATGACAGAGAATATGTTGACGGTATAACTGAAGCAAGTTATTGGGGATCAGCAAACTACATTAGGAGTCTATTTGTATTTCTTTTGGTGTCTGATTGTATGGCAAAACCAGAGTTTGTTTGGCAACAAACATGGAGACTTTTAGCAGATGACATTGCCAATAAACAGAGGAGAATTCTACGAATTAATGGTATGTATTTATTTAAGGTTTTGTACTTGATCATAATATTTGATATAGTTTTTGGCATAATATATTGTACTCATCTAATTGTAATGACATGTGGATTATATTTATATGCAGTTTTGCATGTTACTGATGAGCAGTTACAAAACTACGCTCTTGCCGAAATTGACAAGTTATTACGACAAAATGGTAGTAGTTTGAGTCACTATAAAACCATGCCTTCTGTAGATTCAAGCCTCATATCTGAAGGTTTCAACAAGCTTATACAAGATGAACATCGATATGATAAATCATCTCTAGCCGAGGAACATTCACAATTACTCTCTAGATTTACAATGGAGCAAAAATAGGTGTACGATGAGATCATGAATGCTGTTTGATCAAATAACGGGGGTGTCTTCTTTTTATATGGTTATGGTGGTACAGGCAAAACGTATATATGGAGGGCACTTTCGGCGGCTTTAAGGTCAAAAGGTGAAATAGTGCTTACCGTTGCTTCAAGTGGAAATGCAGCTCTCCTAATACCCGGCGACAGAACTGCTCATTCGAGGTTTAAAATACCTTTGCAAGTTAATGAGGATTCAACGTGTCATATATGTTCAGGTACAGAATTATCTGAGTTGATATGTGCCGCCAAACTTATTATCTGGGATGAAGCAGTCATGACGAATAGGTATTGTTTTGAAGCTTTAGACAGGACATTACGAGATATTTTACGAACTACAAATCCTCTTAGTTTAGAACAGCCTTTTGGAGGAAAAGTCGTAGTATTTGGTGGAGACTTTAGGCAAATCCTACTCGTTATCTCAAAAGGGAGCAGGGAAGATGTTGTTTTTGCTACAATTAATTCCTCTTATTTGTGGCATCATTGCAAAGTTCTTACGCTGACAAGGAACATGAGGATTCAACAAGGTACATCTGAATCTCAGATCCAAGAGGCAAAAGAATTTTCAGAATGGATATTAAGCATTGGAAATGGGACTGCAGGTGTTGATAATGATGGAGAAGCGCAAATAGAAATCCCCGATGAACTATTGGTCAAGGATTATGATTTAGATCCGATTCCAGCAGTTGTTAAATCTGTCTATCCCTCTTTAATGGAAGATCAGTTGTGTCCTGCATACTTTGAAGAACGAGCCATTCTTGCTCCAACACACGAAGAGGTAGATAAAGTTAATGAATATATATTGTCTTCTTTGTCTGGGGATGAAAAGATATATCTCAGCTCTGATAGTCTGTGCAAGGCAGGTTCTGTTAAAGACGATGATGCGAGTATTTATACGTCTGATTTTTTGAACAGTCTGAGATGTTCTGGTCTACCAAATCATGTCCTCAAACTAAAGGTTGGTGTGCCTATTTTGTTGCTCTGAAATATTGATCAATCTTTAGGTTTATGCAATGGGATGAGACTGATCACCACGCAACTTGGCAGTCATGTTATACAAGGGCGAATTATCTCAGGCAATAATATCGGACATACTGTATTGATTCCTCGCATGATAATATCACCATCAGATACTTCATTCCCTTTCAAGTTTCAACGGAGACAATTTCCCTTGAGTGTATGTTTTGCTATGACCATAAACAAAAGCCAAGGCCAATCTCTTGCAAAAGTTGGTTTGTATCTTCCACGTCCTGTTTTCAGTCATGGTCAGTTTTATGTTGCATCGTCAAGGGTAACTAGCAAGAAAGGTTTGAAGATATTGATTTGCGACAAAGACAAGAAGAGGTATAATACTACAACCAATGTAGTATACAAGGAAGTTTTTAATAATTTGTAGTCATTTTGAACATCGTTCCAGATTTAGTGTTTTTTTCTTCATTCTCATGTGTTTTATGATCATTTTTAGTAATTTTTGCAGCTTTTAATACTATTGATGTAAGTTGTGTGGCTATATCTAATTGAAACACTAATTAGCCAATTTTACTATTAATAAAGTTATGGAGAGTGCCGTCTCTCTTTATATAATTAGTCTTTTGTATATCTTGATGACAGTTTAATGTTCGTTTATTCATGTTTTATTCAAATAACTAAAAAAATATATTCACCCAATCACTCATCCATAATTTAAAAATATGTTTATTACAAATGTAAGAAAAAATAAACAAATCCCGTGCAAGGCACGGGTATTACACTAGTAGATTTTATAATTCCAAATAAAATGAAAGACATTACAATAATAACCTTATTTAAAATCTAAAATATTACCGGTTATACAGTATGCTTGTCTTGTTTTCATGCAGTTGGTACCTTCTTTATATAAAGGTCCAATGATAATCCTAGAAGAGATATGACTTACCATAAAAATAAGATAATATCATGGCTTGGGCCCAATCTAAGATTTAAAAAACACGGTAAAAGATACTTCTTAACATAGGACAAGAAGTATTATAACCCATAAAGTGATATATCTTCTAGTGCGTGAGCCTTGACGGGTTTATTCCTTCAAATATAAAAATGTTGAAACTATGAAAACAAGATCTTCTTGGACGCATCTTTTGGCGGTTAATCTTCGCGGCTCCCGTGATGGTCATTTCCATATCGTCCTCCTTTAACAGTGTTGGTCATGATCCGTGTCTTACGTCTCGACGCCTCTGGACTTTATACGTGGACACGATCCTAGGGCCCTAATAATACCCCTAAGAAGTTTGGAAAGCGAATCGTCTTGAGCATGAGAAACATCACCATTACAACGCCTCAGAAATCATAGTCCACCAATCACATCAAATATCACGTCATATCTTTTCAAAATTCAAATGCAACCTTTCTTCCATTTAGGGCAACACGGACTCACTTTTTCTTTACTCCTTTGCACCTTTGCAACTCCAATAGGTACATACTCTCTCTTTTCTTCTTCTTCTTCTTCTTCTTCTCCATTTCTCTTCTTACTTCCTTCAAAACTCTTTTCCAATTGCGGAAAAAGCTATATTATCTTCTTCCATCAACACAACCTTGCCAAACCCTACCAAAGGGCCTCTTCTGTCGCAAACCCTAAACCCTTTGTCACGGCCGTCGGGTTTCCAGAGGATGCAGTCGTGATGGTGACAGATGAAAGCGTCTACCCAGACCACTTTTGTAGGAACTATATATGCGTGTTTGCGTATCCCTTTCAATTCGGTCATAGGCTCCCCTTCTTGCCCCTTATACGCTCCTTGAAAGCCCTTGAAATTAGAAACGGTCAAATTTGTCCTCAAAATTGGAGGATTTTGCTTAGCATGGACTGAATCATCGCTACCCACAACATTTCTTTTACGATCCAGGACCTTCTCCACTCCTACTCCCTTGCTCTATGCAAACAGGGTCGCGTCACTTTGAAATCCAGATCTGCAAAATCGGCTCTAGTGATCGACGACTGATAACAGGTTTTAGTCGTATCACCTGATCAAAATAAATCCTAACAAACCTAGATAAGTAGTTTGGGCAAGCAAGGGTCGAATCCCACAGGGAGGAGTTGTTTATCTTTATGTGAATTAGCATGCAAAGGTAACAAAAGGGGGTTTTAAGGTTGATTGTTGTAAACAAGTAAACAAAGTAAAGAAAGCAAAGAGTTTGTATTCAATTAAGGGAAAACACTTAGCCAAATAAATATCCACCTTTCATATGATTAATCAATCCTAGGTTATCTCTATTCCTTTCCTTTGATTATTCATGTCCCTATTCTTAAATAGTCACTAGTCCAACTAGTCCTAGCAACCCTTACTATTGAACGCACGAGAAACTATCAAGATTTAGAACAACAACAGCATAGAGCATAGGATCAAACCAGGATACATACAACACCGATGTTTCACAGCATTTAGCACATAATCAATTCTCTTTCATAATAATCTAGTCCAACTAGTCCTAGAATATCATGTCTGCTACTCTAGATAAGGAATCTCAACTCGAAATATCCAAACCCTAGCAATAGACAATTACTAATATCGACTAGGTGATCAAGCTAGTCAAATCAATAACAATCAATAGGAATATGCTCACGAGAAAAGATATAATCCAAAGGAAATAGGAAATAGAGAATTAACCTCACAATCAAATCATACGAAAAGCTTCAATTGTCGGACTAAGCAATAGAGTGCTTAGCTCCTCATAGTTCTTGGAAACAAAATAACTTCAAAGGGAAAACTGTTGAATGCTAAAACGTGATGATTAATTTTATGATGAACAATGAAAGGGAAACTAGGTTAAATAACCTAACCCTAAAACTAAAGGGAAAAGATAACGAAAGTAGTCTAAAAGGAAACTAAAGTATAATGTTCGAAATAAAATAAAGAAAATAATCGGAAAAGGGAAAAACATAAAAAACTTCGGAAATCTCCGTCGGATCGCCTGGCGTGTGCTTCCGCGGCCGCGGCACCAAATCCGCGATCGCGGAAAATAGGAATGTGCTCTCGACTTCGTCTCGCTTAAGGGTTTTTCCGCGGTCGCGGAATATGTTCCGCGGTCGCGAAAAATGGACTTTTCTGCTCCGTCCTCTCGAATTAGCCGCGATCGTTCTCCTTCGTCACCCGCGGTTGCGGATTTCTTCTGTAGACCCAGTTGGGTCTATTCTTCGTCTTCTTGGGTGGTTCCTTCTCTCTTCAATATATCTTCATTTAAGTTTCTCCAAACCACCATATCCGCACTTCTACTTCAACTCCGTACTCCACAGTTGTGCTCTAAATCCATACAAATGGCACCCTGAACACCGGTAATAACTCCTAGATAAGCACTACAAAATAGTGCTGATCAAACTCCCCCATGCTTAAACCTTGCTCATCCTCGAGTAAGCTAAAAGAAACCTACTTCTCCAATCAAATCCCCAAGGTCTCAGGAAGCATAGAAAAATCATCTCCTCTAAGAATCGCATCTAACAATGACTCTCCAAGGCACCAACACAATATGCTCAACACAACATACACACAACAAAATCACAACACCAAGCTAGAAGGAAAGCAGAGTGCTTCCCCCAAGCTTATCTCGAACACCATAGAGTGAAAAATAATTTAATCCTAGCCTCCCATCTATCTTCTTATCGCTCTAGAGTGACCTACCCGAATTCTCTTTATATCACCTCTTCTTATGCCACCACGCCAGGTAAAATGATGATTCCTAAAAATCACTCTTCTTATTTTCACTCACTTTGCCAAGGCGCCCTTTCGGGTTTTCACCAAGCCACTCATTTCATTTTCCAATAGATGGGCTCACATATAACTCACATCACTCTTGACCAATTATTACCCCAGCCTAATGCTGGTCCAAGCCACCTGCTTATTGCATAAGCCGCCCTTTCGGGTTTTCGACTTATCCCAGGATTTCTATTTTTGTCTTTTTTGAATTTTGTCTTTTTTTTTATTTCTCCTCAACGACATAGCAAGTATAGAATCCTCCCCCATGCTGAAACATTGCATTGTCCTCAATGTGATGAAAGACAAAAAAGAATGAAGCACAGGGAAGGGGGAAAAGTACTCACAACCGTTGTCGAGTTGGCTTGGACACTGAAGTTGTTGCTGGCGGTGTATCAATAAGCTCGTGTCTCTAGTGTTACGCGGGTCTTCAACTCAACTCTATCGTGTAACCAAAGTGAACTACTGTGGTGAGTAGTGGTATAACAAGTAAGTCGGGTTTGCACGGCCTTCAACTCAATCAACTCATACCATGCAACCAAAAGGAACCACTGTGGTGAGAAGTGGTAAATCAAGGGAACGGGGTTGCATGACCTTCTACGAACACAAAAAATAGGCCCAGATGTAATCGTGGTGTGGGCCCTAGTGTTCCTCTTCCTCCTCAACTGTCAATTATAGGGCCATCATCGTTGCCAAATAATGTGTGGGGATAATGTCTCCTCCTTGGCAACATGATGCGCACCTCCTCTCCATGGGGTATTCGGACAGCTGACCTTCGATGGAACTCTTTTTTCTTTTTTTTTTCTTTTTTTTCGGATAAATTTTTTTTTTTTTTTTTTTTCCGGACAGGGCAATAGAAGGACTTACATTGGTGTGGGCAACACCTTCTTCAATATGATTCGGGTCTCCTCCCTGCAGGTTAGTTCGAAACAAAACAAAAACAAAAGCAAAAACACACGAACAAAAGCAATTAAAAACAAGAATTGAAAAGACAAGAAAAGAAATACATACCTCGGGTTGCCTCCCGGACAGCGCCTTAGTTATTGTCGTGGCTCGACATACTACTCGACCTCCTCAACTTGGTTCGCTCACCTCCAATGAGCACTCAGGGTTCCCATCGGGAGGGTGTCTCTTGGAATCATTAATGTTGAATCTGACCCTCTCCCCGTCGAATTCCATTGTGAGCAAACCGCTGCTCACGTCTATCTTTGTACCTGCCGTATTCATGAACGGCCTTCCTAACATCACAGGCGTTGCGTCCTTGTCCTGCCCCGTGTCCATCACAAAGAAGTCTGCAGGGAACACTAACTTGTCCACCTCGACCAGCACATCCTGCACCACTCCTTTGGGGTAGACATATGAGTTATCCGCCAATTGGATGACAATCCCCATCTTCTCTAATGGTCTCAACTCCAAGGACTCGTAGTGTGAGAGAGGCAACACATTTATGGAGGCACCCAAATCAAGTAACGCTTTGTCGAACAGGGCACCCCCAATCTTGCATGGAATCGTGAACATCCCTGGATCACTCGCCTTCTTAGGTATCCGCTTTTGCAGCATAGCGGACACATTCTCACTGACTAGCACATTTTCTTCTCCTTCACATCCCTCTTCCTCTTAATCATCAGAGCTCCTTCAAGAATTTAGCGTAGCGAGGGATATTATTGACCAGCTTGAGTAAAGGAATATTTATCTCGCAGTTGCTGAACGTCTCAAACAATTCCTTGTCATTGGCTGGCCTCCTTGTGTCCGCCAGAGCTTCAGGGAAAGGTACGGGTGGCTTTTCGGATCCGAGCGGAGGGAAATAGGGGTGCACGTAGTCGTTAGAGGGATCGTGAAGACGAGAGGACGCTTTTGGAGCATTTCCGCGAGCGCGGATTGGTGGCCGCGGTCGCGGAAGTTGTTCGACCTGGTCGCTGTCGTCCACGCTTTTTCCGCGGTCACGGATTTCCTGCCGCGGTCGCGGAAAATGCTCGACCTGTTGCTCCTCTACATCCGCGCTTTTTCCGCGGTCGCAGATTTCCTGCCGCGGTCACGGATTTGCGCCGATTTCGTCCGTCTCCTCAGTAGTCATGCCACGGTCGTGGCTCTCATCTCCGCGGTCACGGACGTCTTTCTCGCGTGCTCGCCTGGCTTCCACCTCAGCCCCGCTCCTTAACATCATGGAACAGACGTTCTCCCACGGGTTGACTACCGTTTGAGATGGTAGTTTCCCCGACTCCCGAGCTTCCAACTTGCTTACAGCAATGGAGATCTGCCCCATTTGTTTCTCCAGGTTCTGAATACTTGACCGCATCTCTTGATTTTGTTGGATCACAGCATTGCCCAACGTTACCATTTTCTGAGCTAGGGTCTCCTGCTGCTTGGTCAACCCTCCAATTTGTTGGGCCGTAGTGCTAGCCAACGTTGTCATATTCTGAGTTAATTCTGTTATGCACTTGGTGATGGTCTGGATCCTGTCGTCACTGGATGTAGGGGCACTGGAACTCTGCACCTGGGGTCTTTGGTCATAAGGAGCTCGAAAGGGTTGTTGACCCCCCGACTGCTGGTACTGTGGTGGGCGGGGGAGAAACTGTGGCAGCCTCTGTGGATGGTCTTGGTTCTCCTGGCCATGATGAATATTCTGTTGGTTCCCGTATCTCAGATTGGGGTGATCTCTCCACCCTGGATTGTATGTGTTGGAGTATGGGTCATATCTTGGCCTTTGAGGGCCATATCCTCCAATTGCATTCACCTCAGCAGTGGGCTCCTACAGTGTGGGACATGCGTCAGTTGGATGCATCGTGTCGTAGCATATCCCACATGATTTGACCTGCTGCTGGACACCCTTCATCATGCACCGCCTCATCATCTTTTTCATCTCAGTCATCTCAGCAAGTAGAGTGGAATTGGGCTGAGATTCTACAGCTTTCACGGATTGGGCGCCCGCTCGTCTGCTAAATTGTCTTGAGCCCTCAGATAGTTCAAAGAAAACTTCAAATGCCTGGTCTGGAGTCTTATTCAGGATGTTTTCTCCACAGGTAGCGTTCACAATCCGACGCTCGTCATCAAGTAAACCTCTGTACAAATAAACTACGAGGTCCTGGTCGGAGTAGCCATGATAGGGGCAACTAGAAATCAGCTTCTTGAAGCGCTCATAGTACTCGTAGAGCGACTCAACAGCCTGCTATTCGATGTTGCTAATACTCCTCTTCAGGCTGTTCAGCTTCGTCGCTGGGAAGTACTTCTCCAGGAAGGTCTTCTTCATCTTAGCCCACATGTCTATGCTCCCTGGAGTCAGGTAGTAGAACCAGTCATTGGCCGCATCCTTTAAGGAGAAAGGAAAGGCCCTCATCTTGATCTGGTCTTCAGTCACGCCCTTCGGCTTCATGCTTGTACAGACTGCATAGAACTCCGACAGATGCTTGTTAGGATCTTCACCACTCATCCCATGGAAGTGGGGGAGTAAGTGGATCAACCCAGACTTGAGCTCGAAGTTGACTCCGTCAGCAAGCTTAGGAAAATGCACAGCCAGCGGTTGCTGTTGCAGGTTGGGGGCAGTCAGCTGCCTCAACGTCTGTTGCTCGTCAGCCATCTCAAAAGTTGGGTTGTCAAAGACTAAAGATCTATTTACTAGCTCTGCGACTCTGAGAGAGCGTTCTCTCAATTTCTGAATTCAAAGCCAAAAGGGGAGAGTTAATAGCACGGGTGTGGACCATAAGATAGGTCCACACAACAGTAACAAACACACACAAAGAAAAATCAAAACTTGCCTCCCCGGCAACGGCGCCAATTTGATAACAGGTTTTAGTCATATCACCTGATCAAAATAAATCCTAACAAACCTAAACAAGTAGTTTGGGCAAGCAAGGGTCGAATCCCACAGGGAGGAGTTGTTTATCTTTATGTGAATTAGCATGCAAAGGTAACAAAAGGGGGGTTTTAAGGTTGATTGTTGTAAACAAGTAAACAAAGCAAAGAAAGCAAAGAGTTTGTATTCAACTAAGGGAAAACACTTAGCCAAACAAATATCCACCTTTCATATTATTGATCGATCCTAGGTTATCTCTATTCCTTTCCTTTGATTATTCATGTCCCTATTCTTAAATAGTCACTAGTCCAACTAGTCCTAGCAACCCTTAGTATTGAACGCACGAGAAACTATCAAGATTTAGAACAACAGCAGCATAGAGCATAGGATCAAACCAGAATATATACAACACCGATGTTTCACAGCATTTAGCACATAATCAATTCTCTTTCATAATAATCTAGTCCAACTAGTCCTAGAATATCATGTCTACTACTCTAGATAAGGAATCTCAACTCGAAATATCCAAACCCTAACAATAGACAATTACTAATATCAACTAGGTGATCAAGCTAGTCAAATCAATAACAATCAATAGGAATATGCTCAAGAGAAAATATATAATCCAAAGGAAATAGGAAATAGGAAATAGAGAATTAACCTCACAATCAAATCATACGAAAAGCTTCAATTGTCGGACTAAGCAATAGAGTACTTAACTCCTCATAGTTCTTGGAAACAAAATAACTTCAAAGGGAAAACTGCTGAATGCTAAAACGTGATGATTAATTTTATGATGAACAATGAAAGGGAAACTAGGTTAAATAACATAACCCTAAAACTAAAGGAAAAAGATAACGACAGTAGTCTAAAAGGAAACTAAAGTATAATGTTCGAAATAAAATAAAGAAAATAATCGGAAAAGGGAAAAACATAAAAACTTCGGAAATCTCCGTCGGATCGCCTGGCGTGTGCTTCTGCGGCCGCGGCACCAAATCCGCGGTCGCGGAAAATAGGAATGTGCTCTCGACTTCGTCTCGCTGAAGGGATTTTCCGCGGTCGCGGAATATGTTCCGCGGTCGCGGAAAATGGACTTTTCTGCTCCGTCTTCTCGAATTAGCCGCGATCGTTCTCCTTCGTCACCCGCGGTCGCGGATTTCTTCTGTAGACCCAGTTGGGTCTATTCTTCGTCTTCTTGGGTGGTTCCTTCTCTCTTCAATATATCTTCATTTAAGTTCCTCCAAACCACCATATCCGCACTTCTACTTCAACTCTGTACTCCACAGTTGTGCTCTAAATCCCTACAAATGGCACCATGAACACCGGTAACAACTCCTAGATAAGCACTACAAAATAGTGTTGATCAACAACACGAAGAACGATCGTGGTTGGTCTGATTGTTTATAATATTGTGTTAATTTATAATGTTGAATAATTAGTGGTAGGATTTTTCCATGTGCTTCGAAAAAGATTATGTGTTGCAAGATTGAAAACCCATGTTAGATTGCTCACATCAGCAGGGACGAGGTCTGAACATGGTATTGGCGATAAATAAAACTTGGGAGCAAAAAGTAATATTACATACGAGAAGTGATGAAGTTATATGTCGTTCACGAAGCAACCAAAAATGGCAAACACGTACAAAGAAAAAAACAAATTTGCATTTGAGTTGAATGGATTGATAGAGGTGGACATGACATGGATACTTTCAGTGACATGCAATAGTCATGATCATGTCCTTCCACAAAGCTTAGAGGGCCACACCTACACCATATGTTTGAAGGTGGATTGGCAAAGGGCAGTGGATGCGTTGACAGATGCCCGAGTAAATCTGGAGAGTATTCTCACCTACTTAAGACATAAGTACAACAACATTTTTACATCGAGGAAAGAAATTTATAATAATTCACAAGGTTACCACAAATCAGAAATGGGGCACACGCATGATGGTAACTCAATTCACTCTACATTATTTAAGGAATAACGATTACTATGTCATTTGTCGATAACCGAAGGGTGCCTGAAAGAAAGATGTGATTCAAGACTTGTTTTGGGCTCACTCTCAATCAATTGCATCTGTTGAACTTGTTTATTTATGTCGTCATCATGGATACGACTTGATTTATGCCGTCATCAAGGATACGACATACAAGACGAGGAAATAAGTTTTTATGTTATTCAATATAATGAAGTAATTTTAGGAAATTATGGTAATTACGTCATTTAATACTTTTATCTAACTAAATTACATGTACAATTCAACTCTACTTGATATGTCGGCTTAACGTGCATGGGAAAGACGTTTAGCATTGCTTATTCTTTCACCGCACATGAGAGCGCCGATCACTACAGATGGACACTGTGTGAGTTGGCGAACTTGTTCAAATGTATCATAAAAAGACCAAGGACAATAGTGATGGATCGAGAGATGGGCGAGATCCAAGTTTTAGCCGTGGTATATCCCAATGGCCAACATCAACTGTGTTGCATGCATATACAAGGAAATGTGAGGGCATATGCACTCAATGTGATGGGTAATGACGGTTTAGCAAAGGTTTTTGCGGCCTAATATGTAATATCCCACTTAAATTAGAAGGGTAATATAGTAATTTTAATTTGATAAAAATAAAAGTTATGAAATTTATTTTATTTCTTTTAGAGGAGTAATTTAAATTTTCATTAACTTAAGTTCAAAAGTTAGATTAAGATAATTTTATACAAATTATCAAATGAGTTATAATAGTTTGGTGTAGAAATAAATAAATAAGTATAATAATAAATATAGTTTTAGAATTTTATATATAATAATAAAGGGTATAAGAATTATTATGTCTATCTATGGGAGGGATAAAATAATAAATACTTTAAGACTGTTATGTATTTAAGTTATGGATGGTCTAAATTATAGGTAACCTTATGTTAATTATAATTTAAATAAACTTATCAAATTTTAACTTAGAATGCTTGAACCAATTTAACAAAGTGTTAAAAATGTGTTAAGTATGGTTAAAATTATAAGAAAGGGTAATTTAAGCATTATTTTAACCTAAGTTAATCTTGCTACATATTAATTTTGGGTTAAAATAATATTATAAACTGAGAATAATAAAATAAATATGTTTGGGTATTTTTTGTAAATTTTAAAATGTTATTTGAGAGCATTTTTGCCACAACTTAAAACGTTGGCCAAAAATATGCAAATATGCTAAACGTGAGGGGGCCCGACCGTGAGTAAGCCCATCTTCTTCAACATCTCGTCCGCCCCTCGGTCAAGCTACATCAATGGAGGTTTGGAGCCCAAATTCGAGCGCGGAATTTGAAATTGAATACCGGAATTTTGTGGTAAGATTGAGCTGCATATTATACCCCTAAAATCTGGAATCAAATCCCCCTACTTTGTCCCAATTTTCCCCGAAATGGTAATCAAACCCTAGAACGCGTCGAGTGTGATTTTTGTGAAATTCGATCCGATTTAGGATCAATTGGGACCGAATGTTACTCGATTTCGAGTCTCTCATTATGGGCTACCTCCACACTATAAATACAACCCCAACCGATTCCATTTCGTCATCCAATTTCGAGCTTAACACCCCCGATTCCTCTATTTCAATGCGCGGCTGTTCTTGGCATTTTCCGGCCACCACGGTGCTCCTCCGCCACAATTAAATCCACCCCTGGAACCACCTTTGAGTCCTATTTGAAACCCCTCTCACACCGACGCCGGAGGTGCCCCGACGATCCCTTATTTGGACCATTTCCGACGAGTGTCAACCGCGAGTCCGGTGAGAATTGGTTGGTCCGATTTGCGAATTTGGTTATTTGTTTTTAATTTGATTTGGCTTAATCTTGATTATTTTAATTAATCTAGATTAATGAAAAAAAATGTCAGGATTAATTTAATTTTTTAATATTAAAATTTAATTAATTATAATTATTTTGGATATTATCTTATAGAAAAATTAGCAAAATATAGGTCTACACCATAATTGCAGGAGACCATAACTGCATTACACCCTTAGACCATAAATATAGGAATTAGCACTAATGCCTAATTTTTATTGCACGAGTATCTATTTAGGGGTAAAATGGTCTAAAATAATTATATTAATGTCCAAATTTCCTATTTTCCAAAAAAAAGTAAATTCAATTTTCATTTCCCCTTTTACTTTAATTTTTGTATCAATGTGCTCAAGGTAATCCTCCGGGGCATACCGCTTGGTCATGACATGAATGAGTTGGTTCCAAGCAACAAGTGGAGGCAAACGGCGTCTCTCTCTCTCTGTGGTAAAGCGGAACCACCAAGCTCGGGCATTGCCGGTAAAGTGAAGTGTGGCAATCTTGACTTTCTCATGGTCCTCATACCGGCAATGTTGGAGAGCATACTCCGTGGCTTTCTTCCAATCAAGGAACTTGGCCGCATCATACTCGCCCTCAAAGGGCTCAATTCGAACCTTCACCTCTCGGCTTGCTTCCAATCAAGGAACTTGGCCGCATCATACTCGCCCTCAAAGGGCTCAATTCGGACCTTCACCTCCCGGTGTTGACCTTCACCATACTTGTCGGGCTACAAGTGGAGGCAAGCGGCGTCCAAAACAATTGTATCAATGTCCAACTCACGGCGTTATTTGAATCTGTTGTAAACATCTTATACTGTCGTCTTAGGACCACCAGGACTACCAAAAAATCATTCCATTACTATCCCGTCAGCTTTAGTATCCACAAATGGAATTTCACCACAATTCAGTCCAGTTATGAGAGCGAACTCCTTGATCGAAAACCTCAACTTTTTCCCTGCCACATCATACCAAGACTCCTACTTCTTTTTTGTTTCAAGTTGTTTGAATAGAACTGCATGCAATGTCTGTGAAGAAAATGATACTTGCTGCAACATTTTCAGAACTTTTCCAAACAGGTCATCCAAAACCCGTTGCCAATCCACATGTGTCAACTTGTTTTCAATCTCACAAACAAAGTGCCCCATACAGTTGATATTAATTTTTCTGTAGAATGGTTCCCATTCGAAATAATTGTACCTAATCTGCAAACGAAATGAAAAAACCCCTAAACAAACGAAATCGAACAATTTGAGAAGCCTGAGAGGACAGATGAAACAAAAAAGCCTAAACAAATACTCCCGATACAAATTGAACCATTTCAGAAGCGTGACAGGACAATTGAAAAATACCCTAAACAAACAGAAAATATACAAATTGAACCATTTGCGAAGCCTGACACGACAAATCCAACAAAAAAGCATAAACTAAATCAAAATATACAAATTGAACCATTTCAAAAGCCTGACAGGACAATTGAAAAATACCCTAAGCCCTAAACAGAAAATGTAGACAACTTAAATCCTCTTTAAAGATTAAGGGTTTTTTCGCCTTAAATGTTTTTGCTTTTGGCCTCCTCAACCTGCCCTTCCCGGATTTTTTGGCTATGGGACTGTCACAAGTTTTTTCCCTTTCACCTGCACTTCGTCTCTCTGCTTCGTCTTCTTTCGACCCTGGCTGTTTTCTTCTTTTCTCTTCGCTATTCTTTGGGCTCGATTATTTACCGCCTCTAAGCACTACCATTTTCTAGGGTTTTTTTGTTACGCGGTTCAGAGGTTGAGGATAAGTTCGAGGAGGGGGGAGTAAGTAAAAATGGAGTTGCAGAGTCGAGTTAATGGAGAGAGATAGAGGGAGTAAGTAAGAAAATGTGGAGCTGGAGGGAGTAAGAAAAAGTGGACTTGAAGAGTAAGCAAAACTCGAGTCTCGCGTTAATAGGGAAAGATGGAGGAGTTGAAAAGTCGCGTTCTGGGGAAGAAGAAAATGTCCGATGACAATGATGGATGTTGCAGAGTCGCGTTAATGGGGATGAAGCTTCAGGAATAAGCTTTTTGGAGGGAATTTGGGGAGAATTGGAAGAAAGGTAACCAGGGTTTAGTCTTACCTTTTTATTCCAAATTAAATATTATTAAAAAGGTCAACAGAATGGTAAACACAAAAAAAGGTTATTAAAAAATTCTTTTTTTACCACAAAACAACAAAAACAAAAAGAAAACAAAAGGATAATTCCGACAATAGAATTATACAATGTGACAAAAAATCGGTGTATGCAAAATATAAAGAAACTTCACTGACCGAAAGTATGAACACAAACGACAGGAAATATGCAAACTATAAACTTCACTGACAGGAATTATGGACACAACCGACAAGAAGTATGCATCTACAACGAAGTAGCCAAGAGAAATGCACCAACCATTTTTGCTAGATTTTCAAAATAATTTGAACACAAGTTATTACCACGAAGGAATCATACCACACTATCCCAACTACAGTGAAGATTACATGAAAGTGAATAAGATATCCTTCACTAGTCAAACCACTTCATATCGAAAATACTAACGGCTATCCTTTTTCTGTAGTGATCCACAAATTTGTCACCCACGTTCACGGTGTTTTGACGTCCGGAACTTAGCATTTCTATGTACTTGATCGTGAAGACGCCGCAATCGCTCTTGCACACAAGTAAAAAATGTAGTTGGTTTCCTGATATTATAACCAATTTCACACCAAATATTGAACAATTGATGTAAACAACTTACCCTCTCTTGTTTCTCTCCAATGAAGGAACACGAGTCACATTTAGGGGATTTTTCCCCCTATCTTCATAAATTGTTGCCAAGGGCTCATACTGTGCTATCATGACAGACAGAATAAATGTCAACCCTACAAGGAACCTATGGACGTCCTACAATTTGAACAAATTGACGTCGGGATCGTATACAATGACATACCATTTACTCAGTTGTATCTCCAAAGCTACCCAATGTTTCTCCTTGAAATTGAAGGGGGAGGTATATACGATCCACGTCCTTTCAATCCTTCCCATAAAGTGTAGGCAGTTCCCCACGTAGGTATCTCATCTTAGATGGATCAACAACATAATTTTCCTTATCTGGCAACCATCTAGTCATTTCCTTGTCCAACTTCCGATGAAAATATGTGTCCAATATTGCCACTGGTTTGTCACACACATGACAACCAACATAATACATACATTCGTTCAAGTGCTACAAACAAAAAATATAATATGTCATACCAGAAATTGAAGACTTGCTGCATGACACGAAAATTTATATAAAAAATGAAAGAGGCTTATCGGAGATCTCAGCCACCCCATTGGTTGCAACAATTTCTCAAACAATTCCTTCTGTATATGTTCTCCGGTTGGAGACTCAAATTCCTCACTACATCATAAGATGGTATAATTAACAACATCTCAAACACGCATTCATATCATCAAGACAGGAGGGACAACTTCTTAACATTTCCTTCGATTCTAATCAACGGCACAATCTAGTCGTGTTTGAAATACCTTTGGACATTGATACCTTGCATCATTTGGGATTATCGGCTTGTCTGGACATTCCTCTCTTTCTGATAGGATGGTCCCTCAGTTCACCGGTTGTATTTTTTTTAGCGGGTTTTTCTTATTGAGACTCCAATTGTTTATTTGATAGCGTCTCCAATGGTTTTCCAAATTACTCATATACTCATGAAGCTTTTTCATAGCGCACATCACCTGTCTTGAATCCAGACCTGAGGACTTTGCAGCAGGGGCAGGGGGCAAATCACTCTTTTCTTTTCTTCTACCATTGATAGACCTCTTATTACTTAGCTCGAATTTCTCAACTGCCTTGTCAAAGTAAGTGTCCTTCACTTCTCCGTCAAATTTGCATTCTTTTAAGACCTCCACCTCAGCTTCTTCCTCTATTAACACCACATTTGGAATAAAACGGGATGTGGCCTTCCCCAAGAAAGACTCCACAACCATTGCATCAGGTTGTGAATCGGATGACCATCGTAGACTGCGTGGGTAGGCCTCCTTATCCACCAAATGTGCAAATGCTGAAGCAATTGGTTTTACAGCTTCAAATAACCATACATGAACCGCAATATTTCTTGTCAGTATGATCAATATATTGTAACTACAATACCAACTTCAAAACTATATATATTACATCCTGTCATGTTACCTAAAAGTCCATTGGCAACCCCTTGAGTTTGTAACCCAACCTTGCACTTGAGTCTCTACTTGTTTGAACCGTTTCCAATCTATTCTTCACCGTTGAACTCAATCCCCGGTGAGTTTCAATGTAGCTAACCCTGCCCCACGGAAATTTCGTGAATCGATCGATATCAGTCAATAATTTGACATGACCCGTGCTTATGCGAACCTTTTTCTCAACCCCAAGAATGACGACCTCTAATATAATCAATAATTCCATCTTATATTTCAAAGGGCTATCAGGCTGTGTACGCATAAATAGGAGCTCCAGCTCACCCAAGGTCAAATTGTGTACATCAAATAACTCTTTCACGACACTCTTATTCGGGTTCAGCTCATTATCATTAATTTTACGACAGCATAACTCTGTCACAAGTGCGAACTCCTTCATTGAAAAACGCGGTAGCTGTCCTTGTAGGTCATACCACGTCTCCCAAAACTTCCTCGTTTCTACTTGATGGAATAAAACGTAATGTACAAACTGACATGAAAAGGTTTGTCGACGAACCATCTTCACAGTAGGTCCAAATAGACCATCTATTATCCTCTGCCAGTCCACATGAGAGAGGCATTTCTCAATATTTTCAGCATTTCACGTCGACAGTTTTGGTTGACTTTGTCTTGAATTTTTTTCTCTTCAAATCTCAATAAATGACCCTAAACAATACAAATTGTATGAGGTCAATAAATACAAAAGGAACATATACTTAAAAACTACATGACAGGATGTGAAATATGGAAAATTAGTCACAATCAGCTAACCAAAATGTACCTTTTTAGCGATTTCAATTTCCTCTGTGTATTCTTTAATCGACTACAACACTTTAGTTGCACTGGTGGACATAGACAAACAACAAAGAATATCAACATTTCAGTTTTTTCTATGCACAAAACTGAACATACTGAGATGTAGAGATCAGACGAGAAGACAAGGAAGTTGCGAGAGGAAGAGAGCTATAAAGTCAGACAAATAAAAACATTAACTTTTAACACACAACAATATTTCACAAAACTGACATTGTAATTGTTCATTTCAACAGTATAACTATACCATGTGACAAATATTTGATCAACACTGACATGAAATTTTCAACCAATGGTAATTTGTGCAATTGTGATAAAAAATTGAACTAATCTGACATTCTCATTTTTCTAACCAGTTTTCACAGGTTTATATAAATTGATGTATTGAAGTTCAGTTCATTTCAGCTCAAAAGAACAACAGTGACTAAACCCTAAAATGAACAACAGTGACTCAACCCTAAAACCCAATGAACAACAATCAAGCAACCCTAAATCGGCGTTGAATGGTTGGAACCCTAAAACGAAGGACATACCTCCAAGGCTCGAACGAGATAGACAGAAGAGGAAGATGACTCGGAAACGCAAGTCGAATGGGGTCATCGGTGGAACACTTGCACTTTGTCGCGCGTCGTCGGTGGAAGACCTGCAATTTTGCGCCGTCATCAGAGGATGATTCTGAAGCTAGCTCGAACGACGTTGAAGGGCTCCGTCGGTGGAACACCTGCAATTTTGCGCCGTCGGAGGAGGAAGGATCGGAAGCGCAAATTAGCTTTCGGCAGGGTTTGAAGCAAAATCAAACCTAGAGATTATGGAGTTTGAAGCGATATCATACCTGTAGGAGAAACCTTTCGGCCGACAAAGGTGGAATCCGTCAGACAAAGCTGAAATCCGTCGGAGAAAGCTGGAGAGAGAGCTGGAATGACGATGAACAAAATCTATGGTTTGATTTTGGGTTTCTATAGCAAGTTTCAATTTGAAATTGAATTAAATTTATTTATTTTTAATCCCAAAATCAATGCTATGTCATATTTTGTTTTCCAAAGAAAAATAAAAGTACAATTTCATTTTACCTTTTTATTTGTGGAGTATTTTTGTAAAAAACAAAGGAAAAAAAGTAATTTGGGGTAGTTTTGTAAAAAAAAACAAAAAGGGTAGGATAGAATTGCAAATTGGTTAGTAAGGTAGGGTATTGGTTGCTATTTCTCTTTAATGTATCTTTTTTTAGGGGGTATTTTTGCAGAAAAAAAAAGAAAAAAAAAATTGGTTGGGATATTTTTGCAAAACAAAAAAGCAAGGGTTAGAATTGTAAATGGGGCATAAGGATGGGGTATGAGGTGCTATTACTCTTCTTTTTTTCGTTTTTTTCTTAATTCAAAAATCACAAATAATTTTAAATTACCACAAATATTTTTGAATTGTTTTAAATAAAATCTGGGAGATATGAAAAGTTATCATATATGAACATTAGAGGACAATATATGAACATCGACACATAACGACATGGTAAAAGAATTTCAAACATGCATACACGTGTATGTTACATATAAACCTTAAAGAACAAATATATGAATGTGTCCATGTTACATATGAACTTTAAAGACCAAGTAAAAATAATTTCAAACATGCATACATATATATGTTACATATGAACCTTAAAGAAGAAATATATGAACGTGTGCATGTTACATATGAACCTCAAAGACCAAGTAAAAAGAATTTCAAACATGAACATGTGCATACATGAACTTTACAGTATTAATATATGAACAAGTGCTTATTATATATGAACCTCAAAGACCAAGTAAAATAAATAAACGTAAAGAGTGATGGGTTAATAACTATACATTATGCTTAGGGTCTAGGGTCTAGGGGTTTAGGGTCTTGGTTTAGGGATTTTGGGTTTTAGGGTTTAGGATTTAGGGGCTTTAGGGTTTAGAGTTTAGGGTTTTATGGTTTAACACAATATAAGTCGTTCATACTTGATATACTTAATGAATCTCTAGTATAAAGTGTGTTTGTACATCTCTAGTTCACTTTAGTTTGTAAACTTTTAGTATAAATTGTATGAACATTTAATATTAATATATAAACCTTGTAATACAAATAAATGAACGTCTAATGTTTATATATGAACGTAAAGATAACAATTTAGAACCACTAGGAACAAAATCTTATAAAAAAAAATCGTTGACAGAAAATAAAATTTCGCGATATTTACGAAAATGTCATCGTGCCACTTTTAATCTCACTCATTCATTCCCCTTAATTCAAAGGCTCACAATGCTTCTTACTTCTTACTTTAATAGTCAAATGTATGGGAACCTCGCCCTCTATGATTTTTTGTAATATTCCAGGCCTTTCGATGATTTGGATAAATATTCAATTTTCAATCATCAAATTAAACAACTTTATCCCAAATTCTTTTTATTAAGTATATGACCCCCTTCCCCTCCTCTTTGACCCGTGTTGACCGCGATTGGTGACAGATTTTCGGTGACAATTTTTGGTGATAGATTTTTTTTTGTGACAGTTGTTTTGATAGATTTTTAATGGCAAATTTTTGTACCAAATTTGTGACATAATTTTAATAACGATTCGAGTTGTCACCGAAACTAATTGGTGACTATTCGAGATGTCACTGAAACTAGTTGGTGACGCAAATTTGACAGAGCTAAAGTCGTGATGCCTATCAAATAAATCCCAAAATACCTACTAAGTAGTATAGTAAGCAAGACAGGGTCGATCCCACAGAGAGTCAGGTTATCAATTTGTGCAATTCGTTATCACCAACTAGGAACTAGGGGGGTTTATTTGTGTTTATCGTAACCAAAGTAAACAAAGCAAGTAAATAAGTTCGCAGGAAACGGTTGTAAATATAATGGGGAAAAGCGCCACACTCAACAGAGATCCACACAACAATAGATAGGTCGATCACGGAATTCTATCAATCTCAAGTTCTTAATATTCCTATAGTTGTTCTTATCCCGATCTTAGATAACTATTAGTTCTACCATCCCTAACAGTACTTATTACTAAATCAAATCCGAAAACCTTCAAGACTCAATGAAGCAATAGCATTCAACTAAGGATTCAACAAGATACATGCAGTAGAAACAACCCGTTACTATAAGCATGCAATTAACTCTCTCTCACGATGAAGCGCTCGGATCCCCTATACGCAACAATCGTGCTCACTACTAGATATGCAACCCGAACCCGGAATCACAAGTCCTAGCAATTAGGAAGATATCAATAAACCTAGGTGATCAATCTAGATAAATCAACATACACCAATAATCAATCAAGCACAAGAGAATTAATCCAACTAGATAGGAAAACGAACAAGAGTAGAAAACTCACAACCAATCAATTGCTGGCTTCAAACTGTCAAGTGCAACAATGGAGGTTTAATTCTCCATTAGGGTTTGTGAGAGAAATATACGTAAAACGGTGGCCACTAGGGTTTTCCACAAAGTGTTCTAAAATAGTCTTAAATACTAGGAAACCAATATGGAATTAAATAAGGAAATAATAACATTCTGAAATATAAAGTCTCGGATAAAAGAAAAACAGAAATAAAACTCGGAAATAAATCTCGTCAGCGTCTTACCACCGCGGGGTGCGGTGGCCTTCCTGCCGCGGGGGGCGGTAAGCTGCCGTGGCCAGGCGTCAACTCTTCTTGCCGCTGGGGGCGGCCATCTTCACACCGCCGGGGACGGTGGTCTTCAGAATCGTCTTCTTCTTCTTCTCCTAGCTTGCCTCGCACCACTTCTTAGCACATCTCTTCACTCCATTGGCGTCTTCTATTGGTGGCTTCCTCCTCAGTGTCTCCAGTGATCTCCAATATAGCTCAAACACTCCTAATAACACCAAACTTCGCCCCCAAACTCCATACACATGAATGTGCCTAAATCTACCCGAATGGCACCAATAAACCCTCTAATGACTCTTACTTAAGCCCTACAAAATAGTGCTTATCAAACTCCCCCATGCTTAAACCTTTGCTCGTCCTCGAGTAAACTAAAAGAAAGTTCACTCCTCCAATGTAGCACACAAGGTCTCAGGAAGCATCTCCTCCAACTAAGAGTCACCTAACCCATGCCAAAACTCCTGGCGCCAATCTCATCTACAACACATCCTCATCATCAACAAACCTGGGGGCAAGCAGAGCACTTCCCCCAAGCTTAACCCGGACATCCAATAGTGTGAGTAACCTCTAATCCTAGCCTCCATCTATGACTCCTTATGTCTCCCAGAGTGACCTACCCGAAAATCCTTCTTTGACTCCTCTTCTTATGACGCCTCGCCAAGAATAATGAGAAATCCTAAAATCACTCCTCTTCTTTTTCGCTCATTTTGCCAAGGCGCCCTTTCGGGTTTTCACCAAGCCACTCATATTTTTTCATAGATGTGCTCACATAAGCTCACGTCACTCTTGACCAATTATTACCCCAGCCTAATGCTGGTCCAAGCCACCTGCTTATTACCTAGGCCGCCCTTTTGGGTTTTCGACCTATCCCAGGATTTCTATTTTAGCCTTTTTTCAATTTTTTGGCTCTTTTCAATTTTTTTTTCTTCTTCTCCTCAGCGACGTAGCAAGTATAAAACCCTCCCCCATGCTTAAACATTGCATTGTCCTCAATGTAATGAAAGACAAAAGAATGAAGCACATGGAAAAGCAAAAAATAACTTATAAACGTCGCCAAGCTGCTTGGACACTGTAGGTGTCGCTGGCGGTGTACTCCATATGCGCAGGTCCGGTGTTGGGCGGGTTTCTTCATCAACTCCATAGTTTTCTCCTACCGTGCAACCAAGAGGAAACCACTTTGGTGAATAGTGGTAAAACAATGATAGTAGGATTGCACGGCCTTCTAGGAACACATGGTGGAGCCCAGATATGATCTTGATGGGGGCTCTAGTGTTCCTCCTCCTCAGTTGTCAATTGTAGGGCCATCATCGTTGTTAAATAATGTGTAGGGTAAGTGTATCCTCCTTGACAACATGATGCGCACCGTCTCCATGGGAATTCCGGACAGCTGGCCATGGTAGAACTTTTTTTTTTCGATTTTTTTTTTCGGGGGGGTGACTTAGTGCAGGAAAGGAAGAGACTTACATTGGTGTGGAAACACCTTCTTCAATAGGCATGGGTCTCTTCCCTGCATGTTAGTCGAAAACAAAAACAAGAACAAAAACAAAGCAAAAACACACTAAAGAAAATGCAAAAACAAAGAAAGAAAAGCAAAGAAAGAAAAACATACCTCGGGTTGCCTCCCGGACAGCGCCTTAGTTATTGTCATGGCTTGACATCCTACTCCAGCCTCAACTTGGGTTTCTCATATCAACTAAACACTTGGGATTTGGATCTGGGGGTTGTCTCTTTGTATGCTCTATGTTGAGCGTGACCCCCACTTTTCTGCACTTCTTGATGGTTGGACCGCTTTTCTTATCTATGAATGCACTTGCCATCTTTCGAAACAGTCTACCCAACATCTCAGGGGCTGCATGCTTATCCTGCCCCGTATCCAGTATGTAAGAAAACACATCCTGAATCAAGTTCTCCTTCTTGTGTTTCCCCTTCGGTTTCTTCTTGATCATGCCCAGCACCTTTAACATTTCCTTGCAGCGAGGGGTGCTGTCAGCCAGTATGACCAAGGGAACGGTTTTTATGCAGTCACTGAAGGCCTCATAAATATCCTCGTTGTTCTTTAGCCTTTGAGTAACTCGGGAAGCCTCAAGGAAGGGTGCGACGGGGTGCAGCGAGACAAGTGGGAAGGAGTTGAAACGCACAAACTCATCATAGGCAGCCTCCAGAGGATCGGGGACTGCCGAGGCATCTTCGAGAGGGGCGGGCGTCGCAGGATCGTTTCCGCAATCGCGACTCTCCTCCTCTTGGTCGCTGAATTCCTCCAATCCCAAAAAATATTCTTCCTCAGAAAGCACCTTACGGTCCCAAATATCGTCTGGAAGGCCCAACTCCTTGAGCGCCTCTAGGAATGGGGCGGGTGGCTTCTCGGAACTGAGAGAAGGAAAGTACGAACAAACATAGGTGTCGACATAAGGCTTGTCAACAACTCCAGAAGACTGCCGCGGGGTGCGGCCAGTGTTCACCGCGGGGGGCGGTAAACTACCCAAAGATTTCTGAGAATCAAGGTCACCGCTGGGGGCGGTAGCCTCATTGCCGCAGGGGGCGGTGGTCGTCAGAGCATCTTCATTTTCCTTCTTACCGCTGGGGGCGGCAAGCTGGTGCCGCGGGGTGCGGTTTTCCCCCAGAGGCTCTCTTGTTTCTGAGTCGTCTTCCTCAGCGCTTGGCAGTTGTTTCCCACTACTGAGAGTTACAGCGCTTACATTTTCCCTCGGGTTTACTATCTTTTGAGATGGTAGATTCCCCGAAATCCTTGCATCGATCCTCGTGATGGCTTTAGCCATTTGGCTCATCTGCGTCTCCAAGTTCTTTATGCTTGACCCCGTAGCTTGAACATGAGTGCTGATATGTTTAGTCAAAGCTTGGAGCATATCTTCAATTGACATGGAGGAACTTGGGTTAGATATCGGCGGGTTATGCTAAGAGGCCGGATTGTACTGTTGTGGAGCACCCTGCTGGTAGAACGATTGTGGCTCCGGGTAGAACTCCTGGTATTCAAGACCATATGGAGGGTATTATTGGTACCCATAACTCGAATTGGGGTGATCTCTCCACCCTGGAGTGTATGCGTAGGAGCATGAGTCATATCGCGGCTCTCCCCAGGAATCCATATCTGTATCAAAATCAAAATCAAAAATACAAAAATCAGTAGCACGGGTGTGGACCGTAAGAGAGGTCCACACCAAAGTTGGTAACAAACAAAAACACAAAAACAGAAATTTTGACTCCCCGGCAACGGCGCCAAATTTGACAGAGCTAAAGTCGTGATGCCGATCAAATAAATCCCAAAATACCTACTAAGTAGTATAGTAAGCAAGACAGGGTCGATCCCACAGAGAGTCAGGTTATCAATTTGTGCAATTCGTTATCACCAACTAGGAACTAGGGGGGGTTTGTTTGTGTTTATCGTAACCAAAGTAAACAAAGCAAGTAAATAAGTTCGCAGGAAACGGTTGTAAATATAATGGGGAAAAGCGCCACACTCAACAGAGATCCACACAATAATAGATAGGTCGATCACGGAATTCTATCAATCTCAAGTTCTTAATATTCCTATAGTTTTTCTTATCCTGATCTTAGATAACTATTAGTTCTACCAGCCCTAATAGTACTTATTACTAAATCAAATCTGAAAACCTTCAAGACTCAATGAAGCAATAGCATTCAACCAAGGATTCAACAAGATACATGCAGTAGAAACAACCCGTTACTATAAGCATGCAATTAACTCTCTCTCACGATGAAGCGCTCGGATCCCCTATACGCAACAATCGTGCTCGCTACTAGATATGCAACCCGAACCCGGAATCACAAGTCCTAGCAATTAGGAAGATATCAATAAACCTAGGTGATCAATCTAGATAAATCAACATAAACCAATAATCAATCAAGCACAAGAGAATTAATCCAACTAGATAGGAAAACGAACAAGAGTAGAAAACTCACAACCAATCAATTGCTGGCTTCAAACTGTCAAGTGCAACAATAGAGGTTTAGTTCTCCATTAGGGTTTGTGAGAGAAATATACGTAAAACGGTGGCCACTAGGGTTTTCCACAAAGTGTTCTAAAGTAGTCTTAAATACTAGGAAACCAATATGGAATTAAATAAGGAAATAATAACATTCCGAAATATAAAGTCTCGGATAAAAGAAAAACAGAAATAAAACTCGGAAATAAATCTCATCAGCGTCTTACCACCGCGGGGTGCGGTGGCCATCCTGCCGCGGGGGGCGGTAAGCTGCCGTGGCCAGGCGTCAGCTCTTCTTGCCGCTGGGGGCGGCCATCTTCACACCGCCGGGGGCGGTGGCTTCAGACTCGTCTTCTTCTTCTCCTAGCTTGCCTCGCACCACTTCTTAGCACATCTCTTCACTCCATTGGCGTCTTCTATTGGTGGCTTCCTCCTCAGTGTCTCCAGTGATCTCCAATATAGCTCAAACACTCCTAATAACACCAAACTTCGCCCCCAAACGCCATGCACATGAATGTGCCTAAATCTACCCGAATGGCACCAATAAACCCTCTAATGACTCTTACTTAAGCCCTACAAAGTAGTGCTTATCAGTGACGATTCGAGTTGTCACCGAACTAGTTGGTGACGATTCGAGTTGTCACCGAAATGAATTGGTGACGATTCGAATTGTCACTGAAACTAGATCATAAGTTTACTATGACACCACTTGATGCGACCCTGCCCTCCATGACGACCATATAAGAAGACGCCATGAGCCTGCGCTCAGAAGGGATAGTGAGAAGACCGCGTTCCAATGCCAAGCCATGCTTCATCGCGTGGCTCAGCGCAAGCCATCACCAAAGAACGTGTCTTCCTTCAAACGGCCTCTAGCCAAGCACAGAGATCGCGTTCTACCTTAAGATCCTTTCTATCACCAAAGAACGCGTCTTCCTTCAAATGGCCTCCAGCCAAGCATAGAGATCGCGTTCTACCTTAAGATCCTTTCCATCATCATTGAACGCGTTCTTTAAATTGTTTTGTTATCTTTGAACATTAATTATTTCCAGTGTTTTCTTTTGGGGTGTGTGTTCCACGCGTGTCGCGTTGGCCAGCCCATTAAGCAAGACTCGGCCCATCCGAGTCTCGCTATAAAAGGCCAACTCAGCCTTATGTTCTAGGTTACGTTCATTTTAATCAAAGCTTGAGTATTGAGTTGATCGAACGTCAAACACTCTCTGTCTTCTCAACCCCTTCCTCCGTCGCCGATGCTACGGCCACCACTCGATCTTCATCGAGATTATCCCTCTGCTGCCGACGCTACGGCCAAGAACTCGGTCTCTTTCGAGTCGTTCTCCTCTGCTGCCGCCTTCCGAAGCCCGCGTTCCACCCTATCTTCCTCCAGCAAGACGCGTGCGACTTCCCAAACAAGATCTGAGATCCTTCAATCCTAGTAGGAACGCATCAACTGGTATCAGAGCCTTTGATCTTGTAAGTCGCTTGTCAAGTCTCACTTGTTCACAATTTTTTTCTTCCCCATCATCGTTGCTTCCGCCATAATCACTAAAAAAATTTATCTCTCATACACATGCTTGTCCCATCGGTTTCTACAAGAGAATCTCTTAGCCGATAATTGCTTGATCCATGCGTGAAAATTGTGTGATTTGCTTTGCATGAAATCTGCCGTAATTGATTGATTGATTTGCTTAATTAATTGCTTAAATTTCACTAATCATATCTTGCATATCTTCTTGTGTGGCCGTTATAAATCTCCAACAATCTTTTCTCTCTCCTATCGCGATAATCGCGCGATTTCTTTCCTTATTGTTACTTAGCCGTGTTCTTTTAATTTTATTGTTACAAATCTTATCCGAATGAATCTAAAGTCAAAGCAAGATCTCGGATTTGAATTTGAAATTCAAATTTCAAAAGTCAAGTCGCATTAAAAAAAAAGGATGCGACAATTAAAAAAAAAAAAGGAAAGCCAAAATAAGGCAACCTTCTCCCCTCACCGGCTAGGCTCATCTCTTATCCCTCCACCGTCTAGCGTCACACTTGAAGGTTTGTCTTGTGTGTGCGCGTTGTTTACGCAAGAGGTTAGGACTTTATTCTTTTGGTTTCGTTTGCTTTTGTGCTTGCATATCACACTTGCTTTGCTTGCCTTTAGCCACCCTCACGGCCAAAAGAACGCGCCTTCCTTCGTGAACACTTGTTACTTGCTCGTTGCTTGCTTGATCTTTGGTTGTGTTGTCTTTTGTTCGTTTTACTCGCGATGTCTGGTTATATTGTCTTAGGAAACGAGAACGTGCCAAACCCACTTTTGGTGCCACAACAAGACCAACACAATGAAGCTCCCAGTCTGGAGCTCTTCACGCCACAACGCGAGATACAGGATTTACGACGCCAAGTTGCTCAACTCCAAGAGATACAGGAGTTACGACGCCAAGTTGTTCAACTCCAAGCCAAACAGGAGTTACGGCGCCAAGTTCAACGCGATGAACCACCCTCCGCGCCGCGAGACAACAGATCGCGCCACAATGCGCGACAAGCTACTGCACCGCGACACCCAAGGCACGAAGAACATCGCGTGAGGACACCTGCCACAACACCCATCACATTCAACGTCTGTGACCACCTTGGCCACCTGAGTGCGTGCACACCGCTCTATGACTCCTATGGCTATGCCTCCACGACGCCGACGATCCGTGATGCCTATGAGGAGTTCGACGACGAGGAAGAAGAAAACTCAGGTATGAGAAATTCCGGCTTTTATCACCCCTATCTTGGTGATCCTTTTGAGTTGCAGGATCGGCCCGCGAACTGGATTCCGCCACCACGGCTCCAGGTCCAACCCCACCAGTCATCCCGGCACAACATGGAACATGGCAATCAACTGGGTGAATGGTGCCTATCTGCCACATCGGGGCCGCCGTCGATTCGTGTTCGACACTGGAGACCTCCATTGGGTGCACTTGCACGAGTATATGGAGCATAAGATCAATGTTGGTGAAGCGGGGACGCTTCACAGCCAAGTGGGGGAGGATGATGCGACCCTGCCCTCCATGACGACCATAGAAGAAGACGCCATGAGCCTGCGCTCAGAAGGGATAGTGAGAAGACCGTGTTCCAATGCCAAGCCATGCTTCATCGCATGGCTTAGCGCAAGCCATCACCAAAGAACGCATCTTCCTTCAAACGGCCTCCAGCCAAGCACAGAGATCGTGTTCTACCTTAAGATCCTTTCCATCACCAAAGAACGCGTCTTCCTTCAAACGGCCTCCAGCCAAGCACAGAGATCGCGTTCTACCTTAAGATCCTTTCCATCATCATTGAATGCGTTCTTTAAATTGTTTTGTTATCTTTGAACATTAATTATTTCCAGTGTTTTCTTTTGGGGTGTGTGTTCCACGTGTGTCGCGTGGACCAGTCCATTAAGCAAGACTCGGCCCATCCGAGTCTCGCTATAAAAGGCCAACTCAGCCTTATGTTCTAGGTTACGTTCATTTTAATCAAAGCTTGAGTATTGAGAGCCATTTGCCTCCTCCCCTTTGATCGAACGTCAAACACTCTCTGTCTTCTCAACCCCTTCCTCCTCCGCCGACGCTACGGCCACCACTCGATCTTCATCGAGATTATCCCTCCGTTGCCGACGCTACGGCCAAGAACTCGGTCTCTTTTGAGTCGTTCTCCTCCGCTTCTGCCTTCCGAAGCCCGCATTCCACCCTATCTTCCTCCAGCAAGACGTGCGCGACTTCCCAAACAAGATCTGAGATCCTTCAATCCTAGTAGGAATGCATCATCACTTATAAAGTGTCGGTTGAATTTGGGTTGCACTTCATGTGCTTAATATTGATAACAGCCTGAAGCAGAATGACATGTTTCTTCAAATAGTTTTTTTCTGAATGGTATTAAGACGAAGCTCTTAAAAATAAAAACTGGATGCTTTAAAATGAATGCATAACTTCACGGATAAATCAAATAAGATCTCAACCCATGGAAATCATTTTACAATCATTAGAAAAATCTGTTAGATCTTTAACTAAAACTCTATCCAATCCGAACTTAACTAGCTAATCAACTTGTGAAAAAGTAGAAATTGCAGACTTGATTAAGAATTGTTAGGGATATCCCATAAAACTCGTTACCTTTAAGAAAACACACAGACAACATGAAAACAAAGAAATTTCAGAGCTTCATTCCTCACACTGATCCCTTTGGATTATATTTCATGTGCTTCATATCAATCTATCACAAGTTCAAATCAACTCCTCAGTCCACTGGGATAGTTAGAAGAAGCTACTATAAATTCAGCACAAAACCATGCATTCTGCTATGAGCTTTTAGTGTGGAATTTGTATTGTTAGCACTCAAGGCAAGAAGCTTGGCCCATACATCGTCTACACTCGAAGGCCCAAGATGGGGGAGAATCCAGGAAAGGCTTAAGGGCTTCGGGTAGGGGTAATAGTGTCTTTATGTGTAAGGCCGTTAGAAGGTCCTATCTAGTGGGTGAGCTGGCATAGAATGTCAGGGTTGTTAGCCTTAAATAATGAGTAGATTCAGTGAGGGAGGGTATCCAGAAACTGGTGAGGAAATGGCATTGTGCCTTGGCTCATTGGAGGTGTGTCTCCATTGAGAGTTCTAGTTGTATTCTTCAGGAAACTATCAATATATCTGGGAATACTTGAGTGTTTGTGTTAATTCATACTTCTCCATCCAGTCAACGAAACCCACGAATCGCGTTACTATTGCCATGGTGAGCATGGACGGAGCGGCGCTGAACTGGGTGAGGTGGATCGGGCAACAGCGGCCAAACTTCTCGTGGGAAGAGTTGAAAGCAGAATTGGTGAAGCGATTCATGGGAACTCAAGCTACGAATCGTTTCGAACACTTGAGTCTCTTGAAATAGATGGGATCGGTGGATGAGTTTATTGATGACATCGTGGCTTGCGCCGCCCACACCACCGGCCTCGGAAATGATCAACTCCTAGGTTACTTCTTGGTCGGGATTAAGCCGGAGATTCGAGTCGACTTACAGAGGTATGAAGAGTCGGAGCTCTTTGCCGCCATGGATGGAGCAAGGAGGGTGGAGAGGAAGCTAAACTTCGATAAGGGCTTGGGTCGAGGGCCCTGGAAGAGAGAAGGTACCGGATCGGGATTTAAGCCTTGGCCCAATAAAGGCCCAACTGGCTCTAGTGCTGCCAACTCACAAGGGCCCAAAGAGAGCTCTTCCTATCACCAGCCCAAACCCAGCTGGGGCTCATCGTCTCCCTCGACCGATTCAACCTTCTCCTCTGCATCTAGACCTAGATTCACAAAGTCACCATCTCCAAGGGAGTTAAACGAATTGAGAGCGAAGGGGTTGTGTTTCAAGTGTCGTCAGCCCTACAACCCGCTTCACAAATGCGGGGAGAAGATCTTCAAACTAATCGAGTTCCGTGAGGAGGAACTCAGCAATGCCGACGCCGATGTAGAACTGGTACAAATCGGTGGAGATGAAACACCGCTGCAGGAGGAGAGAAGGACGGAGTCGGACCTGCAGTGGTTGGAGTTACCCCTCAACGCCATGGGGGGAGGCTGTAATCCCAGAGCGTTGAAAATCAGAGCCCGATTGGGAGGCCGGAAGGTGGTGGTGTTGGTTGATAGTGGGCCAGTCACAATTTCATCAACCAACGCATAGTTGAGGTGGAGGAGCTCGCCATAGAGTCAACGAGAAACTTTGGAGTGAGGCTGGGAAATGGGCAAAAAGTGGAGATGAGGGGGATTTGCAAACAGTTGCCCTTGCAATTTGGCACCTGTAAAATGGCCATTGACTGCTATCCTTTCGACTTAGGCGGGATCGATTTGGTTTTGGGCTATGCCTGGCTCTTGTTGAAGAAGAAGACTACGGTGGACTGGGAGACAATGACAGTGGAATTTGACCAGGATGGCAAGAAGGTCACAATCCAGGGGGATCCCACCTTAGCAATTGCAGTAGTGTCGTTCAACTCTCTCCAAAAGCTCAGTGAGGTGGAATTCGGTGCTTTGATTTGGGAAGCAGAGAGTGAGGGAGACACCCCTACGGTGGCTCGATTGGCAAGAGAAACTAACAAGGAGTTGCAATCCTTATTGGCTGAATTTGAGGAGGTGTTTAGGGTCTTGAATGGGCTGCCTCCCAGGAAAATGTGGATCACAGAATAGTGCTAAAGGATGGGGTGAAAGCAGTGAACGTGCGTCCTTACCGCTATGGGCACCACCAAAAGGATGAGATCAAAAAAATGGTGGCAGAGATGTTAAAGAGTGGGATCATCCAGCCCAGTCATAGCCCTTTCTCGAGCCCAGTATTGCTAGTGAAGAAGAAGGATGGTAGTTGGAGATTTTGTGTCGACTATCGAACTCTCAATCAAGCCACCATTCCGGACAGGTACCCAATACCAGTTATACAGGAGATGCTAGATGAATTGGGAGGAGCCAAAGTGTTTTCAAAGATTGATTTGAGGTCCGGATATCACCAGATTCGAGTGGTTGCGAGGGACGTGGAGAAGACAGCTTTTAGGACTCATACGGGGCACTATGAGTTCCTTGTTATGCCCTTCGGGCTTACTAACGCGTCGGCCACCTTCCAAGCTACCATGAACGACATCTTCCGACCCTTCCTTAGGAAGTTTGTGTTAGTATTCTTCGATGATATATTGGTGTATAGCGGCAGCTGGGGAGAGCATCTAGAGCAACTGAGAACAGTGCTGCAGATTCTGCGTGAGCAATCACTAGTGGACAACAGGAAGAAGTGTGCGTTTGACCAGCCTTCTATGGAGTATTTAGGGCACCTACTGTCGGAGGAAGGGGTAGCTATGGACCCCTCAAAGGTGGATAGTGTATTGACTTGGCCTATTCCCAATTCTGTCAAAAGAGTTAGGGGATTCTTGGGCCTCTACTGAGTTGCCTCCAGAATTAATCATGGAAGAAGAAGAGTTTGTGCTGGCTGAAATTCTCAAGGTGGTGTGTCACACGGGTCAGGCAAGGGCATGCCACAAGGTGCTGGTGGCTTGGGATGGCAAACCACTGGAAGAGGCAACTTGGATGACTTGCACTGATTTTAAGGAGCAGTTTTCTTCTTCCAACCTTGTGGACAAGGTTTTTTCAATCGGGGGTGGTATTGTTAACACTCAAGGCAAGAAGCTCGGCCCATACATCGTCTACACTCGAAGGCCCAAGATGGGGGAGAATCCAAGAAAGGCTTAAGGGCTTCGGGTAGGGGTAATAGTATCTTTATGTGTAAGGCCCTTAGAAGGTCCTATCTAGTGGGTGAGCTGGCATAGAATGTCAGGGTTTGTTAGCCTTAAATAATGAGTAGATTCGATGAGGGAGGGTATCCAGAAACTGGTGAGGAAATGGCATTGTGCCTTGACTCATTGGAGGTGTGTCTCCATTGAGAGTTCTAGTTGTATTCTCCAGGAAACTATCAATATATCTGAGAATACTTGAGTGTTTGTGTTAATTCATCCTTTTGTCTAACAAATTTGTACTAGTTTTTCAAAGGATTATGGATATCTTTTACAATCACATTTCCCATCGTTGCAATTGCGCCAAAAGGTGGAAACCGGGGCAGCACAAGAATGACTAGTTATGCAAAATAAGAATACCTGTATGATTCAAAATGCTATGATATAGATTAATCAAACATAGTTAAGTGATTCATGTAACCTAGCAGGAGCCCTTGATCTTCAGTCAGAGATAATAATAATTCAACTAGTGTTAAACACTCGTACTGGTACAAAATTGAAGATTTCTTTAGCACACCTGAGAATTGGACAAGAAAGTGCCAACAAACTAATACAAAATAAAAGATGAAAATGTAGATCAACATTACACTTTGATGGCGTACTTCCTCATCGAAAAGTAAATTTATCTCTTCTTCTCACGTTTTGTTTTCAAATTAGCCTTTACACCAGTTTACGGATTGTTAAGTTAATCACTTGATGGTTCATTGCACAGGTGTAATCACTGTCCTCTTTTTTAACACTATAACATAGGACAAACAATATACTTTGCATATCTAAGTGTGCAAGACTTTTTTCAAACTATGTTTTTTTTCCTGGACAGCCATGTAGAATATTAACATATGACTAACAATCTCCGCTATGATGTCATTGCATAAGTGAACTAATCTAATGATCCAATAATATAGTGGTAAAAACTAGGGGTGTTCATCGGTCCGAACCGGACCGGACCAAATTTTTTCAAAAGTCCGGACTGGAGACCGGAGCGGTCTAGGACCGATTTAGACTGGACTTTATTTTAAAAAAATTAATTAATTCTTATTTAAAATATCTAAAAAACATATATACTCCTAACTTATTAAATTAAGAAAAATATCTATAAAAAAATACATATAAATCTCAAAAAAAACATATAAATTAAAAATCCGGTCCACCGGTCCGGACCAGTTTTTTTCCGGGTTTGGACCGGAACCGGATTAAGGAAATTATCTGGATCGGAGACCGGACCGTATTTTCACCGGTCCAGTCCGGTCATTTCCGGTCCGGTCCGGTCCGATCCGGTTTTCCGGTCCGGTCGAGATTTGAACACCCCTACTACATACCACCAAAATTTAAGCACAGTTCAATGTTGAAAATTAATGACAAACACAGAATTTTATAGAATAGAAGACACCATTTCAAGTAGGGGTGTTCATCCGGTCCGGTCCAATGGACCGGATTTTTTCAGAAATCTGGACCGGACCGGACCTATTCGGTCCGGTCCAGTTCCAGTCCGGTCCAGGACCGGTTAGACCGGATTTTATTTAAAAAAATAAAAAATTAAATTCTTATTTAAAATCTATAAAAAAATATCTAAAAAAAATATCTAAAAAACATATATACTCCTAACTTATTAAATTAAAAAAAATATCTATAAGAAAATACATATAAATCTCCCGAAAAACATATAAAAACATATAAATTAAAAAACAATTAAAAAATATCTGGTCCGGACCGGTTTTTTTCCGGGTTTGGACCGGACCAGAACGGGATTAAGGAAATTATCTGGACCAGACCGTATTTTCACCGGTCCGGTTTTCCGATCCGGTCCATTTTTGAACAGTCCGAATTTCAAGTAAGCAACAAAGAAAAGTATTGAAAGTGCAAACAAAAACATGATTAGCAATTTAACAGCGATTTGGGTTCCCGTGCGAAATGTCATTCCCGTGCGAAATGCGAAGCGATCTCGGCCGTACATTTTTTATATTTTTTTATTTTTTTTGTCAACAAATTTTAATTTTTTCGTTTTCGTCCCCTAATCATTCTGGAATAGCCTATATAGAAGGTTCTCAAATAAGCACTAAATGTTTATTTATTTGTACATTCACGTTCACAAATAAGCACTGAATGTTCAAAGACATGTAATGGAACATGATCATGTTATATGTGAACTTTTACGACACATAAAATGAACATGTAGTACTTATATGTGAACGTCAATAATTGTCTCTTCCAGAACGATCAGAGACAATAAAAAAATAAAAAATAAAAAAATTTGTTGACCGGAAAAAAAAAATCGCCGTATTTACGGTTATGTCACCGCATCACTATTCACTCTTCCCTCCCTTTTTTTTAACTGTACCGTCTCTTGAATATTACCCTCCAGATAATGAACATTACCGCCCAGATAATAAACATGTGGTGTCAATTTATGAACGCAAATGACGCGACTGTTTCACACTTCGCACGGTAAACATATTTCACAACCACACGAAAATAAATACATTTAGGTATTATCACATTAATCAAGACATTTCCGAAGTACCACAAAAGGCCCTTACTTGAACAAGCACATAGAGAAGAGAATAAATGAATAAAAACTTACTAACTAGTCATATTCACGAGAGGATGAGATTTTCGACATTGTTGAAGACGATTTATACGTTATGCGTTACAAGTCAGTTAATCCGTTTCTTGAGAATGGGCTGATTGATCTTATCTGAAGAGCCGACAAATCCTCTGGTTTGCAGGTTATGGATTACAAGTCAATTAACCAAACCCTTACAATTTGGAACACAATCGAATGTTGGTTAATATTTCTTGCATTTTTGCATTCTGAAGACCATTTAAATGGATAGCTCCTCTTACATATGTGAAAATTTGCAAATTGAATCAAATATCTCTTTGCTGGTAGAAATTTTTGAAGAGACATCAAGTACAAGTGTAGGTCAGTCCAATATGGGGGTTAAGTAAATGATTAAGCTCAATATTTAGGCAGTAAGATCGTAGATCACTTAGTTAATGCCACTAAGCAACATCTCGGTCTCCTCGGTGTTCAAATCGCCATCAAGCCAAGGATGCATTTTCATCTTCAAGAGTGCATCAAGCTGTGCAGCCACTTTCTTCATCATGGGTCTGTCTCCCCCTCTCACTCTAGGCATCTAGCTGCTATTATAGCAACTTGAATAAGCTGCCTAGCGTTTGCCGTTATGAACTTATGGTAGGTGACAAGAGATCCGTTTTTTTAGCATGAAGAACTCTCGTACATAAGTGATAGAAATTCAAGGAGGTAAATAAATGAAGCACGACTTCATAAATTATTCAACAATCAAGTAAAGGACTTAATTACAACAACAAAAAGAACGAAGTTCATTTATTTATTTTTAATTTCTTGAGAGAAATAGGTGAGTAATATTAGAGGCAAGCAACCTAGTAATGTTCTTAATCAAGAACATGCAGGGCGAGGAGAGAAATTCCCAAAGCTGCAACCAAGCCAAAAGTTATCCAATTATTGACTAGAAGGCTTAAAAAGATTCTATTTCAATATTTGGCATATCTTGTAGAACAAGAAATTCCGAAAAAAAAACAAAGAAATTGAGAGGGTTGTGCATAATAAGATCGAATACCAAAACCCTAGCTTTGGGGAAAACCTAACCTGGAAGGCTAGTTGAACGAGTACCACCGACAAGTGCAGGCTGGTTTGGACGAAGAAGGCCACGGAGACGGCGAAGATTCTTCGGCGAACGACGACGATCACGACAGAGAACAAGAGAAATGAGCAACTACAATGGCGATTGGGAGAAGGGACGCGAACAGAGAGAAAGGAGAGCTGAAAGAAGGAAAATAAAGGGATGAGAGAGTGTGCGAAGATGATTTGACATGTAGAGCTGGCCAATCCTGAACCGGAATCGGTGAATCGGACCGGGTCAAACCCTGAACTGGACTGGACCTGAATCGGACCGGCGGTTTAGGTTCAGGTTCAAGGTATACTTGAACCGCCGAACCGGCGGTTCGAACCTCTCGTTCATGAACCGGCAGTTCAACAACCGATTCGTAGGCGGTTCAACAACCAGTTCATGAATCGGCGATTCAACAACCGGTTCACGAACCGGCGGTTCAGGTGAAAAATAAATATTAAAAATTTAAAATATGCCCATTATCCTAAAATCCAAAACACCCCTAAAACCCTAAACTAAAACCCCAAACCCATATAATGTTACATAATTACATTACCTTTTAAATCTTAAAAAAGCTAAAACAATCATAAACACATTAAAAAAAGACCGAATAGCAAAAAGTACCAGATTTCAGTAGCCCATTTGCAAGAATATCATCTTTTGAAAAGTATTGCAAAAATGCCATAAAGCTGCAAGACTTTAGAAAACAGAAAAGGTAAAATAAAATCGGAATAAAACTTTTTCAAAAAACATAAAAGTGGTTAAGAGAAGTTTAAGATGCAGTTAATTGTCAAACGGTTTATTGTGTAAGCCTAAGTATAGACTTGTTCAACCGGTAGCCAACTTCATCTTCCCCAATTTATTTTCTCCACTGAAGCTAAATCTCCAAAGGCGAGAAGCCCTTTGTTAAGCCCTTTCTGAAGCCCCCTTTGTTAAGCCCTTTCTGAAGTCCTTTCTGAAGCCCTAGATCCACAATGGTGAAGACCAGAGGTTTGGAGTCCGCGAAAGCCAGAGTGAAGAAGCAGAAGGCGAATGGTTCTACAGATTCGAAGAGAAATAGGGTTGAGGAGAGCGCGGATGCGAAGGCGGCTACTATGGCGAGTGGCCGAAAGAAGAGAGCCTACAGTTCGTCGGAGGAAGAAGAATCACCAAGTCCAGTCGTTTCGATGCAGAAGAAGAAACCGAGAATGGCTGAAGAACCAAAAGCCAAGAGGTCGAGGAAGGAGCCATCAAAGTCGGTTGGCGGGGTTAGTGATCTTCTCTAACTCTTTATTATCTGGAAAAAAGAAATTTTGTCTGAATGTGAGGCATGCTAAAATTAGGCTTATGTGAAAAACAGAGCATGATTTGCTCTGTGATAAATAGAGCACGGAGAGATGTGGAAATGCCTAAACTGTTACATCCATATGGCCTGACAAACGAAATTATTTTCTGACGAAATGAATTATATTACCTGACAAAGTAAGTTTTAGGGTTTATTGTGTGGTTAGAAGAAGCCTAAACTGTTACATCCATATGAATGTCATGTATTTGTTGTGTGGTTAGAATGTTAGAATGTCATAGTAGCCTGATTCATGTTGATACAAAATTGTAAGTTATACTCTAGGGTAAAAGACTTTTCCTCAACAACTTCCATTTGTCCTGGCAAACCAAAATGTAGTCTGACACTTTATTTTGTATCCTGAAAATATATATCTTAACCTGACAAAGTAAGATGGTGCCTCTCTTTTATGTGAATATGAAAGTCATTCTTACCTGTCATGTATATGTGAATGTCATTCATTACAAATAAGTTACAAGTGGCATTCTGAAGAGTTGTTTTTTGGTCGGATAAATCAGAACTCAAGGCTTCAGTATCTGAATTGTATCGAGAACACCCTAACTCGAACAGACTGGCAGACAGTTCTGCAGGGGCCCTTTGGCCCAATAATCAAAATAATGAAAAACATCAAACTGTCTGCACAACTGATTCACCATGTGTTATTTAGGCAACTAGACACAAAAAAGCAGTTAGAGACATGGTATGATCTTGGTGGACAACCATGTAGGTTTTCAATAGAGGAGTTTAGGCTAATAACAAGACTGAATTGTGGGATGCCAGATGAGGAGGACACTATGGAGGATAAGAATGTAGTCTTTGATTTCTTTGGTGTGAGTAGTATTACCATTGCTAACCTTTTAACCAAGTTCTTATCCTATCGGGAGGACAATGTATATAAGCTGAAGATGGCCTTGTTGTTAATTCTTGAGGGTGTTGTACTTGGGGGTGATAAGAAGAGGAAGGTCAGACCCTTACATGTGAAATTGACCCAAGACTTAGATCGTTTCAATAATTTCCCATGGGGTAGGAGTGCATATATTGACCTCCATCAAAGTCTGGCTTCTGCTTTGGACACAAGAATGGAGTCAGTTCAGGCTGCACTTGCAGTTTCAGACAATGCCAGAGCAGGATACACCACACGGGGTTCCCGATGGTGTTTCAGGTAATGTGTTAGTAGTTGAGTATGTAAAATTGAGAAAGGTTAATGCCTCTGTTCATAATTGTGGATTAATTCCAATTCTGTTTGTTTCAGATATGGTTGTATGAGGCAGTGCCCCATATTGGCAGAACATTTGCCCAAAAGCTGAATAAAGTTGTGCAGCCCCGATGTGTGAGGTGGCTTAAATCGAGTAGGCCAAGCTTGGATGCGATTTCGGCTGCCCTGGAGGGGAATTTCCCTGCTAAACAGATCCTTGTTGAGGAGGACGGAGAGGACTTGGGAGAAAGCTGTTATTTCCCAGAGGAGGAAGGACACAAATCCTTGGATGAGATTGTTAAGCACTTGAAGCCCAAAAGAAAAAGGGCGGGTAAAAAGGACAAGGGAGTTGGTAAGGGAGGGCAAGCTGGATACATTGAGGGTTTGGACCCAAGGCAATCTATGTGTTGTTTGAATGAATTGCATGAAACAATGCATACTCTGATTGAAAAGCATGATCTGTTAAAGAAGGAAGTCCTTGAGTTAAAGGAGTTCATAAGTGGCAAAGCTCCTAGAACAGGGGCATCTTCATCTAGTAATCAAGACATGAGTACACACCAGGAGCTCTCTGGGGAGGTTAACAGTGCTAATGAACCCAACATCACCCAACACCAGCAGAGCATGAGGGAGGTTTTGGGTAACGAGGCAAAGACGGAGTCTGAAGCAAATGATGAAGAGGAAAAGATGGAGTTTGAAGATGACGAAAACGATGAGGCCAATGGGAATGAGTCCAAAGAGGGAGAGGCCGAAGAGGCCGAGACTGATGAGGTATGTATCCCCAAAATTTTCAGTTATTATATGTACAGTTCAGTGCAGATGTACATATTTCAGTCCATTTGTGCACATTTCAGACCATATATCGTCGTTTCAATAAACAGTTCAGTTCATATATGTATTCAGTCCATATATGCACATTTCAGTCAATTTGAGCACAATTCCAAAAATATTTGCTTATTTCAGACCTTATATCATCGTTTCAGGAGACAATGGATGGAGAGCAAAATACTGGTGAAATAGTTGTGTATGATGCAGTTAATGTAGGTTGTCAGAAAGAGGCGGGTGAAGATGTCGCAATAGTAGATGAGCAAGAAGATCAAGGGGATGCAACAGATCCACTGCCAGTTCTTGTCCAAACTTGTACAATACTACATGCAGATGAAAAGTTGGTTAATGAGGCAACACCGCAAGATGTGGAGGGACTCATGAAGGAGTTGGTTAATGATGAGTTGGTTAATGATGGGACTGTGGTGGCAACACAAGTTGAGGTGGCAACAAAAGCAGTGTCTGATGAGGGTGTGCATGACGGAGTTGTGGAGGAACTAAAGAAAGTTATTGTGAAGGGAGGAAACAAGGTTGATGACGGAGGTGTGGATGTTGAGGAGGTAGCAAAGGGAGCTGATGTGGAGGGAAGGACCAAGGTTGATGACCAAGTTGTGGAGGAACCGAAGGGAGATGTGGAGGGACTAAACACGGTTGATGAAGGAGTTATGGAGGAATCAACGAGAGATGTTGTGGAGGGAGGGACCAAGGTTGATGAGCTAGGTGTTGAGGCGAGGACTGAAATACAAGGTGAGAAGGTATCACAGGCTGATTTTGATGACGTGGGGGGTGATGAAGGGGAGACCAAGGAGTCCAAAGTGCCGAGGAAGGGCAGACCAAGGAAGGGTAGCCAAGTTCCGAACAAGACATATCCAAGTCGCACTCGCGAGCTTGCTGCCAAGGCAAAATCACCCTACCGTAATATGGATGAGCAGAAATTGGCAAAAAAGATTACCAAAAATAACAAGGTGGAAGGGATGACAGAGCTGGTAAAGTGGATGCAGAGTGAGAGGTTAGTGACTTAACCAATCTACTCAACTTAATAAGGAATTGATGAATTGAATGTCAAAATCTTATCTGGCCTGACTTTTAGAATTCTGACCGGAAATTGATTCTTTGTGGACTGACTAACTTATATATAGCCTGTATATGTACTAATATATTGCCTTGTTTAATATGACTGTTAGAATTCTGACCGGAAATTGATTCTTTGTGGACTGACTAACTTATATATAGCCTGTATATGTACTAATATATTGCCTTGTTTAATATTCAAATGAATATTTACCATCATGCAGTATTGAACCCCGAATTGGACCGGCTGGGCAATCATTGGACAAGGAGTTCTTTGAGCGATTGGTTGCCCCAAAGATCTGGTTGCACGGTGAGGTAATATTCCAATGCATTCTTTCAAAATAGTATGCATGTGTAAAATAGTTTCTGGTGGATACATTAACATTGTTGCACCATTACAGCATCTGGAGCAAATGATGTTTCTTTATCGTCAAAGGATTTCAGAGGATCCGCAGCGGTTTTCGAAGGTCGTTGTGCTTGACCCATTTTGGCAAAACTATGTCAAAGGTGAATTCGATCGCTTCCAGAATAATTCTTCACTTACTGGTAAGGATGAACTGTTGATGTACATGATGGGTTCATGTCCGCAAGATTATGGCAAGAGATGGGATGATGCGGAATGCATATATGCGTCCTTCAACATCCCAGAGTACCACTAGTTTGCCTTAGAAATTGATCTATGCGACTGGTGTGTGACGGTTTATGACTGCAATGTGGATCTGTACTCAGACAAGGAAATTTTCGATATGATCCGCCCCATCGTTGAGACTGTTCCAAGATATGTCAAGATGTACGAGCCACTGGCAAAGAGATGTGAACCGTTATTGGACAATCCAATGTCGGTGTCCCGTCGTGATAACCTTAAACAGAACAAGCGCGGGTAAGTATACATGTATTTATGCAATGATAAATCCTTATCAAACTGCAATTGATATACATTCGAACGTGTTTTGTACATCTTGCAGAGGAGATTGTGGGGTCTACACCTTGAAGTACATTGAGTTATTGATTCTCGGCATGTCAAACTTGGATCTTGCGTCGGACAAATTCATAGATGGACATAGAAGTCAAATGGCTCATAGTATTTTTAGATGTTGTTGGGATGGTCTTTAAAGACTTTTGATGTAATGTGGTAATTGTATTGTGTTGTTGGGAATCATTCGGCTAGGAATCCTTTTCTTGTAATTGTATTTGAATTTGAAAGATAATGTTTTCAGTATGTTTACATGCTTGTGATGGTGTTTATGTCAGAAAAGATATTGGTTTTACAAGCAAGCACCCCGGTTTGTCAGGTGAATTTAATTTAAAATGGTGGGGTTAGTTTTCGAATAAAACCAAAGCTTAGAAAAATTGTGACTTAAGTCAGGCTAGTTTACGGATTTACAGTACATATTCACATTTGTCAGGTTGTTTTGATATATCCTTCTCAAATTCATCCTTCCCACATTGAAACCTAATATTTCCTACATTTAAAGGGTTTTTAAATCGAAAAATAGCCTTTAAAACGAGGGGGGAAAGTACACATTAAGCTAAATTTGTGCTACATTTAAATGGTTATGAAACCGGAAAAAAATGGTACAAAAACAGTTAAAAATGGTTTACTACCGTGTAAAATGGCGGGGTTAGTTCTTCAATAAACCAAAGCTTTTTTCTAATTGTTACTTACGTCAGGCCATACTAGGAACTTACAGTACATATTTAGCTTTGTCAGGTCATATTGTAGAAATGTTTTTCAAAGTCATCCCTTCCAATGACTTATGGCGGAACTGGAAGAAACATCACAATGGTAAATAACCGTAGGAAAATACAACGTTTTTAAATGGTTTTGAAACCGAAAAAATAACGGTTTACTAACGTTTTAAAAGATGGGGTTAACTAGTTTTCGAATCAAACCAAAGCTTTGGCAATAAGCTTTGTCAGGTGACGTTACTCCCTTACAGTATGTAATGTACTTTGTCAGGTCATGATGAATAAATCTTATTCAAAGTCATCATTTCCAATGCATATCCGATTTGACCCCTCTTAATTTTCAATTAAATATCCTGTATTCCCTCAACTACCCGTCATTAACTCCATTATCCACTCATCCTTGTGTATAAATAGCGTTCTTGCCTTGTCCCAACCCCTCACATTTCCTCTCTCAAACTCCTCTCACTCCTCTCTCATTTCCAAAAAACCATATTGCAACATGGAAGACTCATTCAAGAAGGTTTTCCTGCAAGTCTACTGGGATGGCCAACTATCGCCATCCAGCGGGATGATGGCCCTCCTGAATACCCACGAGTATACGGGTGGGAGTACCAAACTCCTGAAAGTGCCAGCGAACAAGATGAATATCTGGTACGTACATGGTATGATCAGCCGACTCTCTCCAGGTTCAAAATCCTTATTTTTTGAACAGGTCCCAGCATCTGGGCAGCGGTTCCTTCAACCGTTGCAGACAGACGACGACTATGCAGACCTTTCCCGCCTCGGCGAGAGGGTCGCCGGAGTGAAGGTATATGTGGTGCGGGACGATCCAGATCTTTCTCTGCCCCAGTGATGGCCGTGGTGATGGTCGTGGGGATGTTTTTTAATGATGCTGCTTTGTTTTTATGCTGTTTGTTATGGTTGTTTACTTATGTAATGCTAGCGACTGATAATAATATAGATCCTTTGCCCTTATTCTCACATTTACTACTTTTGACTATTTTCATGCGTGTTCAGGACAAAACTTATCATGTTCATACTAAATGTACTAATGTTCAGGGCAAAAAGATTAATATTTCAGAGCAATAACATCGAATATGTGTACATGAATATTCAGGACAACTAAAACATATTCAGGATAATCCGCGTCATATGTCATAGTACTGACAACATGTGGTAATTGTATTTGAAATTGTGATGACAATTTCAAGGATGTTTTTAAGCAAATTGGTGCTTAAATTAGGAAATATTCATGGTTTACCTGCAGAAAACCCTCGTTTTATAATCAAGGAACCAGAATACATTGTCTTGCTAAACATACGGTTATGACTAGTTATCATACTGTAACCAACAAGGTTACAAATTGGACAACGAAGACAACAAGTAACACCACAAGTACCACCACACCAAGTACAACTTTCAAAACGAAATTTTCTGTTTTGATATTCATAATGTCATTCATAGAAGTCGATTGATGCGGGTCAATATTTGGCCGAGAGGTTGTCCCGTGATCTTCAACAACTCTTACGCTTCCAATGTTCTCATTGGCTCTAAAATTATAAGCTTGTCCATCCACCCATTTGAAGTATTTGCAATCGTGCCCTGCCTATGGTTTAATACAAAATTAAACCAATCAACTAGCAGTGAAATCGTCCAAGAACTTAATTTAATTCTAAATGAAATCCCAATTGGAGTACCAACAAGTACAAAAGCATATTTTGCACTAAATTTCAAATTCAACAATACCTTCCATAATGGACACCCATAGAACTGTTTTCCCGAATTTTGAGTGTATTTGCAAGTTTGTATTGTTGCAGGGAGGCCATGGAAACATTTTTGAGTTGATGATTCACCAGCTTCGTGCCCTCTCCTCCACGAATTTGAATTGGCAGATGAGCTTCCTTGTGTCCAGCCTTTTGTCATCGTATATTAAAATTGTTTTCGAAGAGGGTGTTCCTCTTTCTACTCTTCCATGTTCTCTGTTTTTCTTCTGGGCAAATATGATACTCTTCTGTACAAATATGGACCGTAATTGTGTTTTTTTTTTATTAAAGAAAGAGATATGAAATGAAAGTTCAATGCTGATGTGATGTGTATCAGGTCATCTTCTTGAAGAAATCCTTTTCTTACATGCAGATTTCAGTCAATATGCTCTCCAACTTTAAAACAAGGCACGTCACACCGTGAGTTAAACCGTCTACAAAAACTTAACAAACTGTATAAAAACTTCCACATTAACCAACCTGCTCCTTACAAGGAGTAATATTTTCCAAATTTAATGGGGTTTTAAACGATTTAAAAACTTCCACACGGAGGCGAAGGTTTGACTCAGTCGGGCCGTATTAAAGTCTTACAAGACGTATTCCGATCTATCAGGTCATATTAAGTACACAATCTAGGCTTTTGAATAAATCTTGACCTGACGTCATCCTTTTCATACACCTCTTAATTTTCCCTGAAAGACCGTATATATAGTGACTTTTATTAGTTTAATTTGTTTAAATAATGAGGCTTCATGTATAATTAGTTAATTATGTAATTTAAATATTATTTTTAAAATAATATAATGAGATTAGTTTTTGTTATTTAAACAAATTATTTTGAATTTGATATTATATATTTGATTATCAAAAAGAATAATTAATATTACTTGTGGAAAATAAATAGTATTATTCAATAAAAATGATTAATACTATTTAATTATTAAAATATTATTATTATTCAGTGAATTCAATGAAAGCAATGTTCGATTAAGAGGAGCGGTTATGAAAAAAAAAGTAGATCAATTTTGCTGGAATGGATGAAACCTTGGGTTTTGAGATGGAATGAAAATGTTCCTTGAGCTTGGAATGGGCCATTCCAAGGAGTGAAAGAAATTTTAATTTTTCACCTAACCAAACATGATTTCGGAATCATTCATTCCTCATTCTGATTCCTCATTCCACTGGAATCGTACCACACGAGGCCTTCATGCTTTTTCCAGGCTCTGTAGCAAGGTTCTTAAAATACTCCGAGGCTCTCACTTGCTTCTCTACAGACTCAATATTTGGCCTGACAACGTAGTTATAAGCCTGACAAACAACCATATGTGGACTCAATATTTGTTCTGTTTCTCAGATATGTAGTTTTTCAGGGCTTATAGTTAGACTCAACATCCAGGCCAGAGTACCACTGGGTTACTTTTTCGGGTTTCTCAGGCATTTTAAAGCTATTTACAGTATCAGTTCAGGTTTGTCAGGTAACATTGAAATAAGTGAGTTCGTTTCCAATTTTTTTCCGATTTGACCCCTCTTAGTTTTCCCTAAAACACCCTTACTTTCCCAAATCTTTTCTACCAAGTCTCTTCAAATACTCACCGGTCCTGTACCAAAGTTCTCTACCAAGGATCTTCAAAAACTCCCACGCTGTCTACCAAGGTTCTTCAAATACTCCCACGCTCTCTTGGCTACTAAAATACTTCCACTTTCCCCAATCCTCTCTATTAAGTAAAGCCATGGCCGGACAACATGAATTTGTCACTGTCGTGTACTCTGAAGTATATGAACTTCTGCAAGCTGCCCGGGATGTGGAGGATCATATTGGAGGCCGGAAGATGACCGAGGAGGACTTTCACCAAATCTCTCGCGACATTGTCGCCAGAGATTTGGAGTTTGTATCTTTAAATAAGGATTTGCGCCGCCTGAGACGGGAGCTTGCTGCGGTGAGTCCGGAGGGTGCTCAGACCGAAGAAGAAAAGGCCCGGATAAAGCTCAGGCTCAGACTCGTAAGGCTTTTCTTGTATATTTTCTTCCTATGTGCAAGGGACGTGCCTAAGATGCTTTATTTATTTTGGCAGATTGAATGGGACACCACCTTCACTGAACTCAACATACAAAGGGTGTTGGATCATGCTCAGTTCTTAAGGGAAAATCTGAAGTCGAACTATCTATCTTGATGAGATAATGTTTTCATAACAGGGTAGTTTCTGAGTATGTGTGGATAAGTGTTTTTAATCTTCCCTCCTTTTGTATGAACTTTGCAATTCTAGTATTTTTTTTCCTTTTGTGTGTGGGAATGCCATGCCAAGGGCACTTTTTTGTAAAGTTGAACAACGTAATCTCTATATAATGATTGTGTTTATGTATTATGCACTTAGATTACGTTTGTCAGAACACTTTGAAGTTTTACAGGACGTATAGAAGCTTTACAGGCCGTGTTTATGTATTAGGTTTCCCTCGAGCAAATGAGCAAGTCAAGACTTATACGTTTGTCAGTAAAAGTTCGCACCTGATTCAGACCTAGGGTTCTTATGAAGAATTATAGACTTCGCAGATGATTGTGTTTATAAGGTTCACATCGTGAGTTAACCGAACATGTTACAATCACACATGATTGTGTTCATGTATTAGGCACTTAGAATACGTTTGTCAGAACACCTTATCGTTTTACAAGACGTATAGAAGCTTTACAGGCCGTGTTTATGTATTAGGTTTCACACATGATTGTGTTCATGTATTAGGCACTTAGATTACGTTTGTCAGAACACCTTGCCGTTTTACATGACGTATAGAAGCTTTACAGGCCGTGTTTATGTATTAGGTTTCCCTGATGATTGTGTTCATGTATTAGGCACTTAGATTACGTTTGTCAGAACACCTTGCCGTTTTACAGGACGTATAGAAGCTTTACAGGCCGTGTTTTTGTATTAGGTTTCACACATGATTGTGTTCATGTATTAGGCACTTAGATTACGTTTGTCAGAACACCTTGCCATTTTACAGGACGTATAGAAGCTTTACAGGCCGTGTTTATGTATTAGGTTTCACACATGATTGTGTTCATGTATTAGGCACTTAGATTACGTTTGTCAGAAAACCTTTAAGTTTTACAGGATGTATAGAAGCTTTACAGGCCGTCTTTATGTATTAGGTTTCCCTCGAGCAAATGAGCAAGTCAGGACATATACGTTTGTCAGTACAAGTTCGCACCTGATTCAGACCTAGGGTTCTTATGAAGAATTATAGACTTCGTAGATGATTGTGTTTATAAGGGTCACATTGTGAGTTAAACGAACATGTTACAATCACACATGATTGTGTTCATGTATTAGGCACTTAGAATACGTTTGTCAGAACACCTTGTCGTTTTACAGAACGTATAGAAGCTTTACAGGCCGTGTTTATGTATTAGGTTTCACACATGATTGTGTTCATGTATTAGGCACTTAGATTACGTTTGTCAGAACACCTTGCCGTTTTATAGGACGTATAGAAGCTTTACAGGCCGTATTTATGTATTAGGTTTCCCTGATGATTGTGTTCATGTATTAGGCACTTAGATTATGTTTGTCAGAACACCTTGCCGTTTTACAGGACGTATAGAAGCTTTACAGGCCGTGTTTATGTATTAGGTTTCCCTGATGATTGTGTTCATGTATTAGGCACTTAGATTACGTTTTTTCAGAACACCTTGCCGTTTTACAGGACGTATAGAAGCTTTACAGGCCGTGTTTTTGTATTAGGTTTCACACATGATTGTGTTCATGTATTAGGCACTTAGATTACGTTTGTCAGAACACCTTGCCGTTTTACAGGACGTATAGAAGCTTTACAGACCGTGTTTATGTATTAGGTTTCACACATGATTGTGTTCATGTATTAGGCACTTAGATTACGTTTGTTAGAACACCTTTAAGTTTTACAGGATGTATAGAAGCTTTACAGGCCGTCTTTATGTATTAGGTTTCCCTCGAGCAAATGAGCAAGTCAGGACATATACGTTTGTCAGTACAAGTTCGCACCTGATTCAGACCTAGGGTTCTTATGAAGAATTATAGACTTCGCAGATGATTGTGTTTATAAGGGTCACATCGTGAGTTAACCGAACATGTTACAATCACACATGATTGTGTTCATGTATTAGGCACTTAGAATACGTTTGTCAGAACACCTTGTCGTTTTACAGAACGTATAGAAGCTTTAAAGGCCGTGTTTATGTATTAGGTTTCACACATGATTGTGTTCATGTATTAGGCACTTAGATTACGTTTGTCAGAACACCTTGCCGTTTTACAGGACGTATAGAAGCTTTACATGCCGTGTTTATGTATTAGGTTTCCCTCATGATTGTGTTCATGTATTAGGCACTTAGATTATGTTTGTCAGAACACCTTGCCGTTTTAGAAGACGTATAGAAGCTTTACAGGCCGTGTTTATGTATTAGGTTTCCCTGATGATTGTGTTCATGTATTAGGCACTTAGATTACGTTTGTCAGAACACCTTGCCGTTTTACAGGACGTATAGAAGCTTTATAGGCCGTGTTTTTGTATTAGGTTTCACACATGATTGTGTTCATGTATTAATCACTTAGATTACGTTTGTCAGAACACCTTGCCGTTTTACAGGACGTATAGAAGCTTTACAGGCCGTGTTTATGTATTAGGTTTCACACATGATTGTGTTCATGTATTAGGCACTTAGATTACGTTTGTCAGAACACCTTTAAGTTTTACATGATGTATAGAAGCTTTACAGGCCGTCTTTATGTATTAGGTTTCCCTCGAGCAAATGAGCAAGTCAGGACATATACATTTGTCAGTACAAGTTCGCACCTGATTCAGACCTAGGGTTCTTATGAAGAATTATAGACTTCACAGATGATTGTGTTTATAAGGGTCACATCGTGAGTTAACCGAACATGTTACAATCACACATGATTGTGTTCATGTATTAGGCACTTAGATTACGTTTGTCAGAACACTTTGAAGTTTTACAGGATATATACGTTGTTTTACAGGGTATTGTAGAGTCTAACAGTGAGTGATGCTGAGAAGTAATCAACTCTTAAGCAAAGATGACAGTTTGTATCCCAACCAAAAGATTTAATTTATCTAGTTTGTATCCCATCCAAAAGGGGAGCCCCCATAAAAAAGAGGTGTGGTTTACGACTATAGACACGTAAACCATACATCTTTTCACTGAAACACCCAACAACAACATACTGAAAACGCCCAAAAAACACCAACATGATGACAATTCTAAACAAAAAAATACTAACCCATTCTCTTCCTATAATCCTTCGGCAGTCCTTCTCCTCCTACAGTACTGCTTGTTGTGGCCTTGGTTGCCGTAATACGAACACCGCCTCTTCCTAGTACAGTTCCCCTCCCACGTCGCCCTATATCGGTTAATTCGTGGCCTTCTAGGAGGACGTTTTACATTTGGTGGATAGCATCTTATGGATGACACGGCTTCAGGAACTGGCCATCGGCATATGGGAGGAACAAGATGCACAGTTTCCTTGTACACTTCTCTCACGCACTCGTTCTTGAACATGGGATGGACGAGATCAGTGAGTCGCACTCCCCTATCACTTGCAACCACTATGGCATGAGCACAAGGAACTTTATCAATATGGAACATGTTACAATCACATGTACGAGCATTAAGGTTCACCGAGTATCTACAAGTTCCTACCATGACCTCCGCTTCAAACTGGCTTAGTCTTCGAACACTCATCTTTGCTGCCCTTCTATAGTTCACCTCTACCAGCGTGTACACAGAGGGTGACAAGTATTGGTCCCAGTTTGAGGCCGCTTCCCTTCTTTGACAAAACCATTTAGAAATGGTCTCAACAATCGCATCAAACAGAGCAAGAATAGGCCACTGACGCTGTGTTTTCCACAATCCATTAAGACACTCGATGTTGTTACTTGTCATGATGTTAAACCTGTTCCCATGAAAATGCGCTCTCGCCCAGTTTTCAACTCCAACTTCTTTTAGATATTGACCAATCTTTGGAGATGCAGCTGTTATTTGAGCAAACTGATGATTGAACTCAGCTACTGTGTAAGCATGAGCAGCTTTTTTGAATATGCCGAAGAGGTCTTGCCTACCAAACTTCCTCTTGAAGTTTTGGTATATGTGATATATGCAATATCCATGCTTGGCAAAACGATAGCTATTTCTCAGACCCTTCCCAATGCTAAGATGACGATCAGACACGAAATACAACTCGGGATGATCAGGAACAACAACCCTCAATTCACTGAAGAAAAATGACCACGCATCATCGTTCTCACTATTAACAACGGCAGCAACAAGTGGATATATTTGGCCGTTTCCATCTTGTGCCGTTGCCAAAAGAAGTATCCCCTTGAACTTGGCTATGAGGTGAGTGCCATCAACTGATATTACCTACACACGCAAAACTATTTTCTCAGATGTTGCCCTGACAATAGAGTTATAAGATTTGACACGACATTATATGGCCTGACAAATCATGCTTGTTCTGTTTGTCACATATGTAGTCATATAGTAGTTTAACCTGACAAAATGACTATATTTCCTGACAAAACAACATGAAGACTGAAGACTGACCTTTTTTAGATGTGGCGCTGCCCTTATCCATTGACCTAAAGTCCAAAAGACGTACTTGAAGCGTTGCTCAGCATCTCTGACTATTATCGTGTATGTTCCCGGATTAGATTTCTGTAACATGTGCATGTAAGAGTACATTTCCTTGTAGCTATCCTCATTTGTACCATGTGCCATGTCTTGGGCGAAGAGCCGCGCTCGATTGGCTTTGTAGTAGCTTGTCCTTATCCCATGCTGTAACATGAAATCCTGAATTTATGAAGCACGTAGGCCTTTACGGCCGTTTAAAAACCTGACATGTCACGAAGTGAATCTATAGATGCATTCATATTGGCCTTACATAACAAAAACTGTTCAAATGCAAGAAAAACATACTTGTGAAGTACTTTCTCGGCAATCAGCCGAGAAGTTGCTCCTTTGTGATGATTGTGGTTTACTCTCATGCCACAGGTATGATCCGTAACATATTGTCGCACCATAAACAAGGACGTTTTTCGATACAATGAGCCACGACAAACAAAGGTGCATTTGTCGTCAACGCACTCAACATCATAATTGGACTTATCGGACCTCTTCACACGCATCTCATAGAAATTTTCCATTGCCAGGGAGAAGAGTGCAACTTTGAACTCTTCCTTAGAATTGAAGAGCTGACCAACCTTCATTGTTGGATATGAGGACTTGTTTTCACTTGTTTCCTCATCTTCAACTAACATGTCCATCTCCGCTGGATAGTACCTCTTTTCAATCTCTCTAAGCATGTCTTTATCAACATCAATATCTTCTTCTTTATCCGCCTCTATTTGCTCATCGTTCTGTGTTCACTCAATGCCATTTATTTCTTCCCACACATCATCTAGACCAACAGTATTCACATCATCACCTGAAGCATACCCTAACCCATCCCCACCATCAACACGATCATCATCACCTGATTGATAATTGCCCACGTAGTCAAAGCCATCTTCTATTTCATCCTCCAAATAATCTCCACTGTTGGCATAATCAGTCATTTTCTCCTTTCCTTTGTTTCTTGATGTAGCAGCTTCAATGTCCTCATCATCGCTACTCAATGATATAATGTCTTCCAGTATCATGGGACAATTTCTCTTGTCTTTCCCCCTCACTTCATCCCTTTTTAATCTCCTTAACTCTGCTTCGTTGTCAGCTTCAATAATTTCATCAATCGACCTGACATCAGTGTATAGTGCTCTGTCTTTTTGAAAAAACGACATGAAAAAGTCTCTATTATCTTCGCTCTGAGTTGGTGGTGGAGCTGTTGGAGAAGGAAGAGTACGATGTTCAGCCCTTTCACTTCGAATCTCTTCCTTCTTTAAAAGGTTGGTGTACAACTCAATATTCCACTCTGATGAATTTTCTCCACAGTTGTTCAAGAACTTGAACGCATCAAGATCGTCGTCATCGTTTATAAAGATGGGTGGAAGTTCTGGTTTATTTTCATAAGCGTATTGCACAAACAACTTTTCTTCATCAAATGGATTCTTCTCAGTCCACTTGTTGCGCAGTGTAGCCAAGTCCATGTCAGGGGAAAGCAACGTGGCTTTCACTGTTCTATCACCCTCATACAACCACCTTTTCCCTTGTTGTTTCCATTCTCCACCACTGATGAACTTCACATACACTAGTTTCGTACCTACAAATAAAGAAGGTTTTTGAACTTCACGTATACAGACGGGGAAAAAAGATTGTTTTTCAGGAGAGTTTACTCACCCATTCAAGCTGTAATTGCATGCGTTAGGTGTTAAATAGCAGGTGTGAAATATCTCACGTGGAATAAGTCCTACAGTCAGGCTGCTTTGAAGCTCTCCAGGAATATTCAGGGATACTTTTCAGGGGAGCTATGCTGGAGGGATTAAAGGTTGAAGGAGGCCAGTTTTCTTTTGGAGGGAAACTTGCCCGCCAATTTTAATGAGGAGGAATTTAGTCACACTTCAAAGAAGCAGAAAATAGCTAGGTTGATGTGATGGGTCTGTCACCGACCGGCGGCTTCAAAGTCATTAAGGAGAGATTAACCCTTTCTTTTATAATTTTTTGAGAAAATATTAGCCAACTTTTATGGATTTTCTATTTAAAAGAAAATATAAATTTGACCCTTAAAAATAGCAAAAGTAACACAATCCGTACAAAATTCTGATATTCTTGCAATACTTTTCAAAATCTTGGTTTTTTGCAAGTTGGCTTTCCAAATCTGGTATATTTGCTAATGCGCCTTAAAAAAATGTTTAAATAATTAAATATAAAAAAAACCATATAGTTGTACAAAACCTTAAAATACAAACCCTTAACCCTAAAACTATAAACCCTAACCTAAATCATATAATGATACATACTTACATTACCCTTTAAATCTTAAAAAAGCTACAAAAAGCATAAACACATTAAAAACGTTCAAATAATTAAATTTAAAATAAAACCTAACCATAAACAATATAAAACCTTAAAATACAAACCCTAAACTATACACCCTAATCTAGAGTCTTATATCCTACATTACTCTTTAAATGATTAAATCTTAAAAAAGCTACAAAAAAACATAAATACATTAAAAACGTTCAAATAATTAAATTTAAAATAAAACCTAACCATAAATCATAAATAATACAAAACCTTAAAATATAAACCCTTAACCCTAAACTATACACCCTAACCTAGAGTCTTATATCTTACATTACTCTTTAAATGATTAAATCTTATTAAAGCTACAAAAAACATAAACACATTAAAAATATTCAAATAATTAAATTTAAAATAAAACCTAACCATAAACAATACAAAACCTTAAAATACAAACCCTTAACCCTAAACTATACACCCTGAGTCCCTAACCTAGAGTCTTATATCCAACATTACTCATCAAATGATTAAATCTTATTAAAGCTACAAAAAACATAAACACATTAAAAATGTTCAAATAATTAAATTTAAAATAAAACCTAACCATAAACCATAAACAATACAAAACCTTAAAATACAAACCCTTAACCCTAAACTATACACCCTAACCTAGAGTCTTATATCCTACATTACTCTTTAAATGATTAAATCTTAAAAAAGCTACAAAAAACATAAACACATTAAAAACGTTCAAATAATTAAATTTAAAATAAAACCTAACTATAAACAATACAAAACCTTAAAATACAAACCCTTAACCCTAAACTATACACCCTAACCTAGAGTCTTATATCCTACATTACTCTTTAAATGATTAAATCTTATTAAAGTTACAAAAAACATAAACACATTAAAAATGTTCAAATAATTAAATTTAAAATAAAACCTAACCATAAACAATAAACAATACAAAACCTTAAAATACAAACCCTTAATCCTAAACTATACACCCTAACCTAGAGTCTTCTATTCTACATTACTCTTTAAATGATTAAATCTTAAAAAAGCTACAAAAAACATAAATACATTAAAAACGTTCAAATAATTAAATTTAAAATAAAACCTAATCATAAACAATACAAAACCTTAAAATACAAACCCTTAAACCTAAACTATACACCCTAACCTAAAGTCTTATATCCTACATTACTCTTTAAATGATTAAATTTTAAAAAAGCTATAAAAAACATAAACACATTAAAAATGTTCAAATAATTAAATTTAAGTAAAACCTAACCATAAACCATAAACAATACAAAACCTTAAAATACAAACCCTTAACCCTAAACTATACACCCTAACCTAGAATCTTATATCCTGCATTACTCTTTAAATGATTAAATCTTAAAAAAGCTACAAAAAAACATAAACACATTAAAAACGTTCAAATAATTAAATTTAAAATAAAACCTAACCATAAACAATACAAAACCTTAAAATACAAACCCTTAACCCTAAACTATACACCCTAACCTAGAGTCTTATATCCTACATTACTCTTTAAATGATTAAATCTTAAAAAAGCTACAAAAAACATAAACACATTAAAAACGTTCAAATAATTAAATTTAAAATAAAACCTAACCATAAACAATACAAAACCTTAAAATACAAACTCTTAACCCTAAACTATACACCGTAACCTAGAGTCTTATATCCTATATTACTCTTTAAATGATTAAATCTTATTAAAGCTACAAAAATCATAAACACATTAAAAAAATATTTAAATAATTATAATCACTATTAAGTTCAAGCCCTTTTTTTAATGTAATTTTTTGAAAAATGTTTTAAATATTTTTATTTATTTTATTTTATTTTTTTAAATTTTTGGAACCGGGTTCCGAACCGACGGAAAACCGGCCGAACCTGAACCGGACCGGAACCGGACCGCCGGTTCCGGGGGGTAGCCGGTTCAGGTTCCGGTTCAAGGTTCCCTTGAACCTTGAACCGGCGGTTCATGAACCTGAACCGGCAGTTCATGAACTGTGGCCATCTCTATTGACATGTACCAAATATTAAAGGGATTATATTTATACCAACGTTCAGTTAGCATTAGACTTCTTTAAACGTTCTATTTAGAGGTTTCGAGTTCGATTGTTGTTGGAGTTCCTAAAAAGGATAATAGTTATGTCAAAAGGGACTTTTCACCAAATCCTTCTAACTAGAATAAACCGATTTGAGAATCACTCAAATTTATTTTTGCGTTTTAACTAGAAATGTTTTTTTTAGAATGAGTCATACCTAGAATCGCTCATTTCAGTATTTTACAAACACTCTTATATCCACATTTCCACTAAGGTATGAGTCATCTAAAATCATTCATATTAATTCCTTATCCCAACATGATTCTCTATTCCATCATGATTCCATGTCTTGTACCAATCGAGTCCTTAGGAAATAATTTAAATTTATTGCTTACGACAATGCAAATGATTGCTCATTTAGAAAATAGGGGTTACTCATTACTTAAAACTCAAGAAATTTCGGGTGTTTCAGGAATTGATGGCGTCGGAGTTGGGCTCACAAGGCACCACAAGAGACTTGGCAAGTAAGTGTGTTGAGTTGTTGCTAAATTCATTGTAGTTCTTTTGTTTTAGCAGCCAATTCATTGTAGTTGATAACATGTGGGCTGTCTAAGTTTTATGGTGATGGTTAGATATTTTTTATCGGGAAGGATATTGAATGATAACTCCTATGTGAAAAAATATCCTAACACACAAAGTAGTTTCTCCATCTTAGTAATTTGAATAATTTAACAGACACGTAGTAATAGAATGGAGCAATTTTGATCGATTGAACTGACTAAAATACAAAAAATAAATACTTTACTAAACATGTGACATAAGCACAAGATCTTTCATAAAAGATAAACCGTTCTCACGAAATGCATAAATTTCTTATATTCAAACAAATATTTACTACAAAATGATAACCTTACAAATGTGATCTTCCTGATTTTTGTTTTGTGCAAATGAAGGATGTTTGATGTGTGGTGTCTGCATATAGCCATCATGGATGATTGCACATCATTTACAGGCTCCCTTCTTTTCATGCATTATTTGTATAACATCTCAATTTTATTAAGCAAATGAGTCCTATTAAACACTTTTGAATTTACAAAACATAATATGGAGATTGGCGACTAATTAAACAAAATTTGAATATTTGCATTGAACGGAACATTTATAAGAGTGTATATGTTGGAATATCTATCTCATATCTAAAAAAAGACTTAACTAGGTCTATTAATATATAAGGTTGGTGAAGCCCTCCTCATATTGTCAATTGGCTTTAAAATGAAAACACACTTGGCGTATGTAATTGCTTATATGCTTCTACGTACACAACTCTCAACCTACCTATCGGCTCACACACCTTATCATGGTATCAGAGCATGTCCGACCCTGGATATCTTTTTATGGGTTATTTGGATTGGGTTTAGCGAACGTTATTCACCCATTATCTACATTTGTCCAAATGTCAACTAGTTAGGCTAGTTCTACTTGAGGAGACGTGTTTGAATATTTATCTCACATCTAACTAACTAAGCCTAGACAACTATCATAGTCTATTTATTTATATATATATACCAACTTAAACATAAAACAATTTTAAAAATTGTTATGGGTTTTCTTAGTCCTTGATTCTAGATATGTTCTTCAAATTTGTGATAGCATAAATTTGTACCACAATAATAGTTGATGATGACGACAAGAACTCGCAACTCCGGTGATCCTAAACTACATCCGATCTTGTTTCCGATATCATGCGAATATAGAAATAGCGAAAGGCGGGGCTTTGTTCCCCGTTTCACCTCCGACGCTCAAGTCAGATTTCACCAAATGTCAACGGTGGCTAGAGTTTGAAAGTTGAATCAGAATTGAATGAGACTAGGGTTCCTCAAAGGATATTAAATACTTTTTATAGTTATGGAAATAATTAATACACATACCTTCTTAATGAGCTTTCTCTTTTGGCCCAACACTTTAAATAATATCAACGATTAAATACAAAAATGATTGAAATATTTTTACATCCACAAAATCTATACTTGCAAAATTGTTTGGAAATGATTTATCATGTAAGTTTGGTATTCTTGAAGTGCAGACTTAGTTAAGCAGGTTGAAAACACAATTAGACTAGAACACAAACACTCACCAAGTAGGCCCATATACTTGGTAGGGGAATCTCTTGGAGCATGCCTTGTTATGGTCGTTGCAGCCCGTAATCCGACCATTGATATGGTTCTGATTTTGGCTAACCCTTGGTATGTTTCTATTACTTAAGTGTATGGCCAAGTTATTGTGGAAAATGTGTTTTTTGTTAATCCATATAGTTTCATGGTTATAACCATAGGGCAAAGTTGAAGAATTTCTTAACATTTGTTGATTTATTATTGGGCAGCAACATGTTTCAACAAGTCACAATTGGAGGACTGCTTCCTTTGTTGGGATTCATGCTGAGTGATCCTTTTCTCGGTGTTCCTTGTCTTTTGATTTTAATAAGAGGTCAGTTGTCATCGTCTATAGCTTGGAAGTTCGAGCTCTTAAACTATGTTAGTTTGTCCTCTTAGAGGTTTACAAGCAACTAACATCAATGAAAAAATGTGTGATAAAAAACGCTCTCAATGATAAACCCCAACTTCCCTTCGGAGTTGTCGGAGAACCCATACAAAAATGATGTGATGATAACTGGGCCACTTGAACAAGGCCAACCTCCAGGGAAACCACCGGAGCGCCGTACCTCATGGAAAGACATGGTCCTAGGGAGAGTTTCTCAACAGAAGATGATCTTGATCAAGGAATTCATGCATGGTAAGATAGAGTTATCCTTTCTGGAAGGAGAGGATAGCGTCTCGATGTTTACGATCGCCACTAACGTTATGTAGGCCCTTGCTTCCGTGTGGTGGTGGTCAGTAGTCATCAAGTTGTTGGGTTGCCCACTCAGCTTCACCTCAATGGAGAAGAAACTAGGGGAGATGTGGAGGTCCAGCCCTCAAATGCAAATCCTGATCTCACTCAGGGTTGTTTTTTGGTAAAATTTAGGTTAGAGGAAGACTATTGGCATGTCTAGACTAATGGCCCATGGAACATTATTTGTCAGTGCTTGGTTATCCGTAGTTGGGCTCCTAACTTCCACACGTCAGACCCGGTGAAAACAACTTTCACTTGGATTCACATATTCGTGTGGGAGTCGGATTTCACTCGCGTGGGTAAGTCTACGCGTAGGCCCTCACGCCCACCAGAATTCGGTTATGGACAGAATTGAAGTCAGTCCATCAACCAGCGGACGACACCTGGCGGCTCGGCATTGGATGGCAATATCTATATATACCCATGAAATCTCTGAGAAAAGGGGGGGGGGGATAAGCTCTCTTAAGCTCAGGGAGCTCCGAAAGAGACGGCCGGAAAACGGAGGAGGAGAAAGACACGAATGAGCGGGGAGGAGCCGGCCATTTCCAGGAGAGAGAATCTCTCTGAAGCTCCAAAGAAGGCAGCAATGGAGGAAGAAAGGAGCGGAAGACAAGCTCGGTGAGGTCGAAGCCAGCCAAACCTAATTGGCTAGCAGTGAAGATGGAGGGAGGAAGATGCGTGTCTACCTCTGCGCAAAGCCCTCGACCGCGATCTTACTTCTCCACATCGTTCTCGGTTTGACGGTCTCGGAGCCGGAGTAGCCAATCACCTCCGTCACCTCCGACTCCCTCTCCGACCTTGTTGTTCTCTTGAGAAGCCTCGGCCTAACCTCGAATGTGGGCTTGCTCGTCGGTCCGCAGTCCTAACAAGGCCAGATCCGAGTACCCATGTGCCTCTGTGATGCTCGATTGCAGAGACGACGCCATCGCCAAAGCTCTGATCTCTGCTATGGTCTGACCTTCAAGCTCCATCCGCTTGTAACCCTTGACGTTCCCAATCACTTCACCGGTCGGATCCGAGTTCGACTCGCAATCATCAGCGATTCCGCCTTTCCGGCGCCTTCTAGAAGCATCGATTACGTCATCCCGCCGTCGCTGGAGGATCGTCGAGATCTTCAATGATTCCGAGCTCTTCTACGGTACAGATGTACAGCCTCTCGATCCACCTCTTCCTTGAGGAAGACCATGAGCTTTGTGAGTATTATTCCTACTGTTGCATACTAATCTCTTCACGTGGTCTTAGCCATATATTTTACTTCATCTCTCCGCGTGGTCATAGCTTCGTATAGCTCCCCGCGTGGTCATAGCTTCGTATAGCTCTCCGCGTGGTCATAACTTCGTATAGCCTCTCCGCGTGGTCATAGCTTCGTATATTGTTGATTCATATATTGCTAATACAAGAATGTGCTTATGGACTAATTGGCTTAGAGTCCCGAAATTGGCCCGTATTAGAACACGTGATGAATGATTAGAAGTACTTTGACATGAGGCCTCATACAGGAGATGATTATATAGCCTTTCGAGACAAACTAGTACAAAGCACTAATTAATTGGCTAGAAATAGAAGAGTGGAACTAAGGTAATACGAAACTATAATTAATTATCCATAGATGAGGAGGCTAGTTATTTTAATACCTTGCTTGGTATACGAGGTGATTACATAGCTTCTGAGATTATCTATACGTGCTCGTTGCTTTGTTTGAATGTTGGAAAGTATATGTTAGCTCATTACTATGTCTTTGGTGGAATAATTACCACTAGAAAGCCCAATGCCCGACTAATGCAATAAAGAGTGAGTATACTCGGTCAAGGTAATTCGACAGGCTAGTCGACCTCTCGACCTTAACTTCTCTCTCTCTCTATATATATATATATATATGCCTTTCGTATAGAAACTGACTTGAGCGTCGGAGAGCCCGCCCCGGGGAAAGCCATCTCCGGGGTGTTTTCAGGTGAATCTCGCGTATGGGAAGGCTACTTGAGCTCGGGAACAACTACACGCAATCTGAATAGGAGTGAAGGAATAATATCAACATCAGAACTGGGCCGTGGAACCGAAGGTCCCATCCTACGCGAAGCAAGTGACCAGGAAGTTGCTGAGGACGTCCCCCAAACAAACAGATACTCAACAAAACCGGGTCGAGGGTGTGTTGATCCTCGACATCTTCACGAAGGGTTGAACCGGGTTTCAACAATTCGACCTTTCGTTAACCCATTAGAAGAGAACGTTTTGCTACACATTGCAACGGGAATAGGAATTCCGATCAAAGTAGACCCCAAAACCCTATACACCAATAGAGGGAGGTTCGCTAGGATGTGTGTGGAGTTAGACTTAACACGGTAGTTGAAGGGCTCGGTCATCATCAATGTCGAGTGTTGTTACCTGGCCGAATATGAGGGCACGCCCCCATCTGCTTCCTATGAGGCCACACCGGGCATGTGAAGACCAGCTGCCCCTTCTAGCAGAATAGTGGCCCACCCACAAGACCATAAGGCTAGTAGACTAGAGCTGAATTTAACGTAAGAATACGACGACTTGTGTTGGTGTACCAAGGCTCTTTTAAACTAGGAAAGGGCTATTGCGGTGCATGGATGCAACGCTCGAGGTTCCAATATATGGCCACATACGAGTAACGACAACATGGTTAGAGCTACAACTCACATAATTGTTGGGGTATGCAAGGTCTCCACTAAGGGAGAAACTGGTGTGTTAGGGAGAAACCATAAAGGGAAAGATTTTTTGACAACGGAGGCCGAAAGCAGTTTCAGAGGTATGTACGGATTTGAATCCCTATACACTATCCAAGAAGAGACTATGGGGGATGGGACTCTGCAAGATAAGACAGCAAAGAAAGGGAAAGGAATGTTACTTAGTTCTGGGTCTGCCACCCCTTACCCTACAGGAAAACTACCAACCACAACTTCCCCAAGAAGGTGGATGCATCCCCGGTATCTGCGGCAGTGCAGCCAAGGAAGGAAGGCGAAAGTGGGATTGTTTGCAAGATGGGCCTTGAGGAGCCCATGAAAAGCCCAACCAAAATAAGTTTTGTCGGCAACATGTCCAACCCAAAACAAGATGATCAGGTTGCGTCCTACACTGGGGACAAAGGGAAAAAAGTGTACAGAAAGTACAACAGGTCCGCTAAGCAAGATAGGCAAATTCTGGGCCTCAACAACAGTTTGGAGGGCCCTAGCAAAAGGCCTAGACCTTTAGATACTCCCTCAGTTGTCTTTCTCAATCGAGCATCATTCGCCTCTTACACCCCCAACAATGAGAATGGTGGGCCTCCTTTTGTCACACAATCCAGGGAGGTGAAGACTAAGACCCAAAGATCCCCCATGTTGAGTTCATTACGACAGAGGGAGACCAAATGCAAGAGGAGCCGCCACCTCCCTTAACTGATCAAGATAATAAGTTCGCACACCTAGAGAACCCTAGGGAGTAAGTTGTGCTATTGTCCGAATATGGCGAAATGGTCGTTGAGACTCCATCCTCCTGGGTGTAGCTTCTGCTCCACCTTCATGCGTCGCTTCTTGTTCTCTCTCATACCAATAGTTTCCAATGAAGTGCATCTTCTGGAATTGTCGGGGGCAAATAAATAAAACTATTAATGGATGAAAATGTTCCTTATCAGTAGACACGATCCGGAGTTACTGGCTATTTTTGAAAGCACGCATCTAGTGCAAATGCTTAGCGTATTTGTCACAGCTTGGGTTTCTCAAACTACTCTAGGGTCGATGCCTAGGGGAAAAGCAGCGACATATGGGTTCTTTGGAAGAGCGATCAAATCAATTTCAGTACCATAAGGCTCCATCAACAGCTTATTCATGTTACAGTTGGTAGTGGCCTACAACCTACAATGTTATAGTTGTGTATGTCTACCCCTTAGTGGCTAGAAGGAGAGGTTTATGGGCTGATCTTGTGGAGGTCATCCACGGCTGCCAAGAACCGGTGATCGTAGGGGGATACTTCAATTTTATCATGTGCCTTGATGAACGTTCAGGAGGTCCGGGTCTTCTTTCTCCAAACTCTCTTGACTTCATCTCCTGGGCAAATATTGTCGAACTAATGGATATGGGATTCAGCGGCATGCGCTTTACCTAGACAAGAGGGAACAATGTCGCTTCCCATATTGCCAATAGACTAGATAGGGGGTTCATCTACACAATGGGAGACTTCGCTGGCCAGAAGCAGGGATCACCCATTTTGAAGCGGTGGCCTCTGATCATACTCCCCCCTCCTCCAATTGAAACCCACACGTCACACTAACCCTTCTGGGCGTCCGTTTCGATTCCTTGCATCATGGATGGAGCATTCGAGCTTAGATCTCCTCCGTGAGGTGTGGAGCAACAATTTCCGTACCCCTGGAGTAATTTAGGATCTTAGGGAAAAGTTGAAAGTTTGGAGTAAGATGGTTTTTGGTAATATTAACATTCGCGGACAACAACTGGTTAATAGCATTCGAGGAGTGACTAAAGCCATTAACCGACATGCTTCTGGCCACCTCATTAGCCTTGAAAAAGATCTTCCCCAACAGCTAGAGCATGTCCTTCGAAAGAGTCAATGTGGTTCCAAAAGGCCAGTGACAAATGGTTACGTTGTGGAGATAGGAATACCAATTTTTTTACGCTAGTACGTACTAGAGAACATGTTGTCAATTTCTACCAAAGACTTATACATAGCAGAGGCCTTCAGCTCCACCAATACTCATATCCCCATGGAAGGATACCCTGCTCTTACTCTCTCAGCATAATTAAGTTTGCAAAACAGCTTCTCCGAACAACATATTGTTGAATCTATCAACTCTACGAGTCTTTGTAAGGCACCTAGGATGGATGGCTTCCATGATGTTTTTTACCAAAGAAATTGGGCTGATGTGGGTGCTTTGGTTATCAGAATTGTGCAGCTTTTTCTATAGAACCATGAGCTCATTCCCACAGTTAATAAAACACTCCTTATTCTTATTAGGAAATTGGCGAACCCGACGACCCTCACACAATTTCGCCCAATAAGCCTATGCAATGTTCTCCTCAAGACTTTACCTGTTGAAACCCGGTTCAACCCTTCGTGAAGATGTCGAGGGTCAACACACCCTCGACCCGGTTTTGTTGAGGATTTGTTTGTTTGGGGACGTCCTCAGCAACTTCCTAGTCACTTGCTTCGCGTAGGGTGAGACCTCCGACTCCACGGTTCAGTTCTTACGTTGATATTATTCCTTCACTCCTCTCCAGATTGCGTTGTTCTCGTTCCCGAGCTCCAACGACCTTCTCATACGCGAGATTCACCTGAAAACACCCCGGAGATGGCTTTCCCCGGGGCGGGCTCTCCGACGCTCAAGTCAGTTTTCTATACGAAGGGCATGCATATATATATATTTGTACACAAAGAGAGAGATAGAGAGAGATTAAGGTTGAAGGGTTTATTAACCCGTCGAGTTACCTTGGCCGAGTATATTCGCTCTTTATCGCATTAGGCTTTATAGTGGCAGTTATTCCACCAAAGGCATAGTAATGAGTTAGCATATACCTTCTAGCATTCAAGCAAGACATTGAGCAAGTATAGATGATCTCATAAGCTATACAATCACCCCATATATCAAGCAAAGTATTAAAGTCACTAGCCTCTCGCGAACCGCCTAGGCGCAGCTGTAATCCGACGTTCAACCTATTAAGGTGTATCCGAGATAGCCCCGCGAGGCCAAGTTCTACCAATATGATCTAGGCCTAAATCTTAGGTCTATTAATTATCAAGAGATGTATTGCACGCGTAGCAACTCTAATTAATCATAGCCTAATGTTAGCCTAGCCTCGTTCCTCCATTTCTAGCTAATTAATTGGAGCTTGATATCGGCCTTTGACCATCGCATTCCCGGATTCTAGTTCCGCCAACCACATAATTCTATAGTCTTGCTAATTAATTGTTTAGTCTTGCAAATATAAGAGCTGCCCGCACTACGCTTAATGACTACTGGTCAAATCCACGCGAGATGGGAAATGATGGAATCGTACACGGAGTTTGAGGAAGGAGAAACTTCCTGAAATAGCGAGAAGAGGCGTACCATGTCACCGAAGGCACGAGAGTTGGAAATGGAGATTAGCCGTGGCTGTGAGGGAGAAATCCCCTCTGGTGGGGATCGGGGCTTCGCCGATACCGCCACCCATTCAAGCTCAGGCCGGAGCCTCTCAGTGAATCGTCGAGGCTAGAGCGGGAGTCGGCGACAGGGTCGGGGATGACGACGGATTAGACCGGAGAGATGCGGGCTAGGCCGGAGATGCGTGGGGTCCGGGATGGATTGCACAGACAGTGCTCGTCAACCGTCATCATCGTCGGAGGATGTAAGGTGTCTTCTGTCCTCACCGAGACCTCGCCGAGACCCTTTCGCCGTCACCGAATTTGGAGCCTCCAAGGGCTTCAGAGAGCTTCTTCATCTCTTTCCGGATTGCGACGATGGTGTCTTCCGAGATCCCCATATATCAACTTCAGATCTCATGGGTATTTATAGGCACCACTAACCACTGTCGTACTGCCAAGTGTCGACCGCTGATTGCAGGGACAACTTATGCCGAACCTTCTTCTGATCTGACACCCAGCCCATTTCCATAACCGAATTCTGGTAGGCACAGGGTTCTACGCGTGGACCTTCTACGCAAGGGAAATCTGACTCCCACATTACCAAGATGTTAGCTACTAGACTCAAAGAAATCATGCCTACTTTCGTAGGACCTAAGGGGAGTTTCATCAGGGGGCTCTTGATTGAGGATAACATCATACTTGTTCAGGAAGTGGTGCACATAATGAGAACGAAGAAGGAAGTGAAGTGCTATATGTTATTGAAACTAACCTCGAAAAAGCCTATGATCGCTTGAGAATGGATTTCTTGGAAGAAACGATGTATGTCGTCGGGTTCTCCAACCTCTAGGTGCATTGGATCTAGGGATGTCAATGGGAGAAGATTCCCTAAAATCCATGAGAAATATATGTCATGAGGGCGGGGATAAGGAAAATAAATGTGGATGGGGACAGGGTTGGGGGCAAATCAACTCCCCACATAGGGATGGGGACGGGGCGGGAACATTGATCCATAACTCGTTCCCTGCCCCACCCGGCTCCCCAGTGGGGATTCTCATGGGATGTCCAATGGGGACTTTTATGGGGAATATTTATAATGTACCATAAAATATTATGATTAAACTTCATGAAACATTATGTACTTTTTCTATATTGAACTTGAATATGTTTAATCTTCTATAGACATATAATGTTGAATATGATTGTAAGTTTAACAATTGAGTTAGTTTTCTGACAACTTATTGTTAAAAAATAAATTAATAAGGAATTTAAATGGGAAATCCAACTAGAAAATCCATGGGGAAGGTAAATGGGGAAAATAAGACGGAGATGGGGATTCCCGATTCCCCAACGAGGATGAGGAGTTTGCGGGGATGGGGACGAGGGTGAATTCATTCCCCGAACGGGGATGGAGACGGGGACAGGGGCTAAAACTTAAACGGAGATGGAGATGGGGACGGGGGCTAAAACTTAAACAGAGTGGGAACAGGGAGGTAGTCCTCAATCTCTCCATACTTATTCGTATTATGCATGGAGAGATTAAACCATATGATCGGCAAACTGGTTCTTGAGAAGCGGTGGAAACCTCTGAAAATCAGTCGACATGACCCTTCACTCTCCCACCTCTTTTTCGCATATGACCTTATTTTAAATGCAGAAGCCTCTGTTCAACATGTCTGAATCATCTGTCAATGCATCAATGACTTTTGTATGGCATTGGGGCAGAAGATCGGCTTAAGTAAATCTAAGCTCTTCGTGTCTAAAAACGTAAACGAACAACTTGCAACCTGCCTCAATGTTGAAAGCAACATCAGCTTGACTTTTGATCTGGGAAAATATCTCGGCATCCCGGTACTACACAAGCGTCTCTCATCCTGGACCTTTTATGGATTTTTGGAGCAGGCTTAGAGTAGACTCAATGGTTGGAATAAGAGGCTCCTTAATATGGTGGGTGTTGAGTATGCTTGAATTCAATTGAGGGCCGACGCCGGGTCGCGGTGGATTTGGACGCCCCGTGGTGGGCAACTGAGAGTTGCCGAGAGTTGTTGCCGGGTCGCGGTGAGGCTGGCGCCTCGCGGTGGAAAGGCCACCGCCCCGCGGTAGAAAGGCCACCGCCCCGCGGTGAGGGACACCGCCCCGCGCTGGATGGATTCATCTCGCGGTGGGCCATGGGCCGGTGTCATGAGGCCCAAATCTGTCAGGGTAGATTAGCACTATATATAGTCGTCTAATGTAAACCCTAATTGTAATCTGAAACTTTGTCTCCTAATACAATATGATCTCCCTCTGTCCGTGGACGTAGCCAATTTGGTGAACCACGTAAATCTGTGTTTCGTTTGTTCTTGTTCTTTCTTGTTTGTTTGTCTCTCTCTCAATCCGCACAACAAACTGGTATCAGAACTTCGGGTTAGATCAGCGTTTGTAATCAGGAGAGAAGGATGTCTGCTATGAACATCAAGATCGACAAGTTCACGGGGAGGAACAGTTTCAGTCTATGGTAGATCAAGATGCGGGCTTTGCTGAAGCAACAAGGTCTATGGGGGCCGCTGAAGGTAAAGGCAGGCGAGGACGTCACCGCTGAGATGGCCATTCAGGAGGAGAAGGCACACTCAACGATTATGTTGTGCCTGGCAAATGATGTCATCACCGAAATTTCGGATGAAGATTATGTCGCTGGGTTGTAGTTGAAGTTGGAGAGTCTTTACATGACGAAGTATCTCACCAACAAGCTACTTCTGAAGCAACGTCTGTTCGGCCTGCGTATGCAGGAAGGTACGAAACTCAGGGAGCATTTAGAACAACTTAATACTATTCTGTTAGAATTAAGGAATATTGATGTTAAGGTTGAAGATGAGGATACTGCCTTGATTTTGTTAGTATCTCTGCCCAGTTCGTATGAGAACTTTGTTCAGTCATTCATAGTTGGGAAAGATACAATAACTCTGGAAGACGTCAGGTCTGCCCTTCATTCAAGGGAATTACGTCATCAGGCGAATGGCACGAGTTCAAATAATCAAGCCTCTGGGCTGTTTACCAGCGGAGGCAAGGGGCAAGGAAAAGGGAGGAAGAAGGAAAATAAGCCGTCTTCTTCAAAGGGTCCTAAGTCGAACGATGTCTGCAACTACTGTAAAGAGAAAGGGCATTGGAAGAACGAATGTCCTAAGAAGAAGAAACCGCAGGATTCTGGTTCTGCAGCTGTTGCAGAAGATGATTTGCACTTGATGAGGATATAGCTCTGGTTGCTGGTGGACACACTAATCAGGATGATGTGTGGGTTCTTGATTCCGGGGCTTCCTATCACATATATCCTAAGAGAGAGTGGTTCGAAACCTATAAGTAGGTAGATGGTGGCAGTGTTTCCATGGCCAACAATTCTGTCTGCAAGGCGGTTGGAATTGGCTCTATCAAGATCAGGACACATGATGGCAGATTCTGTACATTGAACGAGGTCAGGCATGTTCCACTTATTACCAAGAATTTGATATCTCTGAGTCTGCTGGACAGTAAGGGGTTCTGTTTCAAGGGTGAAGGTGGAGTTCTGAATGTCTGCAAGGGTTCTGATGTTATCCTGAAAGGTGTCAAGAAGGGCACTTTATATTTCCTGCAGGGTTCTACTGTTTCTGGGTCTATTTCTGTTGCATCTTCAGAGATTCACAAGGATGATATGACTAAGTTATGGCACATGAGACTTGGTCATATGGGTGAAAAGGGGATGCAAATTCTGGCAAAGGAAGATCTTCTTGGTGGTCACAAGATCACGAGTCTTGACTTCTGTGAGCACTGTGTCCTTGGGAAGCTACACCGCAGCAAGTTTCCAAAGGGTATTCACAGGACAAAAGGCACACTTGATTACATCCATTCGGATTGTTGGGGTCCGGCTAGCGTTGAGTCTCTTGGAGGTCAGAGGTACTTCTTGACTGTCATTGATGATTACTCAAGAATGACTTGGCTGTTTGTCATGAAGCACAAAGGAGAAGCTTTCAAGAACTTCAAGGATTGGAAAACGTTAGTGGAGAATCAAACAGGGAAGAAGATCAAAAGGTTGCGAACTGATAATGGTCTGGAGTTTTGTTCGTCTGAGTTTGATCAGTTCTGCAAGGATGCTGGAATTGCTCATCATCATACAGTCAGACATACATCACAGCAGAATGGTGTAGTTGAGAGAATGAATCAGACTCTACTAGAGAGAGCGAGGTGCATGCTCTCAAATGCAAAACTGGATAGGAGGTTTTGGGCAGCAGTAGTGACTACATCATGCTACTTGATAAACCGTGGACCTCACACTGGCATAAACTGCAAAACACCTTACGAGGTGTGGTCTGGTAAGCCTGCTGATTACTCGAGTCTGAAGGTTTTTGGCTGCACAGTTTATTATCATGTGAGTGAGGGTAAACTAGAGCCAAGAGCAAAGAAGGGAGTATTTGTGGGCTATGGAGATGGTGTCAAGGGATACAGAGTTTGGTCTTCATCTGAGAAGAGGGTTATTATGAGTAGAAGCGTCATTTTTTATGAGAGTTCTATGCTTAACTCTACTGTGAAGTCCATAGAAGAAAGTAGCAGTGTTGATAAACAAGTGGAGTTAGAAGTTCCTCTACAAGAAGAAGAGGAAGAACACCACAGTAAAGCTGAGTCGCCAGAATCTACACCATCAGATTCTCAACCATCAGAAGCTATTCATCAAAGTTTAGCTGAAGGTCGCTCAAGAAGGGTTGGAGTTAGGCCACCACAGAGTTATGGTTTTGAGGATATGGTGGGCTATACACTACAGGTTGCTGAGGAGGTGGATACGTCTGAACCATCCACCTATAAAGAAGTTGTATCAGGGTCTGAAGCTGCACAGTGGTTTGCAGCAATGGGAGATGAGATGGAATCACTTCATAAGAATCAGACTTGGGAGTTGGTCTCACTGCCTGCAGGGAGAAAGGTTATTACTTGCAAATGGGTTTTCAAGAAGAAGGAAGGGATATCTGTCGCTGAATGAGTCAAGTTTAAGGCTAGAGTTGTTGCTAGAGGTTTCAATCAGAGAGAGGGAGTGGACTACAATGAGATTTTCTGACCTGTGGTCAGACACACTTCAATCAGGGTGTTGCTAGCAATAGTAACACATCAGGATTTGGAGCTTGAACAACTTGATGTGAAGACAACTTTTCTACATGGAGAGCTAGAAGAGGAGATATACATGACTCAGCCAGATGGTTTCCAGGTTCCAGGAAAGGAAAAGTACGTCTGCAAGTTGAAGAAGTCCTTATATGGACTTAAGCAGTCTCCTAGGCAGTGGTATAAGAGATTTGACAGCTTTATGATGGAGCTCGGCTACAACAGGAGTGCATATGATTATTGTGTTTACTACAACAAGTTGAAAGATGGCTCTCTCATCTACTTAGTTCTGTATGTAGATGACATGTTGGTAGCTGCAAAGAGCAAGGCAGAAGTTCAAAAGTTGAAAGATCTCCTAAGTGGTGAGTTTGAGATGAAGGATCTGGGAGTAGCTCGAAAGATTCTAGGAATGGAGATCCTTAGAGATAGAGGTCAGAAGAAACTTTTCTTATCACAGAAAGGTTACATAGAGAAGGTGTTGTCAAGGTTTGGTATGTCAACCGCTAAGCCTATCGATACACCTTGTTCTGCTAATATTTGTCTTACTACTCTGTATGCACCTCAGTCAACTAAGGAGAATCAGTATATGTCTAGAGTCCCCTATGCTAGCGCGATAGGGAGCTTGATGTATGCTATGGTCTATATAAGACCAGATCTGGCACAGGCTGTTAGTGTTGTGAGCAGGTTCATGGTTAAACCAGGAAAGGAACACTGGCAAGCTGTGAAGAGGATATTCAGGTATCTGAGGGAAACATCTGATATTGGTCTCATTTATGGAGGTGATACACAGTGTTTGGTCACATGGTATTCAGACTCTGATTACGCTGGAGATATTGATAGCAGGAGATCTATGACTGGTTATGTTTTCACTCTTGGTGGTTCTGTTATTAGCTGGAAGGCGACTCTGCAACCTACTGTGACTTTGTCTACAACGGAAGCAGAGTACATGGCTTTGACGGAGGCTGCTAAAGAGGGAATATGGCTGAAAGGACTGGTTAGTGATCTGGGTCTACATCATGATCAGGCAACTGTCTACTGTGACAGTCTGAGTGCTATATGCTTAGTCAAGGATCAGGTTCATCACGAACGGACTAAGCATATTGACGTGAGGTATCATTTTCTGAGAAGTGAGAAGAGGATAAAGGTGAAGAAAGTAGGTACTGCTGATAATCCTACGGATATGTTCACCAAGCCCGTTCCACATAGCAAGTTCCAGCACTGTTTGGACTTGCTAAATGTCAGAAGCTGTTAGTTTGCCATGTGGGGCAAGTCTGGATCTGAGAGACAGAGGAGATAGTACATCTGGCTTTGCCTAATGCATCTGGTACATCTGGGAGAATTCAAATCAAGGTGGAGATTGTTGAGTATGCTTGAATTCAACTGAGGGCCGACGCCGGGTCGCGGTGGATTTGGATGCCCCGCGGTGGGCAACTGAAAGTTGCCAAGAGTTGTTGTCGGGTCGCGGTGAGGCTGGCGCCTCGCGGTGGAAAGGCCACCGCCCCGCAGTGAGGGACACCGCCCCGCGGTGAGGGACACTGCCCCGCGCTGGATGGATTCATCTCGCGGTGGGCCATGGGCCGGTGTCATGAGGCCCAAATTTGTCAGGGTAGATTAGCACTATATATAGTCGTCTAATGTAAACCCTAATTGTAATATGAAACTTTGTCTCCTAATACAATTTGATCTCCCTCTGTCCGTGGACGTAGCCAATTTGGTGAACCACGTAAATCTGTGTTTCGTTTGTTCTTGTTCTTTCTTGTTTGTTTGTTTGTCTCTCTCTCAATCCGCACAACAGTGGGGCGTGTCATACTTACAAGAGCGGACTTGGACTCTATCCCATACTATGAGTATGGTCATCTTACCCAAATCTAGGTGCAACAAATTAGATAAAGCTTGCAGAGACTTCATATGGGGGAGCTATGAGGGGTCCATGAGAAGCCATCTGGTTAGTTGGAATAATGTGTGCAAGCCTAAGTCATAGGGAAGGCTTGACATTCATAAAACTCAAAAGATGAACCTAGCTCTTGTAGGGAAGTTAGGGTGGAACCTTATGCAACAGCCAACAAGCCTTTGGGCCAGGGTACTTATTGCTAAGAACAAGGTGGGCATGGAAGACAAAAAAAGGGATGCCATGGCCACTAAAGGTGGGTCTCCCATTTGGAGAAGCATCATAATAGCCATGAAGAAGATAGTTAACCCAAACCTCGGGTGGAATGCAATCTCGGGGAGAGAAATAAGTTTTTGGCACGATAGATGGCTCACAACTAACTTGATTTCCTATGTAGCCCCATCCCCGCTCAATGATGATCCAAGGAATAAGAAGGTTAGTAATGTATGGGATCATGTAGTAGGTTGGGACTGGACTCAAATATTGCATATGCTCCCGACCGGCGACGACCATCCTTCTTCGCATCGCCGCCTCCACTCTCTCATTTTCAGTGGAATGCAAGGATGAGGTGAGTTGGTCTCACATAAGGAATGGTTTCTACACAAAGGCCTCCACTTACAGTTCCATTTGTGACTGGCATCCTAGATAATAAAAAAAAATCAAGTTGATTTGGAAGTTCCTAGTCCCAGAAAAGATTTGTAACTTTATTTGGTTAACTACTAAAAAGGGTGTATCCTCACCAATGATGAGCGTCACATGCGACACTTGAGCCCTGACCTTACATGTGCTCTATGCAACGCAATGTCGAAAACCATGACCCATCTCCTTTGGGATTGCCCCTATCAAGCAAGTATGGACATCCTTTGCCCCTAGTTACCTCCATCCAAATTTCTTTTACTCTAATTTGCCAGATTGGATTCTGGAAAATTTAAGCTCCACCAACTCTATTCTCACAGGCTTAAGTTGACCCTCCATTTTCGATGTCACCTCCCGGTGGGCATGGAAATGGTGGAATGCAGTTGTCTTCTCAAACCACACCCCGACAAGCTATAGCAAGGAGTTCCTGTTTCAATAGGCAAGGGATTTCCAAAATGTCTAGACTAAAGATCAACATCAATCAAAGAAAGTGGCTTGAGTTGAACCTCTCATCACTTGATGCAATCCTGATCACGGCTGGGTCGAGGTCAACTCGGATGGGGCCTCTAAGGGCAACCCAGGCAACGTCTATGCATGTGGAGCTATTCAAGATGATGTGGGTCGATGGCTCAAAGATTTTTCTACGAACCTGGGATTTTGTTCTGCCCCTACAGTTGAACTTTGGGGGATGATCCTTGGCCTCGAACTTGGTTGGAACTCAGGTTATAGAAAGGTACTTATGGAAGTGGACTCAAAACCGGCCTATAACTCATCACCTAAGGAACACCATACACCCACACTCTTGTTGCCCTAGTTGTAATAACCCTCATTTTATCATAAGGGTATCAATGTAATTTTTATATATTTTAATTTAATAAAAATAAAAGTTATGAAATTTATTTTATTTCTCGTAGAGGAGTTGATGCGGGGATTAGCCGCGAGTGGCCCGATCTTGACGCCAAGAGAGACTCGTGGAGATGGAAGAGAAGAAATGAAACACAAGTGATTAGAAATTTGAAAAATAGCAAGAAATAACAAAGATAAATAAAGGGGATATAGAAAGAATCGAATTGAATAGAGGCAAGACCCTTGGAGCCCTAAGATGTCTCCCAAGAACCAAATACCAAATATCAACCAACCCCTCCTTCTACAACCTCACACAACAATGGACGAATCCAAGGAGCACGAGGAGGATTCTTGTGAAGGCCTACGAGCACCAATCCTATGGAGGAGATTGACACAAGCAAGTCAAACCAAGCAAGTTTGAATCAACCATGGAGAACACACTCTAGGAGCTCTCATTTTTCATGTGCAAAGCAACATTAGATTTCAGTAAAAAGTTCTTAAAGAAGACAACAAAGTGGCCTTATATACTACCCTAAGACAAAGGCCAAACAAACCCACAAAGGCCCACACAAAAGGTACTTAAAGTAGTCTAGAAATACATTAAAAACAACAAGGAAGAAAGGCCCTAAGTGGCCCCCACACGAACTATCTTTTCTTCACACAACTCGGCCAGAACAACAGTCAACCACTCGGCTGACAACTCGGCCGAGTTGTTGGCCGTGTCAGCACCTGTGGCGAGAACTCGGCCGGGGACTCGGCCGTGTTGTGGGCCGAGTCAGTGGCTGGAGCCCCCGTCTCTTATGGCCTTCATTCTCCCGCGCATGGCTTGGCTCGGAAGGTGACCAAGGTCCTTAGCATAGGTTCGGTGAAGTCCTCGACTAAGGTGGGCTCCCTTGAGACGTGAAGGCTTGTCAAGTTCTCTAGGTCCTCTTGCATCCGCTTGGCTCGAGCTCTTGCGAGCGGACCATCTTTGCTTGTGTACGTCTTGGGTGAAGCCTCGGATGCTCCCGCATCATTCTCCCCTTCTTGAAGAAGATTCGACCTCGAATCTAAGCTTGTATGCCTTGTAATTCGCCTTTTGGGAAAGCTTGGACTTGCGCCTCTTGGAAGGCCCATCTCCTCTCCGGGGTGAAACACCAAGCGGCGGCGCTCTTTGTTGGCCTTGGCTGCATTGTGCTCCGCCTTGGCATGAAGCTTGTTCCTTGTGCGCTCATGCAATTCCCGAATGCACTCCACCAAGGAATGAACCAAATCAGCCACATTAAGGACACCATGATCTCCGGGCTCAAAGGGCACTTCTCTGGATTTCAGCTTTGAGTAGAGCACACACTTCACTTCTTGTCCTGAAATCAAAGCACTAGAAACTCCATGCAACTCCACAACTTGGTCAATACAAGGGTTAGTCACATAAGATGCATTATGAAGTTTAGGGCATGTAATGAATTTAGCTTCCTTAGAGGGCTTAGGCATAACAATAATGGAAAAATAAGGCCCTCTAGCATGTTTACACAATAGTAAGAATGTAAGTACAAATCTTCCAATAACTACATGATACCCAAACATGCATGCAAATAGTATTCCACTCCTCTTCCTAGTTCTATGTTCAAGCTTAGGAGTGCAACTATCAACATAACACACATGCATGGACATAAGGATCATGTTATGAACAAGATGCATTCCACAAGACATGTATTGTGCTAAAGAACTTTGATGCACACAAGAATATCTAGTTTTACATACAAGGACTGATTTCTTCATGTGTATTGTCCTATTTGGAATGACATGCTCATTTGCAAACTCAAGAGATGGAATTGGAAAGGTGGAGATAAGAGGTACTTCCCTTGCATTAGTCTCCATTGGCACATCCTTTGTCGCTTGGTTGGAAATTGATTTCTTGGCTTCAACCTCTTCATGGGGTAGGAAAGGCAAGCTTAAAGGAACCATGTGGGTCCGGTCCGTCCATGGAGTAGCCAAGGATTTGAATGAACTACGTACAATAGTAGGTGCTTCAATTTCCTCCTCCTTTCTTCTTGGCTTGAACTCCTCAAGCATAGCTTGAATACATGTGATATCTCTAGCTCTGGGAGAAGGGTTAGGAGTACTTCCTTTGGAGGCATTAGGAGCGTCGGCTGGGGGATTTAGCTCGGCGGGGAGGGGCTTGGCTTAGCACTCCTCCTTGGCTCCCCTTGCTCCATATGAGGATGATAGCCTCGATTTTGGGTAGGATTCTTCCAAGAGTTGGGCATCCCACTTGTTACTCTTCCTCCTTGGTTCCTAGCCTTAGTTTTTCCTTCACTTTTGATGGCTAGGGGCAGCAATTGTGTGTAGTGTTGAGGCACAAAGCGAGCTCTCATCAAGGCCTTCATTTGAGTCCAAGTTGTCACGGGTGCATCTAAGGTTCTTTTCCTTTCTTTCACAAGATTATCCCACCATGTTAGTGCATAACCATTGAATTCAAGGGTGGCGAGTTGTACCTTTTTATGCTCGGGAAAGTTGTGACAACTCCAAATTTGTTCAATCTTGGTCTCCCATTCCATGTAGACATATGCATCACACTTGCCTTCAAAAGATGGGATCTTCACCTTGATCTTGTCAATGTCATTTTGCTCTTGCTCTCGGCCTCTTCTTCCTTGGAAACCTCGATGTGGCACTTGCTCCCATTCTTCATCTTCATAGGCTCGCCTTGGCTCCTCATGATAGGCACGCCTAGGAATTCCCTGAAATTCATTTAAATGGTTAGGAGCATTAGGCTTATCTCTACGCCGAGGGAAGTTGGCGGCTATGGGCACTCGGCGCGTCTCTTGGGACACGGCATTGGAGGGGCCTCCTTGCTCAGTTCGGGTGCCAAGAGGCACGGTTGCGGGCTTGGGCACTCTTGTCTCCAATGCTACCATCCGATTGGACAAGATAGCAAGGTTGTCCGACATTGCCTTAAGCATGTTGAACAACTCGGGTGACACGGTGTCGGACCCTCCTTCATGTGATGGACTCCCTATATGAGACATGATCAACAAACTCCAAGAAACAAGTTAGAGTTAGTGAAATCAAAACATCTTCACAAGTGTTTACTCTCGTGTGTTTGATCACTCACTCTCTTGTTGATGTCGATACATGCTTATGATCACAAAAATCTGCCTTGCAAGGATCAAAAACTTCACGTGGAATTGGTGATCATAGACAACGCAAACCAATGTGGATTAGCTCTTGGACTTAAGATAATGGCAATGCAATTGGGTTGAGCTAAGATATGTGTTTGGAAGCTTGGAATTGAACTCAAGAAGATACACAATGGAAGCTCAAACACGGTTGGACACAAGAGTGAATTAAACAACCATCCAACACACACAATAAGAAGCACACGGTTGAGATCAACAATCAAGAACAAAGACTCAATGAAAAGTGTTTAGGAGACTCAACAAAGCAATGTTATATCTAGCATGCATTACCAATACTCATGAAATTTGTGAACAATTGCTAATGATATGAAATGTGTTTAGGCAATGTGAGTAGGTCAAGGGAAGAGCAACAACAATCAAGGTCTTCATACAAGAACAAGAGTTACATGCACACACTTTTCTTTTCTCCTCTCTTTTTTTTGATCTTTTTTTTTTCAATAAAATGTGCAGCTAGGAGGTGTTTGGCTGCTCTCCCTCTTTTGTTTTTGGTTTGACTTGGAAGAAAAGAAGACTAGCTTGTAGGGTTATTTGGGGATGGGATGAAAAGTAGAAGGGAAAGAGGTTTTAATGTTTACCACAAATGTCTCCCCTTCTTTGGAAACCCCACAAGGCTGCTATGGGTCAAGTTTGGCACTTTCCCAAACTTCCTAAGATAGCCAAAAATGGATAGAAGAAAAGCAAAGTGCTCCTTTGCCAAAATTGCTCAAAGTCACATGCACAACTTAAGGAATTCAAACTTGAGCAAGCATTGGGCAAGGACACAAGGCTGAGCACGTGGTGGCTGTTGGGTGGTGGTGGTGGTGGTGGCAAGGCGGCGGAAGGGTTTTCCGGTCGCCGGAAAATTTGTTTTGGGTTTTTTTTTAGATTTTTGCAAGGCTTGTGGTAGGGCTTTCTTTTTGGGTTTTTTGGAATGGTGATGGCAATATCAAGCAAGGAAAGTCCACAAATACACAAGCACAAGCAAAGCAAGACTAGAAACAACAAAGCAAGAAAAACACAAGAAGAACACAAGAAATGGAAAGAAGACTCAAATGAGCTAACCAAAGATGGTGGCTCGGCTGAGTGGTGGTTGAGGGAGGTGGCTTGGCGCCTCACCGGAGATCTGATACCAATTTGATGCAGGGATTAGCCGCGAGTGGCCCGATCTTGACGCCAAGAGAGACTCGTGGAGATGGAAGAGAAGAAATGAAACACAAGTGATTAGAAATTTGAAAAATAGCAAGAAATAACAAAGATAAATAAAGGGGATATAGAATGAACCGAATTGAATAGAGGCAAGACCCTTGGAGCCCTAAGATGTCTCCCAAGAACCAAGAACCAAATACCAAATATCAACCAACCCCTCCTTCTACAACCTCACACAACAATGGATGAATCCAAGGAGTACGAGGAGGATTCTTGTGAATGCCTACGAGCACCAATCCTATGGAAGAGATTGACACAAGCAAGTCAAACCAAGCAAGTTTGAATCAACCATGGAGAACACACTCTAGGAGCTCTCATTTTTCATGTGCAAAGCAACATTAGATTTCAGCAAAAAGTTATTAAAGAAGACAACAAAGTGGCCTTATATACTACCCTAAGACAAAGGCCAAACAAACCCACAAAGGCCCACACAAAAGGTACTTAAAGTAGTCTAGAAATATATTAAAAACAACAAGGAAGAAATGCCCTAAGTGGCCCCCACACGAACTCTCTTTTCTTCACACAACTCGGCCAGAACAACAGTCAACAACTCGGCTGACAACTCGGCCGAGTTGTTGGCCGTGTCAGCACCTGTGGCGAGAACTCGACCGGGGACTCGACCGTGTTGTGGGCCGAGTCAGTGGATGGAGCCCCCGTCTCTTGTGGCCTTCATTCTCCCTCGCATGGCTTGGCTCGGAAGGTGACCAAGGTCCTTAGCGTAGGTTCGGTGAAGTCCTCGACTAAGGTGGGCTCCCTTGAGACGTGAAGGCTTGTCAAGTTCTCTAGGTCCTCTTGCATCCGCTTGGCTCGAGCTCTTGCGAGCGGACCATCTTTGCTTGTGTACGTCTTGGGTGAAGCCTCGGATGCTCCCGCACCAGGAGTAATTTAAAATTTTCATTAACTTAAGTTCAAAAGCTAGTTCAAGATAATTTTGTACAAATTATCAAATGGGCAATAATAGTATGGTGTGGAAATAAATAACTAATATAACAATGAATGTAGTTTTAGAATATTAAAAATAAAAATAAATATTATAAGAATTATTATGTTTATCCATAAAGGGATAAAATAGTAAGTACCCTAAGTATGTTATCTCTTTAAGCTATGGTCTAAACTATGATTAACCTTATGTTAATTATAATTTATATAAACTTATCAATCTTAACCTAGATTATTTGAGGTAAGATTAACAAAGTGTTAATCAAGATTTAAATATGGTTAATTTTATAAAGTGTTGTGACCTAAACTTAATTTTAACATAAGTTAATTTTTATACATCTTAATTTTGGGTTAAAATAATATTATAACCTTAGTATATTAAAATAAATAAATTTGGGTAATTTTTTAGAATTTTTGAAAAGTGAAATAATGGCACTTTTGCCACAACTTTAGAAAGTTGGGCAAAAATATGCAAATAGGCTGAAAGTTGGGGTCCGTGTGCAATTTTTTGGAAAGTGTTTTTTCTACCTCCAGCCAGCCATTAAAACGCAAGCTTCCAAGCTCTTCAATGGCGGATTTGAGCCACGATTCGAGCTCGATTTGGCTAATTAGACACTGTGAAATTAAGATCAAGATATCACGCATCAAATGCCTCGATCAATTGGGATTAAAAGAAGCGAAATCGACAGAATTTTGTCCCAATACAAACCGCATCACTTGAATGGCCGAATTGAAGTTTGGCAAAATTCGATCGTTTCAGCATCAAATGGAGGGAGGCGATCACGCGATCTTGTTGAGGGAATTCAAGGCTTCAAAATCCTTATATAAACCCCCTCGATTGACCTCTCAAATCACCCAATTTCATCAATCTTCCTCACAAACCCTAAAAGTCTGAAACCTTTGTTCTTGGGTAAAATTCGAACAAGTTAGAGTTTCGTTCTTGCAATTGTTGGTACCATTAGCTTCGGCCGAGAGGGGAGCTTGGCTGGCCGCGAGTGGTAAAAGGCCAAGGGAACCTCTCTTAGAGGTTCCTTGGCTGGCTTGACTTGGATTCGAACTTGTTGAGTTAGTTTGCTTGAGAGAATCGTGAGAGATTGAGAGGAAGATGAAGAGATTGTGAATGCTTTGAGTTGATAGAAGAAGTGGAGGCCTTAAGGAGGCATTCCTCTAACTAAGGGAGATTTCCACTTTTTAATTCTTCAACTAAATGAACAAGGCAACCATGAGTTGGCTTAAATAGTTAGGGTTTCTAATGGACTAGGATCCCATGTGCAAATGGGTCCACACGCCCAAAATAGCAAGGCACAACATAATTAATTGACTAAAAGGGAAATGGAGGATAAAAGCCTTGGGGGAGGCTTGATGCTTGCGGCCACTTGGCTAGCCATGGTGCGCGCGACAATGGAATCATGGTGCGCGCGACAATGGAATCATGGAGCCGTGGCGCGCTCGGTGCCGTCTTGACCTTCATGTGTTGCCATCGTCACCAAAGTGACTAGGCGTGGTGGCGGGGGCTTGGCAAGGTCCATGCTCACGGTGGTCCGAGCAATGATGTATTGAGAGGCTTGAGCAATGGCCCTTGCTTGAGCCCTTGTCACCGGGCCTTCATCCCTCAATGTCAACAAGTCCTCCTCGTCGGTGGCGGTCAAAGGAGGTTGGTGGCCATCACTCTCCCCTTCTTGAGGGAGAATTGTCCCCAATTCGTCATATTCTTCTGGGGCCACATTAGGAGAGAGGTCTGCCATGTTGAAAGTGGGATGGGCACCATAGGACTCAGGGAGCTCGTTCTCATAGGCGGTGTCACCAAAGCGCGGAGCGCTTTGAAGGGGCCATCACCATGTGGGGCTAGCTTGGAGCGGCGCTTGTCGGTGAAGCATTCCTTCCTCAAATGGACCCAAACAAGGTCCCCCGGGGCAAATGTGACAAGGCGCCGACCTTTGTTTGCTTGGCGCTCATATTGAGCGGTGCGGCGCTCAAGTTGGGCCCGGGTGCGCTCATGAAGCTCTGAGACAAAATCTGCCCTCTTGGTGCCTTCAAGGTTCTCCACGGCCGGCAAGGGGTGGGGCGCCAAGTCAAGTGGAGTGAGCGGGTTCCTCCCATAGACCACCTCAAATGGAGTGAGCTTTGTGGCTGAATGCATGGTCCTATTATAAGCAAACTCAACATACGAAAGTAAGTCCTCCCAACGGCGTGGGTTGGTCCTAAGCAAGGTGCCAAGAAGGCGGTTGGTGACTTCGGTCTGGCCGTCGGTTTGGGTGTAATAACACTAAATTTTTTTATAAAAAAAATATAAGTAATTGTTTTTCTTTTATAATAAATAAAATTTACAGGTTTTTTTTCGATATAAAAAGTACACAAAGTAATTTAAGGTCAAATTATTTCTTATATTTTTTCTTAAAAGAAATATTAGAGATATATATAAAAGGGGTACAAATGAATGTTATTTTTTAATACATTTGTCCAACATATAATTTGACAAATTAAATTGGGCAAATTAATTACATTTTGGAAGTTACATTTAAATTGTAATTTATTAAGGATGCAAATGCATTATTTATAAAGTTTGGGCTCTAATCATAATTAACCAAAAATATAGGGTACACGTTTGGCATTATCTATTGAAGTGTGCTATTCTTGTAAATATATCAAAAGCAAATCAACCAATTTGCAGAAGGAACTCGCATCATCGCATGTGTTGTTCGTCCACGGGCCGGGAATTTCCAATTGAAAATCCGAAGTAATGGTATCGAATTAACCTATTCCGCAAAATCAGGATTTTACCCATTCATTTATCTACCAAATCCCTAATTTACCAATCAAATCTACACGCTAATATGTCCAGATTCATCCCCGAAAGAAACCCACCTCTGTTTCTAAAGCAGATGGTTATATTCGAAGATTTGATTTAATGTGGATACGATTTGGGGTACCGATTGACCCGAAATATCATTCAATCGAGATCAATCTTCGCTCACCTCATCCCCTATAAATGGAGGCCAATGTTCGTTCATTTCATGATCCCAAGTCTCCATTAAAGCCTTGTTTCGAGTTCTCTTTCTAACCCCAAATCTTCATCTTCGAGTCCTTTGTTTCGAAATTCGACCTCACCAGCCTCTTTCTGGTACTTCGAATAGTGGGAATCGACTCTTGAATCGTCCCGAACCACCTCCGAACGACATCGAAACACCTCCGAACTTGTCCCATTTGTGCGCAGAAAACCGAGAAACCACACCACTTTGGGGCGGTTTTCCAACGCATGTGTGAGTACCCAGCCGTTGCGACCAATCATCGGAGAATCCTTGCAACACCAAAAACATAACGCCACTGGCCTTTTTCAATTTGGTCGTCATTTGAGACGCCAACGAGCCACTCAACGAGGGCTCAGTCGAAGCTCTGTTCTGGGAAAAACAGAGGAGCCGCGATCATACCTTGCTCGTCGCCGCATCCCCTGCTCGCCGCCGTCTGGAGTCATAGCTGCCACCTCCGGAGTTTGTAGTTGTCGTCGGTCTCGTCTTCTCCGGTTGCTGCCCTAGCCGAGCAATTCAAGCTCGTCCCGTCTCTCTGTAGAATGGAAGTCACTCCATTTGAAGGAGGAAGAAGCGTCGTGCGGGCCACTTCAATAAAGATGGTGTTGGGCGTAAAAGCCCAATTATCCTGTCCAGATTCAACACTAATTCGATTTTAAGCGGTAGACCCGAAACCTCGCTAGAGTTAACGTCGAGCAGATAAAATCAACCATTATCTTCTCGTCTAGATTTATCGCCGAATCTAATTAAGGCAAGTGGCGGTTCGCTCTTGTCATTTCAGTTATTCTTTTGGCCGACAATTAATATTAAAATTAATTGTTAATATATTAGGTAATTTCTAAAGCCTAATTAATGTTTGGGAACACTTGTGTGTTATAAATAATTTTGTATCTAGGTTGTTAGTTATTATTGATATATATATAGTTATATATAGGTATATATGATTAATGTTTTTATCGTCGTAATGACGGTATTGTATGTGAACTTTGTGTGTTATGTGTGAACTTTAATAGTCGTGTGTGTCAGGGATATTATGGCCTTGCGAGACGTAATGATCTCTTTATAACTCGGTTTTAGTCGGAATAATTTCCTAATACTTTTAAGGTCATGACCATTGCTTCTTATCCACCCGTTAAGGATAAGAGGTGTTTAAGCACCTTACTAGTGCAATTGGGTTGGACGTAATGTCACCATGTGTTATTCTCGTAGTTATTCGAGATTGTATTAAAAGCTTTAAGAATAAATGTGGTATAGTGAAATTAAATAAGATAAGTATTGCGAGCACATAATTAATAAACTTCGAGCGAGAAGTACAACTTGGAAATCGCTCGTGCTCCAGTTTAAGCGGGTCGTCTTTCCAATCTGGATTCGCATTATGCGGTGAGGTTGGTCGGGCCCAATTATTCAATGGGGTTTTATATGTTGTGTGTAATTTAAAACGTTTCCAAACAAATCATATCTTCTTCCCATAATACCCACATTCATTTCGGGTATTCTCTTGGTGCATATCTCTTTTGTTAATCCTTCATTTCAGTGAAAGTATTTTAGTTATATATCGTCTATCGACTTTTACTCGAGAGACAATGATAGTAACTGATACAACCACAAGAATCATTCTGTTTGTACCATTGTGTAGTCTTTCATTAGACTAACCAACCACTATTTTTCCTTGCATGGTTGGCTGGTGTCATCCGTCCTATACGGCACATCAGTCGACTTGCCTCAGGTTGTTTAGGAGTAACGAGACGGAGAAGAAGGCTTGCGGTTGAAGTTTAGTTTTTGAAGAACTTTTGAGTTTGTTTTAAATATAAGATTTATTTTCTTATTAATGTAATAGGTATAAGTGTTAGGTAACTTAGTCATGTAATTGAAATTTATTTAGAGTCTTCCGTTGTTATTTCAGTATCATTTGTAAAACTGATCTCCTCAATTTACGAGGGGAATATTAATAAAGATTAGATATTTATTTCAAACGTCTTCTGCTATTTACTCTTTATTATGATTGTCTTTAAGTATAATTGTTCAGATTAAAGCCTAGGGTGACTTTGGACTTAAAGTTTGAGGTCACTGGCGTGTGGCACTACCGATGTAAGTCGGGGGTGTTACATTGGGGGTGGAAACTAGTAGAGAATATGAGGTTGGTGCCTAGTTTGCCCCACAAAGTTCTCCAAAAATGTCCTACAAACTTAGGATCCCTATCCGAGACAATGGTGCGAGGGATTCCATGCAACTTAACCACATGATCAAAGAATAAGGAAATGACCTCGGATGCATTGTTAGTGGTTTTGCAAGAAATGAAATCGGCCATCTTAGAAAACCTATCAACAACCACAAAGATGGAATCCCTCCCCTTCTTAGACATAGACAACCCCGTAATAAAATCCATAGAAATGTCCTCCCAATGGGCATGGGGAATCGGCAAAGGTGTGTAGGGACCTTTAGGGCTAGAGCGAGACTTAGCCTTATGACAAGTGACACAAGCTTGGATGAACCTAGTGACTTAGTGAGCTAACTTAGGCAAAAAAAAGTGTTCCTTAAGGACAGCTACGGTTTTGGCAACCCCAAAGTGACCTCGACTCTCATGGGCCTCCTTGATCAAAAGTTGTCTAATGGAAGAGGTGGGAATGCACACCTTTTCGGCTTTGTAAAGGTAGCCCTCATCCACAAAGAAACCATCAACCTCACCTCTAACGGTACACTCGGTGATAATGGGGGCAAAGTAAGGGTCTTGAGCATAAAGAGATTTAATGAGTGAAAAACCAAGAACCTTAGCATCAAGATGAGAAAGGAGGACATACCTTCGTGAGATTGCATCGGCCACCACATTGTCTTGCCCTTTCTTGTGCTTGACCACATATGGAAATGTCTCGATAAACTCCACCCACCTGGCATGGCGCCGACCGAGGTGAGCTTGACTCTTCAAGTATGCAAGGGCCTCGTGATTCGAGTAAATGATGAACTCCTTTGGCCACAAATAATTTTGCCAAGTTTTGAGCACCCGGATCAAGGCATAGAGTTCCTTGTCATACGTGGGATAGTTGAGGGAGGCGCCCGTGAGTTTCTCACTAAAATAAGCAATGGGGCGGCGATCTTGAAGAAGTACTCCCTCGATGCCAATGTTGGAAGCATCACACTCGACCTCAAAGACCTTAGAGAAGTCGGGGAGTTGAAAAAGAGGGGTGTTGCATAGGCGCTCCTTGAGTGTGGTGAAGGCGGCTTCGTGCTTCTCTTTCCAATCAACCTTGGCACCTTTCTTGGTGAATTCATGTAATGGGGCTGCAATGGTGCTAAAGTTCCGGATGAAGCGCCTATAGAACCCGGCAAGGCCTAAGAAGGATCTCACCATGGTGGCGGTGGTGGGGCATGGCCACTCCCTGATAGCGCGCACCTTCTCATCATCAACACGCAGCCCATCCTTGTTTACCACATAGCCAAGGAAAGTGGTAGACGGGGCACAAAAGGTGCACTTGGCAAGGTTGGCATCAAGCTTTTCCTTGCGTAGGCACTCAAAGATAGCCTTCAAGTGTGTCGTGTGATCCTCCAATGTTTTGATATAGATGCGGATGTCGTCGAAGTAGACCACCATGAACTTGCCCAAGTAGGCCCTCAAAACATGGTTCATGAGGCGCATGAAAGTGCTAGGAGTGTTGGTGAGCACAAATGGCATGACGAACCACTCATATAACTCATACTTGGTCTTGAAGGCGGTTTTTCATTCATCGCCTTCTCGCATGCGGATTTGATGGTATCCACTCTTGAGATTCACCTTAGAGAAGAAGATGGCACCATAAAGTTCATCAAGCATATCATCTAGCCTTGGGATGGGGTGCGGTACTTGACGGTGATTTGGTTTATGGCTCGACAGTCCACACACATACGCCAAGAGCCATCCTTCTTTGGCACAAGTAGCACCGAAACCGCACATGGGATAAGACTCTCCCAGACATGGCCTTTGTCCATGAGCTCTTAGACTTGCTTTTAGAGCTCGGCGGTTTCCTCGGGGCTAGCTCGGTAGGCTGCGCGGTTTAATAGGGAAGCACCCGGCATCAAGTCAATTTGGTGCTCAATTCCACGCACCGGGGGAAGCCCAACCGGGAGCTCAGCCGGTGTGACATCGGCAAACTCCTTCAACACAGACGAGATGCAAGGCGGCAAAGAGGAGCCATCCTCCTTTGCGGCGAGGCAGCGGTGGGGCACCAAAAGGAAGCAAGGGCGGCGGCCTTGAAGCACCGGTGTGAGGTGGCGGTGGCGAGCCAAAAGAAGGCGAGGCTCACACCGCCCTTGGAGAGGGGTCGGGCTGTCGCGCGCTGCCTGGGGAAGAGGTGTCGCCGACACGAGCGCCGCATTGGGGAAGGCAGAGGCCGTGCCGGTGATGAGCGTGCCAGGCGGTGCCTGGGCACCGGCGGCTTCACACTTACCCTTGCCCGAGCGTTGAGGCACCGGGGTAGGAGGAGTCGACGACATGGGCGCCGCACGTGTGGAGGCGGCTGTTGGGCCGTTGGTGAGAGCGCTAGTGGAGGTGGCAACGCGCTCACCCTTGCCTTGGCATTGGGGGGCCAAGACGCGGGCTGGAGTGGGGGCCTCATTCTTGGGTTGCGGCGCCGGGGGCTTGGCCGCTTCCATGGCTTTGAGGCGGTTGCGCTCAACTTGATCTTCAAGGATTTCCTGGGGAGATATGGGCAAAAGGGTGATGCGCTTCCCGCCATGGACAAACACTAATGTGTTGAGGAAGCCATCATGGATCACTCTTCTATCAAATTGCCAAGGCCTTCTTAGCAAAATGTGAGTAGCATCCATAGAAATAACATCACATAGAACTTTGTCAAAATAATACCCAATAGAGAAAGTGATGTGGCATTGCCTTGATACCACATCACCTTTACCTTCGGAGAGCCATTGAAGGCTATATGGTTAAGGGTGAAGTGTGGTGAGGAGGTTGAAGTGCTTGACTACTCTCTCATTGACTATGTTGGCATAAGAGCCATCATCGATGATCACGCTACGTGAAGCGGAGCCCATGAGACATCTAGTGTGGAAGAGGTTCTCTCTTTGATCCCTTGTATCAACTTCCCGGACCGAAAGCACACGGCGATCCACGAGGCTAAGAGGGGTGCTGGCTCCATGCTCGAGTGGGGCACAATCAAAGGCTTCATAAGCGACCTTCTCGTTGGCTTCAAGCTCGTCCTATTCTGGGGCCTCCTCTTCATCCTCAAATGACCCATAGCCGCATTGAGAGGTGAACAAGACCCTCTTGTTGTTGGGACACTCCCTTTAGTAATGGCCACGGCCACCACACTTGAAACATGCCCGATCACTAGACTTCTCGGTGGTGGGGGGCTGGAGCGCGCGCATCGGGAGCGGGGCCCGAGGTGGGGAAGTCAAGTGCGCGGCGCCGGCTGGCGCGACAGTGGCGGTGGCGGGGTCGGGATGCGGCTGCAGGGCGGCACGGCTAGCCGAGTGAGGGGTAAAGGAGGAACTAGGAGCGGAGGTATACTTGGGCGGCTGTGAACGAGCCCAAGTGGCCTTCTTCCTCCTTTGTTGTTGGTTGTAGATCTACATGGCCGTGTGGGTGAGGGCATTGATTTCCCGGATGGGGAGGAGAGTCAAGGGCTCCCGGATCTCCACGTCAAGGCCACAAAGGAACATGGTGCGGAGGGAGGCGGGGGTGGTGGACACGCCGGCCTTGTGGACGAGCTCCTCTAGCTCGGCAAAGAACTCAAGAGGGGTGCGGTTGCCTTGGCGTGCTAGTGCAATTTGAAGACGCATATGCTCAAGGTAGTCCTCCGGCACATACCGCTTGGTCATGACATGGATGAGTTGATTCCAAGCCATGACCAGGGCCAAGCGGCGCCTATCTCTCTCGGTGGTGAAGCGGAACCACCATGCACGGGCATTGCCGGTGAAGTGAAGCGTGGAAATCTCAATCTTCTCATATTCTTCATATTGGCAATGGTTCAAAGCGTACTCAGTGTCTTGCTTCCATTCAAGGAATTTGGCCGCGTCATATTTATCCTCAAATGGTTCAATGCGGACCTTGATCTCCCGGTGTTGGCCAAAGTGTTGTTGTGGGCCAATGGGATCACGCCGGTCTTGGTGTGGGCGAGGAGCATGGCCACGGCCTCGGAATTCAGCAGGTGTTGGAGGCAGCCAATGGGGGTTGCGGCGATCAACGGGCCGCCGACGGTTGCCCCGAGCTCGGCCATGATCCCGGGGAAGCAAGTCCGCCAAGGGGTCCTCATCATAAGGCTCTTGGAAGACTTCATCATAAGCATCATCCTCCTCATGGACCCCAAAGGTCTCATCCTCCTCATCGAAGGCCTCAAAGTCGCCATAGCCATACTGGGCATTAGGCACATTATCGGCGGCGGGGACCCGGGTTGCGCGCAGATAAGGCTCACCATCCATGTGGGCTGCGAAGGTGTGGGGACGCGGCCCGGAAGCGGCCGAGCGTCGTGATGCCCTCGGGACTCCACGCGCGCCGCAGGATTGTCATAGTAGGAAGGCTCACGCGGCGGCGGCAACCTCTCGGCAAAGGCCTGGGCGTCGGAGTGAGATGAGGGCTGCATAGGCCCCTTGCCTCGGTCATGCGCCGCGACCTCAAGGTGATGGTCAGTCGGGCCGCGTGAGGAGGCGCCGGTAAGGATTGGCATGGGGTGAGACGGTGCCACAGTCGGCATAGGTGTCGGGGAGGCGGCGGAGATGTTGGCCAAGCGGAGCTCGAGGGCGGCCACCCGGGCGTCGGAGGCCTCCTTCTCGCGGTGTAACTCGGCCAATTCGGCTAGGGTGGCATGCAAAGCTTCAGCGACGGTCTCGTCACCGCGGGCTGCAGCCTCCTTGGTGCGGTTCTCCTCGGCTAGCCTAGCCGCAAAAGACTCGGGGGAGAGTGTGGGCGTGGAGCTCCAGTGGCTTCTAGTGTCGGTCTCAAGATGATCCTCCATAGTTGATTCACCTACAATAGGCAACAAGACAAACCAAATCACTAGTTCAAAGGAACCTAGGCAATGAAACTAATGAAGAACACAACAAGCTAAGCCTAGAACAACCAAGCAAATTCCAAAGATGAAGGCTCAAGTAAAGAAACAAGGCCGTGGGATGGCATGTGACTTGCAAACTTGATTAGAATTTAGGCACTTCCAATCCTTTCAATTTGTATGACTTAGGCAAATTAAGACATCCAACCTTTAAAACTTAGAGTGATAAGATTGGAAAAGGGAGGGAGTGGGCTGCCATATGGGTCATGGAAGGAAGAGAAATGAAGTGGCAAGAGAAGAAAGTGGGGGGGGGGGGGGGGGGGGGGGGCAAGCTTAGTGTCCTAAGTTGCCAAGTGAAGTGGGAGAGCCCACGAAATGATGTGGAGTTGGTTGTGGCCCAACCGAAATAACACTTTGTTTCTCTTCCTCTTTTTTTTTTTGAATTTGGGCCTTTGCCTTTTTCTTTGACCTCTTGTTTTTCCTTAGGCTTTTTCTCTTTGTTTGAGTGGTAAGGCCGAGTACGAGGTAATGGGCCCTTGTGTTTGAATTGAGGAGTGGGCCACAAACTTTATTTGGAGCTGCAAAAGGACGACAACAAGGGGAATTTTGAAGAGGGCAATGTCCCTTTTGAGTGTGGGACAAAGCTTTAGAAGAGAGAAGAAGAGTTTTGTTTGTTTGCCACTTATGATCCCACCTTTTTTGAAGCCCACAATGGAAGCTTTCTAGCTCTCTACCCAAGCATAGCAGCCCAAGAGTCAAAGTTTGACATTTACCCAAAAGGCTAAGTGATACAAAAAAGGGAAGAGGGAAAGTAGCTTTGTTTCTTTCCAAGTTGATCAAGTCACATGCAAGGGTTAAGGAAATTCAAATGGAGCTAGCAAGAGGCATGGCCGGCTAAGGGGAAAGGGATGGTGGTTGTAGGGTTGCGAGAGGCGGTGGTAAGGTGGAGGGTGGCGGCGGCGTGGTGGCCGGCGGTGGCGGCAAGGCGGCGGGCGAGTTTTTCTTGTTTTTTTGAGGCGATTTTTGGAGGGAAGCTAGAGTAAAGACTAATAAGCATAAAAACAGAAACAAAATGAGAAGAAAAAGAACTTAACTTGGCCTTTGAGCTCTGATATCAATTGATGTGAAACAAGGGGTTGAATGCCCTTGTCTCACAAGCTTGAGCTTCGGATCGTGGCACAAGAGAGGCTCGATCTTCTCCTAGAGGCTCCGAATGGCTAGATGGCTCCTTGGAGAGGATTTGAAGGCCGAAGCAAGAGGAGCGTCGAGAGGAACTGAGGGGAAGTGAAGGTCAGCCGAAGGGGCGCAATGGGCCGGCCGAGAGGGGAGCTTGGCTGGCCGCGAGTGGCAAAGGGCCAAGGGAACCTCTCCTAGAGGTTCCTTGGCTGGCTTGACTTGGATTCGAACTTGTTGAGTTAGTTTGCTTGAGAGAATCATGAGAGATTGAGAGGAAGATAGAGAGATCGTGAATGCTTTGAGTTGATAGAAGAAGTGGAGGCCTTAGGAAGGTATTCCTCTACCTAAGGGAGATTTCCACTTTTTAATTCTTCAACTAAATGAACAAGGCAGTCATGAGTTGGCTTAAATAGTTAGGGTTTCTAATGGACTAGGATCCCATGTGCAAATGGGTTCACACGCCCAAAATAGCAAGGCACAACATAATTAATTGACTAAAAGGGAAAGGAGGATAAAAGCTCTGGGGGAGGCTTGATGCTTGCGGCCACTTGGCCAGCCATGGCACGCACGGCAATGGAATCATGGAGTTGTTGCGCGCTCGGTGACGTCTTGACCTTCATGTGTAGCCATTGTCACCAAAGTGACTAGGCGTGGTGGCGGGGGCTTGGCAAGGTCCATGCTCGCGGTGGTCCGAGCAATGATGGATTGAGAGGCTTGAGCAATGGCCCTTGCTTGAGCCCTTGTCACCGGGCCTTCATCCCTCAATGTCAACAAGTCATCCTCGTCGGTGGCGGTCAAAGGAGGTTGGTGGCCATCATATGATTTTTTTGTTATCGTCGTAATGACAGTATTGCGTGTGGACTTTGTTTGTTATGTGTGGACGTTATAGTCATTAAGTATGGACTTTAATAGTCATGTGTGTCAGGGATGTTATGGCCTTGCGAGGCATAATGATCTCTTTATAACTCGGTATTAGTCGGAATAATTCTTTAATACTTTTTACGTCATGACCATTGCTTCTTATCTACTCGTTAAGGATAAGAGGTAGACCTGGCAAAATATGACTCGACTCGGTAACCCGACCCGTTTCGACCGAAATTTTCGGGGTCATAACCCGTAAAATTGAACCCAAAACCCGTTTTTAATCAAACCCGATGACCCGGAAAATTTTCGGGTCAAAAATGGGTTGGGTCGGGTCAACCCGACGGGTAAAAAAAATGGCGCGAAAATGAAAAAAAAAACACCAGCTCAGGCGCTCACCCTAAAATTTTCCCAAACTTTAGGGTTTATTCTATTCTTTCACAACACAGATCCTCGCCTGCGCAGCTCATCGCCTCCAAGCTCCAACCTCTCCTTGCCTCGTCCAGACTGGCAACCGTGATAGCCCCCTTCACCAGTTGTCCAACCTCCAGCGGCCGTGATAACCCCTTCACTTCCACCGACATCAGTGATAACATCCATTTTATACATATTTTAGGAGTCTAATTGCATATTAGAATAGTTCATTTGCATGCATATTTTATATCTTTTATTGTTAATTTTGCATTATTTTGTATTCGGAGTCTACACTCGTACTTTTGTGATTTCAGGTATTTTAGGTGCAAATTTGGAGGCGATACGAGACTATTTTCAATGAGAACTACACGTATGGATTTGAAGTTGGTCCAAGGCCCAAAATTAAGTAAATGCCACACCAGCCCACTACAATCCTGGAGCATGCGGACGGAGGCAGCAATTTCAAGGGAGAGGAGTTGGATTTAAGCTGCTGATTTCTTAATGTGGGCCGGCCCACTACAAGTTGGAGATGGCGGCTGCAGCTTAGGATTAGATTTTGCTGAATTAGATTAGTTTTCTTTTCTTTTCTTTAAAGACGTAACTTTAGGTTTTATTTGAGTTCTGGAGTTTTAGCTTTTGCTTAGTTTTGTTTTAGGAGGTTAGACTGCCACACGTACAGGGACTGATTTTCGAGAAGGAATTTCATGCTTTAGCACTTTGAAGATTTTGGTATTATCGTTCTAGCCTTTGTCAACTTGAATTATTTTGTTATTGAGATTTGAATTTCTTGTCTCCCGTTTTTATTGAATAATTCATACATGTTGTTGGCTAGTTTAAATCTATTGAATATGTCTTCAATTATGCTTGGCTAAATTCCTAGTTCTAAGGTTGGGGTGATCCCGACGATGCGTATGTAATTAGAATTATTTATTTGCCTGAATTAAAATAGTATTTGATTCGTTCCTAGATGCTTTATGCCCATAGTAGCAGATGCGAATTGGATCCTATTAGAGTTTGAGACTGAAAGGTGATAACTTTAATAGGTAGTCAGGTAGGGTTTGAGACTGAGAGGTGATAACTTCTACTGGAATCCTAGGAATTGAACCTGAGTGTTATTTGTGCGACAACAACTTAATTACTCTTGAGGATTAATAGGCTATCATAGATGTTCTAGGTTTGAGTTGGATTAGCGGAGCGTGACAGCGAATGTTATTTCAGTTTATTCCTAGACTCTAAGTGCGTTAAAGGGTTTGGATGAGATTAGCTCTGCGCGAGAGCGATTGTTAGTTTAGTCCAGGCACGTTTACTATCGTCTGAAAGGAGTTAGTAGATTACCTTAGATATCCTACCTTCAAATAATTTGGACTAGATTCAGGTGAAGTGTGATTCTCTTTATTGTTGCATCGTTGCGGTGATCCTTAACCTTAGCCATATTTATCCCATTGATTTTATCCTGTTTTATTTGTTATTATTTGTTAGCTTAGTTATAGTTTTCCCAAATTTCATATATTTTCGGCCTAGTTCACTAGTAGTGTTTCAATTAATATTACATTGGTCTATGTGGGATCGACACTTGACTAAATACAATGGAGTGCACAAACACATGAACCTTCTCAGTGCACAAACACATGAACTGTCGTGCACTTTTTTGTAGGACATGGTACCAAGCGTGCGGTGCACTTGTATTTTATTTAATTGTACACTTGTATTTTATTTAAATGGTGCACAATTATTCGCAACATGGTGCACAAGTATTCATAACATTGTGCACATCCAAAATGGTACACAAGCTAGTGTACTAACCGGTCAAGGGTCGGTCAACACCAGCCAACGACGGTCAACGGCCGATCAATGGTCTGTCAAAGTCGGTCAACGGTGGTCAACATCGGAGCTCCGGTGGATCAATTAGGGAGACCACTTGTGCACCAACGTAGTGCACAATTGTGCACCCAAATATACGTGCATGAGATTACAAGTGCATTGTGCACTTTTTCCCCTTGTGCACCAGTTTGCATTTTAAGAGAAGTTCTCACCAGATCTGCATCCTATATTAGTGATCTTATGTTATGAAAACATTATGTTTACTATAATAACTTTAGTGATGATTTACCAATATGATCATATTGAAATAGATATATAAATGGAAAAAATGCATATTTTTTATATTTGAAGTAAGAATTTTCATCTCATAATAAAATAGTATCATATAATGAACATGTTGTAGGATGGTAAGAACTGTTCATAGAATCGTATGCAAGATCGGGATCGTACAAAAGATCTTACTACTTTATATCGAAATATTAAGATCCTACTTTCAATAAGATTCTACCTATAATTAGAATCGTTATATGAGTTTTGGATCATATGATCGCTAGAATCGTAGAATCGAATCAAAATTTTAACAACAATGGTGCTACTAGATGAAGCATTTCTTGAAACCTAAGATGCACATAGTGTTTAGGATCTACTAACTGAAGCATTCTGAGTGTAGTTAGCTCAAAAATATTAGGCTCAACTCAAGCACTGCAACTCTTTATAACAAATATTATGACATGAAGAAGAAGAAGAAGAAGAAGAAGAAGAAGAAGAAGAAGAAGAAGAAGAAGAAGAAGAAGAAGAAGAAGAAGAAGAAGAAGAAGAAGAAGAAGAAGAAGAAGAAGAAGAAGAAGAAGAAGAAGAAGAAGAAGAAGAAGAAGAAGAAGAAGAAGAAGAAGAAGAAGAAGAAGAAGAAGAAGAAGAAGAAGAAGAAGAAGAAGAAGAAGAAGAAGAAGAAGAAGAAGAAGAAGAAGAAGAAGAAGAAGAAGAAGAAGAAGAAGAAGAAGAAGAAATCGCACACCAAGAAGGCTGGAGGGACTTGATGGAAGGATATGCAAATGATTTATAATATAGTACTTAATGAAGCTTCACATAGAATCAATAACTTGATATGTTAACTCAACTTGAATAGAAAGTATGAACCCGAAACCTAAAACGCTCTCTTTTGCTACCCCCAACCTGCCCCCAGAAACCCTAATTTCTTCTCGGCCACCGCCACAATTTGAGCTCAGATGCTCCAAGCCTACCCTCGATCTCACATCTCAGAGCGATCTTCTTGATCAACATGCCCAAAGCACTACTAAACAACCCCTGCTCGATGCTTGCTTCATTGTCTTTGAATGGGTTTCGAAATCCTTTGCGGGCTGGGGGATTTTTTTTCTTCCCTCCTTGCGTCAGATTGGATCTGGTTTCCCCCTAATCCATATCCGACATCTGAAGATCTTGATGCCTCGTTTCGCCTCTTTGTGTGCCCTCAGAGGTGGCGTCCTGGCGCCGGTATGGGATCCGGGCGTGCTTGTCCTCGCCATCACCAGAACTACCACCTTTGTTGCATCCTGGGGTGCGCGACACAGGTATAAGAGAAGTCTGAAAGTGTTGAAAGCCTTCAGCAGTAGAACAGTAGAAGACGGCTTGGAGAGGGTAGCGTCAGCACGGTGGCTCCGGCCTCTCCGATGAAAGCCCTCTCACGCCTTCTTTGCAGAGCCGCCGACGGCTTGTATCCTGGAAGGGAGAGGAGAATAGCGACGTGGCCGGCGTGAGCCCAATCCCACCTGGCGGATCTGGCCTTCTTCAGAAGACGCCGAAACCATGAATAACCTTGGAAGCTCCCTCATATTTTCGGCGACTTTGCGGTGGCAGCAAGCGTTTGTCCGGAAGGGGCCGCGAGGGGATAGACAGAGGTCGTGGATGCTCCTGCTCAGGTGTTTTCTCTCCTTTTCTTTATCTCTTTCTTGGCATATATGTTTTTGCTTTCTTTGTCTCTCTGCTCACTCCCTTACCCAGAACATGGTTTGCTTGCTTTCTCTTATGAGGAAGCATCCTGCCTCTTTGATTTCTTCTGAGATCTTGTTGTTTCACTTCTCTGTTGTGTGTTGGCTGCGATTTTGTTGTTTAACCTTGTTTGAGTTCGTGGCTTTGAATCTGATCTCGAACCTAGGTGAACAAGTGATCTTTATTTGGACCAAGATCCCTAGAAACGTTGAAAATATTCTTGTCCTTAAGGCCCTTGAAGGATCTGTGTATCCCCAAAGAGACCCCTTTCTTAACAATCTCATTCTGATCAAACAGTTATAGAGCTTCAACTCCCTGAACAATCTCGAGTGTATTTGGGTTTTGTGCTTATTGCATAATTCCTTGACTCTTCATTGCTTTCCTGTTCTCAGTGGTAATGTCCAAAATGTTATCTATTTTGCTCCTTTGCTAGCTTGCATTTATCTTTTCTTTTTGGACTCTTGGCAGTCTTCTTTAACTTTTTTGCATTTCTCTAGCCTTGTTTTGGTTTCTGTGGTTTTCTCTTGGTGTTCGTTTCTTTCTTGTGACACTGAGAGTGTTATAGATTTCAATCCTTGGCTGTCTGTGATGTTGAATCTTGACATTATGAAAAATCTAAACTACTGGTTTGATTGGATTGGTTTGTGCTTTTGCTTCCTTCTATCAGATTCTTTTACTAATCATGATCCTTACTATTTGAGATGCATCTTTACCATCGTACAGGTTGCCTGGATTATAAATGGATCAAAGATCTCCTACAAGAAAATCAAGACCACGCTGAACAATTGTTACTCTCTGAACAAATCAAACCTGAACAAACTTCCTTACAAAAATATATCTATGTACAGTTTTATACAAACAGATTTGACTATGATGCTTGTTGAATGTATCTCTCCCCTGCGGAAGGGCTCTCTTAACAATATTTACACAAGAACAACTCAGGAAAGGTGTTGGTTGAACAATCATCTCTGTATTTTAAAAAAGATTAATAGCTGTAATGGTTTCATCAAAATAGAAAAAGAATTGGTGGCTGACCCACCAGAGTCATCAACTATAACCAAGTGGAACTCTTTGAACAAATACACCGTGAACAAAGTTCTTTACATATCAAAGCCCCTAAAAACCAATCTCATGAACAAATAGCTCGAGAGGCTTACCTCTAGGAACAAATCCCTTTTGAACAATGATGAGAACTTGCCTTATGTTGGATTCTTGTCATTTGAAATCTGGAAAATTTGTATCAATATATCTCCGACCATCACCTGGTTTGCTTGTGATGAACTGAATACATGTGTGATTTGGGTTTGTTTATTCATTTTTTGTATGAATCCTTATCCCAAGATAAAGATCAATCATATATTTCTGAATAATGGGATGAACTCCCCCTTAAAAATAAAACATGAAATGAAAACCTGGGAAAATCAAATATGGAAATTTGGATTTGGTTTTCAAGTTAATAAACCAGTGAACAAACATCTGAATCTATTTTGCATTACATTATATATGAACAAACATGAATATAAAAACGGGACTGTAACACCCCCAAATATATATCCTTGAAAGGTATTACCGCCAGTGACCTCGGATTTCACATCCGAAGCCACCCCAGGCTTAACCCGTTTATACAAATCATAAAACAATAGTTATAATACAAAATATCATAACTTTTGATTAAAGCAAATGTTTCGAAATTACACCCATGATTCAAAATACATAATCAAATATATTACAGCGGAAGTCTTAATACATAAAGGACACAAGAGTCTTGATCTAAACGATCACCCGTCAAGGAATCTCAACCTGGTAAAACTCTTTAAAGTTCCAACTGCCATCATTGTCGTTTCTAGCCTTCATCGGAACTGCAGTTTATATGATGTGTCGTATGAGATGGATGACACCAGCCAACCATACAAGGGAATATAACCGATTGGTTAGTCTAATGAAAGACTATGCAAGGGTAAAACAAAAAGGTTCTAAGTAGTCGTATTAGGTTAGACTCATCGTTTCTCGAATAAAAGTCGATGACGATAGTCAACCACCATACTCCTACTAAAATATACGAAAAGCCATGATCAAGAGAAAGGACTCTGAAAGAATGAGTCTTACGGAAACATATGAAGAGAAGACTCCAAAAGGTTGAGTCTTATCGGAAAGTATGACAAGTGCTTGGGAACATCAATTTCACACAAGAGTTTTAAAACTGACTTGGTGTTTCGGTTCACGACCAACCTCACCACACAATGCGAATTCAGATTGGAAAGAGAACTTTACTCTGACCAAAGTCTAGACGAGTTTCCTAGCTGCACTACTCTCTTAGCTGCACTACTCGCCTGAGGGTATATTAATTATGTGCACTAAAGCACTTATCTTATTTAATTCCAAACGTACATTTTACGTTATAAACTTTTAAGATCTCTTCACAAGAGATATCGGATCTCCTCACAAGAGATATCAAAGGGAATACATCCCAGGGAATACATCCCAAATGGCGACACCAGCTGTGTGCACATACCCTGAGTAAGGGTAAGGTCATGACCGAAGATACTAGGGAAAATCCTCCTAGTACTATTATCAAGAAACCACTAAACCTCGCAAGGTACATAGTGTTCCTACGAATACTCGTTCTAACTAAACAGTTAAAACATAAGAGCAATAATTCACATCAAAGCCATCGAGGCCAATAACAGATATAATAGCGTTGTTTCTAGCAATATATACAACCTATTATAATATCTGTATTTCAATCATATATATATATAATAGTGTTGGTTCTAGCAATATATACAACCTATTATAATATCTCTTTTTAAATCACATACAGTTATCAAAATTGTTCCCAGACGAAAACAATATTCATCCCAAATTAATTAACAATTAAACAATTGATAATCAATATAAATATGGAATAATAAGCAAGAGCGAACCGCCACTTGCCTTAGATTAGATGAGGTTCAATGAAGCTCGAGATGACAGGTTTCCAGGTATGAAACGAGGAAGAACTCGGATTATAATTTCCTACGGAATGACCCATAACGAAACCCAAAGTTAGATTCGACAATAATAGTACGAATCTAAAGAAAGGTGAACGAAATCGAAGGAACGAAGTCCCGATCGAAATCACAAAACCCAAGGCCACACCCACAATCGTCCAGGTACACCGCGGGTGCGGTGGCCCTGCCGCGGGTGCGATCACAAGTGCAGTCGTCGGGGACGAAGACGAGATCTTACCGGGGATGACGCGTTGGGCTCGATTTGGATTGGCTTCGACTTCCAAACTCATTGGGCCACCAAACACCACCTTGAGGGCACCTCCTCCTCCTATGGTAGCTCCGGCGACGACCTTGAAGAACTCCGGCGAAAGCTTGCAACTACGGCGACAATGGAACGAGAGAGAGAGATTGGAGAGAGAGAGATTTGAGATGTCTTCCTCCTCCAAGCCTCCTCCTTTTATAGGCCAAGCAAGGAGCTCAGCTGGCACCTCCCCCACCGCCTCACCGCTTTAGCCCGACAAGATCGGCAAGCAGCTCAGACGAAGTTCGGCGGAGCAGAAAAGAAATCATGACGGAGCGGGTGCGGTGGCGACCATATCTGACCGCGGGTGCGGTGGGTATGACCGCGGGTGCGGTCAAGGCAAATTTTGTGCCTTTTGCCCACTTTTGTCCGGGAAGAATTATGGGTATGGGTTCTAACCCCGGTTTAAACATATTCGTATCCGAACGAATATTCTAAGCCCCAAAATATGTCGAATGTATTTTATTCCACTCAAGGAATTATTACAGAGATCAAGTATTTCACAGAAAGTCTGAACTTCTCTGAAAATAATTCGACTACAATACGAGTGTTTGGAAAACTTACCAAAATACTATTTACTAAAATGAGGGGTATTACATCACCTCCCCCTTACAAAAAGTTTCGACCCCGAAACTTGGCCGAATAAACCAAAGAAAAGCGAGGCGTTATAACACTACCCCCTTAAAAAGGTTTCGACCCCGAAACTAGGCCGAAATAGCTCGGGAAAACGTCTAAGCATATCCGCCTCCGTTTCCCAGGTTTCCCAAGTAACTTCTCCAGTTCCTGACTTGGACCACAAAATCCGTACCAATGGTACCACCTTGTTCCGTAACTGCTTCTCATGGCGTTCGAGAATATGCACTGGTATCTCCTCGTAGGTACCATTTGTCTGAATCTCGATGTCGTCATAACTCAGCACCTGAGACTCATCTTGTACCTACTTTCTCAACAAAGATACGTGGAACACGTTATGCACTGGATGTGCCGATGGTGGCAATGCCAAACGATACGCTAGAGACCCCACTCTATCAAGGATTTCAAACGGTCCCACGTAGAGAGGGTTAAGCTTCCCACGCTTATCAAACCTAAACACACCCTTGGATGGCGACACTCTGACAAACACCTTATCACCAACCTCAAACTCGACATTCCTACGCTTCAGATCTGCGTAAGACTTCTGTCGACTATAAGATGTCAACATCCTTTGTCTTATCAAAGCAATGTCCGAGGCAGTCCTTTTGACTAACTCCGGTCCAAGCATAACCTTGTCGGCATTTTCATCCCAACAAATCGGAGATCTGTACCTTCAACCGTACAAAGCCTCGAATGGAGCCATCTTAATGGTAGCATGCCAACTGTTGTTGTATGTGAACTCAATCAGACTCGGGTTGTTCTCCCAGCTAGTCGGACGATCGAGTGTACAAGCTCTTAGCATATCTTCCAAGGTCTGGATGGTCCTCTCAGATTGTCCATCCGTCTGAGGATGAAACGCAGTGCTGAATCTCAACTCGGTTCCCATGGCCTTATGTAGTTCTTTCCAGAATCTTGACATGAATAGGCCATCACGATCCGATACAATGGTCTTTGGAGTACCATGCAAACGGATGATTTTGTGTAAAAACACTTCTGATAGCTTATGGGTTCCCCATGTTGACTTGATAGCCATGAAGTGAGCACTTTTTGTGAGCCTGTCAATGATTACCCATATAGCATCTTTCTGGCTTTGAGTCTTTGACAGCCCAATGACGAAATCCATAGCAATATCTTCCCATTTCCATTCTGGCACTGGAAGAGGTAGCAACTCACCACCTGGTCTGCGATGTTCTATCTTGATCTTCTGACAAGTCAAGCATTTTGCCACAAACTCCGCTACATCCCACTTCATGTTGGGCCACCAGAACTTCTTCCTGAGGTCCTTGTACATCTTGCTAGAGCTTGGATGTACAGAATAAGCTGATGAATGGGCCTCCTTCATCACCAACTGGCGAAGACCATCAACGTCAGGCACACAGATCCGGTTCTGAAACCAGAGTGATCTATCTTCCTGAATCACGAAACCGAGAGCTTTCCCGTCCATCACTTCACTGCTTAGCTTCACCAAGACTACATCATCAACTTGTCTCTCCCTGATTTGATCAAGTAGCGTGGCCTGAATCTCCAACATACTCAGATATCCTCTACGCTGATCGTACAAGACTTCAATATTGTACAACCCTTGGTTTAGCTTGGTCTGAGCAGTGAGTAAATCCACTACAGTCTCATGTGGCATCTTCCGGCTCAATGCATCGGCTACTACATTAGCTTTGCCCGGATGATACAACAATTCGATGTCGTAGTCTTTGAGTAGCTATAACCAGCGACGTTGTCTCATATTTAGCTCCTTCTGAGTGAATATATATTTGAGACTCTTATGATCGGTGAAGACTTGACACCTTACACCATAGAGATAGTGTCTCCAAATCTTCAGCGCAAAAACTACAGCTGCTAGTTCCAGATCATGCGTCGGATAGTTTGCCTCATAAGTCTTCAAATGTCGGGATGCGTATGCAATAACCTTGCCTCTCTGCATCAGCACACATCCCAAACCACTCTTCAAAGCATCACTATAGACCACATAACCATCATTCCCTTCCGGTAGCGCTATCACGGGTGCGGAGGTCAAACATTGCTTCAACTTCTGAAACCTGGCCTCACACTTGTCATCCCAGACAAACTTCTTATGGACCTTGCGGAGCAGACCGGTCATGGGTAGAGCGATCTTAGAGAATCCATCCACGAACCGTCTATAATAACCAGCGAGTCCTAGAAAAATGTGCACCTCCTTCACATTCTGAGACCGCTTCTAATTGGCTACTGCTTCAATCTTCTGGGGATCAACCATAATCCCATTCTCATTAATCACATGGCCGAAGAAAGCCATTTCCTTGATCCAAAAGTCACACTTAGACAACTTTGCATACAACTGATATTGTCTAATAACTGACAAAGTGATCCGAATATGTTCCTCGTGAGCTTCCTCACTCGGGGAATAAATTAAAATATCGTCGATGAAGACCACTACGAACTTATCCAAGTATTGGTGGAAACATCGATGCATCAGATCCATGAAGACTACTGGAGCATTGGTAAGTCCAAATGGCATGACTACGAACTCGTAGTGACCATATCTCGTCCGGAATGCAGTCCTCGGAATATCCTCCTTACGAATCCTGAGCTGATGGTAACCAGACCTCAGATCGATTTTGGAAAAGACCTTTGCTCCCTGCAGTTGATACAACAGATCATTAATCCTCGGCAACGGATACTTATTCTTGATCGTGACCTTATTCAACTCATGATAGTCGATACAAAGTCGGAACGATCCATCCTTCTTCTTGACGAACAAGACCGGAGCACCCCAAGGCGATGCACTCGGCCTTATATAACCTTTATCAAGAAGATCTTCGAGTTGCTTCCTCAATTCTTGCATCTCAAGAGGAGCCATCCGGTACGGTCCCTTAGAGATCGGCGCAATACCAGGCTCGAGATCGATAGTAAATTCTACGTCACGATGCGGGGGTAAACCAGGAATCTCCTCCGGAAAGACATCCGGATATTCACAAACAACGGGAATATCAGGAATTGAAGGTTCATCTTTCTTGGGCTCGTCTAGATAGCACAGGTACCCGACACAACCTTGTCGAAGTAGCTTGAATGCAGCCATTGCATTGATAAGCCTGCCGTTATCAGTGTCATTTCGACCCTTAAACTTGCATACATACTGGCCCCCAGATGACACCGTCACAGTCCTTGAGCTGAAATCGATTACCGCCCCATGACGCGTCAGCCAATCCATACCGAGAATAATGTCGTATGGAGCCATGGCTATACAAATCAAATCTTCTTCGAACTTCTTACCCTGGATGGTAATCGAAAATTCTGACAGACGCTTGGTTCCAACCAATTGTTCACCATTAGGAAGATTCACAATGAAAGGTTCACAAACCTCGTTGCATACTAACCCTAACTTACTGACACAACTTTCCGAAATAAAAGAATGGGTAGCACCCGAATCAAATAACATACATACAGAAGTAGAATGAAGGTATATAGTACCTTGAGCAATTAGAGCATTAGGTCCATCAGCCTCACGCATCTCGTAAAGGCGTTGACCTTGACCTCCAGAAGCAGCTAAGGCTTTCCCCTTATTCTGTGCAGACGTCTGCAACGAAGGACTAGGAGCTTCCACTGGTCTGAACTTAGGTCGATTGTTCTGATTAACTGACCCTTGCTGCGACTCAGCTCCTTTCTGCCTTTGCTATGGACAAAACTTCTGCAAATGTCCCACCTTTTCGCAGCCAAAACACATCTTCTTCTCCTTCGGACACTCATTACTCTTGTGTCCGTGTGTACCACAGTTATAGCATTGGATCGGACTCTTACCCTGACCCGATTGACGTGTAGACCCTCCATGAGTCATATCCGTTTTTGCTCTGCCAGACTTGGCAAAATTAGACGGTGGCGTGGGATGCTTAAATCCACTTGCCTGAGGCTGGCCCTGCATTGACCTTTGGTGACTTCGTTTCTTTGTTGACTCCTCCAGAGTCACTTCCAACTTATAGGCAGCGTCCACGTACTGCTCCAGAGTAGAGCATCCGTGACGTATCATTAGTGGCTTAATATATGGGTTCATCCACTCGTGGAAATGTCAGATCTTTTGCTCTTCATTGGACACCTCCGGCCCAGCATAATGCTATAATGATTGAATTTGGTCGCAAGCTCGGTCACTTTCAATCCATCCGTCTTCGGATAGAGGAATTCCTTGTGCTTCTCTTCCCTCATAGCTCGGAAGAAGAAACGATCTGTCATCTTGGCCTTGAACATCCCCCAGTTCAAACCAGGGTGATCAGCTAGGCCGGTACCTTTCCACCACTCGCTAGCTACTTCCTTCAGCTGAAAGGAAGCAATGTGCACCTTTTCAGCTTCAGTGCACTCAACATTGCGGAATAGTCGCTCCATGTGTGAGAACCAATAAGCCACCCTAACTGGCTCTCATTTCCCGTCATAGCTATCAGGCCTCATAGAGCTTATGGCCTTCAGTGCTCGGCCATAGTCGCCTCTATTCCTGACCGCTTCCTCTTGGGGTACATGGACATTAGGCTCCTCAAATCTAGGAACCGCTAGAGGAATTGGCACAGCTTGTGCCTGAGGTGCGTTTGGTCGCATAATGTCTGTGAATGTTTGCATCACAATTCCCCGAATAGCCTCTATTGCTGCTGCATCAAATACCATTGGAGTGTTGACCGGAACTTGGTCATTGCCCCTTTGATTGTTGTTAGAAGCATACTCGTGTTCATCCACGGGGTTTGCGGTATTCCTCTCATTTGGTCTGGGGTCATTACTTGGCCCAGCACCAGCACGAATGGTGTTCCTTGTGTTCACCATCTGTTTACCGATCAAATTCCAAGTATTTTATTACATTAATATCATTCAATATACTTAACGTAATAAAAATCAACTCAGAATAGATCAAACTTGGTAATTTTCATTGATAAGCTCAATTGAGCTAAGGCGTTTTACAAAAGGGATCTCCCGAGCGTCAAGACAAAATTGCCCGGAGACTTAGGTTCTTAACAAAACAACTGAAATACAAGAAAAGAAACTGCTAATCAGCACTGGCCCAATCATGGCGCCCTGAAACATTTCCTGTAATCGCCACTCCTCATACAAGGTTTCTTCGAACGGGGTTTACCATCGGGGTCTGGTGAAAGACTCCTCACCCTGCTCGGTCCAGGAGCACATGGCTCATTCCTTGGTCTTTCCCTTCTTAGAGCATGCTCAACCGCCTCGTCCATCTGGCGGCGCTCTTCTGGGGAAATCATCTGACTTAGGCAAAGTGCCTCTCGTGAGTCCGGACTCAACATTAGCCTTCTCTGAGCAGGAATAGGCTGTGAGTTCTCAGATGCATTTTATGGACCATTTCTTCTTCTGGGAAATACTACCTCGTAAAGCGTATCCCAATCGGCCGAAGTCAATGGCGAGTATTCTTGCTCATGCGGCAACTCCGGACTGGGATAGATAAACTCCATTCCCGGGTCCTCGCTTCCCACCAATAAGCGCTCTAAGCCATCAAACTCGTGGCCCTGTCCCTCGAGGTCCTCCTCGGGGTCTACCTCTTCTTCCGGATCCTCTTTCGGGTCTTCTTCAGGATCCTCTTCTTCTAGATCCTCCTCTGGAATCATCTCAATCATGAAGTCGTCGTTGTAATGCCCTCTTGCATACCTTGACCACTTCTCTTCATTTTCTGTGTCCTCCCTTGGCTCCTCTATAGGTTCTGCCACTGGAACCTTGGTCCTATCGGACACTAGTACTACTGACTCGGGTAGTACAGTCTTCACCTCCTCGGGTGGACTACTAGATTCTCCGACCTCGAAGCATCGTAGGGGAACTAGAAACTCAAGCCTCATTGGAGATGGCGGAGCCACCTCGGCTTCTTCCGAGTCCCTTCGAAGAGAAAAGCATGCACCCATAACCTACGGGTGACGAGAAAAGAGTTAGTCTTTCTAAATATAGAAGTTCACTTCCATATCAGACTAAAGAAAAGGCACGACTAGATTGGTAGAATAAAAATTTTATTTAGAAATTCAAATCCTTCAAAATATTTATCAATTCAAAACGAGTAAATGGTTTATAAAAAAATTTGTTCCAAGAAAATGGTTTAAAACCCACCCGTTTTAAAAAAAATTCGGCTCTGATACCAAATCTGTAACACCCCCAAATATATATCCTTGAAAGGTATTACCGCTAGTGACCTCGGATTTCACATCCGAAGCCACCCCAGGCTTAACTCGTTTATATAAATCATAAAACAATAGTTATAATACAAAATATCATAATTTTTTATTAAAGCAAATGTTTCGGAATTACATCCATGATTCAAAATACATAATCAAATATATTACAGCGGAAGTCTTAATACATAAAGGACACAAGGGTCTTGATCTAAACGATCACCCGCCAAGGAATCTCAACCTGGTAAAACTCTTCAAAATTCCAACTGCCATCATTGTCGTTTCTAGCCTTCATCGAAACTGCAGTTTATCTGATGTGTCGTATGATACGGATGACACCAGCCAACCATGCAAGGGAATATAACTGGTGGTTAGTCTAATGAAAGACTATGCAAGGGTAAAACAAAAAGGTTCTAAGTAGTCGTATTAGGTTAGACTCATCGCTTCTCGAATAAAAGTCGATGACGATAGTCAGCCACCATACTCCTACTGAAATATACGAAAAGGCATGATCAAGAGAAAGGACTCTGAAAGAATGAGTCTTACGAAAACATTTGAAGAGAAGACTCCAAAAGGTTGAGTCTTATCGGAAAGTATGACAAGTGTTTGGGAACATCAATTTCACACAAGCGTTTTAAAACTGACTTGGTGTTTCGGTTCACGACCAACCTCACCGCACAATGTGAATTCAGATTGGAAAGAGAACTTTACTCTGACCAAAGTCTAGACGAGTTTCCTAGCTGTACTACTCTCTTAGCTGCACTACTCGCCTGAGGATATATTAATTATGTGCACTAAAGCACTTATCTTATTTAATTCCAAACGTATATTTTACGTTATAAGCTTTTAAGATCTCTTCACAAGAGATATCGGATCTCCTCACAAGAGATATCAAAGGGAATATATCCCAAATGGCGACACCAGCTGTGTGCACATACCCTGAGTAAGGGTAAGGTCATGACCAAAGATACTAGGGAAAATCCTCCTCGTACCATTATCAAGAAACCACTAAACCTCGCAAGGTACATAGTGTTCCTACGAATACTCGTTCTAACTAAACAGTTAAAACATAAGAGCAATAATTCACATCAAAGCCATCGAGGCCAATAACAAATATAATAGCGTTGTTTCTAGCAATATATACAACTTATTATAATATCTGTATTTCAATCATATATATATAATAGCGTTGGTTCTAGCAATATATACAACCTATTATAATATCTCTTTTTAAATCACATACAGTTATCAAAACTGTTCCCAGACGAAAACAATATTCATCCCAAATTATTTAACAATTAAACAATTGATAATCAATATAAATATGGAATGATAAGCAAGAGTGAACCGCCACTTGCCTTAGATTAGATGAGGCTCAACGAAGCTCAAGAGGACGGGTTTCCGGGTCCGAAACAAGGAAGAACTCGGATTATAATTTCCTACGGAATGACCCATAACGAAACCCAAAGTTAGATTCGACAATAATAGTACGAATCTAAAGAAAGGCGAACGAAATCGAAGGAACGAAGTCCCGATCGAAATCACAAAACCCAAGGCCACACCCACAATCACCCAGGCACACCGCGGGTGCGGTGGCCCTGCCACGGGTGCGGTCACAAGTGCAGTCGTCGGGGACGAAGATGAGATCTTACCGGGGACGACGCGTTGGGCTCGATTTGGATTGGCTTCGACTGTCAAACTCCTTGGGCCACCAAACACCACCTTGAGGGCACCACTTCCTCCTATGGTAGCTTCGGCGACGAACTTGAAGAACTCCGGCGAAAGCTTGCAACTCTGGCGACAATGGAACGAGAGAGAGAGAGAGATTGGAGAGAGAGAGAGATTTTGTAACACCCCCAATTTATACCGGAGATATTACATGCCAGTGACCTCAGACTTTACCGTCCAAAGTCACCCCAGGCTTTTCCAGAACGATTAAGCCTAAATACATAACATAATTACATTTTAATGGAAAGATTAAGCAGCGGAAGACTTTAAATTACACAGCGGAAGACTTTAAAGAGCCAACTTATAACATGGCTAAATTATGAAGATACCTTGAAGTAACACTTTAACAATCTTAAAACACTTAACAGCTTAGAACACTGACTTTTAAATCTTCGTCTGCAAGCTTCTTATCCTTCAATAGGTTACTTAAACTCCGGGAAACAACTCCTGATGTGCCGAATCGAACGGATGACACCAGCCCACATGCAGAGAACAAAGTTCATGGGTTAGTCTACTTGAATAGACTAGCAAGGGTACAAAGCAGAGTGGTTCGAGTGATCGTGACCGTTTACTATCATTGTTCCTTGAATAAAAACCGAAGGAACGATATATAACCCGGCACTTTCACGGAATGATTAAGCAATTAAGATATGCACTGAAGAGAAGACTCCAACTGAAATGAGCCTTATAGGAAATTATGACAACTGCTAGGGAACATTAAAGTTACACACACCAATGATTTAAAATTTGACTGAGATGCTTCAGTTCACAACCAACCTCATCGCATACAGCGAATCCAGATTGAAAAGAGAACGTACTATGATCAAAGTCGAGACGAGTTTTCCTAGCTGTACTATAACTTAGTTGCACTACTCGCCAAAGGTTTATTAATCAGGTGCACTCGGGCACATATCTTATTTAATTATAGAACACACGTTATTGAAAACCATTAATGTTATTAAGAGCGGCACACAGCTTAATCACAGGGTGACCATTATGTCGACCCAAATTAACACAACACACAAACACACACACGCACGCGCACATACGAGGCTTAACATTATTCCGAGAACAACGGAGTTATTATTACACAGGGTGATCTTACGTTCACCCAGATTACACTGCCACAGTGCTTATACTTTAATTTACAGGATGACAGTTACGTCCACCCCAATTGCACTAGCTAAGTGCTTAATACACAGGACTGCAATTAAGCTCATCCAATGGCGCTTGCAAGGCGCTTAAACACTTCAGATCCTTAAAGGTGGATAAGAAGCATAGGTCATGACCCTTAAATTAATATTCAGAAATTATCCCGATGAATATTATGATTTAAAGAAACGACAAATCCTTAGTTGGATTAGCGTTCCTACGAACATTAAGTTATAAAGAAACGACTAATCCTTACTTGGATTAGCGTTCCTACGAACATTAAGTTATAAAGAAACGACTAATCCTTACTTGGATTAGCGTTCCTACGAACACTCGTGTTAACTAAACAGTCTAACACAACAAGTAATCACATTAAAGTCATCCAGGCAATCAACTTAAACATAGAGATAATAGAAACAGCTAATCCTTACTTGGATTAGTTTTCCTATTAACCCACATGATATTCTAGCATTAAGATTAAATCACAATAATACCATCACGGTAATTATCACATATAATAGCGTTGTTCTAACAGATATACAACCTATCATAACATTACTTTAATCACGTTTATTTATGAAATTAGTTCCCAAGCAAAACAACAGTTCACTCCAATTTAATTAACAATTAAATAATTGATAATTAATAAAACATGGAATGATTAAGCAAGAGCGAACCGTCACTTGCCTTAATCCGCAGATCTGGAACAAAGCAGAGACAACGGGATTCCGGGCTCGACACAGGTATAGCTCCGACAGCACAACGACCTTCGAGTCGACCCATAAGGAAACCCTAAGTTAGATCCGACATAAACTAGTACGAATCTAAGGAAAGACGAAAGAAATCGAAAGGAACGAGTCCATAACGACGATCACCAAGACCAAGCCAACAAAGGGGCTTCTGGCCACTGGTGACGGTCGCCGTGTTCATCACGGCGGGCGCCATGTTCATCACGGCGGTCGCCGCCACGAACACGGCGGTCGCCGTGAAGAACGGCGGCCAACAGAACGGTGAGAAAACTCACCAATACACACACGAGGGTCACTCCTTTGGCCTGGCTTTGGGTTCAGACCTCCACTAAGCTTCCAAAGGGACCTCTAGGCTACAGGAAAACACACCAAACAACACCGGCGATTGCTCCAAAGAACTCCGGTGAGGGCAAGCTTTTCCGGCGAGACAAATCTGAGATTGAGCTTCTGATTTTAGCTCGAATCCGACCCCCAAGCCTCTCCTTTTATAGCCACAGATCGAGGGAGCACAATGATGACCTAAATGGAGGCGTGGCGGGGCTAGTTCGGCGTCGTCAGACGTTCATCGGCGACCTTCGGGCAAGGACCTCCGGACAACAACGACGGCGGGCGCCGTCATAAATGCGACGGGCGCCGTCATCAATGCGACGGGTGCCGCCATAGGCCTGGCGTCCCCAGCTAAGACAAGACTCGGCTGCTCCTCGAGCCTTGCGACGGCGGGCGCCGCCATACCCACGGCGGGCGCCGCCACCATGGCTTCGCCTCCTCAACTCTTAGACGAAAACGATGTTAACCCGGGATAAAATTATCGTACGCGAACGAGTAATTAACATCCAAAGTACGTCGTCTGTATTATATTACTGAGAAAAATAATACAGAGATATAGCACATTACAGAATGTCTTAAACTCTCTGTATTAAATCTGACGTACAAAACGGGTGTTCGGGAAAATTCCCAAAATAACCTTATAAAAATACGGGGTATCACAGATTTGAGATTTATTCCTCCTCCAAGCCTCCTCCTTTTATAGGCCAAGCAAGGAGCTCAGCTGGCACCTCCCCCACCGCATCACCGCTTCAGCCCGACAAGATCAGCAAGCAGCTCAGGCGAAGTTCGGCGGAGCAGAAAAGAAATCATGACGGCGCGGGTGCGGTGGGTCTCACCGCGGGGTGCGGTGGCGACCAATTCTGACCGCGGGTGCGGTGGGTATGACCGCGTGTGCGGTCAAGGCAAATTCTATGCCTTTTGCCCACTTTTGTCCGGGAAGAATTATGGGTATGGGTTCTAACCCGGTTTAAACATATTCGTATCCGAACGAATATTCTAAGCCCCAAAATACGTCGAATGTATTTTATTCCACTCAAGGAATTATTACAGAGGTCAAGTATTTAACAGAAAGTCTGAACTTCTCTGAAAATAATTCGACTACAATACGAGTGTTTGGAAAACTTACCAAAATACTCTTTACTAAAATGAGGGGTATTACAGGGACCTCTATGAAACTCCTTACCCTACCACCCTTTAATAAGTCCCCTAAATGTCTTACGATATGGGGCAATAATATTATTGGTTTTTTATGAAGATCACAACCTGGAATTGTCGTGGAATCGGGAAGAAAATCTTTTGGATGGATGTTGAATCTTTTTGCAAAATTGAACGAATACAACTACTTGCACTATTTGAAACAAGAACAAACAAAGAACCACATGAAAAAGTGTGGAAAACATCAGGTTTTGAGCAATTCTACTATGTCCCAACGACGGGTTTCGCGGGGGGCATTTGCGTAATGTGGAAGACCTACCAACTTACAAATGAACTCCTTCAAATTGAACAAATTGAATCAAGATTCATTAGTATTAAGTATACAAACATGCTCACGAATAAAAAACTTATGCTAATCCTAACTTACGCGCCACCAAATGAATCTGCTAAGAATGTGTCATGGAACGAATTTATCCCCTGTATTAAAAATTGCTCTCTTCCGTGCATTATTATGGGAGATCTGAACGAAATACAAGACCCTTCTGAAAAAATAGGCGGGATCTTATCACCTTTGACAAAATTTGCAAGATTACGTCATTTTAAGAATGAATGTGAACTATTCGATACCCCCATTCAGGAAAACATCTATACCTGGCGAAAGAACAGCATAGAAATAGATAATATATATATGAAAAACTAGATAGGGTACTTATTCATCACCAGATTCTTCAATGGTATCCTGATATCTGTACTAAGCATTTTGCTTTTTCCAGTTCAGACCATTGTCCCATCTCTGTTGAACTAGACTCAGTAGTACCTCTCAAAAATCTGCCGTTTAAATTTGAAAAAAATTGGATGACTAGAAAGGATTTTAGAAAAATGTTGTATCCAAAACAAAATTATTTAAGAAACATGCCAAGATCTGGAATAAAAGTACATTTGGAAATGTTTTCACACAATTACAAACTATAGAAAAACAACTCTCTGATATCCAATCTGAGATCTATACTCACCCAACATCTAATCTCATTAAAAAACAAACAAGAATCATAGAAAAAAAAGAAAAACTTTTATGTTTCCAGAAAGTTTTCTGGAACCAAAGAGCTAAAGTAAAACACATCAAATATAATGACACGAATGCTAGCTATTTTCACAAAATAGCAAGTGGAAGAAGAAACAAAAAAAATTATAAAAGAAATCAAAACTCAAGAAGGAACAAGCATCACTGGAGAAGAAAACGTTAGAAATGAAATCAGAAATGATTTCATTAAAAGATTCAGAAGTGATGATATGAACCAGAGACTTTTCCAGGAGAACCTCGAATTAATCCAGCCTGAAATCTCTACACAGGACAATATGGATTTAATAAGAAATGTATCCAATGAAGATATTAAAAAGGCGGTCTTTAACATTGGCTCGGATAAATCACCAGGGCTGGATGGCATGACAGCAGAATTTTACCAAAAATATTGGGACATTATAGGTCCTTCTGTTATCCAAGCAGTTAAAAGCTTTTTTTCTATCTGGGAAACTGCTTATACAAATAAATCTCACATTCATCTCCTTGATCCCGAAATGTGACAATCCGAACTCTACCAATCACTATAGACCCATAAGTCTGTGCTCTACAATTTATAAGATTATCTCAAAGATCACTACAACTGGAATTAAGGGAACCATGGAAAAATTAATACACCCCCTTCAGGGTGCCTTTGTTGCTAACAGAGCCATTCAAGATAATATCTTGATTGCCCATGAAATCTTTCACTCTTTTAAATCGAAAAAAGGAACTGAAGGCTTTATTGCCCTAAAACTAGACATGGAAAAAGCTTATGATAGAATCGAATGGGACTTCATTATCAAAATAATGGAAAAGTATGGATTCCATGAAAAATTTATCAACTGGATAAAAGAATGCATTACAACGATATCTTTCTCGGTACTTGTAAACAACGGACCCACCGAAATTTTTAAACCAACAAGAGGACTTCGACAGGGAGACCCCCTTTCGCCCTTCTTGTTTATTCTAGGATCTGAAATCCTTGCTAGAAAACTCCAAAAAGCTTCAGAGAAAACTCGAAATCCTATAGGATTTCAAATCAATCAACAAGGAACACGAATTCCGTTTCTGGCTTTTGCAGATGACATTGTGATCTTCTCAAAAGCTAAACAAGAAAACTGTAAAGAAATCAATGATATTATTGATGAGTACTGCAAAATCTCAAGACAAAAAGTCAATTTTCATAAATCGGCTTTTCAAGTTACAAAAAAGGTTATCAACCAAAAGAAATTAGCATTACAAGATACTCTCACAATCACAAATATGATATCTCTCAAAAAATATCTTGGTTGCCCTATCATTAATGGTAGAGTTAACTCGAATATGTTTGCTGACCTCTTAGTTAGCACCCAACATCAATTATCTAAATGGAAAGCAAACTCTCTCTCAAGCAGGAAGAACAACACTAATAAAAACCAACCTGGCCTCAAGACCTAACTATCTTATGCAAAGTTTTATGTTGCCTACACACACACATAATGAACTTGACAAGTTAAATAGATCATTTTTTGGAACAAAGACAGCTCCTATAAGCCTCTTATAGGCTGGGAAAAAATATGTAAACCAACTCATCAAGGAGGCCTTGGTTTGAGAAAAGCTAAAGACATGAACAAAGCCCTACAATTCAAATTACTATGGAAAATCCTAGCAGAACCTAATAACTATTGGGTTAGGTTTGTTACTGAAAAATACTTGAAAACAAACCATATATTTCATTACGAGAAAAAAGGAAATTGCTCTTGGCAATGGTCGAAAATGTTTAAACTCGTGGCTGAATTCAAATCTAGACTAATTTGGCAAGTTGGAAATGGCAAAACAATCAAATCTGGACGGATAACTGCGTCTTGAATACCCCTTTATGTGACACCATAAATACACAATCAATCATGAACAAGGATGTCCTGATAGCTGAATTTATGTTGCCAAATAAATCCTGGAACAAGAATTTACTAGAACAATGTCTACCATATGATTTAGCCAAAAAAATAACCTCGATCTCAATACCCTTCAATGAGATCCATGATAGAATGTACTGGAAAACTATCAAGAATGGTTGGTTTTCTACAAACTCTGCTATGGACCTAATTAACAAAAACAAGAGTTATACTGCCTATGATTCTTCATGGATCTGGAAGCTGGACACTTATCCCAAAGTTAAAAACTTTGTCTGGAAAATAATGAAAAACGGACTCCTAACAAAAGCTAGATTAGCAGAAAAAGGTATAGCAACCCCTCCGGGTTGTATACGTTACAATGCTCATTTGGAGGATTTGAATCATCTCCTTTTCCAATGTAACCATACCATAAAAACAATCGAAAAATTGAATCATGATACATATGGCATCATTAGATCCCTAAACATTGGGAACAAAAAAATCAATGAAATCATAGATGAAATTCGACAAAAAACTGATAAACCACAATTCACTGAATTAATGGTCTCTTGGTGGGGCATTTGGTTTTATAGAAATCAACAAAGCTTTGGAAGACCAAACAATGATGACGACTCCATAAAGGATGTACCAATCTATATTAAGCGACAAATTGAGAACTGGAATAAGACGAAGAGCTGGAACCCTGACTGTTTAGCAGAAAACAAACAAAAAACTCATAGAACGAACATTGTTAGACGACCAACAAAGAAATGGAAAAAACCACCGGATAATATTATTAAGATCAATGCAGATGGATCCACCAAAACCAATGGTGAATCTAGTTTTGGTTACATCTTTAGGAACAATCTGGGTAAACCAATTTTCCTCTTTGGGGATAAATGTGGTACCTCAACCCCGCTAAAAACAGAAACATTGGCAGTAAGAAATGCCTTGGTAAAGGCCTATGAATTAGGCATTACCAACATTCAACTTGAATGCGATAATCTTACCATTGTGAATGTTCTGAATTAAATCTGGCACTGTCCATGGGATATTGAAATGTTAATTTCTGATATCCTGTGTGTTTTACAACTTTTCTCTTCAGTGCAGATTTTTCATGTCTTCCGAGAAACAAACGTGGTGACCGACTTCATCGCTAAGAAGGTCCAGCTGAGTTCCTTAGAAGATATTCGAACTAATCTAGAATTTGTCATTCTCATCCGAAAGGATGCTATAGACTGAGAAACCGACTCTTCTGTGGTTTCCAGTCTAATTCTTACCTTATCAAAAAAAACGTGATAAGTTATAAACAATGACCATATGTACGTGATTATAAGCACATGTGAAATGTTTCTAAATATTTAAGTCTTGATGCAGCTGGTCATAGGAGGATGGTGTTGGTATAGTAACCACAATTAAGGTTGTTGCCTTTTATCGGCGTAGGAGGAAGCGTGACCCTGTTGCTGATTTGTCCAACCAAACGCCTCTGAAATCAGTAAATTATGCGAGCAATATAGGTAATGATGAATAGAGAGCTTATGCAAAACACTTGGAGGTGAATGCCTGTGTAGATGGACAATTGTACGTTTATACTCCGTGTAAAGAGTGTAAACGTATAATTGTACATGTGTCAAGAGATTCCTGCACAATTAAAATCTACTATATAATTACTAAAACAAAACACCCATTAAGTCACATGGCACTCCCACAATAAACCAAAAATTTTTTACCACATGTCGTCACGGTATTGATTTTGACATATGGTAACATGTGATTTTTTTTATATTTGAATTTAAAATTATAAATCTGGAATATCTAACGGTTACCATAAATTAAAGATTAGTCATAACAAGTTTATATTACAACTATTTCCTTAATTAATTGATTGACCAAATTAAAGATTAGCTAATCACTGTCGTCGGCACATAAGTATTGAATTTGCTTACTGTAGAACATTTAATTAATTAATTGATGGACCAAATTTAGTATGACATTTATCATTTTGATACCCATGAACGATGAAAGGAAGCAAATAATTTACATTCATATATTCAATTGTAGAAATCTATTATTTATATATTTTAAAGCAGAAGCTTAAAATATACGTGTCAGTTTCAGTTTAATTCGCCTATGTGTCGTTACCATGTTCAATTCGTCTACGTTTGTCACCACGTTCAATTCGCCTACATGTCAGCCTCTGAGCTATGTCACATCACCCGCCACATTATTTGCCATGTAATCGAATATCTTATCTTATTGTTTATTTTCATAACTATTTAAAGCTATATAATAATTATATCATTTCTTATCTTATTTTCGAATTTTTATCATAACTATTAATCTTATCTTATTGTTTGTTTCCATAATTATTTAAAACTAAATAATAATTTTATCCTTTCTTATCTTATTATCGAAGTTTTACCATAATTATTTAAAGCTAAATAATATTGACAATATAAAACTTTATCTTATTATATGAGTTTTTTAAAAAAGTAAATTCTATTTTGTTAATAAAAAATATTTATGATTTTAAAACTAATAAATCCATAACTATATATATACTAATCTACTATATAATTACTAAAGCATAATACCCACTGCGTTAGGTGGCGTCCCCAGAATAAGCACAAATTTTACGCTATCACGTGGTGTCACGGTATTGAATTGGACAAGTGACAACATGTGGGTTTTTTAGATTTATTTTAAAAGTAAAAAATTTACAGTAATCGAATCCTCCACTTGCCATATGATTATTATTTACAATAAAATCTTTCTAAAATGTACAACAAAATATTTTGTAATATTTGATTATCTTTTTCCAATACTGACCATAGAATATTCTGTAATATTTGTTTATATACTATAGAAATAAATCTGCAATATTTTTAACATTAATTTTTTAAAGAAAAGTATTGAAAAAATATCATGTGAAAAAATGAATATGAGTGTGACATATGGCATAAGAAATTTATAGGCTTAGTAAAGAGTGTCATGTGGAATAGAATGGTTTTAATTTAGTATATATATAGTATTAAAAGGCTATGCATACCATATGTATATTTTAATAATTCATTTTTTCAAAACGTAACACAAAATATTCTCTACCATATATTACTTATGTACTTAAATAAATCTATAATATTGTTAACATAAACTCTTTCCAAAAAATTTCAAGAATCTACTATATGTCTACTAAACAAGAACCCAATTATGTCACATGGCACTCTCTTATTAAAATCGTCACATGACACTCCCTCATTAAAATCGTCACGTCATTTAATGTTTTTTATAAAAAAAATTAAAATAAATTTAATTATAAATCAAAGACTGATATCCTAAACCTAACACTCATTTTTCCTAATTTAAATACAAATCAAGAAAAAATATTACAAGTTAATCACAAAGATTATACATAAAAAAATTACAAATTATATAAAAATCCAAAATTTTCTAATTATAGCACAAAGATCAATTCATGATTATGAAGGAAAATCGTGATTACTACAAGAAGAATAAGGCAAGAAAGAAAGAGAAACATATTTTGGGTGTTAATTGGCATTTTCATGTCTTAAAGTTTGTCATTGAAATATTGATCAGTCTTCGAGTTATGTAATAGGACAAGATTGATAATCACGCAGCTCGATAATCATGTCATACAATGAAGAATTATTTTAACTATAATATTAGATATACAGTTTTGAATCCTCGCATGCTCATGTCACAGTCAGACACTTCATACTCATTCAAGTTTCAACGAAGACAACTTCTCTTGAGTGTCTGTTTTGCTATGATAATAAACAATAGCCAAATCCAATCTCTTATAAATGTCGGTTTGTATCTTCATCGCCATATTTTCACTCATAGTCAGTTTTATGTTGTATCATCAAGAGTTACTAGCAAGAAATGTTTGAAGATTTTGATATGGAACAAAAACAAAAAAGATCTAATACTACTACCAATGTAGTATACAACGAAGTTTTTCATAATTTGTAGCAATTTTGAACATCTTACGAGATTTTATGTTTAGGGTTTTATTTTTATGTATTAGATAAACATTTTGATTATGCTTTATCGTTTTAGTAGTATAGATGTTAGGGATGTGACTATCCACATTTCAAAACAACTTAGCCAATTTTACTATTAATAAAGTTATGGAGAGTTTCGTCTCTCTTTCGATAATGTATTTTGTTAATCTCTTCAATATTTTGTATTCAATTAGTCCTTTTTTACATTAGCATTCATCTACTTTTATAATAGTCACTACCTACATATTTCTATATCAATTAAATATATGATTTTTATATACTATTTTTTTTAAATATAAAAAAAAATAAACAAATCTCGTGCAAGGCACGGGTATTACACTAGTATCGGTAATAGTAAAATATTTTCTTTTATTAAATTTATTTTTAATGTGGATCTTCCTCTTTCTTTTACCATTCACATATCTAATCTTTTCTTCCTCCCACTGCCCCTTACCACCGGATTTCAAGGCATCGTCCGTCTCCGGTGACATCCCATCCACCATACGCCGCACCTTACCACCGGATGGGGTTGGGCTTGGAAAAAACACCAAGGAATCGGAGATATTTGCGACAATAAAGAGAAGGAACGCGGTGGCGGTGGCATGAGAAGGGAGGCGACAGAAGGGGGAGTTCATTTTCGAAATCGACTTCGAATCTGGCGAACTCGATTAGTTTAGTTTTCGTTTTTGTCCAGATTTTGGTCGATTTGAGAGAAATCGATCGAAATGACGAGGAATCAATTAAGCATCCGGTGAACCGCCGGCAAAACCGTAGAAGTCGTCGTCGCCGCCGGCAAGCGCGTCGTTCGCGGAGGCCGCCGGGGTAACGACGGTGGAGTGCGCAACCATGGCGTGTTGTTGCCTCGATCTTCAAAGTGTTATCAGGCGGGGTTGTACAAGCGTGCTATTTGGCGATCGGGGTGTGGATCACCATGGCAGGAGACTTGGTGGGGGACTGGGGGAAGTCCATTAGGGAAGATGAGACCAAACAAATACGGAGTATATTTTATTTATATATTAAGGTTTTTTCTAGTGTCTAATAACTCTTTTTTTTTTCTTTTTTTTTGTCAATTATTTGATTAGCCATTAGTTTAATCTTGTTTGTTAAGGATTTATGAATTCTCTATTAAGAAATATTTTAAAGATAAATTTTTTATTTAAGTTTGTTAGCATGTGTCCATATACGCATAATAAAAAAACCGTTATATTAATACTAATGTTTTAAAATTTAAATGGAAGTTTAAAGGTTTAAGCATATAATATTATAATTACCTTCCTTTTAGAAACAAAAAGAGAGTATATAATTACCTTTTTATATTTTCAATACGGACTTTATTAGATAGTAGAATCTTTTGACATTTGGCACATTTTGTGTAAAAGTATAAGATGGAATTTTTTACACCTTGTATAAATGTACATTAATCCTGTGTAGATGGTTTGATGTTGCTACAGTACTAGTCCCGTAATGTAGAGAATGGGCAGATTGTAAGGGGACTCTCTGGAATCCCTTGTCAAGGACCAGTCATATCATATATGTTGGCTATCACGTGCTCAAGTGGAGTATATATCACGTGCTCATGGGATTTGAATTGAGCACCTTCATTGTGAAAAGGGAGAGGTTTTTGTGATAGATGTGGACAACTGAAGCGGCAGTTATTCTGGCCAGAACAGGCAGAGTCGATAGATACAAGAGTTGTATCTGCATGAAGTAGAAAGATGTCTTGACTATCTCAAGGACAAGAGACAACGCTATACCAGGCCGCCAACGGCTTCATATCCCAAGTTCCAGCGTTCGATTCTTGTCCTCAACTGCTACAGCTTCATTCATTGTGCTTAATACTGGGATATGGGCTGTCATTGCTTATGACATTGTATATAGATTATTGGACTCCCCATTCTTGGCCATATATTTGTAATTCTATCATTTGGAAATTTAGTTGAAACTCATTTCATACATTAAAGCAAAGGTCTCTCACCATAGGTGATGCTTGGGGTTGATAAGGTGTGTAGCTTACAATCTTCTTGCACTCGGGTGGGGGCAACTCGTGTTCCAAAGGGACCTTCTCCCGCGAAAGGAAGTTATTCTCTCCTTCGTACTTGTGTTTGCAGCTCAGAGACTTGATTGATTTCCATTCCCAAGACTACTTTCCAAGCTTGTTCTCCATGCCTTCTCTTTTGAGCTCTGAGAAACCCAATTGCCATGCCAAGCTGACCGCCTAGCCTGTAGCTGTCGGCGAGGTATCTGTACCCTTTCAACTCATGTAGAGCTTTCGAAGAGGATATGAAATCCTACGAAAGACACAACATAATAGGATATATCAGCCTCTTGGATTACACCAACCAAGTACACACATGTAGTAAAATGAGTAGATTGATCCTCAAACTTTAGGCTTGCTTCCTGATTCTCTAGCATGTATAAATGTTGCAGAGTTGGTCATGTTAATATTCTTGCTATTATACTTTTCAATGTCAGATTTAGCAGGAATTGGTGACGTGTTACGTTGTTTCTGAGTAGCATAGGTCATGGATCCTGAAAATTACACAGAAAAAGAAGCTTGAAACAGGAAATGTCAGGTTATTTAGCAGGAAGTATATGAGTATACAAAGGAGCTAAGAGATAAAAACACAGTTAGTACATATTGCATCACAATGAAGGAGAATCATTACGTCACCAAATTCGCTTTATAATGAACTGAATATACCAGATGTGAAGGACTCTAATCCTTGCTAGAAGATCAAGAATAAATGTGAAATGTGTTCCAACTTACCACAAACTGTGATGAAATCCCTCTGCATCCTGATTGCAAAACAATATTTGCTTCTTCAAGAAATTGTGCAACACCAAAATGCAATTTGGCTAAAACACCAGTGGTGCTTCCTTTCGCTTCTGCCCTTTTTATGGTCACTGCCTAATCCAATATTGAACTGTATATCGTCAGTCAACAGAGAATCACACTGAATTGAAATTATCAGACTGTAAAAATCTTAACCCCCAACATATTAGTAAAACATGATGAGCTAAGGTTTATCTTATGTGAACAGAAAAAACAGAAACTCACTTGAGCCTCAGCCAAACACACAAGACCCATAACGGAACATATCTCATGTGTAATTTCAATTGGCCTCTCTGATGATAACAACGGCAAAAGAAGTGGAAGAACCAGCGAAGATAGGTAATCGTAAACTCCTGCTGCTTTTCTCAGAAGGGTAGCCGACAGCACCATATCTAGCATGGTAATTTGAAGTAAACACGAAGATGAAGATACAACCCAAGGAAACAAATAAGAAAGGATGTATTGTTTTACGGTTTTTACCTTTTGAAAGTACTTCAAGAGCCTGCTCGTGTAGAATACCAGCATACAGGAAAAGGCACATTCCACGTTCAAACTGCAGACTGTTAACCTGGTAAAAAGTTGCGTTTCTTGGCTTTAGCAAAGACGACGAGTTGAGGGCACTGGTCCACTGTATCTTCAACTGGGAGATCCACTCGTTTATGCGTGTTCTGTTGCTAGACGAATCAGCAAAATCAATGAAGTCTTCCAACAATGGAAGATACTGTTCCAGCTTATGAAGGTCCTGAAAATACCGAAACCAAACAAATTAATGAAGACATGCCCCTAACCAACAATTAAATGATGGTTTCGTTAAGGAAAGAGTAGTCCTTGAAATGATATGGTATCAAATCGTGATTCATTTTACCTGCTGCTCATGAGTAGAAGTTAGCCCTCCAGACCTTTCTCTTTCAATTTCTTCCGTGATAGAGCTAGTCTGATTAATAGATTCTTCAATTGGGCTACGTTTTGCGCTTAGTTCTCTTAGAAACTCAAGAGTGGCGCAGTCACCTGCTCTAAATACACCTTCAAACACAACCTGAGCATGTAGTTAGTGTCTCACACAACACAAACTGCATGAACAACATGTTTTCCTTATCTTTCCAAAATCCATTCTAATTATTACGCGGCAGATCAGGTCTCCTGGACCATAGGGCCAGGAGCCACAACTCCTGGCCAAGACCCAGGGCCACAACTCTGGACCAGGATCCGGGCCACAACCCCCTGACTCCGCGTAACAGGCCTGTAGGCCGCAACACCCCAACCCTTTCCAGGAACAAGGCCACAACCTTGCCTGTAGGTTGTTGGAGGAGGAATCGAACCCCAGACCTCCCTTTAACAAGTGGCCATCAACCAACTAGCTAACCATCTACGCTGCACTTTTGTTATTACGCGGCAAATCAAGTCCTGGACCACAGGGCCAGGAGCCACAACCCCTGGCCAAGACCCAGGGCCACAACCCTGGACCAGGATGGCCTGTTACGCGGAGCCAGGGGGTTGTGGCCCAGATCCTGGTCCAGGATTGTGGCCCTGGGTCTTGGCCAGGGGTTGTGACTCCTGGCCCTGTGGTCCAGGACCTGGTCTGCCGCGTAATAACAAGAATGACTAGAACAAATTACAACAATGCTAATACTACCTAAACATTCTAAAATCCTCATTCCCGGATATTAAACTATTATGTCTTATACTCGTCTTTAAATATTAGAAAGGGTTCGAATCCAAACTGAAGTAGATCAAATAAAAGCAGGTAATGCACAAATAGGAATACGTATGGATACAAAGCTCAGATCCAGGTTATATATTACCTTACACATTTTTAAATCCAATTCCAGTTCTAACTTTCAGTCAAATTTTGTGTATCAAACAAAACAAAGGCCTCTAGCAATTGAATGTTCAGGATCACAGAATTAGGAGTACAAATTACATATTTAGAGGTCAAGGAAAGGCTGAAACATCGAGCACGCAACAAAGAACAAATTAATGTCACAAAATCCACCTCTTCATATATACTTTTTTCCCAGAAGAAGATTCACAAACAAGCATCACAAAGATAAAAGAAAAACCTACTTCTATTTCGCATTATAATAATCAATTAACAATATGAATACAAGTGAAAACAAACAAAAAATGGAGGGAAAGTACCCTCTTAGTTTTGAGATTCGTCAGCCCTCTGAACTGAAGCATCATCTTCTCCCCCAACACACCTGAATCTTTCAGACTTCCACCCTCCGAAGAGACAGAGGATGACGAGACACGAGATTTCAACCCAATCCAATCACGAGATTAATTGCAGAATTTGATACAACCGAAGCTTTTTCTTACTCTTATTTTTGGCGTGGGAAGGGGCTTCCGATCAGGAGACTGATCGATGAAGACTTCATAAAGTATTCGGGGAGAAGCCTCTTATTATTTGTCAATTTTTTATTATTGGCCAACATTCTTACGAGTTCCATTTCAGTTTGACTTGGCCAACGAAACTTGCTCATGTCAACGTAAGTTTATTACGGTTCAAGTCTTTCTAGGACAAGTAAAGGTGTAAACCTTCCTCGTTCATTTCAGTGTAGTAACATTATAATATAGTGTCTCATTACAAAATCTTATTCAGTAGATGATGCTATTGGCCTTTACATATTGGACTTGGGCCACAAACTAGGAGATATCACTAGGAGTCTTGGTAGGCCCCCTCGAACCAATCTCGACAAGAGAGACCTTGGTTCGAATATGTTGAAAACGAGTTGTTGTGAGAGGCTTAGTCAGAGCATATGTCGTTTGATCTTTGGAACAGATGAAGGCAACTTGTAGAGAGCGGGATGCAACACGCTCACACACGAAGTGAAAGTCAAGGTCGACATGTTTTGTGCGTTGATGAAGAACAGGGTTGGTTGTAAGATAGATGGTCCCTAAGTTGTCACACCACAACAACGGTGCTCGAGGAAGGAAGACACCCAAATCAGAAAACAGATTTTGTAGCCATATCAGTTCACAAGTGGCTTGGGCCAGAGATTTGTTTTCAGCTTCAGTGGAGGAGCAGGCCACGGTGGGTTGTTTCTTCAAACACCAAGAGATGAGTGACGAGCCATAGTAGACGCACTAAGCAGAGGTGGAGCGACGATAGAGACGATCCCCACCCCAATCTACATCACAAAATGCGGATAAGAGGGGTTTGGCAGTGGAAGAGAGATGTAGAGAAAGAGATGGGGTGGAATTAAGGTAGCGTAAGATACGTTTTACGACTTGCCAATGGATGTCTCTAGGAGAGTGCATGTATTGGCACATCTTGTTGACATCAAAGGAGATGTCGGGCGGGTGAAGGCAAGGTATTGAAGGTTGCCCATAACAATTTTGTATAGGGTCGGATCAGAGAAGAGGCTAGAGGAGGTGGTGGAGAGATCTCTGATGACATCCATGGGTATGGAGGCGGGCTTGGCTTGGTGCATGTTGGTGTGTTTGAGGAGGTCAAGGTTGTATTGGGTCTGATGAAGAAAGAAGTCAGAGGAGGATCGGCGGACTTCAATGCCAAGGAAAAAAGTGTAGTGCACCAAGGTCTTTTACATGGAAGGGGGAGGAGAGGGAGGCTATGAATCTGGAAGCAAGGGATGAGAGGGAGTTGTCGGCTTTAGAGCCAGAGAAACGGAGGCATTGACAAGAATGTCATCAACATAAACAAAGACATAGACAATTTGGTTGGAAGATTTGAAGGTAAACAGGGAATTGTCGGCTTTAGAGCTAGAGAAACTGAGGCTAATGAGGGCATCACTCAATTTTGAGTACTAGGCACGGGGAGCTTGATGCAACCCATATTGGGACTTTTTGAGTTTGTAGAGGTAGTGAGGGAATTGAGGATGAACAAAGCCTGGGGGGTGAGTGATGTAGAATTTACAAGTCATTGTGAACGAATGCGTTATGTATGTCAATTTGGAGGACAACCCAATGGGAGGTGGCAGCGAGGGACAATACAAGACGGATTGTGGCGGGTTTGACAATGGGAGAGACGGTTTCGGAAAAATCAACACCTTGAAGTTGGTGGAAACCCTTGGTGACGAGGAGAGCTTTGCGCCGCTCGAGGGAGCCATCCGCAAGACACTTGGTCTTGAAGATCCATTTGACGTCAAGGGGTTGGCTGAGGTGGTAAGTGTAATACCCCTCAATTTTAGTAAGGGTATTTGGGTAAATTTCACAACCTTTGTTTAATAATTATTTCGCTTTCAGTGGAGTTCGGATTTTCCGTAACATCCATGATATCCGAAATAATTCCTTGAGTGGTATAAAATACATTCGATGTATTTTCGGGACTTAGAATATTTGTTCGGATACAAACATATAATTTCCGGGGTTTAAAACCCATACCAAACTTCCCTGTACAACTTTGATTACCAGCCTCTGCCGCGTGTCCATGCCAGCCTCAGAATTTGGGACACTTGTCGAAGTTGGGTCGGGCACGTCCTCCTCCTTGGGCTGCATATAAGAACTCGATCGGAAGGGGGGTCGAGGCACACCGAACCCAACTCTCTCCCCAGCTCCCTCTCGTCCCGTCTCCTCTCGGTCTCTTTCCCGCTGGCGATCCAATCCAGAGCCGTTGTTCGTGAGCTGCGTGAGCCGAGCCGCTGTGCTACTCTGCCGATTCTACTCTCACGGCGTCATCTCCTTCCTTCCCGGCGAAGACGGAGTCGAGCCGCTGCCGCGCCGAGCTTCTGTACTCCGCCGCCGCTGCTCGCGTGTCGCCACCGCCAGCTGTCGTCGTTACAGGAGTTGCTGCTTCTCCTTCCCAGCGTCGCCGCGATGCCCTCTCCAGCGTCGAGACGCCCTTCCCGGCGAAGCTCCGCGCCGAGCTGTCGTCGCTCCCTGTTGTTGAAGTCGGGGTTGCGGTGTTCGGGTTGTACGAAGGTTGAAGATGAAGAATTAGTGAGTGGGCCCCCCCTATGGCCAATTCTTATAATGGGCCGAGTAAGCCCAATTCAATTCTAGTCCAGATTTAACCCGAAATTGATCGAGCGGTATAATTTCGACCCTCTTTCATCCGTATTTTCTTTATAAAAATTTAATTAATATTTTTATGATTTAAAATCATAAAAATGTATTAAATTAAATTCCTTGAGTTTGTCCAGACAAATTAATTGATATTAATTAATTTGTCAGTCATAACGGTAATTGTTGGATCGCGTGTGGGCCCGTAATCCTGCTAGAGCTATCTGAAGCTTAGGCCATATCCTCGGAAAGTATATCATCAGTAGTCGTCTCGTCTAAATTCATCGCCGAATCTACTACAGGCAAGTGGTGGTTCGCTCTTGCTCATCATTTCATATTTACATTGATTATCAATTGTTTAATTGTTAATTAATTTGGAATGAATATTATTTCTGTCTGAGATCAGTTTTGATAAACTGTTTTGGAAGATTAAAAGATGACATTATAATAGGTTGTATATTTTGTTAGAATCAACGCTATTATATATATATTGATAGGTTGAGATATATCTATGATGATGGCCTTGAGGGCTTTGATATGATTATTACTGTGTTGAACTGTTTAGTTAGCACGAGTAGTTAGGAACGTTGGACTCTTCGACGTCCAGTCGTTTCTTTATAATATATTAAATGGTGTGTAGGGCGGCAAAACCCCTAACATCATTTTGTTGGTCATGACCGGCCTCTATACGTTTAGTGTAGAGGTGGTGCACTTAGCCAGTGTCACAAATCTCGGGAGTTGCTCCCAAAAGATCTCTTGTCTCGGACGAGATAATTATAAAAGCTTATAACGTGATTGTGCATTTTGGAATTAAATAATATAATCGCCGAGTCGCATATGATTAATACACCTGTGGCGAGTAGTGCAGCTAGGTAATAGTACAGCTTGGAAAGCTCGTCTTGACTTGATCAGAGTACGTTCTCTTTCCAATATGGATTCGCATTATTGCGGTGAGGTTGGTCGTGAACCGAAACATCTTGTCGTTTTTGAACGCTTGTATGAGATGTTTATGTTCCAGACATTTGTCATGTTTCTAATAAGACTAAAGTTCTTGGAGTCTTCTCTTGGATAATTCCTATAAGGCTCACTTCCGTTGGAGTCTTCTTTTGATCATGTCTTTTGATATATATATATATTCAGTAGAAGTATGAAGGTTGACTATCGTTATCGGCTATTATTCGCGAACCGATGAGCCTAAACCTAATACGACTACTTTGAACCACTCTGCTTTGTAGCCTTACGTAGTCTTTCATTAGACTAACCAACCGGAATTGTTCTCTGCATGGTTGGCTGGTGTCATCTGTTCGATTCGGCACATCAGATAAGTTGCCATCCCGTGAAGGCTAGAGCGACTATGGACGCAAACGATGTTTTTGATAAGTTTATTCAGGTTGAGATCCTTGACGGGTGATCATCACGATCAAGACCCTTTTGTTGGTTATTTAAAGTCTTCCGATGTGTTAACTATGTTTTATACTTAAAGACTTCCGTTGTAATGAACCTGATTTTGTATTTTGGTTGTATTTCGGATTATGGATGTAATGTCGAAATAATGATTTTAATCGAAGGTTATGATATTTTGTATCATAATTGTTGTTTGATGATTTATATCAACTGGTAAAGCATTGGGTGACATCGGACAGAACGTTTGAGGTCACTGACGGTAATGCCTTCAAGGTTATATATTTGGGGGTGTTACAGTAAGGGGAACAAGAGTCCAGGTTTGGGTGTCGAGAAGAGCTCGAAATTCTTGGGTCATGGCATGTCGCCACTCGGGGAATTTTGATGATTGAGTGTATGAGGAGGTTCTTCGGAAATGGTGGTGGTTGAGGAGCAAGAGGGTTTTGGGGGCCACGGAATAGTATTGTCATGGCGGATAAGGGTTTTGGTAATATTGTGATGGGAGTGGGTTTGCATCCAGTAAAGATGAGGGTTTGGTGGCGGTTGGGGTATAGGCGGTGAGGGGAGTTGGAGGTTGAAGAAGTTGTAGGGGAAGTGGGCTCCAAAGTGTGCAGGTGGATGGGTGAGTTGGGTTCGGTATCGGGTGGAGAGGTGGGAGTCTGGGTTGAGGTGGGCTGATAAGTAGTACGTTGTAGGAGATGGGCTTGGGGTAGTTATTGGGCTTGGGTTGTGAGTTGGGCCCAAGGGAGAGGAAGCAGGGGATAAAAAATGAGAGGGTAGGATAGGGAGTGTTGTGTGAGAGGGTGGACTTGGGCCTGAATTTGACGGTGAGGATTGGGCCTGAGCAAAGGAAAATTGGGCCTCATGAAAAATGACATCACAAGATATGTAAATACGGTCAGTTTTAGGATCAAGGAAAATGTAGCCTTTGTGGTTGGTTAGGTAACCAATGAACACGCACGAAATTGATCGAAAGGAAAATTTATGGGTGTTGTAGGGTCAAAGATTGGGAAAGCAAAGGCAACCAAAGCCATGTAGGGATTTTAGGTCGGGGTTGTTGTCGAATCCCATGTCGCGCACTATATTTATCAGGGCAAGGTAAGTAAATATGTAATTGATTTTACTGTTATTTAATTTTATTGCTTATATTTCACTATTATTTAATTTTATTGCTTATATTTCCATTATTTCACTATAATTTTGTAATACCCCTCATTTTTAGTAAGGGTAATTGGGTAATTTCCCAAACCCTCGTTAATTATTCGGGACGCGTTAGGCGAAATTCAGAATTTCTGTAACTCGTATAATCTCTGTAATAATTATTTGAGCATTATAATATACATTCGATATATTTTTGAGGCTTAGAATATTTGTTTGGATACAAGTATTCATCTGAGGGGTTGAATCCGCGTGTAAAGCCTTTCCCAGGGGTCACGGATGCGCGAGTGGCATTTTCGCGACCGCTGAAGATTTTCCGCGATCGCGGAAACCTGTTCGTCGTCTTCTTCCAGAAGTTTGTCGTTCCGGTTGTCGCCATTATGCCGGGGGGAGGCCGATTGCTTCGTCTGGCCAGGCATTGGGGCTCTTGTGGCTCTATAAAAGGAGGCCTCCAGCTCCCGGATTCTTCATCCTCAGATTTCCGATCTCTCTCTCGCTCTCTTTCTCTCGTTTTGCTCTCGCCGGAGTTCGTGTCTCGCCGGAGCAGCGCCGGAGTCCTTCGTGGTTCGTGTGGTGGTGCTTTTGGTGGTCTGGAGTGATAGCAGCCTCGGTCGAAGCCAAGAGAGCCCTCGTTCGTCGTCGTCGGTGAGCTCGAATCGGTGCTAGAGTTCGTCTGAGAGGGATCCGCGATTGCGGATATGAACACCGCGACCGCGGATGGTGCCCAGAAATCCGCGACCGCGGAATCCAAAACCGCGACCGCGGTTTGCCTTAGCAAACGCGATCGTGGCTTTGGACGAGCCGGTCACGGATGGGACCTTCGTTTCTTTTGTTTCCTTTCGTTTCTTTAGATTCGTATTATTATTCGTATCGAATCTAACTTAGGGTTCCGTCGTTGTTCCATCATCGTCGTAGGAATCCGTATTCAGATTCCAGTTTCCAGATCCTAGGAACCCGACATCTTGTTTGTCTAATTCAGGCAAGTGGCGGTTCGCTCTTGCTTATCATTCCATGTTTCCGTTAATTATCAATTATTTCGGATTGTTAATTAAATTGGGATGAATTGTTGTTTTCGTTTGAGAACAGATTTTATAAATGTATGATTAAAATGTGACATTCTGATAGGTTGTATATATTGCTAGAAACAACGCTATTATATCTGTTATTATCATGATGATATTGGTGTGGATTTTATGTGTGAACTTATACATATGTAGTTAGAACGAGTATTCGTAGGAACGCTATGTACCTTGCGAGGTCTATCCGTTTCTTTATAACCGTGGTGTGTAGGATGTTCAGGCCCTAACACCCTTTCCCCTGGTCATGACTATCCCCTATTCAAATATAGGGGAGGTGCACACAGTTGGTGCCAACAATCGGGATTTATTCCCAAGATATCTCTCGTATCGAAATGATATATTTATATGATAAAAGTTTTAACGTAAATATGCGTTTTGGAATTAAACAAGATAAGTGCGATTATGCACATAACTAATATACCCTCGGGCGAGGAGTACAACGTGGAAACCGCCCGGACTTCGGTTAGAGTAAGTCTTCTTTCCAATCTGGATTCGCATTGTGCGGTGAGGTTGGTCGTTGACCCAAATGATCAAGTCATTTTTTTAAACGCTTGTATGAAAACTATAACGTTCTCAAACATTTGTCATACTTTCCCATAAGACTCAATATTTTGGAGTCTTCTCTTCATACGTTTCCCATAAGACTCAATTCCTTTGGAGTCTTCTTTTTCAGTGCACGCCTAAATTCTAATCATTCTGTGAAAGTTCCGGGTTATGTATCGTTCCTTCGGTTATTATTCGAGAAACAATAAAGTAAACGGTTACGATCACTAGAACCATTTTGTTTTCACCCTTGCATAGTCTTTCATTAGACTAACCAACCGGGTTTGTTTCCTTGCATGGTTGGTTGGTGTCATCCGTCCTATACGACACATCAGTGGTTGGTTCCCGGAGTCTTGAAGTAACCAGTTGAAGAAGAGACTTACAGTTGCAGATTTAAGTGTCGATATTTCAAGGTCGTTAAGTATTACTTTAATATGTATTTTTATAACCTAGTCATGTAATAGGTTTATTCTTAACGTCTTCCGTTGTGTAATTTAAAGTGTTTCGCTATAATTTCACTCTATTGTAAATTGTTCTTGAGAAATCTTTTAATAAAAATGGTTGAGTTTCATTTAAAAATGTATTCCGTTGTTTAAACCTTTCGTTAGTTATTATGTTTATTTAAGATTAATTATTCCGATTAAAGCCTAGGGTGACATCGGACAGTAACGTCTGAGGTCACTGGCGTGTGGCACTACCGACGTAAGTCGGGGGTGTTACAATTATGGTATCAGAGCAATGGTTTTAAAATTCTTGGCCTATTGTTAGGTTTGAGAATTTTCGAAAAATAATTTCGAAACTATTTTCAACCTATTTTCTATTAAAAAGGAAGTTCGAGAGTTTCAATGTTAAATTTAAAATTTTTAATTATTTCTTGGAATTTAATTTAAAATAGTGATTTAGCTATTTGAACTTCAAAAGTTATTTATGGTTGGTTTATAAAAATGTCGTGCCATAAGCAATTAAATTACGTTTATGATTATAACTTTAAAAGTGCAATTTTTAGTCGTGGTAGAGTTTTGTGATAATCATATCACTAGTTTGAGAAACTAACTGTATAAGTAATTATTTTGATATAACTGTTGATAAATATAAAGTATAAAGTTTTGAAAGTATAAAGGTTTTATAATAGGTGGTTTTCAAACTTCTGCAAGATTCAAGTTGTTACCTATTCCTTAGATCCATTCTTAGGAATATCGTTTCTCCTTAGGTTTAATGTCATTTAAAGGTTGACATTTCTCCTAGAGTTTCCACTTTCAAGTAAAGATAAGAAGGTCGTTATGCGGTTAATGGTGGTGGGCCAGTCAGACTGATATAAAGTTATTAATTTGGACCCTTATAAATCGTATCATAACGTAATTGACTCAGTGTCATGTACAAGTTGGAAAAGTTCTAAACTAACGTTATGGTTCATCAACAGATAATGGACACCCGATCCACCAACCAAGCAGCTAACGAAAGTCCTAGCAACGATTCTCAAATTCGGCTGAGAAGTGCTACTCCACAAGGGGAAGACGCGGGATCTGGCTCACGTAATAATGACCCGACCCTGCGACAGGATGTTCATCAGGGACAAGCGGACCCCCAAGCTGCAAGGGGAGTTCCACCTCCTGCCCCGATCGTGCTAAATGCGGCGACCATTGGACAGATAGTGGGGCTAGTGGTCGAAGTATTAATGGCCCAGGTGATACCGCAAACCCAAGCGGCCCCCATACCTCAAGTCATAGCTAGTGTGGAGGCACAGATCAAGGCAACGGGTGGGCAACAGAATCGCAGGGCTAGCTCGTTCAAGCGGCCGGTGTTGCCCACCAAGTTCGAGAAGTCTGGTCGTACTAAGACCAAGATGACTCAGTCTGGCTCCGCCAAAGGCTCAGGCTGGAGTAACGGCGTGATTCAATGCCACAAGTGTGGTAAAGCTGGGCACAAGAGTCCTAGTTGCCAAAAGGAGAGGAGGGCATGTTTTAGTTGTGGGAAGGCAGGCCATATGAAGGCATATGATAGACGTTGTCGAGGCGTCTAAACAAAATAATCCTAAACAAACCTAAACAAGTAGCAAAGGCAAGCAAGGGTCGAATCCCACAGGGAGGAAGTAATCTTTCAGAGTGCAAAGTCGTATGTCAAAGGTAACAAAGGGGGGGAATTGGTTGATTGTTGTGAAACAAGTAAACAAAGCAAAGTAAACAAAACAAAAGGTTGAAATCAATTGGGGAAAACACTTAGCCAAACAAATATCCACCATTCATATGATTGATTGGTCCTAGGTTATATCTATTACTTTCTTTGATTATTCATGTCCCTATTCTGAATTAGTTACCAGTCCTACCAGTCCAGGCAACCCTAACTATTAAACAATCCCTACCAACCTTCAAGATTTAATTCAATAGCAGCAAGAAGCATAGGAATTAACCAAGATACATGCAACACCATGACCCGCAGTATTTAACATATAATCAAATCTCTTTCATAATAAACTAGTCCTACCAGTCCTAGAATATCATGGATGCTACAACAGATAAGGAATCTCAACCCGAAATATCCAAACCCTAGCAATAGACAATTACTAATATCAACTAGTTGGCCAAACCAGTCAAATCAATAAGAATCAATAAGAATATGCTCAAGAGAAAAGATATAATCCAAAGGAATAGGAAATAGAGTTATAACCTCACAATCATGAATCAAATGAAGGCTTCAATTGTCGGACTAAGAAAAGGGTGCTTAGTTCTTCATAGTTCAAAGGAAAATAATGTTGAATGGAAAAACTGAATTGTAACGTGATTGATAAAAACGGGATGCTGAACAATGAAAGGAAAATTAGGTTAAATAACCTAACCCTAAAACTAAAGGGAAAAGATAACAAAAACAATCCTAAAAGGATAACAATATAAAGTACGGAATAATAAAATAAAGAAAAATCGAAAAAAGGCAAAACAAAGAAACTTCGGAAAATCCTCGCGGGCCGCCTGCCGTGTCATTCCGCGGTCGCGGAAAGAAATCCGCGGTCGCGGAAATTGCATTGTTGCTCTCGACCTGCTTTACTGAAGGGATTTTCCACGATCGCGGAATAGTTTCCGCGGTCGCGGAAAATGGCATCTCTGGCTCGTTCGTCTCGAATTCTCCGCGATCAGTCCTTTGTCGCCCGCGGTTGCGGCATCTCCTTTCTTCTCCTTGTGTGGCTCTTTCTTCTACTCTTCCTTCGTCTCCTCAAGTGGTCTACTCCTCGTCTTCTGGATGTCTTCGTTTAAGCTCCTCCAAACCACCATATCCACACTTCTTCTACCCAACTCCATATTCCACAGTTGTGCTCTAAATCCATACAAATGGCACCCTAAACACCGGTAACAACTCCTAGATAAGCACTACAAAGTAGAGATGATCAGCATACTGTAGGCAAAAGGGCCTAAGGCCAACACAACTACATCAGGCCTTAAAGGTGGTAGTGGGCAGAACCCAAGGGCGGAAGTGTCTGCTCCGAAGCAATTTGTTGCTCGTATCAAAGGCAAGGCGCCTATGGAATCTTCGGGTCAAGAGCAACGACTCTTTGTGATATGTCACCCCGACGGGAGGGAAGCCATGTACGAGTGGTAGTATTTTGTAAGGCTTTTGAGAATAAGGAGCGATGACTTGTGTCGACAGTCTCCATAGTTTAGTAATCTGTCTATTCGACTTTCTATCAGTTATTTTATGTAATGTTTAGAATAATAAAGAAGTGTTTCCTTGTTTCGGAAATTACTAAATTCGTTACTATTGCAAATGGTTCGTTCATACGAGACTCCCTGAGTGCCAAAAACAGTTATGTCACATATGGATAAGGGCTGTCAGGACTCATAAAGGAGGGGTAACGTATGGAGCCTAGGTGTTCGTTCCCCGCATGGTTAACACCAGGGGCGACTCTATTACTGAATTCCTAGATCCATTCTTAAGAATCTCTCTTTATTCTTGGAGTAATGTCACATCGGTATGACATTAATTATTCCTTTCGTGGAGCTAACGAGCGTCACCTCGTGAGTTGAGTTTTACCAAAATTCCTTAATGTAAAGGAAAAAAATGTATGTGGTTAATGCTCTATGGGATTAAGAACATTTGTTTTGGTATAAGCACATAAGAGTGAACTACATGAAGTTCAGAATGCCTAGTGGTGAGGTCATACTGTAGTCGTCTATGTGGATAGATTGCTGAGAAAAGAATGAATGTATATAGGAGATAGTTCATAGGGAATTTGGTTTCTCTAAAAAGATTGTACTATTACGACCTTGAGTAAAACCTTGGGACCCAAGGGTGTGATTATGGAATATGTAAGTGAGTATATGTTCATTGTGAGCCCAGAGGGTTAAACTTTCGGAAAGGCTAAGGGTGTGAAGCCATAGGTATTATTTTGGAAGATTTATCTAAGGTTTCGTTATGAGGCTTTCTTAAGAGAAACGACATAAGGATTGGATGGAGAGTGATCGACGTCTGTTAAGGCGATTTGATGTCACATTTAGGGAGAATAAAGTGATTGGCCGCAATTGTGCTAATTGATTTATCACGATCTTATTTTGAGGAAACTAAAGATTTTGAGTTGGAAGTGAGCTTTAGAACCAAATCTAATTGGGCCAAGGAACTGAAACAATGAATTGTACCTTCAAGGGATATGGAGTTATGATATCTAGAGATTGCAAGGTCTGATATGTGGATTTTGAAGAGAGTGTGACGTCTATAAGGCCAATGATATATCACTTTCTGGAAGAATTAAGTTGTGAGACGATTGGGAGAAAGCTCACTTGAAATTTAAGGGTTATGGTGTAGGGCCTAGTTATTCGGATGATATCAATACCAAAGAATGTAGTATGGGAAATTGTCTCATGTGCGTTTAAGGAGTAAAGTAACAAATGTTACTCGTGTATACCCATTGAAGGATTAGAACGTGAAGTGATTGATTTTGATGGCAAGGCATCGTCCATCGATATGGTATTTTTGAGTAAATAGAATTGAGGAACCTTAAGGGTTTAAGTTAGAGATTGAATAATGGAATACGTTAGGTTAATCTTGGATAAATGGTAAATATCAGTAAAGTAAAATGGTGCTTGATTTGGGATAGTAAATCGTATGAGGACAACTGGTTGCTTAAGGATTTTTGGGTGAATATCAAACTCGATCGGTGAAAGTTGATACGGTTTTGAAGGTCAAATAGTATGGCATAAAGTAAGTATGATGATGATATCAAGTGGACTTGAGGAAAAGGTGACCCACGTCTATTAAGGTGATCGTTTGGCACGTTTGGGTAAAACGGGAGTATAATCTTGTGGAATGGATTATTAGATCATGTTGAGATAATCGGACATAGGTTATTGTGTGATTAATTGTGGGATCAGATGCGTAAAGATTTTGAGTTAAGATGGCACAAGGGCCAAATGTGATTAAGGTAACCAATGAAATAGGTTAGCCGTGTATGTAAGGAGTAAGGCCTATATGGCAAGTGGAGGTGCTAAGTTGAGGTATAGTTGAATTATATGTTTGTACTTTGAGAATCTGATCGTCAAAGGAAAGTTAGTAGAAAAATGTTGTATTCTTCTATTCGAGGACATCAAGGTCTTGATGAGGAATAGGGCATAATAGCGAGATGGTATTGGAGGTTATAATGGATACTCTGATTAAGGCAATGGTAATCTTGTGGATGATCATAACCGTTCTAGCGAGTGTAAGGAATGTAGGCAGTGTAGTAAGTGGAATCACGGTCGAAGAAATAGTTCGATTTTGGTGATATAGGTTACAAAGACCAAATTTATTTAAGGATATCAACTTAAGGAAAATAAGGTATGTACTCTGAGAGAGGTTTATAAAGAGAAAGGTAAAAGAGAAATGTGTGTTCTCATGCTTAAGGTTTAGCGAGTCTATTGCGATGATTTTGGGAGACTATTATCCTAAGATAATTATGACCTTGTGGATATAGTCACGCGTTGATACAAGTGTAGCATGTGGAAATAAGATATGCGAAGTAATGGTATGGTCGAGGAAACAGATCGTTTTCCTAGGAGCAAGCACAAGGATGGAAAGTTTAAGGATATTAAAATCAGGTAGTGAGATTATGGTGAAACAGGTCCCTTTAGCTTAGCGATGCTAGTTTCGGGGTCAGAACTATTTTAAGGGGGTAGTAATGTAATAACCCTCATGTTACCATAGAAGTAATATGATAGAATGCAAGTCTGGTGAAAGCAAGTTATAGAATTCTCTTAGATTGTGAAGGGTCTAAGTTATGGTTAACCTTACGTTAACTGTAGATTGAACCAACTTATAGATCTTAACCTAGAAATGCCAGAACCAATTTACAATGTGTGAAATGGGTTAGGCATGGTTAAACTTATACGGTTGGGTAACTTAGTATAAGGTCGCATCTCTGAGTTGATATCATCCAAGTTTTGGGGTCGAAACTTCTTTTAAGGGGGTAGTGATGTAATATCCCTCATTTTTAGTAAGGGTAATTGGGTAATTTCCCAAACCCTCGTCAATTATTCGGGACGCGTTAGGCAAAATTTGTAATTTCTATAACTCGTATAATCTCTATAATAATTATTTGAGCATTATAATATACATTCGATATATTTTTGAGGCTTAGAATATTTGTTTGGATACAAGTATTCATCTGAGGGGTTGAATCCACGTGTAAAGCCTTTCCCAGGGGTCACGGATGCGCGAGTGGCATTTCCGCGATCGCGGAAACCTGTTCGTCGTCTTCTTCCAGAAGTTCGCCGTTCCGGTTGTCGCCATTACGCCGGGGGGAGGTCGATCGCTTCGTCTGGCCAGGTGTTGGGGATCCTGTGGCTCTATAAAAGGAGGCCTCCAGCTCCCGGATTCTTCATCCTCAGATTTCCGATCTCTCTCTCGCTCTCTTTCTCTCGTTTTGCTCTCGCCGGAGTTCGTGTCTCGCCGGAGCAGCGCCGGAGTCCTTCGTGGTTCGTGTGGTGGTGCTTTTGATGGTCTGGAGTGATAGCAGCCTCGGTCGAAGCCAGGAGAGCCCTCGTTCGTCGTCGTCGGTGAGCTCGAATCGATGCTAGAGTTCGTCTGAGAGGGATCCGCGATCGCGGATATGAACACCGCGACCGCGGATGGTGCCTAGAAATCCGCGACCGCGGAATCCAAAACTGCGACCACGGTTTGCCTTAGCAAACGCGATCGTGGCTTTGGACGAGCCGGTCACGGATGGAACCTTTCGTTTCCTTTCGTTTCTTTAGATTCGTATTATTATTCGTATCGAATCCAACTTAGGGTTCCGTCGTTGTTCCGTCATCGTCGTAGGAATCCGTATTCAGATTCCAGTTTCCAGATCCTAGGAACCCGACATCTTGTTCGTCTAATTCAGGCAAGTGGCGGTTCGCTCTTGCTTATCATTCCATGCTTCCGTTAATTATCAATTATTTCGGATTGTTAATTAAATTGGGATGAATTGTTGTTTTCGTTTGGGAACAGATTTTATAAATGTATGATTAAAATGTGACATTATGATAGGTTGTATATATTGCTAGAAACAACGCTATTATATCTGTTATTATCATGATGATATTGGTGTGGATTTTATGTGTGAACTTATACATATGTAGTTAGAACGAGTATTCGTAGGAACGCTATGTACCTTGCGAGGTCTAGCCGTTTCTTTATAACCGTGGTGTGTAGGATGGTCAGGCCCTAACACCCTTTCCCCTGGTCATGACTATCCCCTATTCGAATATAGGGGAGGTGCACACAGTTGGTGCCAACAATCGGGATTTATTCCCAAGATATCTCTCGTATCGAGATGATATATTTATATGATAAAAGCTTTAACGTAAATATGTGTTTTGGAATTAAACAAGATAAGTGTGATTATGCACATAACTAATATACCCTCGGGCGAGGAGTACAACGTGGAAACCGCCCGGACTTTGGTTAGAGTAAGTCTTCTTTCCAATCTGGATTCGCATTGTGCGGTGAGGTTGGTCGTTGACCCAAATGATCAAGTCATTTTTTAAACGCTTGTATGAAAACTATAACGTTCCCAAACATTTGTCATACTTTCCCATAAGACTCAATCTTTTGGAGTCTTCTCTTCATACGTTTCCCATAAGACTCAATTCCTTTGGAGTCTTCTTTTTCAGTGCACGCCTAAATTCTAATCATTCCGTGAAAGTTTTGGGTTATGTATCGTTCCTTCGGTTATTATTCGAGGAACAATGATAGTAAACGGTTACGATCACTAGAACCATTATGTTTTCACCCTTGCATAGTCTTTCATTAGACTAACCAACCGGGTTTTATTCCTTGCATGGTTGGCTGGTGTCATCCGTCCTATACGGCACATCAGTAGTTGGTTCCCGGAGTCTTGAAGTAACCAGTTGAAGAAGAGGCTTGCAGTTGCAGATTTAAGTGTCGGTATTTCAAGGTCGTTAAGTATTACTTTAATATGTATTTTTATAACATAGTCATGTAATAGGTTTATTCTTAAAGTCTTCCGCTGTGTAATTTAATGTCTTTCGCTGTAATTTCACTCTGTTGTAAATTGTTCTTGAGAAATCTTTTAATAAAAATGGTTGAGTTCCATTTAAAAATGTCTTCCGTTGTTTAAACCTTTCGTTAGTTATTATGTTTATTTAAGATTAATTGTTCCGATTAAAGCATAGGGTGACATTGGACAGTAACGTCTGAGGTCACTGGCGTGTGGCACTACCGACGTAAGTCGGGGGTGTTACAAATTTGTTTTACATGAGTGGAAGACACTGACGGTTCAATTAAGGGTTGAACAATTGAAAGCATGGAGGTTGGATGATGTATCTCCATGGTGTATGTTTGCCAAAAGCAGCAGCCTGACTCACCTGCAGGACATTATGTATGATCATATCAAGGTGCCGCTGATTTCTGCATTTATTGAGAGATGGCTGCCATAGACCAACACTTTACACATACCATGGGAACTACTCCCTTCGTAAAGGAAGGAACTGCTCCGTCCGTCAAGGACGAAGCGTGTCCGTTTGTGATGGACGGAGCCACTTAATTTGTCCGTGACAGACGGAACAACTACTCTATCACGAAGGAAGCTTATGTTTCCCTACAGATTTACACTTGCTTTTTTTCTATGATTTCGAATGTTTTTTTTTTCTAGGGAGCGACTGCATATTGTGCAAGTTACAAACACTAAATTTTTTCCTATAACTAGTCTAAAACACAAAATTATGGCTAGAACAACATCAAAAAACAATCTATTTTCAACAATTATCTTTAATCTAGTTAAAGTTTAGCCTTTTAACAAGTAAAGATCAAAACTGTCATGAACATGTATTTGTAAAGTAAAGTAACGACTCAAGTTTAAACACAAAACTCAAGTTTAAAGTAAAAACAAAATAAACTTACCTCGTTCTGATTAAACATGAATGAATCATCCCTTTCACTCATGGTGGCATAGAAATCATCATGATTTGCCATAACATATGAGAGGCTTTTGTTTGAGGGTGGAAGAATTTTTGTTTGAAGGTGGAAGAGTGTTTTGTTTAAAGAATTCCGTAATATATATGAAGGGTTGGGGTAATTAAATTTATGTTAGGTGGGGACAAGTAACATTTATTGTTGTAGTTGAGTTTTGTGTTTCCTCCGTGAATTGACCAAGGTGGGAAGCAGTCCGTTCGTGAATTGACCACAAAGGTATTGCTTTCGTCTGTGGTCAATTCACGGACGGACTGCTTCCTTCCGTGTTCAATTCACGGAGGAACTGCTTCCCTCCTTGGTCAATTCACGGACGTAGAGTGGGCGCTATGAAGAAATATAGGATGGGCGTTAAATAGCAACCATGTTAATATGAGACTCATTGTTTGAATTTTTTTCAAGACTTGATGATTTGATATTATCTAAAGGCCAACAAATGAGCCAAATGAATGAGAAATCGACACGTTGATCGAAAACTTATCTTTTATTCAGTTGATCTTTATAACCATCATGAAATATACAAACAATGCTAACCAAATGAGCAAACAAATGTGTGTAGCTCATAATAAATAAAGAGCAATAAATATAAGCCATTTCAAAATTTGGATGGACATATTGAAAACGTATACATGGGTTAATCTTGTACAGTATATATCATGTAATCTCATCAATTTCAAAATCATAAAATTCATTAAATGATCGTAAATATCTACTTATTGCTGAAAATTACTAAAGAAATGTTTAATTTGTTTTTGTAGAGTGGACATATAAGATTTTTTATTCACCCAACGATTTTATATAATAATCATATTCAAAATCTCCCGATATATCGTAGTATAAAATCTTCTAATAATACGAACGCTAAAAAAATCAAGAGAATATGAAGATCATAAAAATTAATCCTTAGTTGTATAGTAATAAATATTGTATTGAAAAAGTAAAAGTGTTTTAAATATATGATTAATTCTTAAAGTTCTCTCATGTTACCGAAAAATAGAGTGTATTGTTTTTCAAAGAAAAATATTTTTGTATTAGCTAATTTTCTAAAATCTATTCTTCATATAATCATAGTTATCAGTTGTGATTTAAAAAATAGAGTCAATTATCGAAAATCATCCGTCTAATAGATCATATTGTCCAAAATCACCCGTATAAATCAATATTACTGGAAACCATCCGGATTACGTACACCGTCGGAAAATAGCCACACGTACACCGTCCAAAACCACCCGTATAAATCAATATTTTCTGATTTTTTAATGAAAAGAAAAGTTAAAACTAGAAGAAGAAAAACCTAGACCAAGTGGGCCGTGTTCATCCTCTTTGATTCGAGCCCATCCTCCATTTCCAACATTGTCCACAACAAAATCGGATTCTGTTGGAAAAGCCTTTAATTTGGGGCTCAATTCACAAATTCCTTTGATTCTCCCTTCAACCTGGTCGAAGCAGACAGATGCAAAATAGTTGATAACGGGATTTGAATCACCCCTCGTTCTCTCTTCTTCCTCACAGAAATTTGACTGAGAAATTTGGCTCCTTGTGAACGCAAAACACTTTCACCGTTGCATCCATCGACGGTGCAACCCTAGCTTGACGCCGCAAACGCGATGTCCCGCCTCTCCGGGACCAAACTGTTCGATACATAGTACTCCACAGAAACCCCAAGCTCTTTGTGGCTCTCGCAGGCGCGAGGAGTGCGGAGAGTGGGAGAGAAAAGAGTCGATGGCGGTGGTTTCCCTGTGTTATCGACGACTCCATTGGAGGGTTAGGGGCTTTACGAGGGCGTTCGAGGCGGCGGTCGGCAGGTTCATGTGCTACACCTTGTCGATGGAGAAATCATTCAGCAAATTAAGAGGGTAAATTATGCCAGATTAAATAGACAAAAGCTTAAATTTGACAACAATGGAGGTCTTAAGAACGAGATTTGCGTACAAAAGCTTTATTTTATTGATTTAATATATTTATTTAAATGAATTTGGTATCACGTTTATTAAATAAGAGAGGGACAAAAAGGTGATTGTATGGGTTTAACGTTTTTTCAGACGACTCTCCAACACGGGTGGTGAATTTCTGACGGCGTACATAATTTGGGTGATTTTCGATAATATCGATTTATAGGATGATTTTGAGCAATATAGCCTATTGGATGAGTGATTTTCGATAATTGACCCTAAAAAATAACCCATAGGTAATGAATATTGTGAACATCGAAAAATTTAAAGTAAAAAAATTTGGGTGGTTTATTAGACGGGTGGTTTTCTTGTTTGTTATGATGGGTTTATTTAGATGTGTATTTATACTTAAAGGAAAAATAAATAAGTGTTTAAATTGAAAATGTTTAGGATAATTAAAACATATATTAAATAATTAATGTTATTAATTTTTATATTGGTTTTTCTAACTTATGCTCTAAGGGAACAGGTTAAGAATTCCCGTTTTAGAAAATTGTTCCCTAAAAAGGAATGTTTAAACCCTTTTACAAAATACTAAAATCCCTAATATAATTACACCTAACAAAATCCTTATAAAATTAAGTGTTTAACCTGTGCCTTAGGCATAGGTTAGAAAAATCGTTTTGTGTATTTAACATGTTCTTAATTATTTTATGGTGTAAAAATTGTTATTGGAGTAGTAACGTAGCTAATACTACGATTTATATCAGAAAGAAGAGTAAAAGTATGATAAGATTTGTCATGTTCTTGAAAATAAGATTAAATTGCCATGTTTTTAGAAATAAGATTTGCTAAAAAAAAAGTGAAACTATGATTTATATTATTTACGGAAATTTTACCTGGTAACCCTGAGTTTTTGTCTTTTTCGCAAAATACCCTAATGTTTTAATAATTTTGCCTGATAACCCTGAGTTTTTGACAATTTTGCCTGATAACCCTAAGTTTTATACTTTTTCGCGAAATCCCCTCAAGTTTTGAAAATTTTGTGTGGTAACCTAAGTTTTTAATTTTTCCGTCGGATACCCCTCCATCCATTCACTTTAACTTTAATTTTTTAGGGGTTTGGGATTTAGGGTTTAGAATTTACGATTTAGGGTTTAGATGTAGGGTTTAGGGTTTATGTTTAGGGCTTAGTGGTTTAGGGTTTGGGGTTTAGGATTTTGGGGTTTAAGGTTTATTTTTATTTGAAGTGTGAAAATATAAACCATAAATCCTAACCCTAAATCCCAAAACCCTAAATCTAAACCCTAACCCCCTAAGCCCTAAACATAAACCCTACACCTAGATCCTAAATCCCTAAGCCCTTAACCATAAAAACTTTTTTAGGGTTTATGATTTATTTGAAGAAAATAAAATTGTTTGTATTTAACGATTTAGGTATTTCGCGAAAATAATTAAAGTTAACGTTCTTTTAAGTGAAATGGATAAAGGCTATCCGGCGAAAAAATAAAAAACTCAAAGTTACCACACGAAATTGTCAAAACTTGAGAGAATTTTGCAAAAAAATCAAAAACTCAAGGTTATCAAGCGAAATTGTCAAAAACTCAGGGTTATCCAACAAAATTGTCAAAACATTAGAGTATTTCACAAAAAAGTCAAAAACTCAGGGTTACCATGCAAAATGTTTATATTATTTAATAAGAGATAAATATTAGATTAAATGAGAATTGTTACATTAAACAATAAAAAAATCTCACTAATATCGTATAGTAAATTGAGAAGTTTGGTTGATTAAAATCAAATTTGATAGTCATGTAATAAAACATAAATAATGTAGATATATTGATTTAAAATTTAGATACTTGATTGGTTAACATCAAACTTTGTTAAAATCCACAATTTGACACATAAGTAATATGGGTCCAGAATCGTTTTATGGATCCGAAAATAAATCGCTTTAATATAGATATATAAATTTTATTGATCATTTAATATAATAATAAAAAATAACAATTCAATAACTTTTTCTTAAGACAGCTCTAATTGCTTTAAATGAAAGAGCTTTAATATGTAATTATAGAATTATAGATAGATTATTTTAGGTAAAAGTAGTTTATGAGTTATAATGATTTTTCTTGAAAATTGGAATTTTGACCATTTTATTTCCATATAGGACTCATTGGTCAAAAAGAGACGTGTAAAAATAATAGATAAAAAACACATTTTACCCAAATAATTATACTCTAGAAATTTATATCAAGAGCTAAAGAGATGGAGTATCTTTCGTGTCTTATTAGGGCTTTGGGATCAGTAGTCGCCTAAAACCCAAAGAGTATCACCATTTGAACAAGCAAAACTCCAACCCATCCTGCACTCATAAAAAAATGTCCAACCCACTAGTACTAGTGTGTTGAATTTCAGCCACTACTGTGTTAAGTTTCAGATAGAGAGAAGAATGAGTCGCATAGCAGTAGTAAACGTGGACTCAGAACTTGAGCAACAAATTTGAAGTATTTGTGAATAAGAAGAAGGCAATTCATTAAACCAAACACTAGAAAAGAGTTTAAAACAAGAAAAAAACATCCATCGATAAGATTCATCTTCAATCCAATCATTAATCATTTTCCATCAGCTCCTTCCGCTGGAGCGGCCTCCTTGATCTCGTCACCGGCTTCATCCTACAAGGACAAACACAACAAGGTGAGAATTCGATAAGCATTCACTAATGATGTTAAGAATCTTGGGAGATACCGCGGTATCAGATGTCCAGAGTGTCAAGTTGTCCCGGAGAAGCTGCATGATCAACGTGCTGTCCTTGTAGGATTCCTCTCCCAAGGTATCGAGCTCAGATATGGCCTCGTCAAAAGCCTAATAGCCAAAGAGAATATACAAACAATTGAACTGAATTCAAATAAGGTCCGTGCCAGCCAGTGTTTGAGTCAAGATGGAAAATCAGAGTGAACTGAAACAAACTATAGCCCAAGTGGGTAACTGAGAAACAAATCAGCACTGATAAAGAGCTGCAACAGCAATCAAAACAGAGTTGTATATACAGGCTAAACGGTCTGTCGCCTTTGACATGATACGGAGTCATACAACACATCATAAAATACATACGAACCTGCTTAGCAAGAGTGCAAGCACGATCAGGTGAGTTCAAGATTTCATAGTAGAACACGGAGAAGTTAAGAGCAAGTCCCAGCCTAATTGGGTGAGTAGGAGCCAACTCAGCAACAGCAATGTCCTAAAACAACAAAAACATGTTAGTGTTACTCACACATGACAACAGCAAAAGGACGGATGGTGAGCAGAAACCCACCTGCGCGGACTTGTAAGCGACCAAAGTGCTCTCAGCAGCCTCCTTCCTCTCTGCTCCAGTCTTGAACTCAGCCAAATACCTGTGGTAGTCCCCTTTCATCTTGAGGTAAAACACTTTGGACTCTGCAACCGTGGAACATGGGACGAGGTGCGAATCCAAAAGCTTCAGAATCCCTTCACAGATCTTGCTGAGCTCGGACTCGATCTTGGCCCTGTAGTCTCTGATGGTGGCCACGTGGTCCTCATTCCCGCGGCTCTCCTCCTTCTGTTCAATGGATGAAATGATTCTCCAAGCGGCCCTCCTCGCTCCAATCACATTCTTGTAAGCAACAGATAGCAGGTTCCTTTCCTCCACCGTCAACTCCTCAACGTCCACCGTCTTGGCTACCTTCTCCATGAACTCAACCATCTCCTCGTACCTTTCGGCCTGCTCCGCCAATTTGGCCAGATACACATTTTCATCCCTGGATCCCTCGGCAGACATGTTTCCTCAACAAATCCTATAACTTAATCCTGTTCATATGGAAACAAGTTTAAGCAACTTAACAAATCTCTACAATATCAGTATCTATGGTTTAGATCTAAACCTAGCCAAGTCAAAAGACCACAAGCGGCTACTGTTCCTTGATATTGCTTACCATTACTCGACAAGAATCATAAATTCACTTGACCCAGCTAAAAAACTGACAATTTTAACAATTTGTATGTGATCACACCTCAAAACCCACCAATTTCTCAGTGTCTTGAGTCTCAAACTGAAAAGAAGCGCACTAATTTCACTAATGGGTACCCGACTCAAGCAGTTCAGAAGTCAACCCATGAAAAATCAGTCACAGAAACATCAAAGATTCAAAATTGAGGCAATAGAGAGATGAAAGAAGCACATTTCTGCTGAAGCATACCTGTAAACAAGGATCTCCGGCGTTTCTGAGGGAGTTTGAGCTTCGTGGATGGGATGGGTGTGGAGATGAAGAAACGCTCTTTAAAACTAGAAGATGGTGATGGTGGTAAAGTTGTAACCCTAGAAGAGTCAAAGTTTAAACCATTGTAATGGTGGTCGGCACCAAATTGAGTAGAATACGGCCAGTTCCCACACAACACGTGACCCACGTGAGGTGCCGTCCACTGCGGGGAGCCGCGCTGGCGACCCAGAACACGGGTCACGTGAGCTGCATCTAAAAAATGAAAAATAAACTCAAATATAACTTATTTTATACTCCGTAGTATATTTCTCTATTTTATTGGTCAAATTATGGTTGGAAAATACCGAATGGATTAAAAAACAGTATAAAAATGATCAGAGTAAAATAAACTTCGATGGTTCTAAAATACCGAATGGACCAATTGGGACAGGATATATCATCAAAAATGATCAGGGTGAAATTATATATATGTCTAATCAAAAATATGGATGTCACTCAATACTCATGACAGAAACCATTGCATTAAAAAACAGTATAAAAAAAGCTATCTCACTCAACCTCAACAGGATTGAAATCGAAGGAGACAATCTATGCCTGATTAACTCTGTTTTAGGCATTTGGACTTGCCCTTGGGAAATTGAAATGGTCATCGCTGATATTCTCATCGATCTTCGTTCTTTCCAGGAAGTCCTGATAAGGCATGTTTTCCGAGAAGTGAACAGATCTGCTGACCTCATTGCAAAATTCAGCTTCTCAACCTCGAGATCTGCCTTAAATTCCAACCAAGAACTCAGAGTTCTCATCCTCCAGGATGCTCTAGGCCGGACCTTGCATCGCAGCTAGGTCTCGCCTAATTCTTTTCTCATCAAAAAAAAATAAAAAAAATAATTGTATTTTCTTTTCCAGATCCCCCACCTGAAGGTCAACAGCCAGGGAACTGAATATTATTTATTTACTTTTTCGAATAATATATATTTATATCTTTATGGATTTATGGGAAAAAAAAATTAACTGTAGTGTAATTAAAAATTCAAATGTTAATATACTCACGATAGCATAAATATATACCCAAATTTACCCTTCTAAATTTTGCTCTTTTGTTTTCTTACGTAGGAAAATGAATAGTTTTTTACTCCTTTTTTTATGAGGTAAGAATTAGGCTAGTTTAGCAACGACGCATAGGTCTGTCTAGAGTATCATGTCGAATGAAAACACAAAGTTCTGAATTAAGAGAAATGTCAGTCACATGGGGTGAAAAACTGAGTTTATCAATTCTATCAGCATATCGATTCACCTCCCGAAAAGTGTGCTTGATGTGGACTTCTTGGAAGGAATGGAGGTCGAACATAATGTCAGCAATGACCATTTCGATTTCCCAAGGATAAGCCCAAATGTCTTTAAGATAGTTAATAAGGCAAAGGTTGTCTCCTTCAATTTCAAGATTATGGATTTGGAGCTGTTTAGTTATCTTGATACTTTGTCTAAGGGTTATTGCTTCAGCGATTAGAGTGGTGTTAAACCCACATCTGTTGTTGTCCATGTGAATTACCTCAGCTTTGTCATTCCTAAGAATGTAGCCAATCTCAGCTTCTCCACTAGGTAATTTAGATCCATCAAAGTTAATTTTAATAAAGTAGGGTGATGGTTTTTTTCATGTGATGTTTCTTTTTTTCCTAGCAGACCCCTTATTTTTGTAAGTGGGCATGCATTCCTCTTTTTCATGATATTTGGTTTTTTCCTAGTTTTTAAGGAGTTGTTGTATGTAGTTTTTAAGATCTTTGATCCTTTCATCAGTGTTATAATTAAAGATGATTTGATTCATGTTGATCCATAGTGCCTACCATGTAGTTGCTAGGCATATGATTTCCTTTTTAGATAATTTGGATTGTAGCTCAAAAAGACAATCCTTTGGTTTGTTATTTGTATTTATTTGTCTCACAATTTGTTCTATTTTGTTATTATGTAGTCTAATATTTCTAAGGGTAAAGGGGCAATGAAATAGGAAGTGATTTAAGTCCTCTTGAGGGTTATTGCATAGATCACATACAAGTGGTACTGCCATATTTTTTTATGCTAATCTTATTTTGGTTGGTAATCCGTTGTGGCATATTTTCATAAAAAGTTTTTAACTTTGGGATAGATGTCAAGATCCCATGTCCAAGAAAATTCATCAATTGGTATGGATGTTTGTTTTGTAATAAATTCAAAGACTGTTTTGGTTATGAACCATTCATTTTTACTGGGTTTCCAGTAGAGTCTATCTATGATATCATTACTAGGAATTGGTATATCAATGATTTTGTTAACCGTTTCTCTATTTAGAAGAGATTACAGCTTGGGTTTATCCCATTTTTTGTCTATTATAAACTCACTAACTTTAGTGGTAGCATTTATTTGTACATTTGGTAGCCTTTCATTTTGTAGGATGGAGTCATTGACCCAGTTATCCTCCCAAAAATTGATAGATTTACCATCTCCGATTAGCCATTGGAGACTAGCTTTGAAATCTGATTGCATTTTAAGCAGTTGTGACCATTGCCAAGAATGGTTACTCTTTTTAGCATATTGTAGAATGCATGTTTGTTTTAGATACTTCTCGTTGATTATTTTGACCCAAATATTATTTGGTTTCGCAAAAATTTTCCAAATGAGTTTCATTTATAGGGCTTTGTTCATATCTTGTGTTTTTCTAATACCAATACCACCATTTGTTTTATTTTTACATATTTTATCCCACCCAATTAACGGTTTATAGTTTGGGTCCTTGTTCCATAAGAAAATTTTGTTAATCTTATCCAATTTTTTGTGAATATGGGTTGGGAGCATGAAACATTACATTAAAAAATTTGGCTTAACAGCAAGATTGGATTTAATAAGAGTTGCCCTCCCCTCAAGGGAGATGGAGCTAGCTTTCCATTTTGATAGTTGATTTGTAGTGTTTATGACAATATCTTGAAACGTGTCCCAATTGACTTTTTCATTGATGATTGAGCATCCTAGATATTTTTCCAGCGAGGTAGTTCTCGGGATATTTAGAACATATTGTATAATTGTTTTTAAGTTATTAGGGGTATTATTTGTTGTTTGAAAAGCTGATTTGTAGTATTTAACACATTGTGCAGATATGGAGCAATAGTCTTCAATAATTGTTTTGACTTAGTGCTTGCGGTTTGGTTAGCTTTCGCAAATATAAGAATGCCATCTGCAAAGGCTAAAAATGGTATGTTGGTACCCATTCGTGTAATTTGAAAACCAATTTGATTACGATTGAGATTTCCCTCTTGTTGTAATTTTCTGGCCAATACTTTTGCGCCAAGGATGAATAAGAACGGTGAAAGAGGATAGCCTTGGCGTAGTCCTCTCTGTGGGTAGAAGATGTTAGTAGGACCATTATTGACAAGTACCGAGAAGGATACTGATTCAATGCATTCTTTGATCCATTCAATAAAGCGACTGGAGAAACCAAATTTATTAAGCACTGATAGAATAAATTTATTAAGCACTGATAGAATAAACTCCAAGTGAATTCCCCTCCTTGCGTAGGGATTTCTAAGAGGTCACAATTATTTTTGAATTGGTTAAGTTTTAATACTCTTGACAGGTGTGGATGGCACCTCCTTTCTTTTCATTGTTGTTAGTAATTTCATTTAGATCTCCAATGATAAGACAAGGTATATGTGTATTTTTGATAAAATTTGTTAGTAGATCCCAAAATGCTCTTTTTTCATTCTCTTTAGCAGGAGCATATGTAAAAATGAGCATCATACAATAGTTTTTATCAATTATTTTATATTTAATGGCAATGAATCTTTTATCAATGTGTATGAGTTCACATATTTCATTATAGAGTTGGTATGTCTTCCACATAACACAGATGTCCCCAGAGAACCCAGTGGCATGTGAGAAATGGAAGGTATCAAATCCTACTCTTTTCCAGATAGATTGAGTAGGTTCCTTGACGGTTTTAGTTTCAACTAATGCCATAATTTGTATTTTTTCCATTTTTACGGGTTGATTCGATATCAGTCCACAAATTTTTACGACTAATACCACAAAAATTCCATAGGCTTATCTTCATAAAAAAACCATATAGGGATTTTGCAAGTGAATTTAGTCTTGCCTTGTTATTTATATTTTTCATGAGATTTGCTTGTGTGGAAAACCATATAGGGTTAATGTTGTAATTGAATCCATTGTAAGGTGGACTGCTTTATCTTATTAAAATCTTTTATGTCAAAATTTATAACTTAACGCTAAATTTTATAGGATCTCATATGATCACTAGGATCTTACGATTTTAAGACCCGAGGGGATCCTAACGTTGAACTTTTACGAGCTACTAACACCCCATTAAAATCTATTAACGTAGTCACGTTCGAAATTCCAAAATTTCACCCATACATGATAAAAAATCCAAAACAACCCTAATAGCGACTATTTAAAATCTTCAAATTTCACTTATGCATGTCCTAAATTAGTTCTGACAATTTAGTACACATGACTTGAGTTTGATAAATCATTAGCCCCTTGAATTAATGTTATAAAGTTTTTGTTTAAAAAATAAAATATTTATATATATTTTTGTTATACAAGGTTTATATTTTATTTTAAAATTAATTTTTATTTACTTACAAAATCTTTAAATTTTAAAATTCGGTTATCATCCTACCATAAAACAACTTTTTTTTATGTCCCGCTGGAATTTTATTTTACATTTTTTCAACAATTATTTTTGTTGGTGCGAACATTTTTTCAGTACACAGTAATAACAAGACCAGCATGTTTTCGCTGGTTCTAGCAAAAAATTAAACATTTTTTCACATAGGGTAACCCTTTCCGATTACTTCAGTATTCACTTACCAATGCCTAACATTTACTTTCCCGAATTAAAAGACAGGTACAAAATAACTCAAATTAATCAAGTAGAACATTAATAAGCGGTTGAGTTTCTTAGACATTACATAACACTATTAACCAAAGATTGGCTTAACAGACTAATCACAGCAACACTGAACACTGAAAATTTTGACAGGCTGATAAGATGGGAGGAAAATTAGAGCTGCTACCTGCATAGAGCAGGCGCTAGCTCAAGGAATGCCAAGCATAAAGGATTTTGGTTGTTGAGAGGTGTCTAGCTTGACATCATCACATGGTCAATTGACTGAATTGCTTGGTTGGCGAAGAAACGAACGTCAACGTCTGGATCCTCGTTCAACTCGAGCAGAGTTGGGCGGATTGTTTTCTCCACAACCTGAATGGAGTACCAGAATGCATAAACACCATGTAGCGAGATTAAGAAGAAAACTTCACATAATGGTGCAACCAAAAGCATCAATTACTTGCTCAACCAGTTTAAGAAATACTTACAGAATGATCAACGATTGGAACAAGAGACTGCAACACCTTTGCCACATTGAACTTAATGTTTGGAACTCTGAAGGATAAGGGTTTTTATATTAGAGCAGCAGAAAAGAGTTAAATGTTTAGATTGGATGGAAACCGTGAAGCTTTGATTTATACCTATCCTTAGAGACATTGACAACCACTGGCAGCAGATTTGAACATGTAATTTCTGAACCCAACACAGGGGCGAGGAGTGAGACTGCATGTAAAATTGTCATCCGGTATAGATAGTGTGAATTGTTCATCATTTCCAGAACCTGCAAATATTGCATAATTCAGTGCAACAGGAAGAAGGAAAAAATAATCAACCAAAGAGTCCAATGAAGAAACAGGTTAATGAAACAGACATCAAATTCATGTTAACAGAAGATCTAATCCAAGTGCAATTTCATCAACTAAAGCTGCTCACTGAATTGTGATGTTTAGAAATCAAAATGTTTTCCACTATAAACTTTATTCCTCGAAAAGTTCAATAAGAAAGGTGTTTCAATTACATAAAAAACGAAGGAATTTTTATGCTGATACTTTAGTTTTTCTATCTTTCTTGAACTAATAGCCATACAAGTCATGGACCAACCTGTGGTACTATGTGCTGCATTGCCCACTCTGGACCAAATTCCTCTGCAAGGCGTTTCACATTATTTGCAGCAGCATCACGAATAGAATAAACCTGTATTATTAAGCCTTTGAGTACACAAGCTAAGAATTTTCATAATACAGACCTAAACATATGAGAAAAACACGGCATCTCGGTCAGTTTGTATCTGCGTTACTACTTGTGTAACTTGTGTTATCTGGAGCATAATGAAAAAATTGTACGAAACACAACTTTAAAAGAAAAAGAGTGAATGGACTAAAGGGAAAATTGGAGCCATGTCAACTCAAAATCTGAGCCACAAAACTTCAAGACGTTCAGAAACATCTATAACAAGAAAAGTACTTCCCAATTGAAAAGTCCCACCAAAAAAACAACAAACCTTATCTTGCAGCCACTGCATGCAAAGGGCACCAAGCTTATCGTCAAAAAACCCAACTCCTAGCTGACTTGCCAATAGTGGTATGTATTCTATGATTGCTAGACGCACTCTCCAATGTCTATCCTCAGCAAGCTCAACAATAGCAGGTAAGAGGGACTGGGAAAGCAAATCAATTCCAATAACCTGCAAAATTGGTTCAGATTAATGCGAAGGCAAGGAGCTTATCTGTATTTTAAAAGAAAAAGGGGCATGGATCTCTCAACATAATATCTCTAAACACAATGCATATTTAGTACCGCATATTACTTGGTTGCTCATAAAAATGACATGCAGCTTTTTATTCTTTCATCTAAATCTTTGGTTTTGCTATGAATGCAAATGAGAACAAAATAGAGGGATGCAGTCTAACTTGATATATTTTGTAAGATAGATTGTTTTACACAAGAAGCAAAAGTATCGGCTCACAAATCAAATCTAGACCTTGCATGTGGTTCAGATTAATAATTGATACTAAACACTAAACTTTGAAACACAAACCTGGTTCACTTGATCAAGTTTGCTTATTATATTTAAGCGCACATCTGGAAACTCATCCTTTAAAAGGGATAGAAAAATTGGGAGAAGCTGCTCAATTGTTGCCTCCTGCATTCATTAAAGTAATAATAAACTCAGATCTAAATATATTAGACAATGAATCATCTACATCGATAACCCAAACCAAACTGAGAAAGAAACATTTAACCAGTTCAACCTCAATATTTCTTATTATGGAAACCACAGCCGTCCAAATTCTGGACTCGTATGTAATTAATTCCTTTTCGAGAGTATTAAGGGCCCGTTTGGTATTGATATCAGAATATTAGGTATGGGTATGAGATATCAGTCATACCAATATCTGTGTTTGGTATATCCTGATATTGATATCAAACGGATATCTGTTGTTTAGTATAGGTAAATATCAATATCAGTGATATCAGAGTGGTATTGGAGTGTTATTTTGATATCTTCTAGAAAATTGGTATATCAAACATATCACTCATACCCATACTCATATCCGATACCTTGATATCACTCATACCCATATCTTGATATTCATACGATACCCATACCCGATATCTCATATCTTTGATATCAATACCAAACGAGCCCTAAAGCTAGAAATGGTTATCCTCAATATCTACATATAGCTTACATATTAGAAGTTTACACTTTGTTTAAGTTAGATATCAAATATTTTTGTTCCTCATGATGCTTAAATATCTTGATCTAGATCATGTGTCAACATACACAAAGCAAATTAACAAAGTAATAGCAAGGCCGACCCTATGATAAAAAATCATGCATGAACCATGTATTTCCATCATATATTCTCAAACAAACTCTTGTTTGTGCATATGAAAGCCCTACCCTATATTTGATACTAAATGAACATCAGAAAGTAACAATCAGCATTTCCTACATGTGTATTAAGTATTAACCAAGACGGCAGTCATCAATCACATAACCTCATATCTTTTACCTTTCCCAAAACAGGCGCCATTCCCATGATAACAGATGCCAATGCAGAACGGACATGCTGAGAAGAGTCAGACGACAGGTCCTGAAAATTTTGAGATGACATCATGTAAATTATGACATCTCAAAGTATTGAACACTGCCCATTATATCTAAAAAAGCTTTCAGCTACATGCAAACCTTCACGCAGGGTAGAATGTGCTGAATTGCCAACTCCGCATTCAAAATTCGGCAAAATTTTGTTACTTTACCAGCAGCTGCAATGCGTACTTCAGCTTCGTTATCACGAAGCAACCGCACATAAGCAGGAACCAAATCAGTCCTAAAATAAAGTCAAAATTAGTCCAAGCAAGTCAATGTGACCAGAAAAAAAAGACAACCACAACGACCAAAAAAGTACAAGCTCCACCAGAAATGCAAAAGAAAGGGAGATGATAGATATCTTTAGTACAGTTCTTCAATAAAATATCTTTCAGGTATTTGGCAAAAAATCAGTCCAGGAAAGGCAACACAAGTTCAGTAATCAAAAGATAAATCTTTCATGAATGAATTTACCTAGTTATAGTTAATTATCAAGCATTAAAATTCTCTTTGAAAACTGTGAACAAGTACTTGTATAATCCTTTCAGAAAATTCACATTTTTTTATCATCCCTCAGTTTATATAGTACTACTGTACAAGCATTCCATGCCTTGGGGTCTGTAACAAAATCAAAAAGATATATCGTAATTTCCAAGGCATTACACTGAATTAGCTATAGTTATTATTAAACACTAGAGTTGTCTTTAAGATCTGTTAACAGGTAGAGTACTAGTTAGTTCATTCAAAAGTACCAAATTCCATCCTCCCTCAGTGTTAATAATATAATCACTCCTTGGGTTTCGTAGTAGAACCAAACAGATATACCCTACTTTCCCAAGAAATTCGCACTGAATTGCTTGTAAATTTTAATGAGGAAACTAAGTGGGTGGATGAGCTATATTATAGAAGTGAAATCAGCCAACTAATGTGGATATGGATTATGATAATAATAAGGGGCCATGTTACTGGATATATTCTTTCACTACCCCCCTTATTAATTGTTAAACAGTACTATTACAGCTGTTAAATAATCCCTAGAGAATTTATTATGACAGTTGCTGTAGTTTTTTGTGTCTGTTATTTATTGTGTTATGAGAGTCCCTAGGTTCATGTCTAGATGCAGACTTCTACTCTCTCCTGTGTAATATATATATCGGATCTCACCATGAATAAAATTTCATGTATTCAGTTCCTTTCTCTCTCATGGTATCAGAGCCCTAGAGAGATTAAACGATTCTTTTTCTGGCTGCCACCTTTGCTGCCTTCTCTTTTCTTCTTCAACACCCTTGGCCGCCACCTTTGCCGCCAAACCTGGTGTTATTCCTCTCTTCTAACCTTGTGTTTCTCTGAATTCTGTTCTCATGACAAATTCAGATGGACAAATTATTGATGGCAATGGTACCGACAATACCACTAACTTCCATCGTTCAACTCTTCCTCCTATTCAGCCTGCATATAGGCTTAATGGGAAGAACTATCGGATCTGGGCTGAAGTGGTGAAGGCAACTCTCACCGGCAGTGACAAGGATGATCATCTCACTGACAATCCTCCCAGCGCAGCAGATTCCACCTTCAAGCTATGGACTCAAGAAGACTCAATTATCAAGTCGTGGCTGTGGGCTTCCATGGATTCCAGTATTGGGACCAATTGCATCTTTCTTTCTACTGTGAAGGAAATCTGGAATTTTTTACAGCGTTCTTATGGCAAGGCTCAAGATGAGGCTGCTCTCTTTGAACTCTCATTGAAGGTCTACTCAACAAAACAAGGTTCGATGACTGTATCTAAGTACGCTATTGTTCTGCAGAATCTCTGGCAAGAGATTGATTTGTCTCAAACTCTGATATTGAAAGATCCCGCTGAGCAAGAATTACTTCGTAAGTCTATTGATCGAAATCGCTCTTACATATTTCTTGCTGGTTTGAATCCGGAATTTGACCAAGTCCGGATCCAAATCTTGGGAACCAAACCTCTTCCTTCTCTTGAAGAAAATATTGGCACCATTCAAATGGAAGAAACCAGAAGAGGCATCATGCTTCATCCTCTTGCTGCTCCTGCTGAAAATATTCTACACGCACTGTAAGAAACACCGGAAGAGGCATCTGGAAACCAGAAACACCGGCACACAAAATAGCGTTGTTGGGAACTTATTGGTAGGCCTCCTAATCGAGATTTTGGGAAGAAGACTTCTCTCAGTCTCACAGCTGGTTCCTCCACTCAACAACAACCAGCTTTGCAGCCCACTCAACCAAAGGCAAATACTGCCTCTGTGAATAGTATGTCCTCTCCAGTTGAAGTTGCAGCTGAGATCAAGCAGCTTCAGAGTCTTCTGCAATCTCTTCAAAAGCCTTCTGGTGATTCACTGGCTCTTACAAATATAAAAAAACCATCCTAATAGCGACCAATGGATTCTGGACAGCGGTGCAACCGATCATATGACAAATGATCGCTCCCTTTTTACCACTTATCAATCTTTTAAAATCCAGAAACAACTTATTACTGCCAATGGAGCATCAGCTCCTATCCTAGGGAGTGGCCATGTTACTGCCTTCCCTTCATTGCCTCTCAAGGATGTCTTGTTCATCCCAACTCTATCTTCTAATCTCATTTTTGTAAAGAAGTTGGTTCATGATTTGATCTGTAATGTGATATTCTCTCCTTCTGGGTGTGTTATACAAAAGCAAGGCTCGGGGACAACGATTGGACGTGGTAGAGAAAGTGGAGACCTTTATGTCTTGGAGAACTCTCAAGCTGCTACAACCTACCTCAGTAATACAAAAACAGCCCACCTTTGGCTTCACCACTACCGTCTTGGTCATCCTTCTTTTTCCCTTATGAAGCACTTGTATCCTGATATGTTTGTTGGTCTAACTTATGCGAGTCTTGTTTGCCCTACATGTGAAACAACCAAACATAAAAGAGTCTCATTTCCTGATCGTAATAGAAGATGTCTCTTTCCTTTTGAGCTAATTCATAGTAGTTATGGGGTCCTGCACCAACCAAAAATATAAACGGGGCTACATGGTTTCTTACTCTCATTGACGATTGCACTCGGGTTACTTGGTTATTTTTACTAACACAAATTTGAGGCCAGCAACATCATTCCTGCGTTTTATGCCATGATCCTCAACCAATTTGGCAAATCCATTAAGCGCATCCGATCTGATAATGCCAAGGATTACTACAATCAAACCCTCTCTTCCTTCTTTATCCAAAAGGGCATTGTCCATGAGTCCTCTTGTGTGTATACTCCCCAACAAAACAGTCTAGCTGAGCGGAAAAATGGATATATCCTAAATGTCACTCGGGCTGTCATGTTTCAGTCCAATGTCCCGAAGTTCTATTGGGGTGAAGCTGCCCTCACGGCTGTTCACTTGATTAACCGAATCCCTTCAAAAACTCTCAAGTACCAAAGTCCTATTCATCATCTCCAATCCTTTTTTTCTCACCTCTCTAGACAATGGGTTAGAGCCTAGGGTCTTTGGCTGCACTGTCTATGTTCATATTCATGCTCCAGGTTGGGGAAAACTTGATGCAAGGGCTCAAAAATGCATCTTTGTTGGTTATTCCAACACGCAAAAAGGTTACAAGTGCTACTCCCCTAGTACCAAACAAACATTTGTGAGTGTTGATGTTACTTTTGCTGAAAATACCCCATACTACAACCCTTCTCCTACTTCCAATCCAGAAATCACGGATCTTGAAAATGAAAATCTCATTCCTGCAGCACTTCCTACCACTATCAGCCTTCCAATGGCCCAGGAGACAACTGAACAACCTGGCTCTGCAGCAGATTCAGCCCCAGTTATTGTTGACAACACTATCTTGACTCCTACCAGTGTTGAACCCTCCATATTCTCAGCTGACCAGCCTATTCTATCATCTGCAATTGGGCATTCCTCACCACCACCACCATCACAACAACCGCTTCCGCAAATCACCAAGACATATTCTCGGCGGGTCCCCTCTTCCTCCTCACCTCCAGTTTCTGATCCGAGCTCTGCGCCTGCTGCACCGCCATCATCGTCCACACTTGATGTGCCCATTGCTCTCCGGAAAGGTTCAAGGGCGTGTACAAAAACGCCTCTCTATCCCTTGTCCAATTATGCTTCTCTTGACAGGTTTTCAGATCAGCACAAGCAATTTTTGTCTCATCTTGATCATATCAAAATTCCAAATAACTTCAAGGAAGCACTCCAATTAGCTGACTGACGCCAAGCTATGACTGAAGAGATGACAACTCTTGAGGCCAATCAAACTTGGGACTTAGTCGATCGACCCTCAGGTCACAATATTGTCAGTTGCAAATGGGTTTATGTTGTTAAGTATCATGCTGATGGCTCTTTGGCTCAATATAAAGCTCGCCTTGTGGCTCGTGACTTCACTCAAACCTATGGACTTGATTATCAAGAGACCTTTGCTCCGGTTGCAAAAATGGCAACGGTCCGCCTTCTCTTGTCTATTGCTGCTCATTATGATTGGGAGTTATATCAGTTTGATGTGAAAAATGTTTTTCTTAACGGACATCTTAATGAGGATATCTACATGAGTTTGCCTCCTGGTTTTTCATCCACCTCTCCTAATCATGTTTGTAAGCTGAAAAAGTCCTTGTATGGTCTGAAACAGTCTTTTCGTGCGTGGTTTGGCCGGTTTAGAGGAGTAATGCGGGCTGCAGGATACCATCAAAGTCAAGGTGATCATACTCTGTTTGTACGACACTCTGACTCCGGGGGGGTAAGTATTCTTCTTGTCTACGTAGATAATATTATTATGACTGGGAATGATTATGCAGAACAAACTCGTCTAAAAGCTATTCTAACTAGTGAATTTGAGGTGAAGGAACTTGGTCGGATGAAGTATTTTTTAGGCATTGAAGTTGCTCATTCCAAGTCTGGTATATTTATCTCTCAACAAAAATATACCAAGGATGTTCTTCAAGAGGTTGGAATGCTTGATTGCAAACCTTGTTCCACCCCCATTGATTACAACCAAAAGATGGGTAAAGCTAAAACTGAACCAGCAGTTGACAAGCAGTTGTATCAGAAATTGTGTGGTAAACTGATATATCTTGCTCACACCAGACTAGATATTGCCTTCTATGTTAGCGTTATCAGTCAATTCATGCAAGATTCCAGAGAACCTCATCTTCAGGCTGTTTATCGAATACTTAGGTATCTTAAAGGCACTACAAGACAGGGTATTTTGTTCACTAAGAGCGACAAGCTGTTACTTGAAGCTTTCTCAGATGCTGACTATGTCGGAGATGTGGTAACTAGACGGTCTACTACAGGCTATTGTGTCTATCTTGGAGGGAATCTTGTTACTTGGAGAAGCAAGGAGTCGTTGCACGGTCTAGTGCAGAAGCTGAATTTCGTGCTGCAGCTCATGGAATTTGTGAATTGTTGTGGATGAGAATCATTTTGAAGGATTTGAAAGTCGAGTGGCAAGATCCAATGAGGCTATATTGTGACAATAAATCTGCAATCAGCATAGCTCATGATCCAGTTCAACATGACAAAACAAAACATGTGGAAATAGATAGACACTTCATCAAGGAGAAGATTGATGCTGGAATTATACAGATTTCCCATGTTTCCTCTGAGTTTCAACTGGCTGATCTTCTAACTAAAGGCTTGCATCCCACCAGATTTCAGTGGCTCACATCCAAGCTTGGCATGGACAATCTGTATGACCAAGCTTGCGGGGGGATGTTAGACAGTACTATTACAGCTGTTAAATAATCCCTAGAGAATTTATTATGACAGCTGCTGTAGTTTTTTGTGTCTGTTATTTATTGTGTTATGAGAGTCCCTAGGTTCATGTCTAGATGCAGACTTCTACTCTCTCCTGTGTAATATATATATCAGATCTCACCATGAATAAAATTTCATGTGTTCAGTTCCTTTCTCTCTCATTAATAAATATTTTCTTTATGAATGAGAAGCAGAACCAGTCCACGAAAACAACTACATAATAGGTATATTTTCTGTTAACAGATAAGAACTGTCTTCACTTTTTTAATTTAATGTCAAAATGATACTAAACTGAGCAAATGACGCATAGCTGAATTCCAATGTTCTGAATATCCAACAATACCTAGTAATGCAAAAGAGGGGATGCATATGGACATAGAGGCAAATGAAAGAAAAGGGGGGAACAATATAATAGCCACAAGAGCCATTAAAGAACTGCTGAATTGGCAATTACCTGGTGGGTTCAGGCCCTACAGCCTCGCAAAGCTCGTAAAGCTGATTGGCAACCATATAACGAACACGCCAAGACTTATCCTTGAGGTAAGAAAAATATATATTATTTTGGTAATAGAAGAAGCTTTCCGTTATGCAATTCTTGACTTGCATTTATTTCAGTAGTAATTCAGAAGGGTCCAGATAATAAATACCAACACTAACTTTGTAAAGCTCATTATTATTAGCATCAGAATTGTACATGAATAAGTAACGGTATACTAAATGTTTATACTGCACAAACGAACAAGTCTTACACATCAATAAATACCTGCGAGAAGTTGACAATAACAGGTAGAATATGTGCAACACAGTCCTGGGGCTCTAGCAGTTTTCCTAGAGCAGCACAGCCCTCAACAGCTAATAAGCGAACGGAATCCTGATCTGAATTCAAGATAAAAGGAAATGTAGTTATAACTCATAACTTATAACATCCGAATTTTGACGTAGATTAGGCATATATACGTACATAATTGTCATGTACCATCTCAACCCCATTTTATGTGCCTATTATTTCTTCTTCTTTTTTACAACTAAATATTGGATGATTTCTTAGTTCTAACTCATTAGAGTGATAAATAATGTTCAATTCCTTTTCTACACATAATTCATACAGCATCATTTAAATCATTTTAGACTTCCAACAAGAATATTGCTGCTTCAAATAGTTCAATTAAAAAACGTCCTATATTTGCCACGTTATGAAATTATAAATAGAGTTACAGGGGCAGAAGTGATTATTAAGTGACCAGTATTTACTATATCAATCTGTGATTTATTCTGCTATAACAAAGAGTGTTGACTGGAGTTTAAACAACCTTTTTATTTGCTTTTGGAGAGAACCGAACATAATCACATCAGGAAATTTTCTACAAAGGCATGTCTTGCACAGGCATGCAGTTAAATTTTTATATTTACACTACACAGAATAATGTTACTTTCATATTAAGATAAATATAAAAATTTACTTCACAACCGAAAATCCAAAATCCCAAAGACACGAAGGAAGGAAAAAGAAGAAAAAATTAGAGGTGATGCCAACATTCAAGGAGCATTGACAATCTTCGATTGGCCAACATACACTCTTCTCGTAGTTTGCATAAATTATAATGTGCTAAAAGTTTCCTTCACATAGGCTCGTTTACCCATTAAATAAAATTATCATACATTCATACTATACAACACTAGGATGGAATAGAAAGAACCACATAAGTAGCAACTAACAGATGCGCAATGAAACAGATGATGAGGTATTGAGGTCAATTACCATCTTGTGTAAGCTCCTCAAACAATGTCATTATATCACTCTTAAGATAAGAAGGTTCAACAGTGGCTGCAAACTTTCCCAGATTTGTAGCAGCAGATCTTCTTACCATAGGCATGTCATCTTGACACAACTGAGAGTATATAGACCTCAACTCTGTCTTTAGCATTTCTGGGGCACTTGCGTAGGCAATGTAAAACAATCCACAAGCTGATACTCGAGCAGTAAACCACTCACCAGCTGCCAATCTCTAGAGGGAGAAAAGGCAAAACAATATAAGAGATTATAATAGCTTTCAGGCATAAGTTCAGAGAGAAGCTCTATAGAGTTCAAAGCTTTAAAAAATTACTTGTGGAGAAAATTTGAAGCACAGTTACTTCAGAAAACAATATCAAAAAATACACCAATAACACTCAAATAACTGAATATGCAGGCATGGTAATCCTAGAAAAAACTGCCAATAACTACTAGGTCACTTGAAAGAATATATACCATCACGCTGCATTTGTTGAACATAAAATAGTTTGCAGAATACATGTTCTTTATTACAGGTGTCATAAAACTGTTTTCCTTTTAACCAAACATGAAAAATGTAATTTAAGAAAAAATCTTTTCATTTATAATTTTCACAATGAAAACATTTTCCAGGGAAAATATTTGCAACCAGGGCCTTCATATATACCATTTCAGATAGCAGTAGAAATATCAACTGATGGAAGAATAACTACTTTACTATTTTATATCAAAAAAAAATCTTTAATATTACTATAGAGTCCACATAGTCACAACTCACAAACCGCTATCCGGTTCAAAGATCACTTTCCTAACAGGAGACATTTTTTAAAGAATATTATTAGCAGAATGTAGCATATAGATCTGCAGTACTGCACTTGAAGGAATCTAGTATGAACAAAATACTATAAAGGCAACTGGACTACTGGAGACATTTTTTAAAGAATATTATTAGCAGAATGTAGCATATAGATCTGCAGTACTGCACTTGAAGGAATCTAGTATGAACAAAATACTATAAAGGCAACTGACCTTCACCGTTGGAATATAATAGTCAACCAAGTCTGTCTCTCTCATCTGAGATCCAATTCTAGACAGTGACTCTACTGCTTTGTCCCTTACACAGGTTTCCTCAACAGTGCAAAGTGTCTCCAATGGTGGTAGCAGTACATGAGCATACTCCACACCTCCAACATACGGTATAAAAACTCCCAATTCTTCAGCCATTGCAAGCAGTACTTCATCATCATCGTCATTGTTCTCGCTGAGGAAAGGGATTAATTCTTTTCTGGTTCGCTCTTCTCCAAGAGCACGAGCAATTATGGAGAGCCTACGAATAGAGTTCAAACGTAGTTGGATGTCATCGTTTTTCAACTCATCTATTAGAACAGCAATTGGATACAATGGCTCATCAATCATAGCCATTTTCTGTCACAAGTTGAATGACACTGCAAAAATTGAAGAATAGTCATCAGTAACTTCAAAGTCAAGACATGATAACATGAGATAGGTTCAGCAAATAAACATCACGATATCAGAGATCACCAGCATCAATATCCTATCACCAGAAAAAAATTGTAAACAAAAGTAAATGTTCAAAAAACACAGTTAATAGGTCAATGACAAATAACAAACTATCACCAGAAGACTTCAAACTTCAAAAATTACCAAAAATCAAAGATCGTGTTTTTGTTGGGAAAGAAGACAGCTTGAAAAACAGAACTGGCTGAAATACTATAGAAGACCGTCAATAATCATATCCTAGACTTCCAAACCAATAAAGTAATAATGAACTCAGATAGACTTAGATATAAAGCTCATGGGAAGGACATGTACCAACACAAGTTTCTCGATGCTGGATACTGCTATTTTATGCAGATACCAAGTTATAATGCAAAAGCTTTGACTTATCTAGCTTCCTAACATATCCTATTGTTGTCATGATGCCATAAAAAACTTCAATAATACAATTGGTCTAGTTTAGCAAGTACGAATCACAACAGCTGGGTGTTCATCTCTATCATTATCAAACGGCTTACACAGAGACCAAATATTATTCTCACACAGAAGCATTTTCTGCACCATCAATGTAACGAGTTCTGCCATTACTACTCAAGACAGACAGACAACTGGTATGGTGTACCAGAAACAATTATACACAACCACAAAAAGAAGACGAATGTTCATAAAGTGGCATGCATGACATCACTTATCTCAATCTAGCACAGTTAATGGCAATCAGTCCAGAGCTATCATAATTTATATGGAAGACTCTCATCCAACCCGAAAAAGAAGGTTTAATATAAACCTACCTAACCCTTGCCGCCAATCTCATATGCATAGATTGCTAGAGCAGAACAACATAGTATTTCGTCAAGCAGTACATGACAGTTGGAAATGAAAAAATTGCCCCAAACTTGAATTATATAAGCATAGGTTGTTAATTGTTATAACTGGAGATTCAAACTAGAACCAAAACTAGCATGAAAAATATGAAAGAGAATCCAAGCCCTCTAGTGACCAGCTCCAAAGAATCGAATACCTAATATTAACACCAGAGTCCAAGACGCCCAAATTCGACTGAGAAACTGAGGCAATCAAACCCAAACATAGCTATATATCACACAAAACCATGAAATTCCAAAAAAACTATGACGGATCCAACAAGTATAACCCACCGGAAGAAACGGTGTCAATTTGGAGCCGAGTTTTGACGCTATAAACAAACCTTGGATACCTCTTAACAGCAATTCGCTACGCGTGCAAGGAATTTCTTCCAATTCAATTAAACCATAAAAGACGAAAGTGCAAGATTAGAATGAAATGAAATTTCATTAAAACTAGCAAAAAAAAAATAGAAAACAGATCTATAGATCTATAGATCTCTCTCATCCCGGTTCTTACGTTCTCCGGAAAAGTGATGTTTGAAGTGATGTTTGAACCAATTGTATGCTTTCCCGCCGGTGGCTGGGTGGCCGGAGATTCGGAAGCCCCGTGCTGTCTTCTTTTTCTCGTCCAGTTGAAGTAGCGCGGTGGAAGGAGGGAGGGGGAGAGAGACTGATACGAGCAGGAGCAGATCTATGTAACTTTTGCATGTTTGGGACTAGTGGGCCTGGTGGCTGCTATTTCATTATTGGGCTAAAGCCCATTCCATGTTCCGCTTAATAGAGTTAGGATTAGGGGTGCGTCAATCGGGCGGGTCGGGTCGGGTAATTTCGGATTCAGGCCAATGTCCGATATTACAACAAGTCGGATCATATCGGGTCGGGTCGGATTGTATATTCTTTTATCGGGTGAGATCGGGTATTTGAGTCAATTTTGGTCGGGTTAATTTGAATTTCGGTCAAACTTAGGATTGTCAATCGGACGAATCGGATCAGTTTCGGGTCGGATCATTTGGGTTTCGGGTTAATCTGGATCCAGGCTAATGACATATTCACATGTATTTTTACAACCCAGTCCAATTCGGGTCGGTCGAGTCAATTATTCATTTAGTAGGGCAAAGTCGGATATTTGGGCCAATTTCGATGGGTTATTTCTGATTATGACAAAACTAGATTTGGTGTAAATCATCTTTGATTGAGTCGGATTTCATATAAACATGAGTTCGAATGAATAAGATTTCGTTTAAGTACGATCTTAAAAAAATCACATTTCGTATAAATCGAATTGTGGTTTGAAATGTATTTCGATGGAAGAAAAAAGAACCGTGTGAATTTTGATTTTCAATAAAATCATATATAATGATCTTATTTATGCATATCTTTTAACTTGAAAGAAAAATAACTTTAGTTCAATGGAATAAAAATAACTCTTATCAATTACTCGTAATACATCCATTAAATTAATGTAGGTGTGCGTTTTTGTTGAGAATAGATGGACACTGATTGTAGGGATGATAGGTCGATGGGTCGTGGGTGATTTTGAGTTTTTCGGATGATTTCGGGTTGGGTGTCTTTATTTTTTCCGGATGATTTAGGATCAGGTGACATTGTTTTTTTTGTGATTGCGGGCTATCGAGCTTGGGTTTTTATGTGACTTCAAATCAGTCAACTTTGGGTTTTCGGGTTATCTCGGATCGGACAACTTTGGGTTTTCGGGTGATTTCGGATCGGGCAACTTCGGGTTTTCAGGTGATATTGGATCGGGCAACTTCGGGTTTTCGGGTCGAGTGACTTCGGGTATCGGGTTGATAATGGGCTAGTTCGTTCGGGTTATTTTTTGGGTTCGGGCTAGTCAGTTTTGGTCGGGTCAGGCTCGGGTATTTTTTTATTATTTTCGGATATCGAATGGGTTCGGTTTCGGGCAGGTCGTTCGGATCGGGTCAAGTTTTGACAGCCCTAGTTAGGATGCGAGGAAAGGAGGATTAAGTGGAGGTTTATATGCAAACGTATAGATATGGCTCGCGATTCGGTGGAATCGGAAAAAAACCAAAATTGAAACTGACTCGAACCGAAATCAGATAAATCTCATATATCCGGTTTCGGTTTCAGTTTGGCAAAATCCAGAACCGGAGATTTACCCGGTTCGGAACCTCCGGTTCTCCAGTTATATATATAGGAATAACTTCATGTGAGCAGCTAGCTTAGGGTGAGAAATGAGGAGGAGTGTGGAGCGTTGGATGTGTTGGATCAGATGGTGGAGATGCGACACGCTGGTGCAAGTTAACGGCCGTTTCATTAAGAAGTATTAGCAAAAACTACCAGATTCCGAAACGCCGTTTGCAGAAATATCATGTTTTAGAAAGTATTGCAAATATGCCATAAAGCTGCAACACTTTTGAAAACCAAAAAGGTAAAATCAAAATAAGTAAAACGGCCTAAGATGCAGTTAAGTGTTAAACGGGTATATGAGTAAGCCTAATTATATACCTGTTCAACCGGTAGCACATCTCATCTTCCCCAATTACTGTTCTCCGCTGAACAACTTTTTTCCTTTCATCCCTGAACTCTTGAAGCGTATTCCTCACAGCAAATCCGAAATCCCCAAAGGCGAGAAGCCATTTCTCCCTTTGTTCAGCCCTTTGTTAAGCCCCTTTTGAAGCCCTTTCTGAAGCCCTAGATCGACAATGGTGAGGACCAGAGGTTTGCAGTCTGCGAACGGCAGAGTGAAGAAGCAGAAGCCGAATGGTTCTACAGAGTCGAAGAGAAGGGTTGAGGAGAGCGCGAATGCGAAGGCGGCTCCAGTGGCGAGGGGCCGAAAGAAGAGAGCCTACAGTTCGTCAGAGGAAGAAGAATCACCAAGTCCAGTCGTTTCGATGCAGAAGAAGAAACCGAGAATGGCTGAAGAACCAAAAGCCAAGAGGTCGAGGAAGGAGCCATCGAAGTCGGTTGGAGGGGTTAGTGATCTTCTCTAACTCTTAATTTTCTTGAAAAAAAAAACAAATTTTGTCTGAATGTGATGCATGCTAAAATTAGGCTTATGTGAAAATGAGAACATGATTTGCTCTGTGATAAACAGAGCACGGAGAGATGTGCAAAATTTATAGTAGCCTAAACTGTTACATCCATATGGCCTGACAAACGAAATTATTGTCTGACGAAACGAATTATCTTACCTGACAAAGTAAGTTTTAGGGTTTATGTGAATATGAATGTCATGTATTTGTTCTGTGGTTAGAATGTTAGAATGTCATAGTATCCTGATTCATGTTGATACAAAGGTGTAAGTTATACTATAGGGTAAAGACTTATCCTCAACAACTTCCATTTGTCCTGGCAAACCGCAATGTAGTCTGACAAGTTATTTTGTATCCTGAAAACATATATCTTTACCTGACAAAGTAAGATGGTGCCTCTCTTTTATGTGAATATGAAAGTCATTCTTACCTGTCATGTATATGTGAATGTAATTCATTACAGATAAGTTACAAGTGGCATTCTAAGGAGTTGTTTTTCGGTTGGATAAATCAGAACTCACGGCTTCAGTATCTTTCTCTTATCGAGAACACACTAACTCGAACAGACTGGCAGACAGTTATGCAGGGGCCCTTTGGCCCAATAATCAAAATAATGAAAAACATGAAACTGTCTGTATAACTGATTCACCATGTCTTGTTTAGGCAACTGGACACAAAAAAGCAGTTTGAGACATGGTATGATCTTGGTGGACAACCATGTAGGTTTTCAACAGAGGAGTTTAGGCTAATAACAAGACTGAATTGTGGGATGCCCGATGAGGAGGACAGTATGTAGGATAAGAATGCAGTGTTTGAATTTTTTGGGGTGAGGAGTATTACTATTGCTAACCTTTTAAACAAGTTCTTATCCTATCGGGAGGACAATGTATATAAGATGAAGATGGCCTTGTTGTTAATTCTTGAGGGTGTTGTACTTGGGGGTGATAAGAAGAGGAAAGTCAGACCCTTTCATGTCAAACTGACGGAAGACTTAGATCGTTTCAATAATTTCCCATGGGGTAGGAGTGCATATCTTGACCTCCATCAAAGTCTGACTTCTGCTTTGGACACAAGAATGGAGACAGTTCAGGCTGCACTTGCAGTTTCAGACAATGCCAGAGCAGGATACACCATACGGGGTTTCTCGATGGTGTTTCAGGTAATGTGTTAGTAGTTGAGTATGTAAAACTGAGAAAGGTTAATGCCTCTGTTCATAATTGTGGATTAATTCCAATTCTGTTTGTTTCAGATATGGTTGTATGAGGCAGTGTCCCATATTGGCAGACCATTTGCCCAAAAGCTTACTAAAGTTGTGTAGCCCCGAGGTGTGAGGTGGCTTAAATCAAGTAGGCTAAGCTTGGATGCGATTTCTGATGCCCTAGAGGGGAATTTCCCTGCTAAACAGATCCTTGTTGAGGAGGACGGAGAGGACTTGGGAGAAAGCTGTTATTTCCCGGAGGAGGAAGGACACAAATCCTTGGATGAGATTGTTAAGCACTTGAAGCCCAGAAGGAAAAATGCTGGTAAAAAGGCCAAGGGAGTTGGTAAGGGAGGGCAAGCTGGAAACATTGAGGGTTTCGACCCAAGGCAAATTATGTGTTATTTGAATGAATTGCATGAAATGATGCATGCTCTAAGGGAGGAATTTATTGAGTTAAACAAGTTCATAAGAGCCAAAGCTCCTAGAACAGGGGCATCTTCATCCAGTGATCAAGACATCAGTACACACTAGGAGCTCTCTAGGGAGGTTAACAGTGATAATGAACCCAACATCCCCCAACACCAGCAGAGCATGAGGGAGGCAAAGACGGAGTCTGAGGCAAATGATGAAGAGGAAAAGATGGAGTCTGAAGATGACGAAGACAATGACTCCAAAGAGGGAGAGTCCGAAGAGACTGAGACTGATGAGGTATATATGCCCAAAACTTTCAGTTATTATATGTACAGTTCAGTCCAGATGTACATATTTCAGTCCATTTGTGCACATTTCATACCATATATCATCGTTTCAGTAAAAAGTTCAGTCCATATATGTATTCAGTCCATATATACACATTTCAGTCAATTTGAGCACAATTCGAAAAATATTTGCTTATTTCAGACCTTATATCATCGTTTCAGGAGACAATGGATGGAGAGCCAAATGCTGGTGAAATAGTTGTGTATGATGCAGGTAATGTAGGTGGTCAGAAAGAGGCGGGTGAAGATGTCACAATAGTAGATGAGGAAGAAGAGCAAGGGGATGCAACAGATCCACTGTCAGTTCTTGTCCAAACTTGTACAATACTACATGCAGATGAGAAGCTGGTTAATGAGGCAACACCGCAAGATGTGGAGGGACTCATCAATGAGTTGGTTAATGACGAGTTGGTTAATGATGGGACTGTGGTGGCAACACAAGTTGAGGTGGCAATAAAAGCAGTGTCTGATGAGGGTGTGCATGACGGAGTTGTGGAGGAAGTAAAGGAAGCTGTTGTGAAGGGAGGAAGCAAGGTTGATGACGGAGGTGTTGATGTTGAGGAGGTAGCAAAGGGAGCTGATGTGGAGGGAAGGACCAAGGTTGATGACCAAGTTGTGGAGGAACCGAAGGGAGATGTCGAGGGACAAAACACTGTTAATGAAGGAGTTATGGAGGAATCAACGGGAGATGTTGTGGAGGGAGGGACGAAGCTTGATGAGCTAGGTGTTGAGGCGCGGACTGAAATACAAGGTGAGAAGGTATCACAGGCTGATTTTGATGACGTGGGGGGTGATGAAGGGGAGACCAAGGAGTCCAAAGTGCCGAGGAAGGGCAGACCAAGGAAGGGTAGCCAAGTTTCGAACAAGACATATCCAACTCGCACTCGCGAAGTTTCCGCCAAGGCAAAATCACCCTACCGCAATGTGGATGAGCAGAAATTGGCAAAAAAGATTACCAAAAATAGCAAGGTGGAAGGGATGACAGAGCTGGTAAAGTGGATGCAAAGTGAGAGGTTAGTGACTTATCCACTCTACTCAATAAGGAATTGATGAAATGAATGTCAAAAACTTTTCTAGCCCGACTTCTAGAATTCTGACCGGAAATTGATTCTTTGTGGACTGACTAACTTATATATAGCCTGTATATGTACTAATATATATATATATATATATCCTTGTTTAATATTCAAATGAATATGTACCATCATGCAGTATTGAACCCCGAACTGGACCGGTCGGGCAATCATTGGACAAGGAGTTCTTTGAGATATTGTTTGCCCCAAAGAACTGGTTGGGCGGTTTGGTAATATTCCAATGCATTATTTGAAAATAGTATGCATGTGTAAAATAGTTTCGAGTTGATAGATTAACATTGTTGCACCATTACAACATATGGAGCAAATGATGTTCCTTTATCGTCAAAGGATTTCAGAGGATCCACAGCGGTTTTCGAAGGTGGTTGTGCTTGACCCATATTGGCAGAACTATGTGCAACGGGAATTCGAGTGCTTCCAGATAAATTCTCCACGTAAGGGTAAGGATGAAATGTTGTCATACATGATGGGTTCATGTCTGGGAGAGTATGGGAAGAGATGGGATGATGCGGAACGCATATACGCGTGCTTCAATATCGAAAGGAAGCACTGGTTTGCCTTAGAAATTGATCTATGCGACTGGTGTGTGACGGTTTATGACTGCAATGTGGATCTGTACAAAGACAAGGAAATTTTCGATATGATCCGCCCCATCGTTGAGATTGTTCCAAGATATGTCAAGATGTACGAGCCATTGGCAAAGAGATGTGAACCATTATTGGACAATCCAATGTCGGTGTCCCGTGGTCATAACCTTAAGCAGAACAAGCGCGGGTAAGTATACATGTATTTATGCCCAAATAAATCCTTATCAAACTGCAATTGATATACATTCTAACGTGTTTTGTACATCATGCAGAGGAGATTGTGGGGTCTACACCTTGAAGTACATTGAGTTATTGATTCTCGGCATATCAAACTTGGATCTGTCGTCGGACAAATTCATAGATGCACATAGAAGTCAAATGGCTCATAGTATTTTTAGATGTTGTTGGGATGGTCTTTAAGGACTTTTGATGTAATGTGGTGATTGCATTGTGTTGTTGGGAAACATTTGGCTAGGAACACGACTTATAATTGTATTTGAATTTCAGAGATACTGTTTTCAGCATGTTTACATGCTTGTGATGGTGTTTATGTCAGCCAAGATATTGGTTTTACATCAAAAGGCACCCAGGTGGGGTTAGATTTTGAATGTTTTCAGCATGTTTTCATTTAAAATGGTGGGGTTAGATTTCGAATAAAACCAAAGAGGGGGAAAAATTGTGACTTAAGTCAGGCCAGATTACGGATTTACAGTACATATTCACATTTGTCAGGTTGTTTTGATATATCTATTTCAAATTCATCCTTTCCAGTTATTGCAAATCATCGTACAAAAACTCCCACATTGAAACCTAATATTTCCTACATTTAAAGGGTTTGGAAATCGAAAAATAGCCTAAAAAAAAGGGGGGGGGGGTAAAGTACACATTATAAATTTACAGTACATATTTAGCTTTGTTAGGTCATTTTTTAGAAATCTTATTCTAGGTCATCCCATGACTTATGGCGGAACTGGAAGAAACATCACAATGGTAAATAACCGTAGGAAAAGACAACGTTTTTAAGTGGTTTTGAAACCGAAGCTTTGTTCTACATATAAATGGTTATGAAACCGAATAAAAACATGGTACAAAAACAGTTAAAAAAGGTTACAGGGTTTATTATTTGAAAATAGCCTTGAAAAAGAGGGGGGTTAAAGTACACACTAACCTAAATTTGTGCTACATGTCAACGGTTATGAAACCGGGAAAAAAAGGTACGAAACCGGATAAAAACGGTAAAAAACAGTTAAAACCGGTTTTCACCGCGGGGTTAGTTCTTGCGACCATATTAATTTTGGTTTTTTTTACTTACGTCAGTCAACAATATTGACTTACAGTACGTATTTACCTTTGTCAGGTCATTTTGTAGACATCTTATTCAAAGTCATTTAATGGTAATTAACCGTAGGAAATCTTATTCAAAGTCACCCTTTCCAATGCATATTCTTATTTGTCAGGCGAGACTACGGATTTACGTCAGTCCACAAAAGCGAATTACAGTGCTTATTGATGTTAGTCAGGTCATCTATAGAAATCTTATTCAAAGTCATCCAATGGTAATTAACCGTAGGAAAATCTTATTCAAAGTCATCCAATGACATTATCGTCTTCCCACTTGACATGAAATATTAATTCCTGCGACATTAACATACCATACCAAATATACTATCTCATAACCTACTGACTATATATAGTCACTATATGCCATTATCATCTTCCTACTTGACATACGTATCATAAAACAACAGAACCTCCTAAATACTACACTGTATTACATTGTCACTAAACTAGATTCCTTCATCAGATACTAATTATGTGCGGAGGAGACAGATGATTCCGGGCCGTCACGCTGCGGAAGTTCATCAACAAAATCTTGGGTGATAAATATGTTGATGAGAGCAACGGTTCTACCTTGGGCGGCAAGGGCGACAGCGTCTCCGCGGCGCTGTAAGGCCCTCAAGGTACGAGGCCCGCCATGGGGGGGAACTACTTCGAAGAAGTAAGAGGCGCCTAGATCGGAATCGTTAAAATAAAATAGTTGGTTCAGTAACCCATGGATTTCCCGTACCCTTTCAGCATGGGCCCTCCAGTTTTGCCTCCGTCCGCCTTGGTAGACATGGGTGGAAATCATGGCATCTTGTCCCCTTGAAGGGATGATTCTCCCTCCGGTGTGGACAGTTGTGTAAACGAAGTGATCGTTAAGGTCCCATTCATGGTTGTCAGGCTCATAAGCCATGGAAACAAAAGAAGCACGAGAACGGAAATTAGAGTTGTTAGGGTGATTCGAAGATGTTTTTGGATGAGGAAATTCGAAAAGTTTTTGTAGCGGATTGTGGATGAGGAAGAATGTGGATGAGGGGGTATATAAATAGTTGTTTGGGTTGGTGGCGGTTAGGGTTACATTCATGAGGGTGATTAAAAAATTCGAAAAATAAAACAACAAAACATGTACAAAAACAGTTAAAACAGTTTATAACCGCGGGGTTAGTTCTTCAGACCAAAGCTTTATTCTAATTGTTAAATAAGTCAGTCCACAATAGATATTTACAGTACATATTGATATTTGTCAGGTCAATTTGTATAAATCTTATTCCAAGTCATCCCACGACTTATGGCGGAACTCGAAGAAACATCACAATGGTAAATAACCGTAGGAAAAGACAACGTTTTTAAATGGTTATCAAACCGAAGCTTTGGCAATAAGCTATTTTAAAGATGGGGTTAACTAGTTTTCGAATAAAACCAAAGCTTCGGCAATAAGCTTTGTCAGGTTCTTCTACTCTCTTACAGTATGTAATATCGTTTGTCAGGTCATGATGAAGAAATTTTATTCAAAGTCATCCTTTCCAATGCATACCCGATTTGACCCCTCTTAATTTTTAATTAAATATCGTGTGATCCCTCAACTACCCGTCATTAACTCCGTTATCCACTCATCCTTGTGTATAAATAGCGTTCTTGCCTTGTCCCAACCCCTCACATTTCCTGTCTCAAACTCCTCGCACTTCTCTCTCATTTCGAAAAAAATCTCTTGCAACATGGCCGACTCGAACGTTTTCCTGCAAGTGTACTGGGATGGGAAACTATCGCCATCGACCGGGGTGATGGCCCTATTGACTACGCACGAGTACAGGGGAAGGAGAACCCAACTCCTCAAAGTTCCAGCCAACAAGATGGACATCTGGTACGTCCATGGTCAGATAAGCATGCTCTCTCCCGGTCCAAAATCCTTAGTTTTTGAACAGGTCCCATCAGCCGGCCAGCGGTTTCTTCAACCGTTGCAGACACAGTCCGACTATGACGACCTTGCCCGCCTCGGCGAGAGGGTCGCCGGCGTCAAGGTGTATGTGGTGCTGGACACTCCAGATCATTCTCTGGCCCAGTGATGATGGCCGTGGGGATGTTTTGTAATTTTTTTTGCTGTTTTTTATGGTGTTTGGTATGGTTGTTTAGGGATGTAATGCTAGCATTTCAGGACAAAATGTTTATGTTTGTTATGGTTGTTTTGTAATGAAGATCCTAAACGTTTATGTTTGTTATGGTTGCCCGTAATCTCGCATTTACTACTTTTGACTATTTTCATTTCAGGACAAAACGTATCATGGTCATACTAAACGTACTATTGTTCAGGGCAAAAAGAGTAAAATTTCAGAGCAATAACATCGAATATGTGTACATGAATATTCATGACAAATGAAATATATTCAGGAGAACCCGCGTCTAATGGCAGAGTACTAACAACATGTGGTAATTGTATTTGAAATTGTGATGACAATTCAAGGATGTTTTCAAGGAAATTGGTGATTAATTCAAGAAATATTCATGTTTTACCTGCAGAAAACCCTCGTTTTATAAACAAGGAACCATAATACATTGTCTTGGTAAACATACGGTTATGAGTAGTTATCATAATTTAACCAACAAGGTTACAAATTGGACAACGAAGACAACAAGTAACACCACAAGTACCACCACACCAAGTACAACTTTCAAAACGAAATTTTCTGTTTTGATATTCATAATGTCATTCATTGAAGTCGGTTGTTGGTAGATAAGATTTTGCCGAGTGGTTGCCTCGTGTTCTTCAACAACTCTTACGCTTTGAATGGACTCATTGGCGGGGTTATTATAAGCTTGACCATCCACCCATTTGAAGTATTTGCAATCGTGCCCTGCCTAAGGTTTAATACAAAATTCAACCAATCAACTAATTTAATTCTAAATGAAATCCCAATTTAAAAGCATATGTCGCACGAAATTTGACATTCAACAATATCTTCCATAATGGACACCCATAGAACTGTTTTCCCGAATTTTGAGTGTGTTTGCATGTTTGTATTGTTGTAGGGAAGCCATGGAAGCATTTTTGAGTTGATGATTCACCAGCTGCATGCCCTCTCCTCCACGAATTTGAATTGGCAGATGATCTTCCTTGTGTCCAGCCGTTTGTCATCCTACAATGTCGGGCAACTTTTCGAAGACGGTGTTCCTCTTTCGACTCTGCGCTGTTCTTTGTTTTTCCTTCTGTGCCAATTTCCGATGATGACGGTGTTCCTCTTTCACGCCCTCTCCAGAAGAGGATATTCCTTGTGCTCATACTTTGTTTTTCTTGTTTTTATTAAAGAAAGAGAAATGAAATGAAAGTTCAATGCCTGATGTGATGTGTGTCAGGTCAACGTCTTTTTCTTATATGCAGAGTGCAGTCCAAAAAATTCAAGCGTTGTTGACACCGTTTACAAATACTTAAAAAACTGTGTACAAGCTTCCACCTTAAACCAAAAGAGTATGAAATGGGTTTTTAAACTGTACAAAAACTTCCACATTTATAGTTTTTCAAAATTAAAGGGACCCTAAAATGAAAATTTAATTGGGTTTTTAAACTATTTCAAGAGGGATAAGATACTCTCTATTATTTGCAACTACGGCGGCAACGATTTGACGCAGTCAGGCAGTATTAAAGTCGTACAAGACGTTTGCTGCTTTGTCAGGCCATAATAAGTACACAACGTTTGCTGCTTTGTCAGGCCATAATAAGATACTCTCTATGCTTTTGAATAAATCTTCAGCTGACGTCATCCTTATCCTTTCCACTTAACTCTTCTAGGGTAAGTTTTCAGGTTATCACTTAATGTTGTATTTGCAATGAGTTATTTTGAATAGGTAAAATAATATAACGGGGCCAATTTTATTTAATAGATTTTATTATCAGTAAAAATAATCAAGTTTTTTCAATGAAAATAATTAATATTATTGAATATAAATAATTAATATTAGTCAATTATTTAGTAATTATGAGGCGCATTAGCAATTTTCGATTAAGAGGAGCGATTATGAAAAAAATAAGTAGATCAATTTTGCTGGAATGGATGAAACGTTGGGTTTTAAGATGGAATGAAAATGTTCCTTTAGCTTGGAATGGCCCATTACACAAGGAGTGAAATAAATTTTAAGTTTTCAGATTGACATGAAAATCGTACCAAACGAGGTCTTAATGCTTTTCCCAGGCTCTGGAGCAAGGTTCTTAAAAATACTTCGATGCTCGCACTTCCTTCTCTACATACTCAAAATTTGCCCTGACAACGTAGTTATAAGCCTTGCAAACAACCATATGTCGACTGACGATTAATGCTTGTTCTGTTTCTGAGATATGTAACATCGTACATAGTTTTTACCTTTTCGGGTTTCTCAGGCATTATACAAATTGTTACAGTACGTATTCAGGTTTGTCAGGTCACTTTGAAATAAGAGGGTAAGTTTGAAATTTTTCATTCCGATTTGACCCCTTAAAAATTTCACTAAAAGTACACCCTTACTTGCCCAAATCTTTTCTACCAAGTCTCTTCAAATACTCACCGGTCCATTACCAAAGTTCTCTACCAAGGATCTCCAAACACTCCCATTTTCCCAAATAGTCCCACTCCCACGTTCTTCAAATAATCCCTCTCTATACTCTAAATTCATGGCGGTAGAACATCACATTGTGACTGGGACATACTTATACGTAAATGAACTGCTTCAATCTGCCCGTGAAGTGAAGGATCATGTTGGAGGCCGGAAGATGACCGAGGCCGAATTCCAGGAGTACAATCGCAACATTGTGGCCAGAGATTTAGAGTTGGTAAGTTTAATTAAGGATTTGCGCCGCCTCGGGCAGGAGCTTACTGCTGTGAGTCCGGAAGGGGCTCAGACCGAAGAAGAAAAGGCCCGGATCAAGCTAAAGCTTAGACTGGTAAGGCTTTTGTTGTATATTTTCTTCCTATGTGCAAGGGCCGTGCCTACGATGCTTAATTTGTGTTTCTGCAGACTGAATGGGACACCACCTTCACTGAGCTCAACATAAAAAGGGTGTTGGACCATGCTCAGTCGCTGGAGGGAAAGCTGAAGTCCCGATATCTATCTTGATGGGATAATGTTTTCATAACAGTGTAGTTTCTGAGTATGTGTGCATAAGTGTTTTTAATGTATGAACTTTGCAATGCTAGTTTTTTTGTGTGTGGGAATGCCATGTGAAGGGCACGTTTTGTTTAAAGTTGAACAACGTAGTATAATGCTTCTGTTTATAAGGTTCAGACCATGTTGGAGTTTTATAGGACGTATTGTGAATTTACAGGTCGTATTTATGTATTACGTTTGTCAGTACAACTTCGCACCTGATTCTAGGGTTCTTATGAAGGTTCAAGATGACAAGTAAATCTTAAGCAAAATATTTAATTTATGTACTTTGTATATCATCCAAAAGGAAGCCCCCACAAAAAGAGGTGTGGTTTACGCCTATATAGACTTAAACCATACATCTTTTCCATGAAACACCCAACAACAACATTTACTAGCATAAACACCCAAAAACAACAACATGGTGACAATTGTAAACCCAAAAAAAACTAACCCATTCTCTTCCTATGATTGTCCATCATCAGTCCTTCTCCTCCTACAGTACTGCTTGTTATGGACTTGGTTGCCGCAATACGAACACCGCCTCCTCCTAGTATAGTTCCCCTCCCACGTCGCCCTGTATCGGTTAATTCGTGGCCTTCCAGGAGGACGTTTTACATTTGGTGGATAGCATGGAATGGATGACACGGCTTCAGGAATTGACCATCGGCCTGTGGGAGGAACAAGATGCACAGTTTCCTTGTACACTTCTCTCACGCACTCGTTCTTGAACATGGAATAGACGAGATCAGTGAGTCGCACTCCCCTATCACTTGCAACCGCTATGGCATGAGCACAAGGAACTTTATCAATCTGGAACATGTTACAATCACATGTACGAGAATTAAGGTTCACCGAGTATCTACAAGTTCCTACCATGACCTCCGCTTCAAACTGGCTTAGTCTTCGAACACTTATCTTTGCTGCCCTTCTGTAGTTCACCTCTACCAGCGTGTACACAAAGGGTGACAAGTATTGGTCCCAGTTTGAGGCCGCTTCCCTTCTTTGACAAAACCATTTAGAAATGGTCTCAACAATCGCATCAAACAGAGCAAGAATAGGCCACTGACGCTGTGTTTTCCACAAGCCATTGAGACACTCGGCGTTGTTGCTTGTCATGATGTTAAACCTGTTCCCATGAAAATGCGCTCTCGCCCAGTTTTCAACTCCAGCTTCTTTTAGATATTGACCAATCTTTGGAGATTTAGCTGTTATTTGAGCAAACTGATGATTGAACTCAGCTACTGTGTAAGCATGAGCAGCTTTTTTGAATATGCTGAAGAGGTCTTGCCTACCAAACTTCCTCTTGAAGTTTTGGTATATGTGATATATGCAATATCCATGCTTGGTGAAATGATAGCTATTTCTCAGACCCTTCCCAATGCTAAGATGACGATCAGACACGAAATACAACTCGAGATGATCAGGAACAATAAGCCTCAATTCACTGAAGAAAAATGACCATGCATCATCGTTCTCACTATTAACAACGGCAACAGCAAGGGGATATATTTGGCTGTTTCTATCTTGTGCCGTTGCCAACAGAAGTATCCCCTTGAACTTGGCTAAGAGGTGAGTGCCATCAACTGATATTACCTACACACGCATAACTATTTTCTCAGATGTTGCCCTGACAACAGAGTTATAAGCTTTGAAACTACGGTATATAGCCTGACAAAATGACAAATTGACTATTTCTCAGATGTTGCCCTGACACACGCATAACTATTTTCTGTTTGTCACATATTCAGTCATATAGTAGATTTACCTGATAAAGTAACTATATCTCCTGACGTAACAATATCACGACTGAATACTGACCTTTTTCAGATGTGGCGCTGCCCTTATCCATGGACCTAAAGTCCAGAAGACGTACTTGAAGCGTTGCTCAGCATCTCTGACTATTCTCGTGTATGTTCCCGGATTAGATTTTTGTAACATGTGCATGTAAGAGTACATTGCCTTGTAGCTATCCACAGCTGTACCATGTGCCATGACCTGGGCGAAGAGCCGCGCTCGATTGGCTTTGTAGTAGCTTGTCCTTATCCCTTGCTGTAACATGAAATCCTGAATTTCTGAAGCAAGTAGGCCTTTACGGCCGTTTAAAAATCTGAGATGTAACGAAGTGAATCAATACATGCATTCATATTGGCCTTTGATCACAAAAATATATTCAAATGCAAGAAAACCATACTTGTGAAGTACTTTATCGGCAATCAGCCGAGAAGTTGCTCCTTTGTGGTGATTGTGGTTTACTCTCATGCCACATGTATGATCCGCAACATATTGTCGCACCATAAACAACGACGTTTTTCGATACAATGAGCCACGACAAAAAAACTTGCATTTGTCGTCAACGCACGCAACTTCATAATTGGACTTATCGGACCTCTTCACACGCATCTCATAGAAGTTTTCCATTGCCAGGGAGAAGAGTGCAGCTTTGAACTCTTCCTTACAATTGAAGAGTTGACCAACCTTCATTGTTGGATATGAGGACTTGTTTGCACTTGTTTCCTCATCTTCAACTAACATTTCCATCTCCGCTGGATAGTACCTCTTTTGAAGCACTCTAAGCATGTCTTCATCAACATCAACCTCTTCTTCTTTATCATCCTCTATTTGCTCCTCGTTCTATGTTCCCTCAATGCCATTAATTTCTTCCCACACATCATCTAGACCAACTGTATTCACATCATCCCCTGAAGCATACCCTAACCCTTCCACACCATCAACACAATCATCATCACCTGATTCATAATAGCCCTCATAGTCAAAGCCATCTTCTATTTCATCCTCCAAAGAAACTCCACTGTTGGCATAATCAGTCATAGCCTACTTCCCTTTGTTTCTGGATGTAGCACCTTCAATGTCCTCATCATCGCTGCTCAATGATATAATGTCTTCCACTATCAGGGGACAATTTCTCTTGTATTTCCCCCTCACTTCATCCCTTTTTAATCTCCTTAACTCTGCATCGTTGTCAGCTTCAATAATTTCATCAATCGACCTGACATCTATGTGAGGTGCTCTGTCTTGTTTAAAAAATGACCTGAAAAAGTCTTTATTATCTTGGCTCTGGCTCTGAGTTCGTGGTGGAGCTGTTGAAGGAAGAGTACGATGTTCAGCCCTTTCACTTCGAATCTCTTCCTTCTTTAAAAGGTTGGTGTACAACGCAATATTCCACTTTGCTGAATTTTCTCCACATATGTTCAAGAACTTGAACGCAACAAGATCGTCGTCATCATTTATAAAGATGGGTGTAAGTTCTGGTTTATTTTCATAAGCGTATTGCACAATCAATTTTTCTTCATCAAATGGGTTCTTCTCAGTCCATTTGTTGCGCAGTGTAGCCAAGTCCATGTCAGGGGAAAGCAACATGGCTTTCACTATTCTATCCACAACCACCTTTTCCCTTGTTCTTTCCATTCTCCACCACTGATGAACGTCACATACACTAGTTTCGAACCTACAAATAAATAAGATTTTTGAACTTCACGTATACAGAACATAGGGGGAAAATTGATTGTTTTTCAGGAGAATTTACTTACCCATTCAAGCTGTATTTGCAAGCGTCAGGTGTTAAATATCAGGTGCGAAATATCTCACGTGTAATAACTGGTTAGGCTGCTTTTAAGTTCTCCAGGAATATTCAGGGATTTTTTCAGGGGAGGTTAGCTGGAGGGATTAAAGGTTGAGGGAGGCCAGATTTTTTGGAGGGAAACTTGCCCGCCAATTCGAAGTCCACTTTGCTGAAATTTTTTCACACTGATGTGATGCCTCTGTCCACCGGCGGCTTCAACCTCATTAAGAGAGATTAACCCTTTCTTTTATATTTTTTAGACATAATATTAGCCAGCTTTTACCCATTTTCTATTTAAAACAAAAGCTAAATTCCATACTCCATAATAGCAAGAATGCCAGAATCCGTACATAATTCTGATACTTTTGCAATTCCGTTGAAAATCTTGGATTTCTGCAACTGGCAAAAGCAAATCTGGTATTTTTGCTAATATGCCTTTCATTAATGGCAATTTTGTAATATCGTTGGCACGATTTCATTAATGGCATTTTTGTAATTTTTTGGAGGTTAGGTTTGTTATTTTGGGGGGAGCACGGTGAATTCAAATATTTTGTTCTTCTCCTCTTCGTTCTCTGAATCAATTCCGCGATTCGCTCCTGTTCTCATTGTAGATTGGTGCTTTGATGTTTGATTTTGAAGAATCTCACTCAATCGATTTGCTGTTATCGTGTAAGTTATTGTTTTCTGATACATTGTTTCTATTATTTCGCACTTTGTATAGAGTTCCGATATTCTTCTCTTCGTTCTCGATTTAGGTTTTTGAAGATCTTTGTTTTGTCGTAGTTTTTGTTCTGTGAAGACTCATACCGCTGCGAAATTGCAATGGAAATTGGTTTGGCTATATTTCTTTCATTTCTCGTTTGTTTTTATATGTTTTTTGTTGATGATGTTCGTGTTCTGAGATTGGATCTGTGTTCGTTGTTGTGTTGAAGTTGTTTGCTTTTGTGCTTTCTTAAGTCGTAGTATTATTGTTGTACAATACGCATACGTATTTGAACTATTTTGTTTTTTATTTGAATTTCACGTGTTCCGTATGTTTCTTTTGAAGTTGAGTTTGAAGTCTAAGATAGTTGAACAATTTTGAGTTATTTTTTAACTATATGTTAATATAGTTGCACAAATTACGTGTCTGAACAATTAAGGTATGTTTTTGAACAATTTGTCGATACAGTTGAACAATTTAAGTAGATAATTTGTTAAGTGACATGTTGTTAAGGTTATTTAAGTTTTAATATATTTTTATTACATTTGAGTAATTTGTTTCTCAGGTGGTAGTAGTGTATTAAGTGTTGATACTTCAAGCTCTATGGGATGTAATGATGTTGATGTCGATGATGTTGTTACACAATACTCTCCTAATAACAGTACCGTTTATTGGATGCCAAACTGTTCAGCTGAATCGAAGCCTTTTGTTGGCCAACAATTTGGCACTCTAGATGACGTCATTTTTTTATACAAAAGTTATGCTGATTCATCTAGTTTTGTGGTTCGTCACATCATGGTCCACACGTCTCGGGATGGTGTTGTAGTTTTAAAGTACATATTATGCAGTAGGGCTGGTTACAAAGTTGGCAAGAACAACACCGGGAAGCGTATATGTGTTACTAATCGTGTTGGTTGCACTGCAAAAATCATATTAAAGTTTATTGGTGATGGTCAATATGTTGTCAAAACATTTGATGATCGTCACACACATACATTTGTGAAGAAGATTTATAAGCACTTTATGAGATCGAACTGGGTCCCGAATGTTGCACATCAAAAATTTGTGATGAGCTGTGCTAAGGCAAATATGGGTTCGATTAAGAGTTATCGACTTTACAAACAGTTGGTTGGAGGTTATCCAAACATTGGTGCTCTGTTGCCAGACTTCAAAAACGTGAAGAGGGACTTGTTGGCTTTTATTGGAGGTGTTCATGCTCAGATGGTCATTGACAAATTCTTCAATAAAGAGGAGATATGTTCAACATTCTACTTTGACTATGATGTTGACAGTGCAGATCAGTTGACACGGTTGTTTTGGGTTGATCCAGTGTCAATTAAGAACTATTCTATATTTGGAGACGTCGTTTCATTTGACTCAACATATAGAACAAACAAGTAATTTGTTGTTTAATAATGTCCTTGGATATTTGAAATTTCTGTGATCTTGATTGAGCTAGCAAGTTGTTTTCATTTTTGAACAAACCATGAATAATGTTGAACAATGTGTCACAACCTTTGAACGAATGTTTTATTTGTATTTGTTTTTTTAGCATTTCTTACTTGTTATGTGTTTACTTTCTTCTTATAATTTAACTTATTATAGGTATAACATGGTGTTTGCACCGTTTACTGAGTTGGATAATCACCAAAAGTGTATGACGTTCGGTGCTGCATTGTTATTGAAAGAAGATATCCCTTCTTACGCTTGGTTGTTTGATACATTTTTGAAAGCTATGGGTGGCAAATAACCGAGAATTATGGTAATTGATCAAGATCCGGCCATGAAAATTGCAATTCAAACAGTGTTTAATCACACTCGCCATAGGTTCTGTACTTTTCTCTCTCATTCAGGATCACCGCCCAAGCATTTATCACATTTATTGAGATTAATGATTGACATATGATACTCCTCATGTCAGATAAGTCTGCTATAATACTTTCATGTTGAAACATTATCACCCTACATTTATTAAAATGTTTTAGGAATGTTTTTGTATAATATAAAACCTTGAAATAGTAGGGTAAAAGAAGTTACCCTATATCTTTATTAGTCATTGTGATGAACCTGACAATCTTTTTCTCTTCATCTGTGTGTCTTTGTGTAGGGTTGATGATGCTTGGTAGGTCAGAATGGTTGTCGCAACAACTTTAGCTTCTTCAGTCGCCTTCTTGGCCTTTTGAGCTTCTTCAACCGCCTTCTTGTTTTTTTATGCTTCTTTAGCCGCCTTCTTGGCCTTTTGAGCTTCTTCAGCTACTGATCAACACTACTTTGTAGGGTTTAACTATGAGTTGTTACCGGTGTTTTGGGTACCATTTGGAGATGTTTAGAGCGTATTGTAGAGATTGGAGTTGAGAAGTAGAAGTGCGGATATGGTGATTTGGAGAAGCTTAAAATGAAGACATCCAGAAGATGAGGAGATGACCACTTGAGGAGACTGAGAAGAGTCGAAGAAAGAAGGTGAAGAAGCAAAGAAGGAAGCTGCCGTGACCGCGAATGAGCACGGAGGTCGATCGCGGCAAATTCGAGAACAACGAGAAGAAAACTGCATTTTCCGCGACCGCGGAATTCCATCCGCAATCGCGGAACCACACAGCAGCGAGGCGCGAGAGTTCTCCGAAGCTCTTTATTTTTACTTTTTTCTGGTTTTAGTTTATTTTCTTATTTCGTTACTTTAATATTATTTCCTTTTAGGATTAGTTTTGTTATCTTTTTACATTAGGTTTTAGGGTTAGGTTATTTAACCTAATTTTCCTATCATCAAGTGATTCATCGTTTATTCCATTCAGTATTGTTTTTCTTTCAAGACTATGAAGAACTAAGCACCCCTTGCTTAGTCCGACAATTGAAGCCTTCATTTGATTCATGATTGTGAGGTTATAACTCTATTTCCTATTCCTTTGGATTATATCTTTTCTCTTGAGCATATTCCTATTGATTCTTATTGATTTGACTGGTTTGGCCAACTAGTTGATATTAGTAATTGTCTATTGTTAGGGTTTGGATATTTCGAGTTGAGATTCCTTATCTTGTGTAGCAAACATGATATTCTAGGTCTAGTTGGACTAGTTTATTATGAAAGAGAATTGATTATGTGCTAAATGCTGCGAAACATCGGTGTTGTATGTATCTTGGTTAATTCCTATGCTCTATGCTGCTGTTGTTCTAAATCTTGATAGTTTCTCGTGTGTTCAATAGTAAGGGTTGCCAGGCCGAGTTGAACTGGTGACTATTTCATAATAGGGACATGAATAATCAAAGGAAAGAATAGAGATAACCTAGGATCAATCTATCAAATGAATGGTGGATATTTGTTTGGCTAAGTGTTTTTCCCTAATTGATTACAAACTCTTTGCTTTTATTTCCTTTGTTTACTTGTTTGACAACCAATCAACCAAAAACCCCCCTTGTTCCTATTGCATGCAACCTGACATAAAGAAAGATAACTCCTCCCTGTGGGATTCGACCCTTACTTGCCTATTCTACTGAGTTAGGTTTGTTAGGATTATTTTGATTAAGCGATACGACTTTAGCCTGTTATCAGCTACCTTTTTGGCTTTCTGTGCTTCTGTAGTTGCTCTCTTGGCTTTATGTGCTTCTTCAATGGCCTTCTTGGTTTTTTCCGCATCTTTTGTTGGCTTCTTTGGCTTTTTCCCTTTCTTCAGCTGCCCTCTTGGCTTTTTGTGCTTCTTCAATGGCCTTATTGGTTTTTTCCGCATATTTTGTTGCCTTCTTGGCTTTTTCCGTTTCTTCAGCTGCCTTCTTTGCTCTTTCTGCTTCTTCAGATGCATTCTGATATGATCATGCATATGGCCAGTGAGGTACCCGCCATTCAAAAGGAGCCAACGTCAAGAAAGGAGGCATGGGCAAACCCTAATTACCCGCCGGCAAACCCTAATTCTCCGCCGGCCCACATGGCGAGTTCTCCCGGCAAACCATCATTTCCCTCGGACACCAAGGCTCCCACAGCTCCCATGGAGTCACCCCAGATCAATGGAGCCCAAAGTGCCGAGCCAATGCAATCTTTGCCGAGCCCTAGGTCAAGCCCTAGAATTACGGCCGCACGAGAGGAGGAGCGTAGGCACGAGCCCACACCTGGCACCATCACCCGAGCCCGAGCTCGTCTACTGCACCACCAGCTCCAGGGAGGTCTAATGGCTCGAGAAGTGCCGAGCCAAACCGAGCCCAACCTGGTCCTGTGCCTTGAGTCCCTCTCCGGGTTTCTCGGCGCCGGCGACCCATCCGGGTTAAATACCCAAGTGAAGTTCAATTGAAGTCCGATTTTAATTCCGGTTTAATCTTGTGGTTTAAGACATTTTTAGGCTTTATTTTAATTCCCTAAAATTGCCCATTAAGTGTGTTTAGAAGGTGGGCATGTGATTAGCATTAGTGGCTTATTTTAATTACTTTCTTTTATTTTCTTTTGGTAACCGAATTGGCTAGGTTACTTAGGCAAACATTTTGGCTTTGTGTTTGGCACGTTGAATTCAGATCAAAATCAGAGTATTTCAGTTTTTAGAGTTTTCTCTTTGTTCTTCAATTTGTGAGTCAAATCAAATTGAAACCCCTTGAGAGATTAGAGTGCGTTACATCTCAAATCCCTCTAGGTCTCTTTCTTGTGTTTAGTGTGTCAAATCTAAACATAAGAGAGTGCTTATCCATCACAATCCATCTTCCATACAATCGTTTGCCATCGTTACCCACAACAAGTTCCATTTTCGCCGAAAAGTGCCTTGTTCTTCATCCTTGGAGATCGGCCACTTTCTTCCACAACAAGAGAAAATTCTTGCACAGAGGCTTCATAGATCCGAGGGTTCATCATTTGGTATCAAAGCTACGTAAGTATTTGCTCTAAATTTGGCCTTAAATCAATAGAAAAATCGGACATTTACTTGCTCTTCCATTTCGTGCCTTTCATCATTGCATGTGTAGTTGTCCGTAGGTTTTCTTGCTCTTTCTTCTTTGTTTGATTGCATTTGAGTCCTTGAGTCTGCATAGAAGGGAGAGGAGTCGAGATTTGCAGTTTAATTGAGTCTAAACAGCCGTGCATCATTAGGGGAAGTGGTTAGTTTTTCTTCCTAGATTTTAGGGTTTGTTGTTGAAGTTGTTGCATGCGTTTGAAATTCGAATTTCGGCCTTCAATTTTCATCAACCAGCCGTGACCTAATTAGCTGCATTTAGTTTAGTAATTTTGAGTCATTTTTATTTGTATTTGGCATTTCATCAACATAGGGTTGTTCTTGTGCAAACCGAAGCAATCTAACTTCACATTTGCGTAGGAAAAGTTCTTGAATTCCTAATTGTTGATTCCGATTATCATTTCTGTATTTTCAGTTTGTTAAGTTGTTCTAGTGTTCATCAAAAAAAAAAAAAACGAAAGATCAAAAAAAAAAACCCGGAAGAGTCAAGCCATAAAAACACAAGAAAAAGACTTGGCTTGGAAAAGTGGTCGTTCAAAGCTTGAAATCTTGTGTTGAAAGGTGTTATCTTGTGAAGTATTTGGAAGTTGTTCATTGTGGTAATTCGGCCGAAAGTGCTCATTCAACTTTGTAAAGGAATTTCAAAGACTAAGTACTTGCATTGTGTTGTGAAAATTGTGGACTTAGCACAAGGATTAACTTGAGTTGTGGTGCACTTTTATCTTGTCTTTGGAGTCAATTTGAGCATCTAGACAGCCCTACCTCAACCTAAATTTTTGAGCTAGTAAGAGTTGCGAATTTTCTTTGGTTTAAAACCGAATTTTGTAGCTTGCTTACTAGCTTAGATATCACTTGTTGTCTTCTTTCTTGTGGGCTGTTGTGCTTGGACTTTCTTTGTGTAGGAAATTATGTCGAGATCCAAGGACAAGAATGTGGCTTCGGAGATCACCATGGAGACACTATTATTGGCTATACAATCTTCCAAGAAGGAGGCCGAAGATCAAGATCGTCAAGCCGAGGAGCGAACCCGTCAAATCTTGAAAACCATGCGAGACGAGAAGGCTGCTTTCATGAAGGCCATGGAGGAGAAGTGGGACCTTGCTCACAGCCCATCACCGAGTCAACTTCAAGATGTGTCCCAAGGGAGTGGCGTCCAAAATCTTCCTTTGGCCGAATCATCTCTTCCATTGGTGGGTGTAGCCTTACGTGAAGGGGTCCATCACCCTCCACCGAATGTAATCACTTCAAGGGAAGAAATCGTTCCTAGGTCCATTGTTTCGGATAGGGATGTGAAATTCTTGAGCTACTTTTGGAAGACCTTATGGGCCAAGATGGGTACTAAACTTCTCTTCTCCATCACTTGTCATCCTCAAACGGATGGACAAACCGAGGTAGTCAATCGAACACTTGGTGCTTTACTTAGAACTATTTTGAGGACTAACTTGCGCAGGTGGGAAGATAGCTTGCCCTTCATTGAGTTTGCTTACAATAGGGCAGTCCATGCGACAACCAAGAAGACACCCTTTGAGGTCGTGTATGGGCGCAACCCCATTACACCCTTAGAGTTGTTGCCGTACACTATCAGGGAGAGGGAGAGCCAGGAAGGGTCGGATGAAGCTGCTAGGATCAAGACGTTGCATGAGGACACAAGGCTTCAAATTGAGAGGAGGAATGAGCAATACAAGAAGCATGCCAACAAAGGACGAAGAGAGGTGCTCTTCGACCCGGGTGACCTAGTTTGGGTGCACCTAAGGAAAGAGCGCTTCCCCACCCTCCGCAACTCCATGCTCAAACCAAGGGGAGATGGTCCTTTCCAAGTCCTAGAGAGGATCAACGACAACGCTTACAAGCTGGAGCTGCCTTCCTCTTATAGGACACATGATGTTTTCAACGTCGCCGATTTGATGCCTTACATTGTGCCCGACGATCAAGACCTTGACGAGCCGGATTCGAGGTCGAATGCCTTTCAAGAGAGGGAGGATGATATGATCATGCATATGGCCAGTGAGGTACCCGCCATTCAAAAGGATCCAACGTCAAGAAAGGAGGCATGGGCAAACCCTAATTACCCGCCGACAAACCCTAATTCTCCGCCGGCCCACATGGCGAGTTCTCCCGGCAAACCACCATTTCCCTCGGACACCAAGGCTCCCATAGCTCCCATGGAGTCACCCTAGATCAATGGAGCCCAAAGTGCGGAGCCAATGCAATCTTTGCCGAGCCCCAGGTCAAGCCCTAGAATTGCGGCCGCACGAGAGGAGGGGCATAGGCACGAGCCCACACCTGGCACCATCACCCGAGCCCGAGCTCATCTACTGCACCACTAGCTCCAGGGAGGTCTAATGGCTCGAGAAGTGCCGAGCTAAACCGAGCCCAACCTGGTCCTGTGCCTTGAGTCCCTCTCCGGGTTTCTCGGCGCCGACGACCCATCCAGGTTAAATGCCCAAGTGAAGTTCAATTGAAGTCCGATTTTAATTCCGGTTTAATCTTGTGGTTTAAGACATTTTTAGGCTTTATTTTAATTCCCTAAAATTGCCCATTAAGTGTGTTTAGAAGGTGGGCACGTGATTAGCATTAGTGGCTTATTTTAATTACTTTCTTTTATTTTCTTTTGGTAACCGAATTGGCTAGGTTACTTAGGCAAACATTTTGGCTTTGTGTTTGGCACGTTGAATTCAGATCAAAATCAGAGTATTTCAGTTTTTAGAGTTTTCTCTTTGTTCTTCAATTTGTGAGTCAAATCAAATTGAAACCCCTTGAGAGATTAGAGTGCGTTACATCTCAAATCCCTCTAGGTCTCTTTCTTGTGTTTAGTGTGTCAAATCTAAACATAAGAGAGTGCTTATCCATCACAATCCATCTTCCATACAATCGTTTGCCATCGTTACCCACAACAAGTTCCATTTTCGCCGAAAAGTGCCTTGTTCTTCATCCTTGGAGATCGGCCACTTTCTTCCACAACAAGAGAAAATTCTTGCACAGAGGCTTCATAGATCCGAGGGTTCATCACATTCTTTGCCTTTTGTGCTTCTTTAGATGCTTGTTTCGCCTTTTCAGCTTCTTCAGCTGCCTTTTTTTCCTTTTCCGCTTTTTCTGCCGCCTTCTTTGCTTTTTCTGCTTCTTAAGCTGCCTTATTTGCTTCTTCCATTGTCTTCTCTTTCTTTTCAGCTTCTTCAGCTGCTTTCTTGGCTTCTTCCATTGCCTTCTATTTTTTTTTGCGTTCCTTGTCTTTCCTACGTAAATCCTTAACTTTGGTACATGTTTGTTCACTTCTTTAATGTTTTGTTGTTGTAGTGGTTGACTATCAACTATCTTCACTGACTGTCAAACAAATGATATATTTTGAACATTAACACATTGAAGTTGAACAAATACAATATAAATTTGAACATTTTTTGAAAGTATTGTATTATTCGCCTCCCCTTCCTTTCCCATCACAGTATGGGCTTCTTGATTGGATGCCTCAAACCTCAGTCATTGTTGTCGTCTGCACCTGTTAATTTTATATTTATAAATTTGAACAAATCATTACTTGAAGTTGAACAAAAACACTATAAAGTTTAACTTTTTAGATTTGTTTATTGTAGTTGTGTTTTACCTCTATGTTTGTTGTTTTTTCTTGTGGTTCCTCACAATCCTCCCATTATGTCACCATCTCAATAATGCCTCATTGATTTTGTTTGTCAGTCTCTGTTGTAGTTAGCACCCGTCGTTTTTTATATTTTATAAAATGAAAAATTCATTACTTGAAGTTCAACAAAAACACTAAAAACTTGAACAAACACACTATAAAGTTGAACAAATACATTATTTAATTAAACAAAAATACTATAAAGTTGAACTTTAAAAATCTATTTGTTGTAGTTGTGTTCTTACCTTGATGTTTGTTGTTTTTTCTTGTGGTTCCTCACGAACCTCCCCATCTGTCACCATCTCACTAATGCCTCCTTGATTTTGTGTCTCCGTCTCTGTTGTAGTCACCGCCTGTCATTTTTATATTTTATAAGATGAACAATTTATAACTGAATTTGAACATAAGCACTATAAATTTGAACCTTTCAGACCTTGATGTAGTTGTGGTTTACCTCAATGCTTGTTGTCTTCTGTTATGGTTGCTTAGTAATCCATCCTTCTGGTTCTTCATTAGCCACTATTGTACCACCTTCTTGCTCTTCTTGTACCTCTTGGAAAACTGTCATATGATTACATTCTACATCTTCTTCACCAGAAGTTGTGTTTTGTTGAACTTTTTCAGCCATATCTTTTCTGTTGCTCTGTATTTTTTTAAGAATAATTTTAGTGATTGATATATTTCAGTTTTTCTTTTTGAAGAAAACTGTTGAAAGACATTCAAAAGGCTTCATATTCACTTACATGGTCTTGTCCCCACTGATCTCCAACACTTCTAGTCAGTGACTGATAAGTATGAGCTATCTCACCAATAGTCATTAGGGCTGAGCACGGGCCGACCGAACCGAACCTGAACCCGACCCAAAAAACCCGAACCCACATTACTTCGGTTTGGGTTTCGGTCTGACCTTTTTAGTGTTTTGGGTTTCGGGTCGGTTCGAGTTCGGTTCGGGTTCGGTTCGGGTTTTAGCCTAGTTTTGCCTTTTCTTCTTCTTCGAGGGTTGTTTAGCCCGAACCCGACCCAAACCCGAACCGAACCCGAAGACTTTGGTTCGGTCTTCGGTCCCGTGTTTTTGGGGTTTCGGGTTCGGGTCGGTTCGGGTCGGGTTCTGGCTTGTGCTCACCCCTAATAGTCATGTCAAGGTCAACACCTGGCAGGAGTTCAAAGCTTGGTATCTCTTGGTTGTGTACTTTCTTTGTAACTGATGTTCTGTTGAATCTGAACTTCTTTTGCACCCTAGTTTGTGCGTTGATTGCCTTTTCAACTTTGTTCATGCACTCGATTAGTTCTGGATGATTACAGAACTGTTCTTCAGAGTTTGACCAAATATTGTCAAAATGTGTGGCCAAGTGCTCCTTCTCTGCATTGTTGTCATCTTCACCTTTGCCAACAATTAAGTCAATTGTTGTATTGTGCATGCTTTTCATTAGATCATCCTTTAGGTATGCCTTTGGTGTTGAAAACGTTATGTCAACCAACTCATTCAAAACAGTAACTGCATGCCTTGCCTTCTTTGCTAGTTTCTATATCATGTTTTTTACATAATGTCAACATAGTACAAAGAAAGCTTTTCAACAAATCATGTAAATACAAAAAACTGAACAACTACCGCATATATTTGAACAAATACAAATATCTCTTGAACATTTTTTGGAAAATTAAAAGTTTGAACTATTTGCTAAAAACATGAACAACTTCACATTATTCTTGAACAAACAACACATATTTTTGAACAATTTCAGTAAAATTGAAAGTTTGAACTATCTGATATAAACATGTACAACACAACAAATTAATGGTTTCAAAATTAATCTGCAAAACTTACCTCAAAATATTCAATTTTCAATAGACGCTTTGCTCCTTCAATCCTTTGCGCTTCCTGATTGCTTCTTGAACCCTTAACCAAAACTAGTTGTGATGTTGATAGAATAGTTTATCTGATGTCCATATACCCAAGCCCAAACCCTCCATTGTTCATCTCGTAAAGCTCTCTTCTTGTCATTTCCTTCCTTACCCAATTCATAAACGTTGGGTACGCTCGTGGTACAGTCCTTCTACCATTTACTATCCGGTCAACATAGAAAACTGTATTGAAAAAGAAGTGTTAAAGTTGAAAAAAGTAGATTTAAAGCTGAACAAATATATATATTGAGGATATGTTGTGACACTAAACAAATAAAAGCATCATTTGAACAAATTCCCCTTGAAGTTGAACAAATTCCCCTCGAAGTTGAACAAAACTTTAAATAACCCAGTTGAATAATGGATAGTTAAATTTGAACAATAAAGAGTTAAAATTGAAAAATTACTTACAACAAGGAAAGGGAGTGACCCCCTGAACATTCCCTTAGTCTTTTTCTTCCAAATGTTTGTGGTTTTCACGAGGCAATCAAGCAGGTAACCACACCAGTTCATGTCTCTGATTGCGTTAACATCTTCCAAGCTTCTCAACAATGACAGATTTGCTGTGCCATTTGAGTTGCCTTCAACCAACAACGTAACAAACATCACAATAAAAGTCCGTTTGAAGAACGGACCTCCATTCCTGCATTTTTTAGCATGTTGTAGACATGTCATAGTAGGATGCAGTGTTCATCTGCCGTGAATCGTTTAACCCAGTTGTCATGGACTTCATCAGCTTTGGTTTTCTTCTTGATTGACTTTCTCTTTATTTCTATTTTTTGACTTTCTTTCGACAATCCCATTGCAACAAGTACATCATCTTCTTTGATGTGCACAAGGTTTCCATCTTCCATTTTGAGGCTGCACTTGTTAGCATTAAAATTTTCCATAAGCCAATAACCTAAAAACCTTGGTATACCACTGAGTTTGAAGTTGAGCAGACATCCTAATACCATATCCTTCACATCTTTTTTCTGTTCACTGCTCAATTTCTGAATAGCTTTGACAAACTTACTCGGGTTTGTTCTGTAATGTATGCATGAAAAACCTCTCTTCCCCCTTGTTTTGTTGAATCTTACTTCATTCTCACTTATAGTATCTGAACGATTGTATTTTTTTTGAACTTTTTTCCTTCTAGACTGAAGATGTTCATCATCGTCTTCTGATTGCTCTTCTTCTGCATCACCCATGTATTGACTCTCTTCCGAATCATCTGAGCTTGTTTCAGACTCATCATCTGTTGTGTCATTTTCAGTCTCATCCTCAACTTGTTCTTCTTCGGTTTCATCCGAGCTTTGTTGAGGTTCATTCACATTTCTTCCGGTTGTTCTTGTTGCTCACTCAATCTTTTTTGCTTCTTGTGGTGTTCGGGGTCTTGTTCTTCTGCAACCTGTTTCCTCTTCTTTTTTTCGAGATAAACTACAAACGTTTTGTTGTCTGCATAGGAAAATAAAACAAAATAAATAGTTTTTATGTAATGTACACTGTTGCGAAGTTTTAACAAATTAAACAAACTAGACATATTTTTGATCAAACAAACATTATATTTGAACAAACAAATATAATGTTTGAACAAATAAGCATTATATTTGAACAATCAAATGTTATATATGAACTATTTGAAACTTCAACTATTGTCTCAATAAAAGATAATATATACGGCGTTGCATAAGAAGAGAAGCAATAACAAACTTCTTAAGACAACAAAATATATAAAGATGAAATAGGATCAAAAGTATTTTTTAATTCATTACCATGTTTGGTTGAAGTTGTGTGAGTGCTCTTATGTTGATTTCCGCTGTTATTCTTTTGTTTCCTTCTAATCTCTATGTGAGAGGTATAATCATGCCCCACTATCATGGTTGCATCTCTAAACTCTATAATCTTTTGCAGTTCATTCACGCTTGAAAGATGTTTTTTTATTTTGATCTAGATTTGGAAGAAATCATTTTAATAATTTGTCCCATAACATATATTGTAAATACAAAAAAATGAACAACCACCACATATACTTGAACAAATAGACATATGTCTTGAACATTTTTGGAAATTGACAGTTTGAACTATCTACTAAAAACATGAACAACATCATAATATTCTTGAACAAACATAAAATATATTTGAACATTTTCAGGAAAATTGAAAGTTTTAAGTATTTGATAAAAACATGAACAACATCACATCATTCTTGAACAAATAGCACATATATTTGAACATGTTTTGGAAAATTTAAAGTTGGAACTATCTGATAAAAACATGAACAACTTCACAATATTCTTGAGCAAACAACAGATATATTTGAACATTTTTAGGAAATTTGAAAGTTTTAACTATTTGATAAAAACATGTACAACATCACATTATTTTTGAACAAACATCACATATATTTGAACAATTTAAAGTTTGCCCTATCTGATGAAAATTGAAAGTTTTACCTGTGAGTACTTTTCTGGCTACTGTCTTCGACCTAACCATTTTCGCTTCCTTTTCTGGAAATATAACATAGAGAGTAGTTAGTATTAAACGAGGAGAAACATGCAACAAAGAAAATATTGCAAACGTGATGGAAAAAGGAGCTATCGCGCGTGTTCTTCATGTTTTTCTAACAAATGAAGCCTATATTAACTATTTTCTCAAGTTTCAGAAACAAAAATCGAAGTTTAAGCTTTGATCGAAGAAATACATGTCTGCGAACAATGAAAATTGATAAATGCAACTTATATTAACTACTTTTTCTAGTTTCAACAACGAAAATCAAAGTTTAAGCGTCGATCGTAGTTGAAGGTCGGTTAGGTTAAGATAAACATGCGTAAGAATATGCTGATTTTTAAACTCGTTACCTTTGCTCTAGAGTAGAAGTTGGTTGAGATCGAAGAAGGTTTTGCGTTCGTTACGTGGAAAAGTAAGAGATTTGTGTGCCTTCGATCTATGGATAACGTCGAGTTGTAGAGGGAGGGAGGGAGGGAGATAGATATATATATATATATATATATATATATATATATATATATATATAGAGAGAGAGAGAGAGAGAGAGAGAGAGAGAGAGAGAGAGAGAGAGAGAGAGAGAGAGATAGATATATATATATATATATATATATATAGAGAGAGAGAGAGAGAGAGAGAGAGAAATAGTCGAGGAGTATGAAGCTTCTCAGAGACGATTGTTTTTTTTTTTTGAATTTTGAAAAGCTGATGGTGTTACTTGATGCCGTCAATTTTGTTATTTTGCTCAACATAAGCGCGTGTCTATTGTGGCCATTGATCATCTTGATATGACGCTCCACAACACTCCTCCCGTTTCACCGGAGCATGACTCTATATATATATATTGTCATTTTATTTTTCAAGTCAAATTAAGTTAAATTTTAAGTTTAAGTTTTAAAGTATAAATCTTTTAAGTTTAAATAAATGTTCACTTTATCATTATTTAATAAAAGTAATGTTTTTTTATAAAACAAATGTTTTTTTACAAAAAAATTGTTTATTTTTTATTTTAAAAAGTATCTTTTTCCGGTTCCGGAACCAAAATCGGAACGTAAACCAGAACCGGAACCGAAACCTCTAGTGCCATGTCTACATGAGAACATGAACACACCAAGTACAAAACAGTATTTATGTGTCCATAAATTTTGTAATGTGTTGTAAAATTGTTGTAAACGCATGTTTACTAATTTGGGTCAAATACCGAGAACCACCCGCGAATAGGCCATATTGATGATAACCATCCGACCTTTGCATATTTACAGGAAACCACCTCAATTACGCCCTCCGTTAGCGAAATAACACCTAGCTCTAGGGGTGGGCACAGTCGTTTAACCAGACTTTGGTTAACCGATCATCGATTAACCGAGATTTTAGTTAGTAGTTTTCTAGAACTGTGACCTGAACCGTTAATCTCGGTTAACTGGAAATTCGGTACGGTTAATCGGTTAGCCAAATGACTCTAAATTAACATTATATCAAATTAAATAATTAAATAATCACATTTTATATTATAATATTGATTTTACATATAAAAATGAAAACAATCAAAATAAGTTATTATATACTAAGTTGCATATTTAATTCAAAAACATACCTATTTTTATCAGATGTCTTCGAAGAGACAAAAAATTGGACCATTTCTCGATTTGTGCGTGTCATCCTTGCGCAGGGGCCATGCTAATCTTTTCTGTATTGTCCCAATTTTTATCAGATGTCTCCGAAGAGACATTACTAACGTCCATCTTGAATGTGACAACCTTACCATTGTGAATGTTCTTAATAAAATCTGGCACTGTCCTTGGGATATTGAAATCTTAATTTCTGATATTCTTTGTGTTTTACAACTATTTTCTTCCGTTCAGATTTTTCATGTCTTCCAGGAAACTAGTGCAGTGGTCGACTTCATTGCAAAGACGAGCCAACGGAGTTCCTCCGAAGATATTCAAGCCAATCTAGAGCTTTTAGTTCTCATCCGTAAGGATGCCATAGACTGAGAAACCGTTTCTTTGTGGTTTCCGATCTAATTTTTACCTTATCAAAAAAAATATTCAAAAACATACCTAATTTTAGTTATAATATAACATTTTAGAGCATGGTTATTCTACAATATCAACTTTATTCTTATTTGTATACGTGTATTCTCTACAAATACAAACCATACAACTTGTTCGACGTGTATCTTAACACCTCTACTATAACCATGTCAACTAAATTAGATTATTCCATTACTAAATATATTATTTATATGATCGGTTATTCGGTTAACCAAATATAAGAAAATAACTAACCGTTACCATACCATAAACTTTCGGTCGGTTAATTATACCGTAACTTCATTAATTTTTGGTCGGTTAACCTAAAAAAAGACCGGTTCTTCGATTTTTCGGTACGGTTTTTCAATTTCGGTATTTTGTGCCCTCCCCTACCTAGCTCCACTTGGCCGTTAAATCTGAGTTAAAATGGTGAATGGCAATATTTCCCTTTATTATTTTAATAATTTTAGGGTTTTTTTTACTGTTTTGTTTAATCTGTGTATTAGACCCGACCCATTTTCTAAATATTCGGTTCACTTATCTAATTCTCACTTCCTCACGATCCAAATCAGATATAAATTGGGGTAAGTAGAATTTGGGGGTGATTTTCTAGGGTTTACGGAGGATCGACAAAGGCGAATCGAATTACGCCAAATTTGAGGCTCGATTCGGTTGGGAATCTTTCCAAGAGAGCTTTCAACTCGCACGAGGGGAGAATTTGGTGCCTGAGTCAACGTATTTCCAGCCATAACCGCAATAGATGAGAAGCATCTGTAAGTCTTTGATTTAGTGTTGATTTTGTTGCGCATTAGTGTTGATTTTGTCTCTAATTGGTAATACGAATCGATGTTGGTGAAATTTAGGTTTTTTGGGAAATTTGGTAATAGGCGTTTCAATTAAGGACTTGCGGATAAATTATGGTTTAGGGGATAAATGTCAAGCTTCAGCGATTTATTTAGTTATGATAAATTGAGTTTATGAACGCCAATTGGATGTTTTGACAAAATGTGAAAAAAACTGAGCAATATGATTTTTGCAGGTTACTTACCAATGTCAAGCTCAAGCTGTACTTCCATTAATTCCCACAAAAGGGTATGTTATTGCAATTTTCTAGTGAAGGAATCTACTACACGAACAAAGTGGAACTATGGGAGAAGGTTCTATGGTTGTCGTCTGTACAATTCACTTAGCAAATGTAACTACTTTGTGAGGAAGGATGAATAATTTAGTGATAGAGCAGTTTATATTATCAACATATTGGTAAAGGATAAAAAGAATTGGAAGTAGAGAATATGAGATTACAAGACATAGCAAGGGTGCATCAGATTGAGATGGAGAAGATGGCACGTGAACTAGCAACAAAGAAGTCTTTAGTAGGGTGCATCAGAATGAAGGTTCAAGATCACCATCATATCATTGTAATTGTCTGTTTTATGGTTGTTTTCATGCTGGTGAATGTTGCAATTGTTAAGTTGGCAAATTAGGGTCATATGTAGCACCTAATCTTAATTTAATGAGTTTGTGTGTTGTTTGTGTTCATGTATTGGAATGGATAATGTGTTTGTTTTGTGTTGTAATGGATTAGATGCTATGAAATATGCAAGAACAAGTTATGTGGTCAGTGGTTATTTGTTTGGTTCAGTTGGTTAATTTGCTATGTGTTTGTTTCATTTGTTATGTGTTCGGTTCATTTGTAAGTATGCATGAGAACCATTTGAATACAAGTTATGCAAGAACGTGTTGATATAGAAGCTGCAAACATATAAAAGAGAAGTCTGCATTTTTAGCATTTGACCAAAGTAGCAAATTCCTATTGCTAAACATGTGGTGGTGACACACATGTGACAAGACAAGTTATACAAGGGTAGTATGCATTTCCAACAACATATACATGTTCATAATCCAAAGTTAACCAAAGTCCGACCACAAGTTGCCAAAAGTAGTCTGCTAAAACACTATTCTAAAACACAATAGTTCACAACATCAAAGTCTGACCTAAAGCATCTAAAATCATCCAAATAACCAAAGTCTTTAAACTAAGGATGTGAAGGACCCTTGTCTTTGGGATGCTTCCTGGGTGAGTGCTTGAGTACAACATCATTCTTTCTAGGCGATCGCCTTATGGTAGCAGCAAGAGCACCTTTTGTTGTAATGAACTTTCTTCTATTCTTTCAAACTAGAACAAATTTAGCTCTTGTTCATTATCCTTGGTTGTGGATGCTTAATTATGGTTGAGAAACATACAAGAAATACTAACATTTGAGCAAAATAATGTCTGAGAAGTAAGCTTTCCAGGATTGCTTGATTGTGCTTATAATGACTTACCTAAGCAAATTGACTTGGTGGAGTAGAAACATGGGGTCGGGCAATCTGATTCACTGAGCCTTGTGTTCCAATGTTGTGGTTGGGTTCCTCAAAGTTGTGCTACAAAAGAGGACCCTAAAAGTGTAAATACTAGCAAACATATGAGATCACTAACCATGACATTTGCAGTTTCAAAATAGCTCATGTCTGGCTGTGCTGAAGGCCTTGTGGCATTGCTTCATTGATGCGAGCCCTAACAACATTCCATACAAATGCATTAGTAAGTAATACAAATATAAGTACATATATTACCATACAAATGCATTAGTAAGTAATACTTACCATGTCATATGCAACCTTAAAATTACCCATTTCTAAGGTTGTGAAAGGACCAGCTCCATTGTGTTGCTGAGAGCCCTGTCATTGTTTAAACCAAACAAATAGGTAAGTAAGAACTACAACTTATGTCACTCCTTGATATGAAGTCACTAACCATGGCATTTGCAACTTCAGAATAAACCATGTGTGGCTGTGGTGAAAGGCCTAAAGGCCTTGTGGCATTGCTCTAATGCTGAGATCCCTAACAATAACCATACAAATTTAAATACATACATTACCATACATATACATTAGTAAGTAATACTAACCATGTCATATGCAGCTTGGAAACTACCCATTTATGGGGTTGTGGAAGGACTTGCTCCATTGTGATGCTGAGAGGTTTGGGGTACACAAGTAACCATTAGCATGTCTATGTAAACATTAAGGGTGACATATAAATGCAGTATAAGTTTACCTTTTTTGTGTTCTTCCTTTTTTGGGACCCTACATGCACATTGTTTGGATTTCTTGGTCTTCCTCCAGGATTGTGTGGCTTTGGGGGCTTAGGTCCTTTTGGGGGATTTGAACGCTTGTTCTTGTAATGACCATGCTAACCACAGTGAGATCACCTTGTGTTTCCTACAACTCTAATATTTTTTACCTTACTAGGTATCTCTTCTCCTACCTCTCTTCTTCTAGACTTCCTTGGTCTTCATGACTGTACAATGTAAGTAGGAGGTTCAAGATGTGGTTGACTAGTCTTCTCCCATTGAATTTCTCCAGGCATTGGAATGATTATCAAGTTGTAATCCCTCAGGTAAGACTACCTTGTATAATATGGATGCACATAGGTGTTCAACTTTTTTCTATCCTTGAGTATGTAACACATTGCATGACAACATGGGATTCCAGTTAGATCCCATTTATTGCATCCACAACTTCTCTCACCTAAATCAACAACATATGTCCTTCCTTGATGGTCCACTTCATACCTATCTCCTCCACACCATAAGGGTGTGCATGCCCTCAAAGCTTCTTGCTTTGCATCCTCTATCCTCTTTGTTGCCTTTATTGTAAATGGTGCCTCCTAAACAAATCGATCTGTGCGTCCTCACAAGAAGCAACCAAGACTTCACTCACAAGGGGCTGAGAAACCAAGTTACATCTCTTGCAAAGTTAGGGTCAAGAAGAGAGGTTTGTGAGCCACTCAAAGCTGAAATCCGGAGACGTGCCCTTTGAGCCAGGAGATCAAGACGTCCCACATGTGGCTGAATTGGTTCATTCCTTGATGAAGGAAGATGAAGACATGGATGTGCTTGATTCGAGGTCGAATCCTTTTCTAGTGGGGGAGGATGATGTGACTATGACCTCGTCACATCAAAATGATCAAGATTCAGGCTCAGATCAAGAAGATCAAGAACCTCAAGATCAAGAACTTCAAGATCAAGATCAAGAGCCCGGGGTCATTATTAGGGCAATGGCAAGAAGATTACATTCCAAGATGCATAAGAGCCTTGCCTTAGTGGGAGCATCGCAAGGATACCCTCAAGAGTGGGTCACGTGCGTATCAAGTGGCTAAGAGTAGTCAAGATTTCCTTGCTTGTTATTTGGATATTTGTTTTGCATTCTATCTTTAGGAGTTGTTATTTGCTTTTCATTAGATAGATCGTTTATTTGTTTCAGTAGATGGGCTGAGCCTATATGAGGTTGTTATGACCTATATAAGCTTGCCTTAGTTATTTTTTTGAGTTAGTTCAAGTTTAATCCAGAATACACGTTTTCTTTAGAATCAAGTTCTTGTTTTCTTTCTTGTGAGTTGCATCAATAAAACCCTTTGATCTGCGTTTAGGAGTGTGTCATATCTCTAAGGCAAAGATCTTTCGATCCTATTGTGTTGGTGTGTCAAATCCAATCCAAGAAGATCGCCTATCCTCCACAACAACACAATCCACCCTTCGCTGAAATCTGGCAGAATCTTATCTCGGATTCTCTGGAGATTTCGCCCAACAAATCCATAAAACACGAACCGTGCGTCGTCATCCATCATCTACATCCAGTCTACATCACATCCACGTTCGGAACCTCCCAGGAGAATCATCGAGTCGGGATGCAATCTCGTTTCTTGCAAAACACTTCTCATACAACAATCTGGATTTGTGAGAACTTGTAGGCATTGCTTTGTACCGTGGCTTCATAGATCCTTTGATCATATCATGTGGTATCAGAGCTTGTAAGGTAATGCTTCAAATCTCTAAGTTTGGCTAAGAAAAGTTTCGATCTTGCAAGCCAAATCTTCGTGTCTTGTTTTGTCCGAAGTTTTGTCTTTGTTCTTCTTGCGTTTCTGCATTTTATTATTGTTTTTCTTTGTGTTTTACTTTGTTTGAGTCATAAATAAATAAATAAAAATAAATTAAAATTCTTTCCAGCCAAACCCTAGTTACAACCAACTTTCTTGTTTCTTGCGTTTCTTGAGTTTTGTGTGTTGAGTCGGTCTTGTTAACCCATAAAACTGAGTTCTTGCGTCCAAGTGTGTGTGGAACATCAAGGTTACGGGAAAAGTTTCTTGAATCTAACGTGTGGTCCAAGAGAGGATATAAGGCTGCATCAAGAACTCTTCAAGAAACCTCACCGGCCAAGAACACAACGAACTCCTCAAAAGATCTTTAAGAACTCAAAGAAAGAGTTTGCGGTCCAAGAAAGTGACCAAGAAAAAAGTGTTGAATCCAGAAATACCCGATCTATATACAAAAGGGAATGCTATAGAAAAAAGGGATCACAAAACACAAGTTGTAGAGTTCACCCAACGCCAATCAAGAAGCCTTGGAGATCGCCCTTGCTTCAGTTTTGAACGCCTCTCCGACGATCACATCAAGGAAGAGAGGAGGCTAGTACCTAATTTGGTGGTCTTGCCTTAGATCATCAAGGATTCAGGTGTGTGGTGTTGCAAAGTTGTTTCTTTTGGTTTGCTTGAGTCTAGGAACCCTAATCCTACCCTTTTTGCTTGCCAAGATCTGATTTTTCTAACACCATACTTAAGGTTTTGAGTTCTTACAACTATTGACCATTGCTTGCTTGAAGTTCTGTGGCTTGTGGTTGTGTGCTTGTCTTGCTAAGTGATTGCAGCTAGGAATTGGTCAAGGCAAGAATTAAAGGATATGTTTAGCCCGGGCAAAATATCACAAAGAGATTATCTATACTTTCGGGCTTATGGTGAGTACTCTAACTCCCAAACTCACCCAAGCACCTACATGCCTCCAAGGAGACAATCTTATGGAGACTATGGCTATGACTATGGCTATAGAGATGAAGAAAGATGGCACTCCCCAACAAGGTATCAAACCGTCCCTTCTTTTGAACCTTATTATCATTCTTCTTCTAACCCTTCCGTGCAGACCCTGGGAGTCTATGACTCACCTAACATATCTTTTAGCACGTCCAAGGGCAGAGAAAGAGTAAGCCCTCAACCACCTCGGGTTAGGACACGTGACGTCGTGTGTGTCATGTGTGAAGGGAGGGGGCACTTGGCTGAAATTTGTCCCAACCAATACTACAACTACAAGGACGTTTAGCCCCTTGTGAGTGAAGTCTTGGTTGCTTCTTGTGAGGAAGAGGATAGGCCTACTCCTATGGTTCCGCTGAGTTCTTGCAATGAGTCCTTACTAGAGGAGAAGCCCTCCCTAGGTGGTGAAGAGCTCAAGGACGAGTCAAATCAGCCTTCCACTCTAAGGGAAGAGGACTTCAATCCAAGAAGAAAAGAGGAGGAAATTGAAGCACCATGTCTTCCTACTACAAGAGGCAATCGTTTGCCCATCATTGTGCGTAGCCCATTCAAATCCTTGGCTACTCCATTGACGGACCTGACCTACATGGTTCCTTCGAGCTTGCCTTTCCTACTCCAAGAAGAGGTTAAAGCTAAGGATGTTGAGCAGCCTAAGAAATCAGTTTTCAACCAAGAGAAGAAGGATGTGCCAATGGAGACTAATGCAAGGGAAGTATCACTTTTCTCCACCTTTTCAATTCCATCTCTTGAGTTTGAAAATTGGCATATAATTCCATATAGGACACTACACATGGAGAAATCAGTCCTTGCATGTAAAACTAGATATTCTTGTGTGCATCAAAGTTCTTTTGCTCAATACATATCATGTGGGATGCATCTATTTCATACTATTATTCTTCACAATCATGTGTGTTATGTTGTTAGTTGCACTCCTAAGCTTGAACGTAGGACTAGGAAGAGTGGAATACTATTTGCATGCTTGCTTGGGTATCATGTAGTTATTGGAAGATTTGTGCTTACATTCTTACAATTGTGTGGACATGCTAGAGGGCCTTATTTTGCCATTGTTGTTATGACTAAGTCCTCTAAGAAAGCTGAATTCATTGCACGCCCTAAACTTCATAATGCATCTTATGTGACTAACCCTTTTATTGACCAAGTTGTGGAGTTGCAAAGAGTTTCTAGTGCTTTGATTTCAGGTCAAGAAGTGAAGTTTGTGAGCCACTCAAAGCTGAAATCCGGAGAAGTGCCCTTTGAGCTAGGAGATCAAGACGTCCCACATGTGGCTGAATTGGTTCATTCCTTGATGAAGGAAGATGAAGAAATGGACGTGCTTGATTCGAGGTCGAATCCTTTTCTAGTGGGGGAGGATGATGTGACTATGACCTCGTCACATCAAGATAACCAAGATTCAGGCTCGGATGGCTCGGGTCAAGATCCTCAAGATCAAGATCAAGAAACTCAAGATCAAGATCAAGAGCCCGAGGTCATTACTAGGGCAATGGAAAGAACACTACACTCCAAGCTGCATAAGAGCCTTGCCGTAGTGGGAGCATCACAAGGAGACCCTCAAGAATGGGTCACGTGCATATCAAGTGGCTAAGAGTAGCCAAGATATTTCCTTGCTTGATATTTGACAATATTTAGTTGGTTATTTGGATATTTGTTTTAATGCTATCTTTAGGATTTGTTATTTGTTTTTCCTTTGAAAGGTCGGGCCTATATGAGGTTGTTATGACCCTATATAAGCTTGCTCAGTTATTTGGAAGAGCAACTCAGTTTTTATTCAGAATACACTCTCTTGAGAAACCAAGTTCTTTGTTTTCTTTCTTGTGTGTTACATCAAGAATCCTCCTTTGATCTGATTGTTTTTGAGTGAGTTACATCTCTTCAACAACTAGATCTTGCTCCCTACGTTTGGTGCGTCATATCCAAGCTTAGAAGAGTACCTATCCCAGCGTCATCTTTCCGCTCATCGTTCTCGCAGAATTCTCTATGAGGCCTTAGTAAAACCACTATAACTTTCGATATCCAACTCCGTTTGGTATCAAATTTAGAGACGTTAAACTAGACTTCAGGATCTGTCACCTCGAATTGGAATCACTCCATTCGGACGTCAGAGCAGAGAGAACAGACCCGTTCAAGTTAGAACCGAATTCTGGAACATCGCTGAATTCCGGCAGAATTCTGTCTTGAATTATCTTGCGATTTCGTCCAACAAATCTTCAAGTATCGATCTGTGCGTCCTCGTCCATCATCTACACCCCGTCTACATCACATCCACATGATATGCTGAAATCGCATATCATGTGATGGGCTATGACGAGGTCATAGCCCACATGATATGCTCTAAGGATCTAGGAAGCCACAGTGCAAAGCAATGCCTTCAAGTTCTCACAAACCCAGATTGTTGTCAGAGAAGTGTTCTGCAAGAAACGAGATTGCAGCCCGACTCGAGGTTTCTCCAGGGTGATTCAGAACGTCGATGTGATGTAGACTGGGTGTAGATTATGGACGAAGATGCACAGATCGATACTTGAACATTTGATGGACGAAATCGCAAGATAATTCAAGACAGAATTCTGCCGGAATTCAGCGATGTTCCAGAATTCGGTCCTGACTTGAACGGGTCCGTTCTCTCTGCTCCGACGTTCGAATTGAGTGATTCCAATTCGAGATGACAGATCCTGAAGTCTAGTTTAACGTCTCCAAATTTAATACCAAAGAGAGTTGTAAATCGAAAGTTATGGTGGTTTTACTGAGGCCTCGTAGAGAATTCTGCGAGAACGGTGAGCGGAAAGATGACGCGGGGATAGGTACTCTTCTAAGCTTGGATATGACGCACCAAACGTAGGAAGCAAGATCTAGTTGTTGAAGAGATGTAACTCACTCAAAAACAATCAGATCAAAGGAGGATTCTTGATGTAACACACAAGAAAGAAAACAAAGAACTTGGTTTCTCAAGAGAGAGTGTATTTTGAATAAAAACTGAGCTAACTCTTCAAAATAACTAAGGCAAGCTTATATAGGGTCATAACAACCTCATATAGGCCCTGCCTTTCAAAGGAAAAACAAATAACAACCCCTAAAGATATCATTAAAACAAATATCCAAATAACAAACTAAATATTGTCAAATATCAAGCAAGGAAATATCTTGGCTACTCTTAGCCACTTGATATACACGTGACCCATTCTTGAGGGTCTCCTTGTGATGCTCCCACTAAGGCAAGACACTTATGCAGCTTGGAGTGTAGTCTTCTTGCCATTGCCCTAGTAATGACCTCGGGCTCTTGATCTTGATCTTGAGGTTCTTGATCTTGATCTTGAGGATCTTGATCCGAGCCATCCGAGCCTGAATCTTGGTTATCTTGATGTGACGAGGTCATAGTCACATCATACTCCCCCACTAGAAAAGGATTCGACCTCGAATCAAGCACGTCTATGTCTTCATCTTCCTTCATCAAGGAATGAACCAATTCAGCCACATGTGGGACGTCTTGATCTCCTGGCTCAAAGGGCACTTATCCGGATTTCAGCTTTGAGTGGCTCACAAACCGCTCTTCTTGACCTGAAATAAAAGGACTAGAAACTCCATGCAATCCCACAACTTGATCAATAAGAGGGTTAGTAACATAGGATGCATCATTAGGTTGAGGGAACGCAATGAATCCAGATTTCTTAGAGGACCTATCCACAACAACAAATGCAAGGTGAGGCCCTCGAACTTGTCCATGAAATGTTAAGAATGTAGGCACAAAACTTCCAATGACTACGTGATATCCAAGCATGCATACACACATTATGCCACTCTTCTTCCTAGTTCTATGTACATGCCTAGTGATGCAAGGATCAATATAACACACATGCATGGACATAATAATCATATTATAAACAAGATGCATTCCACAAGACATGCATTGTGCTAGAGAACTTTGGTGCACACAAGAGTATCTAGTTTTAAATGCAATGACTGATTTCTTTATGTGTATTGTCCTACATGGAATTATATGCTCATTTTCAAACTCAAGAGATGGAATTGAAAAGGTGGAGATAAGTGATACTTCCCTTGTATTAGGCTCCATTGGAACAACCTTCTCTTCTTGGTTGAAAACTGATTTCTTGGGCTGCTCAACATCCTTAGCTTCAACCTCTTCTTGGAGTAGGAAAGACAAGCTTAAAGAAACCATGTAGGTCAGGTCCGTCCATGGAGTAGCCAAGGATTTGAATGAGCTATGCACAACGATGGGCAAACGATTGCCTCTTGTTGTAGGAAGAGATGGTGCTTCAATTTCCTCCTCCTTTCTTCTTGGATTGAACTCCTCTTCCATTAGAGTGGAAGGCTGATTTGATTCGTCCCTGAGCTCTTCATCACCTAGGGAGGGCTTTTCCTCTAGTAAGGACTCATTGCAAGAACTCAGCGGAACCATAGGAGTAGGCCGCTCCTCTTTCTCACAAGAAGCAACCAACACTTCACTCACAAGTGGTTGGACGTCCTTGTAGCTGTAGTATTGGTTGGGACATATTTTAGCCAAGTGCCCTATTCCTTCACACATGACACACACGATGTCACGTGTCCTAACCCGAGGTGGTTGAGGGCTTACTCTTTCTCTGCCCTTGGACGTGCTAAAAGATATGTTAGGTGAGTCATAGACTCCCTTGGTCCGCACGGAAGGGTTAGAAGAAGAATGATAATAAGGTTCAAAAGAAGGGACAATTTGATACCTTGTTGGGGAGTGCCATCTTTCTTCATCTCTATAGCCATAGTCATAGCCATAGTCTCCATAAGTTTGTCTCCTTGGAGGCATGTTCCTTGGTCTATTACCTTGGTTGTGAAAATCCTTGTAGGTGCTCGGGTGAGTTTGGGAGTTAGGGTACTCACCATAAGCCCGAAAGTATAGATAATCTGTTTGTGACATTCTGCCCAAGCTAAACATGTCCATTAATTCTTGCCTTGACCAATTCCTAGCTGCAATCACTTAGCAAGACAAGCAAGCAACCACAAGCCAAAAGAACTTCGAGCAAACAAGGGTCAATAGTTGTAAGAACGCAAAATCTTAAGTATGATGTTAGAAAATTTAGATCTTGGCAAGCAAAAAGGGTAGGATTAGGGTTCCTAGACTCAAGCAAACCAAAAGAAACAACTTTGCAACACCACACACCTGAATCCTTGATGATCTAATGCAAGACCACCAAAGTAGGTACTAGCCTCCTCTCCTCCTTGATGTGGTCGTCGGAGAGACGTTCAAAACTGAAGCAAGGAAGATCTCCACGGCTTCTTGATTGACGTTGGGTGAACTCTACAACTTGTGTTTTGTGATCCTTTTTTTCTATAGCCTTCCCTTTTGTATATAGACCAGGTATTTCTGGATTCAAACACTTTTGTCTTGGTCACTTTCTTGGACCGTAAACTCTTTCTTTGAGTTCTTGAAGACCTTTTGGGGAGGTCGTTGTGTTCTTGGCCGGTGAAGCTTCTTGAAGAGTTCTTGATGCAGCCTTGTATTCTCTCTTGGACCACACGTCAGATTCAAGACACTTTTCTCGTAACTTTGATGTTCCACACACACTTGGACGCAAGAACTCAGTTTTATGGGTTAGCAAGACCGACTCAACACACAAAACTCAAGAAATGCAAGAAACAAGAAGGTTGGTTGTAACTAGGGTTTGGCTGGAACGATTTTTTTTTTTTGATTTATGACTCAAACGAAGTGAAACACAAAGAAAACAAGAACAAAAACGCAGAAACACAAGGAGAAACAAAGACACAACTTCGGCAGAACAAGACACGAAAACTTAGCTTGCAAGATTGAATCTTTTCTTAGCCAAACTTAGAGATTTGAAGCATTACCTTACAAGCTCTGATACCACATGATATGTATTGAGCAAAAGAACTTTGATGCACACAAGAATATCTAGTTTTACATGCAAGGACTGATTTCTCCATGTGTAGTGTCCTATATGGAATTATATGCCAATTTTCAAACTCAAGAGATGGAATTGAAAAGGTGGAGAAAAGTGATACTTCCCTTGCATTAGTCTCCATTGGCACATCCTTCTTCTCTTGGTTGAAAACTGATTTCTTAGGCTGCTCAACATCCTTAGCTTCAACCTCTTCTTGGAGTAGGAAAGGCAAGCTCGAAGGAACCATGTAGGTCAGGTCCGTCCATGGAGTAGCCAAGGATTTGAATGGGCTACGCACAATGATGGGAAAACGATTGCCTCTTGTAGTAGGAAGACATGGTGCTTCAATTTCCTCATCCTTTCTTCTTGGATTGAAGTCCTCTTCACTTAGAGTGGAAGGCTGATTTGACTCGTCCCTGAGCTCCTTACCACCTAGGGAGGGCTTCTCCTCTAGTAAGGACTCATTGCAAGAACTCAACGGAACCATATGAGTAGGCCTATCCTCTTCCTCACAAGAAGCAACCAAGACTTCACTCACAAGGGGCTGAGAAACCAAGTTACATCTCTTGCAAAGTTAGGGTAAGATTTCAGCTACAAGGATGTCCAACCACTTGTGAGTGAAGTGTTGGTTGCTTCTTGTGAGGAAGAGGAGCGGCCTACTGCTATGGTTCAGCTGAGTTCTTGCAATGAGTCCTTACTAGAGGAAAAACCCTCCCTAGGTGATGAAGAGCTCAGGGACGAATCAAATCAACCTTCCACTCTAATGGAAGAGGAGTTCAATCCAAGAAGAAAAGAGGAGGAAATTGAAGCACCATCTCTTCCTAATACAAGAGGCAATCGTTTGCCCATCGTTGTGCATAGCTCATTCAAATCCTTGGCTACTCCATGGATGGACCTGACCTACATGGTTTCTTTAAGCTTGTCTTTCCTACTCCAAGAAGAGGTTGAAGCTAAGGATGTTGAGCAGCCCAAGAAATCAGTTTTCAACCAAGAAGAGAAAATTGTTCCAATGGAGCCTAATACAAGGGAAGTATCACTTATCTCCACCTTTTCAATTCCATCTCTTGAGTTTGAAAATGAGCATATAATTCCATGTAGGACAATACACAAAGAAATCAGTCATTGCATTTAAAACTAGATACTCTTGTGTGCACCAAAGTTCTCTAGCATAATGCATGTCTTGTGGAATGCATCTTGTTTATAATATGATCATTATGTCCATGCATGTGTGTTATATTGATCCTTGCATCACTAGGCATGTACATAGAACTAGGAAGAAGAGTGGCATAATGTGTGCATGCATGCTTGGATATCATGTAGTCATTGGAAGTTTTATGCCTACATTCTTAACATTTCGTGGACAAGTTCGAGGGCCTTACCTTGCATTTGTTGTTGTGGATAGGTCCTCTAAGAAATCTGGATTCATTGCGTTCCCTCAACCTAATGATGCATCCTATGTTACTAACCCTCTTATTGATCAAGTTGTGGGATTGCATGGAGTTTCTAGTCCTTTTATTTCAGGTCAAGAAGAGCGGTTTGTGAGCCACTCAAAGCTGCAATCCAGAGAAGTGCCCTTTGAGCCAGGAGATCAAGACGCCCCACATGTGGCTGAATTGGTTCATTCCTCGATGAAGGAAGATAAAGACATAGACGTTCTTGATTCGAGGTCGAATCCTTTTCTAGTGGGCGAGTATGATGTGACTATGACCTCGTCACATCAAGATAATCAAGATTCAGGCTCAGAACACTTTCAAGATCAAGAATGCAAAGATCAAGATCAAGAGACTCAAGATCTTGATCTTCAAGAAGGCGTGCCACCAGGTGCAATCACAAGGGCTCGTGTAAGACAACTTCAAGAAGAGTTCAAGAAAGGACTTATCATCCTTGGCGCCCCACATGAAGTCTTTCAAGAGCCGGTCACATTCCTACTCTCCCTTGGCGCGCAAGACTAAGTTGTTGTTTATGTTGTTTTGAAGTTTGTTAGAGAATTAGATTTCTTTCCTTAATTAATGAAGCTGATTATCTAGTTATTAGGAGCCTATATAAGGCGTACTTATGTTATTTTGTGGTGACGTTTGATTAAAAAAGAAAAACTGCAGAACCTCTTGCCTTTTGCACGGCAACCCTAGTTTTCTACTTTCTTCTTGTGTGTTACATCAAGAATTCTCTTTTGATCTGATTGTTTTTGAGTGAGTTACATCTCTTCAACAACTAGATCTTGCTCCCTACGTTTGGTGTGTCATATCCAAGCTTAGAAGAGTACTTATCCCTACGTCATCTTCCCGTTCAACTTTCTCGCAGAACTCTCTACGAGACCTCAGTAAAACTACCATAACTTTTGATTTCCAACTCCGTTTGTTATCAAATTTGGAGACGTTAAACTAGACTTCAAGATCTGTCACCTCAATTTGGGATCACTCAATTCGGACGTCTGATGAGAGAGAACGGACCCGTTCAAGTCAGGACTGAATTCTGGAAGAATCTTGTCTTGGATTCTCTTAATATTTCGTTCATCAAATATTCAAATCACGATCTGTGCTTCCTCTTCCTTCATCTACATCCAGTCTACATCACATCCACGTTCGGAACCACCCTGGAGAAGTATCGAGGCGGGCTGCAATCTCGTTTCTTGCAGAACACTTCTCTGACGACAATCCGAGTTTGTGGGAATTTGAAGGCATTGCTTTGCACCGTGGCTTCCTAGATCCTTAGAGCATATCATGTGGTATCAGAGATTGTAAGGTAATTCTTCAAATCTCTAAGTTTGGCTAAGAAAAGATTCAATCTTGCAAGCTAAGTTTTCGTGTCTTCTTATGTCGAAGTTGTGTCTTTGTTTCTCCTTGTGTTTCTGTGTTTTTGTTCTTGTTTTCTTTGTGTTTCACGTTGTTTGAGTCATAAATAAAAAAAACAATCGTTCCAGCCAAACCCTAGTTACAACCAACCTTCTTGTTTCTTGCGTTTCTTGAGTTTTGTGTGTTGAGTCGGTCTTGCTAACCCATAAAACTGAGTTCTTGCGTCCAAGTGTGTGTGGAAAATCAAAGTTACGGGAAAAGTTTCTTGAATTTGACGTGTGGTCCAAGAGAGAATACAAGGCTGCATCAAGAACTCTTCAATAAGCTTCACCGGCCAAGAACACAACGACCTCCCCAAAAGGTCTTCAAGAACTCAAAGAAAGAGTTTGCGGTCCAAGAAAGTGACCAAGACAAAAGTGTTTGAATCCAGAAATACCCGATCTATATACAAAAGGGAAGGCTATAGAAAAAAAGGATCACAAAACACAAGTTGTAGAGTTCACCCAACGCCAATCAAGAAGCCTTGGAGATCTTCCTTGCTTCAGTTTTGAACGTCTCTCCGACGACCACATCAAGGAGGAGAGGAGGCTAGTACCTACTTTGGTGGTCTTGCATTAGATCATCAAGGATTCAGGTGTGTGGTGTTGCAAAGTTGTTTCTTTTGGTTTGCTTGAGTCTAGGAACCCTAATCCTACCCTTTTTGCTTGCCAAGATCTGAATTTTCTAACACCATACTTAAGATTTTGAGTTCTTACAATTATTGACCCTTGTTTGCTCGAAGTTCTTTTGGCTTGTGGTTGCTTGCTTGTCTTGCTAAGTGATTGCAGCTAGGAATTGGTCAAGGCAAGAATTAATGGACATGTTTAGCTTGGGCAGAATGTCACAAAGAGATTATCTATACTTTCGGGCTTATGGTGAGTACCCTAACTCCCAAACTCACCCGAGCATCTACAAGGATTTTCACAATCAAGGTAATAGACCAAGGAACATGCCTCCAAGGAGACAATCTTATGGAGACTATGGCTATGACTGTGGCTATAGAGATGAAGAAAGATGGCACTCCCCAACAAGGTATCAAACTGTCCATTCTTTTGAACCTTATTATCATTCTTCTTCTAACCCTTCCATGCGGACCAAGGGAGTCTATGACTCACCTAACATATCTTTTAGCACGTCCAAGGTGATGTGATCCGAGCCCACCTGGGTCCGCCTTCCCATGGTCTGCCTCGACCGGCGGTCTGACCCAGCGGCCCAGCCCACGGTCTACCTCAATCGGCGGTCTGACCGCTGGCGCCCTGATCACAGAGCAGGGATGCAGCCCCTGCACCCTAACCTGGAGGGAGGCTTACGCCTGTTAATCCCCCAGGATGTTGGAGGGGGGAATCGAACCCCCGATCCTTTGATATGAGGGCAGTGGAATACCCATCATATCACCAATTGGTGATATGATGGGTATTCCAGTGCACTTTTATGATGTGATCCGAGCCCACCTGGGTCCGCCTTCCCATGGTCTGCCTCGATCGGCGGTCTGACCCAGCGGCCCAACCCACGGTCTACCTCAATCGGCGGTCTGACCGCTGGCGCCCTAATCACAGAGCAGGGCTGCAGTCCCTGCACCCCAACCTGGAGGGAGGCTTGCGCCTGTTAATCCCCCAAGATGTTGGAGGGGGGAACCGAACCCCCGACCCTTTGATATGAGGGCAGTGGAATACCCATCATATCACCAATTGAGTTGCAACCCAATTGGTGATATGATGGGTATTCCACTGCCCTCATATCAAAGGGTCGGGGGTTCGATTCCCCCCTCCAATATCCTGGGGGATTAACAGGCGCAAGCCTCCCTCCAGGTTGGGGTGCAGGGGCTGCAGCCCTGCTCTGTGATCAGGGCGCCAGCGGTCAGACCGCCGATTGAGGTAGACCGTGGGCTGGGCCACTGGGTCAGACCGCCGGTCGAGGCAGACCATGGGAAGACGGACCCAGGTGGGCTCGGATCACATCACAAGGGCAGAGAAAGAGTAAGCCCTCAACCACCTCGGGTTAGGACACGTGACATCGTGTGTGTCATGTGTGAAGGAAGAGGGCACTTGGCTGAAATCTGTCCCAACCAATACTACTGTACAAGGTGGTGCCTCATCACATCTCTTGCAAATATTGTGCGTAAGCACATGCCAAGATCCGTACAGTATAAGACGAAGGGCGCCAAGACTTTGGTTTTGCAATTTCTTGGCTAAGCTCTCTTAGATAGGACATTTGATGTGTTTGATTGTGACTCTAAACAATAGCTTGATGGAGATTTGACTCAAAACGGGAAATGGATATAACTCTCATGAAGAGGTTCATGAAGAGTTTGGGATAAGTATCTCTCGACCCTTGGATGTGACTCACCAAGAACCTTGAGACAAGGTTGAACACTCATGGATACGACACACCATGATCACCCAACCACCTTCGGATATGACACACCAAAGGGTATTTTCGGATACGACACACCGAAACAAGACTAATCGTTCGAGGATAGGTACCACCTCGGAAACCATCATCCAAGAGGCTTGAAATGCACTAATCACTCGGTTTATATCTCCATTCAAGTCTAAGCAAATACAAAGCTCGGCCACCATTATATAGGTGTCAAATGACAATAAAGAAAATTACATAATTAATTCTACTAACTACCCACTAACCTAGGCATAACTTAGGCCACTAGGTAGACCACTAACTAGTTAAAACTACCTAGCTAATTAACAAAAAGGAAAATAATGAAATAACAAAACACATAAAACATCACGAAAGAGTTAGCCTTCAAGGCATGGGCCGTGGGATTTGGACTTGGCTCCTTGGGCCTTGGCCGTGGTCATGGGATCAGCCTTGACAAAGTTCTTGATGTGATCCAGGGTCACATCATCATACTTGCTCATGCCTTCACGCTTAGCCAAAAATCTCTTCATAAGATATCTTATAATCCACTCAAAGCTTGATAGTATAATGGATCTCTCTTGCAAGTAGTATCATAGCATTGAAACTTTCACAAACATTGTTGAGGAGCATGTCTGACTTACAAACATGCTTGAAGGCATATCTAGACCAAGATATAGGGTTTGCATCCATCAAGTATTTGTGAGAAGCTACATCTAGCTTCTTGATCTCTTCCATTGCATATTCAAAGTCATCATTAGTGAATTCCCTTGTTGTTTCCCAGACTACATCCTTGCAAGTCTTACTTGGCCATTTAACTTTAAAGTTGTTGTAGAGATGCCTCACACACACACATACCCTAGTATCAGTCATGGGACATACATCATGTAATGCCTCAATCAAGCCCTACAAATACATTATTCAATGTGTCAGAAATAACACAAAAATGAAACTTTAATAAACAATTGAATTGAGATCACTAACCTTTTGCCTATTAGACATGAAAAGGGGGGGGGGGGGGGGGGGGGGGGGGGGGCTTCTCTCTCCAATATCTCTCATAAGAATGTCTATGAACCAACACCATGTATCATTTCTCTCAGCTTCAACTATAACAAAGGCAATTGGAAAGATGTTTTCATTTCCATTTTCCCACTACAACCAACACTTGATCATTATATGCACTTCAAATGACACCCATCAAGCCCAACAACTAGTCTACACCCTAGTATGAAACCCTTCTTACAAGCTTCAAAACACACATACAATCTCTAGAACAATGACTTTTTTGGATTCTCTGTACATACCTTCACAAAAGCAGAGATTCTTAGATTTCATCTCCAAATGGTAGCTGCATAATCCCATACCTTACCATATTGTAACCTAGCATCTCCTTGTGTCATTAAGCATGCCTTTAACCTACCCTTCGAAACTTGGTTGTATGAGATTGATATATTATGCTCTCTTCTCACAACATTAATAAACCCAGTTAATTTCCAATTTGGATCATCCCCATAATGCTCAAGGTATCACTATGCAAACCATACTGAGGTAAGCTTTGTGTTGTGATGTTGCCATCCACAATCATGCTTGGGAACAAATGTTTTCAATTGAAAAGTTCCATCTAACCCCATTTTTCTAACACAAGACTTAAAACCACAGAGAACTTTCTTACAAACACATTTTTTCCTAGCATGCTTCATACCACAATCACACTTAGTGTGGCATTTGTACATCCAGAAATGGGCTGAGTTGAATGGTCCTTGGGGTCTTAACTGTTTTGGACTAGGTTCATTACCTTTCACAAGATAAATATGGGCAACTCTATCATTTCCAACACATGTAACCATTTCCATGACATCATTGTCTCCATTGATGTACTTGAGCCCTTGTTGAAGGGTTTTTCCTGGTTGTAAGAACCACATTTCCTCACCACCCATCACACCAACTTCTTCTTTTATCCTAGCTTCAATGACACCCTTAGACACCAAATCTACATCTTTATACAAATACCCTTACCATTAACAAATTAAGGGTTCATTATGGCTCTGATACCAAATGGACCCAGGTTATAAACAGCAGGAAAAAAGCTTATAAAACTAAAATATAAATAGCAAAATAGAGGTTTACAGAGTGAACAGTAAATGTAATAGTGACTTTTTTGAATAGTAAAATTAAGGATGAAAGCAAGAAGAGAAATATGAACTGGAACAGGAACTTTTATAAGAACATAAAGAAAACATACAAACTGTTGTACAAGACTATTGTTGTAAACTTCGAAGGGATCTTGAAAAAGCTTCAAAGAACTTCAAAGGAAGGCTTCTAGCTTAGGGGATTTTTGAGAGACTTTCTCAACACATGAGAGTTTAAAAACTGATGCCTCAAAACAAATGAAGGCCTTTCTATTTATAGGGAAAGAGAGGAGTGTAGTTTCTCTTGTTCGTACAACTTAATGGAATTGTTTCTTCACGAGTGGTCTTTACTGTAGTGAGTGGAGTCTTTTGTCTGAGTGGTGCCTTTTGTCTGAGTGGAGCCTTTTGCTTGGGTGGAGCCTTTTGTCTGAGTGAAGCCTTTTGTCTGATTGCTGCAAGTGGATTCTGTTATAGCAGGTGGAGTCTTTTCTTCTTCTTGGGCTTTTCTTGTTAGGCTTTTCTTCTATGGACTTCTGTTGTAGCAGGTGGAGTCTTTTCGTCTTCTTGGGCTTTTCTTGTTGGGCTTTTCTTCTATGTACTTTTCATTTATGGACTTTTCTTGATGGGTTGTTCTTCTTATAGGCTTTTCTTGTTCTTGTAAGACTTTTCTTTTTATAACATACAGAGGAGGTATTTAAAACAGACAAGATTATACCCCCCGAAATGAAAACATAAGATCTTTTCTTTTTTCTTTTCTTTTCTCTTTTCTTTTTTCCTTTCTTTTATCAAGTAGCCAGGACTGTTTTGCTTATATAGCATATGGGTCTTGTGCAAACTATTCTGGATCATCCACCGGAGAGGGTGGTGGAGTAGGGTCTTGATCTTTACAGCTGCCAGTAAAACTGTAATTTTCTTAGGCCAAATACTTTTGATAAGCTTGAAAAGCTTCCCATTGTTTTAGTTGCTTCAATTGGTCTTTTGATAGAGAAGGAGAAAGGTTCTTTTTTGGAGGAGGAGTAGAAGTAGTGGTTTTGACTATTGTAGGAGAAATCGTTGGTTGCGGTTTCTTTTGCAGGATAGTTAATCTTACTTTCTCAGTGGTTAAAGTAGAAATAATAAACTTTTCCCACCATCTAATTTTAAAGCGGCGACAAAGGGTAAGAGGATAGCCTTGTGGATGTATCTATAGGGTCTCATAAGTCCAACATAAGATCCAAGCAACACCAAAATCAAGGTGAAAACGAAGGGATTTTGTGAAGGGTCTTTCTTCAGAATGGTGAAGGTAAACATAAAATGCCCTTTTAATCTATGCTGGGTAAATATTTTCTTTGACCCCAAAAGTAAGCCACCACTCATAAAACCAAATTGGGAAACCATTGGGGCAGTGTTTGTCGAAAAAGAAGAACCATGAGTGGTTAAATGGTCTAAGCAGGAATGTTCTTTCCCAAGCATCTTTGTAGTCTTGGTAAGAATAGCCTGGGAGATTTGGAATGACATTTGGAAGGGAGAAGGACTTTAAGGTCCAAGGGTCAGACCAATCAGAGGCACATAGGACATTGAGTATTTTGCATTTAAAGAAGGAGATGCGTGATGGGTCTATTGTACACATTGTGTGAGAGATTTCTGCAGAGCCAGATTATACTAGGATGAACTCATAGAACTTTTGGGTTTTAGAGGGGTTTTCAGAGAACCAATGAAGACCAGTAGGGAAGAGTCTTTTGATGTATGGTTCTAGTTGGTTTTGTGAAATAGGAGAATGTTCTGGTGTGAGGTAGACTGAGGTAATAGGACATGGTTTTAAGAAATACTGGAAAAAGGGGTTGTTTTTTTTGGGATCTGTTTTAACAGGAGTCTTTGGTGCCAAATGGGCCTGGTTGTAGGGAAGAGGTGGAAAGCTTGAGAGAGCTTGGAATCTATTTTGTACTGGGATCAGGGTAGAAGAGGAAGATGGACTGATATAGTCCTGGGGAGTTTGTTTTCTGTCTTTAGGGTCCATACCTAAAAAAGCCTTTTATAAAAAGGGTAGACGAGCAAGACGATCTTTGACTTCTTTTTCAAGCTCTTGTAGATATCTGCTAAGGCTAGCACTTCCACCGAGCTCAACTAATTCTTTAATAGCTGGTATCCAAAGACTTAATTCAGGCTGTTCTTTGCACCTTTTGAAATGACCTCTCATAGACAAAATTCTTTTATCCTTGTAAATTTTTTGTAAGAAAATATTAGAAGGGGAAATTGGTTTAAAACGGGATTTCTCTGTCTTTTAAAACTTTTGAAATTTGTAAATTAGCCATTCTGGTAGTGTTAAAAACGATATTATTCAAGTTATCTATGCGCTCTAATTGGGACCAAACTTGTTCTAAGTCTTTGTCATTGCTTGTTTCAAAAGATAAACGGGCTTTTTGAAGGGATATGCGGAAAAAAGGAATTCGCCATTGACTTTAAATTTCTTTCTTTAGATCGTTGTAAAACTTCATTTATCCTGTGGATTTTCCCTGTAAAAAATTCTCTTGTGAGGAAATCTGGTAAAGAATTATTTTTTCCTTTTATAAATTCTATTTTGAAGTCGAATACAGAAACAATAGCTTGCCATCTAGCAAAGATCTGTTTTGAAACTAGATTTTGAACGTCTTTTTGCAAAATTTCTTTAGCGGATTGACAGTCAACTCGAAAAAGAAATTCTTTGTTATATAAATCATCTTGAAACTTAGAGATACATGATACTATGGACAAGACTTCTTTTTTAACAGTACTATAATTCTTTTGTTGTCGAGACCAGACACCAGAGTAGCATCTAACAAGGGTTTCTTTAGTTTGATTAGGTAGTGTTTGTTTAAGAATGCCACCAAAGCCTAATTCTGAGGCATCTGTTTCTACTATCATGAAAGCAGAGGGGTGATGAATACTAGCACATGGTAGGGATTTGACCTTTTCTTTAAAGAGTTGGATTACCTTCGTATGCTCAGTAGTCCAAGTAGGTGGATTTTTCTTGAGTCTTTGAAATAAAGGGGCACATATTTGTCTAAGGTTAGGGAATAAGTCAGAGATGTAGTTTAGACATCCAAGAAATCTTTGTAATTGGTTTTTGTCTTTTATCTCATATGGGAATCTGTTGGTGAACTCAATGCTTCTGTTTATTGGTTTGATTGTTTGGTTATGAATGTTATGGCCTAAGAACCTAATTTGTGTTTGGAATAATGTTATTTTTGAGGCCGATACAGCCAACCCATTCTTTTCTATTATGTATAAGAAAGTATTAAGGTGTTTGAAATATTCTTCGATACTTTTAGAAAAGACTAGAACATCATCAATGTAGACTATTGTAAAATTTGAGTAAGGGTTGAAGATATCATTCATGATTTTTTGGAATTTCGATGGGGCATTTTTTAGGCCAAATGGCATTACATTCCATTCATAATGTCCAAAAGGAACTACGAAGGCTGTTTTATACCTATCTTTGTTTTCTATCTGGATATGCCAAAATCCACTCTTCATGTCAAATTTTGAATAGATCTTAGAATCAGATAGTCTATTAAGAAGATCTCTTTTGTTAGGAATAGGGTATCTAATCCATTATAAGGCTTTGTTTAAAGGTTTGTAGTTAATGACAAGTCTAGGGACTCCTCTTTCTTTTTCAGCTTGTTTATTAACATAAAAGGCTGCACAACTCCAGGGAGATTTAGAGGGCCTTATAAGTTGTTTGAGTAGGAGGGAGTCTATTTCTTTTTTACAAAATTATAGGAGTTCCTGATTCATTTGTATGGGTCTAGCTTTAGTAGGAATCTCAATTTCTTTGAAGTCTTTTTCGTAAGGAAGTGAGACTTGATGTTTCTTTCTTTCCCAGAAAGCTGTAGGAGATTAAGAGCAGACACATTTTTTAAATAATTCTTCTAGATCAAGGATCTATTTTTGTAAACCAGGGCTTTCAAGTGTTTCTTCAATTTTAAGGTGTACAATTTCTTTACTGAGAGAGTGTAGGAATGATTTTTTCTTTGTTATAAGGTTTATGGTTCTGGTTATGGATGAAGATTGTAATGTGGATATTTCTTTTTGTTTTATAGGGGAAATGAACTCGAAGCTTAACCTTTTTTCTACAACCTCAGTATGCATGCCATTTCTATCAACTACAAACGGATATATCTGTGTTAGGAAATGTGTTCCTAGGATTATTTCTTGTGTAAGGCCTTTTACCATTATAAAGGAGTTCTTAAAGCAATAACTATTGTTACAAACAGAGGCCTTAGGGATCTTGTAGCTAAGGTTCATTCTTCCACCATTAGCATTATGGATCTTTTCATTACTTTTATAGTAAAATTTTGAAGGGATTAAACCTTCACAAATACAGTTGAGATCAGCTCCATTTTCAATTAGAGCAATAGTAGAGAGAGTAAAGTCTTCTATTTCTATGGTGATGTTAACATACCATTTTTGAAATTTAATTTAATTTATTACTGAAACGAAACCTTCTTCTATGGGGGAAGACTCGTCTTCAGAGTGTTGTGAACTAGGGTTATTAGTCTTCGACAGTTCTAGATGAGCTATTCTGGTTTCGAGTTCACGATCTTTGGTTTCATTTATTAATAATTGCTTACTGAGGGTTTCAATATCTTTTTTATGTTTGTTAACTTCAGCCTGTAAATCTTTAGTTGTAATAGAGGAAAATAATTTAGTGGGAGATTTCTTATTAATAATTTTAGAAATACTAAAGGGTTCTTCTAGTAAAGAACTGAAATCTAAAAATACCAAATGAACCCAAGTTATAAACAGCAGGAAAATAGCTTATAAAACTAAAAATATAAATAGCAAAATAGAGGTTTACAGCGTGAACAGTAAACGTAATAGTGACTTTTTTGAATAGTAAAATTAAGGACGAAAACAGGAAGATAAATATGAGCTGGAACATGAACTTTTAAAAGAACATAAAGAAAACTTACAAACTGTTGTACAAGACTATTGTTGTAAACTTCGAAAGGATCTTGAAAAAGTTCAAAGAACTTCAAAGGAAGGCTTCTAGCTTAGGGGATTTTTTAGAGAGTTTCTCAACACATGAATGTCTAAAAAGTGATGTCTCAAAACAAATGAGGGCCTTTCTATTTATAGGGAAAGAGAAGAGTGTAGTTTCTTTTATTTGTACAACTTAATGGAACTGTTTCTTCACGAGTGGTCTTTACTGTAATGAGTGGAGTCTTTTGTCTGAGTGGAGCCTTTTGTTTGAGTGGAGCCTTTTGTCTGATTGCTGCCTTTTGTCTGTGTGGAGCCTTTTGTCTGAGTGGAGCCTTTTGTCTGATTGCTGCAAGTGGATTCTGATGTAGCAGGTGGAGTCTTTTCTTCTTCTTGGGCTTTTCTTGTTGGGCTTTTCTTCTATGGACTTCTGTTATAGCAGGTGGAGTCTTTTCTTCTTCTTGTGCTTTTCTTGTTGTGCTTTTCTTCTATGGACTTTTCATTTATGGACTTTTCTTGTTCTTGTAGGACTTTTCTTTTTATAACATACAGAGGAGGTATTCAAAACAAACAAGATTATACCCCCGAAATGAAAACATAAGATCTTTTCTTTTCTTTTCTTTTTTCTTTTCTCTTTTCTTTTTTCCTTTCTTTTATCAAGTAGCTAGGACTGTTTTGCTTACATAGCATATGGGTCTTGTGCAAACTATTCTGGATCATCCACTGGAGAGGGTGGTGGAGTAGGGTCTTGGTCTTCACAGCTGCTAGTAAAACTTTGTTTTTCTTGGGCCAAATACTTTTGAAAAGCTTGAAAAGCTTCCCATTGTAGTAGTTGCACTAATTGGTCTTTTGATAGAGAAGGAGAAGGGTTCTTTTTTGGAGGAGGAGTAGAAGTTGTGGTTTTGACTATTGTAGGAGAAATTGTTGGTTGTGGTTTCTTTTGCATGATAGTTAATCTTACTTTCTCAGTGGTTAAAGTGGAAATAATAAACTTTTCCCACCATCTAATTTTAAAGTGGTGACAAAGGGTAAGAGGATAGCCTTGTGGATGTATCTGTAGGGTCTCATAAGTCCAACAGAAGATTAAAGCAACACCAAAATCATGGTGGAAATGAAGGGATTTTGTGAAGGGTCTTTCTTCAGAATGGTGAAGGTAGTATTTCTGGGCTTTTCTTGTTCTTGTAGGACTTTTTTTTATAACATACAGAGGAGGTATTTAAATCAGACAAGATTATACCCCCCGAAATGAAAACATAAGATGTTTTCTTTTCTTTTCTTTTTTCTTTTCTTTTTTCTTTTCTTTTTCCTTTCTCTTATCAAGTAGCCAGGACTGTTTTCCTTACATAGCATATGGGTCTTGTGCAAAAAATGAAAAAGTGCCAATTTTTTTGAAAAAGGCTAAAATTGAAATCGTTGAGAAAAAGAAAAAAAATGAAAAAGAGCCAAAAATTTGAAAAAAGGCTAAAATTGAAATCCTGGGATAGGTCGAAAACCTGAAAAGGCGGCCTAGGTAATAAGCAGGTGGCTTGGACCAACATTAGGCTGGGGTAATAATTGGTCAAGAGTGATGTGAGCATATTGTGAGCCCATCTATTGAAAAATGAAATGAGTGGCTTGGTGAAAACCCGAAAGGGCACCTTGGCAAAATGAGTGAAAAGAAGAAGAGTGATTTTTAGGATTCCTCATTTTTCCTGGCGTGGCGACATAAGAAGAGGTGATATAAGGAGGATTTGGATAGGTCACTCTAGAGGTATAAGAAGATAAATGGGAGATAGGATTAGATTTTTATTCACTCTATGGTGTTTGGGATAAGCTTGGGGGAAATACTCTGCTTTCCTTTTAGCTTGATTGTGTGTGGTGTTGATTGGCGTTGTGTTATGTTGTGCTGTGATTATTGTATGGGTGCCTGGAGTTTATTATTAGGTGTGATTCTTGGAGGGGTTGAGTTTTCTATGCTTCCTGAAACCTTGGGGATTGATTGGAGGAGTAGGTTTACTTTAGCTTACTCGAGGACGAGCAAGGTTTAAGCATGGGGGATTTGATCGGCACTATTTTGTAGTGCATTTCTAGGGGTTGTTACCAGGTTTGAGGTGCCATTTGGATGGATTTAGTGCACAACTGTGGATTATGGAGTTAGAGAGGAGAAGTGTGGATTTGGTGGTCTAGAGAAGCAAATTGAAGATATCCAGAGGAAGAGGAGTTGACCACTGAGGAGACGAAGAAGAACCAAGGAGAGAGTCCACACGAGAGTAGAAGAACAATGTGCTGAATTCAATTGATTCATTCTCTTTACTCAGATGTCCAAATGGAGTGATTACAATTCGATGAGTTAGCTCTTGAAGTCTACTGCAAGTCCTCAAAATATGAGCGCAATCCGAGTTGGGAATCCAAAGTTATGGCGTTTTTACGGAAGTGTCGCAGGAGCTGAACCGAAGAAATCTGGCGGCGACAGCCGCCAGGCTTACGGAGACCGCCGCCGTGTCGGATGCGAAACCGAACCACTTTTCCTTAATTTGTTATTTTGGATTATTATTATTATTTTTTATTATTTCATTTTTGACCTTTTTGGAAGACCTTATTATTTTCTAGTATTTAGGGTTAGAAGGGAGCTTGGCCTCCCTTACTCTCGAACCCTAATTTCATCTTTTCCCTTTCTACGTACTTTGCTATGAAGAACTAAGCCATTCTTGCTTAGTCAGACGCTGAAGCTTTCGTTTTGATTCAGTTGTGAGATTCTCGTTCCTTATCTATTGCATGGATTTTATCTATTCTCTTGCTTGATTGCTTATGATTAATATTGATAATCTCTAGCCTGCGCAACTAGGGTTTGTTTCTATTGATTGATTGCTAGATCTAGATTATTACTGGTTGAGCATATCTATTTCAGAGTAGCAACTGCATCGTACTAGTATCTGGTTGTGCTAGTCTTATGCAGAAGAGAGCTGATTTACATTCTAGGATAAAAGCTGGTTGTTTTACGCTAGAATTGTATCCAACTATATTCCTATCCGTAACGCTGCTGTTAAATTGAATCTTGATAGTTTCAGGGTTGTTTAATTAGTTAGTGCTAATAGTATCTGGTTGTGCTATTAGTTATATCTGAAAAAGAATTGGAATTTCCATTGCATGAGATATTGAATGAGTTTCTAGGATCAACTTGTCATACGAATAGTGGATGTTTGTTTGACTGAGCTATTTCCCCATCACTGATTTCACAACTTTTAGTTTGTTTGCCTTTGCATGCTTAGATTTACTAAAACATACAAAACCCCCCTTTGGTTACTTTGGATTGACATATAAATTGCATATAACGATAGACTCTGTCTCCCTGTGGACTCGACCTTTACTTACCTAGGACTACGGTTTAAGGTTTGTTTGAACATTTTGCATAGCTGGAATTATCACGACAAATTCCTGTTATCAGTCGGACCAATCGGAGGCACAAAGGACATTGAGTATTTTGCATTTAGAGAAGGAGATGCGTGATGGGTCTATTGTACACATTGTGTGAGAGATTTCTGCAGAGCCAGAGTCTACTAGGATGAACTCATAGAACTTTTGGGTTTCAGAGGGGTTATCAGAGAACCAATGAAGACCAGTAGGGAAGAGTCTTTTGATGTATGGTTCTAGTTGGTTTTGTGAAATAGGAGAATGTTCTGGTGTGAGGTAGACTGAGGCAATGGGACATGGTTTTAAGAAATACTGGAAAAAGGGGCTGTCTTTTTTGGGATCTGTTTTAACAGGAGTCTTTGGTGTCAAATGGGCCTGGTTGTAGGGAAGAGGTGGAAAGCTTGAGAGAGCTTGGAATCTGTTATGTACTGGGATCAGGGTAGAAGAGGAAGATGGACTGATATAGTCCTGGGGAGTCTGTTTTCTGTCTTTAGGGTCCATACCTGAAAAAGCCTTTTATAAAAAGGGTAGACGAGCAAGACGATCTTTGACTTCTTTTTCAAGCTCTTGTAGATATCTGCTAAGTAGCACTTCCTCCGAGCTCAACTAATTCTTTAATAGCTGGTATCCAAAGACTTAATTCAAGCTGTTCTTTGCACCTTTTGAAATGACCTCTCATAGACAAAATTCTTTTATCCCTGGAATTTTTTTGTAAGAAAATATGAGAAGGGGAAATTGGTTTAAAACGGGATTTCTCTGTCTTTTAAAACTTTTGAAATTTGTAAATTAGCCATTCTGGTAGTGTTAAAAATGATATTATTCAAGTTATCTATGCGCTCTAATTGGGACCAAACTTGTTCTAAGTCTTTGTCATTGCTTGTTTCAAAAGATAAACGGGCTTTTTGAAGGGATCTGTGGAAAAAAGGAATTCGCCATTGACTGTAAATTTCTTTCTTTAGATCGTTGTAAAACTTCATTTATCCTGTTGATTTTCCCTGTAAAAAATTCTCTTGTGAGGAAATATGGTAAAGAATTATTTTTTCCTTTTATAAATTCTATTTTGAAGTCGAATACAGAAACAATAGCTTGCCATCTAGCAAAGATCTGTTTTGAAACTAGATTTTGAACATCTTTTTGCAAAATTTCTTTAGCGGATTGACAGTCAACTCGAAGAAGAAGTTCTTTGTTATATAAATCATCTTGAAACTTAGAGATACAGGATACTATGGATAAGACTTCTTTTTTAACAGTACTATAATTCTTTTGTTGTCTAGAACAGACACCAGAGTAGCATCTAACAAGGGTTTCTTTAGTTTGATTAGGTAGTCTTTGTTTAAGAATGCCACCAAAGCCTAATTCTGAGGCATCTGTTTCTACTATCATGAAAGCAGAGGGGTGAGGAATACTAGCACAGGGTAGGGATTTGACCTTTTCTTAAAGGAGTTGGATTACCTTGGTATGCTCAGTAGTCCAAGTAGGTGGATTTTTCTCGAGTCTTTGAAATAAAGGGGCACAGATTTGTCTAAGGTTAGGGAAGAAGTCAGAGATGTAGTTTAGACATCCAAGAAATCTTTGTAATTGGTTTCTGTCTTTTATCTCATATTGGAATCTATTGGTGAACTCAATGCTTCTGTTTATTAGTTTGATTGTTTGGTTATGAATGTTATCGCCTAAGAACCTAATTTGTGTTTGGAATAATTTTTTTTTTGAGGCCGATACAGCCAACCCATTCTTTTCTATTATGTATAAGAAAGTATTAAGGTGTTTGAAATGTTCTTCGATACTTTTAGAAAAGACTAGAACATCATCAATGTAGACTATTGTAAAATTTGAGTAAGGGTTGAAGATATCGTTCATGATTTTTTGGAATTCCGATGGGGCATTTTTTAGGCCAAATGGCATTACATTCCATTCATAATGTCCAAAAGGAACTGCGAAGGCTGTTTTATACCTATCTTTGTTTTCTATCTGGATTTGCCAAAATCCACTCTTCATGTCAAATTTTGGATAGATCTTAGAACCAGATAGTCTATTAAGAAGATATATTTTGTTAGGAATAGGGTATCTAATCCATTGTAAGGCTTTGTTTAAAGGTTTGTAGTTAATGACAAGTCTAGGGACTCCTCTTTCTTTTTCAGCTTGTTTATTAACATAAAAGGCTGCACAACTCCAGGGAGATTTAGAGGGCCTTATAAGTTGTTTGAGTAGGAGGGAGTCTATTTCTTTTTTACAAAATTGTAGGAGTTCCTGATTCATTTGTATGGGTCTAGCTGATAAGCACTACTTTGTAGGGCTTAAGTAAGAGTCTTTAGAGGGTTTATTGGTGCCATTCGGGTAGATCTAGGCACATTCATGTGCAAGGCGTTTGGAGGCGAAGTTTAGTGTTTATGGAGGTGTTTGAGTGATTTTGGATATCAAGGAGACACCGAAGAAGGAAGCCACCAAGGAAAGCTGCCAAAGGAGTGAAGAGACGAGTTGAGGAGCGGTGCGAGAGATCGCAAGGAAGAGCCATAGACGAGGAGATGTTCTGGATCCTTGCCGCACCCGCGCCGAAGGCCACCGCCGCCAGCGGTGGAAGGAGCAGAAAGAAGACAAGCTACTGGATAATGGCTGCACCCAGCGCCAGCCTCACCGCACCCGCGGCGAGATCGTCAGAGAACTGGAGCTACTGTAAATTGGCCGCACCCGGCGGTGGAGCCACCGCACCCGCGGTGGAGACGCGCTGAAAGTCTTTTACGAGTTTTCTTATTCCCGTTTTATTTTATTTCCGAAACTTTATTTCCAAGTTTGTTATTTTTCTTTTCTTTATTTCTGAATTATTACTTTAGTATTTAAGTTAGGTTTAAGACTCTTTAAGAGGAGCATCTATTTCTCTAACCCTAGTTGCCACCTTTCTACGTTTTTCTCACAAATCGTAATGGAGAACTAAACCTCCATTGTTGCACTTGACAGTTTGAAGCCAGCAATTGATTGGTTGTGAGTTTTCTACTCTTGTTCGTTTTCCTATCTAGTTGGATTAATTCTCTTGTGCTTGATTGTTTATTGGTCTATGTTGATTTATCTAGATTGATCACCTAGGTTTATTGATATCTTCCTAATTGCTAGGACTTGTGATTCCGGGTTCGGGTTGCATATCTAGTAGCGAACACGATTGTGCGTATAGGGGATCCGAGCGCATAATTGTGTGAGAGAGTTAATTGCATGCTTATAGTAACGGGTTATTTCTATTGCATGTGTCTTGTTAATCCTTGGTTGAATGCTATTGCTTTATTGAGTTCTGAAGGTTTTCGGATTTGATTTAGTAATAAGTACTATTAGGGCTGGTAGAACTAATAGTTATCTATGATCGGGATAAGAACAACTATAGGAATATTAAGAACTTGAGATTGATAGAATTCCGTGATCGACCTTTCTATTGTTGTGTGGATCTCTGTTGAGTGTGGCGCTTTTTCCCTTATTATTTACAACCATTATTTGCGGACTGTTTATTTGCTTTCTTATTGCTTGTTACGAAACACAAACAAACCCCCCCTAGTTCCTAGTTGGTAATAACGAATTGCACAAATTGATAACCTGACTCTCTGTGGGATCGACCCTGTCTTGCTTACTATACTACTTAGTAGGTATTTTGGGATTTATTTGATAGGCATCACGACTTTAGCCCTGTCAAATTTGGCGCCGTTGCCGGGGAGTCAAATTTTTTGTTTTTGTGATTTGTTTGTTACTAACCCTTGGTGTGGATCTATCTTATGGTCCACACTCGTGCTACTAATTCACCGCTTCTTGATTTTGATCCAGAGATTGAGAGAACTCTTTCACAGGGTCGCAGAGTGAACCGTACTTTGGTTTTTGACAACCCTGCATTCGAGATGGGTGACGCTGATAGAACGTTGAGACAGTTGACTGCACCGAACCTGCAGCAGCAACCGCTGGCTGTGGTGATCCCTGCTATGGGAGAGAACGTGAACTTTGAGTTAAAGCCGGGGCTGATTCATTTGCTCCCAACTTTCCATGGATTGGCTGGAGAGGACCCAATCAAGCATCTGGGTAAATTCCACACAGTCTGCATGAGCATGAAACCGGCAAATGTTACTGAGGAGCAGATAAAGATGAGAGCTTTTGGGTTCACCTTGAAGGACACTGCTGATGACTGGTATTACCATCTTCCTACTGGGAGCATTGACACATGGACTAAGCTACACAAGGCTTTTCTTGAGAAGTATTTCCCTGCAAAGAAGACAAACAGTTTAAAGAAAGCTATTAGCAACATTGAGCAGGAAGCTGATGAGAGCCTTTATGATTATTATGAGCGGTTCAAGAGACTTTGCTCAAGCTGTCCATTCCACGGGTATTCCAACCAAGACCTGGTGCTTCATCTCTATAATGGGCTGCTCGACAATGAGAGGAGGATGGTTGACGCTGCATGTGGTGGCAATATTCTCAACACAACACCGGCAACTGCTATGGAGAAGATTCAGGAGATGGCAGAGGGCACGGGAAATTTCGGTAGATCTTCTACCAAAAGAGGAGTCAATGCTGCTGACTCTAGTCGCTCTTCGTATGCCAATGATATTGCTGAGTTGAAGGACATGGTGAGGAGACTTACGCTGCAAGGAACTCCTCAACAACTAAAAGCGTGTGGGGTCTGTGCCGATCAATTCCACCCTACCGACGCTTGTCCTCAACTACAAGATGATGCACCCGCTGAAGTAAACGCTGTAGGAGGTTATGGCAATCCAAGACCTCGGCATGATCCCTACTCCAACACGTACAATCCGGGATGGAGAGACCACCCAAATTTCAGATGGAGGGATCAACCGAATCAATAACAACAACCTCAGTTTCAACCACAACAACAGCAAAGGCCGGCCTATGTACCAAGGCCGCAAGCACCACAACCCAATGCGTCTCCTTCAACTGAAGATATGCTCAAAACACTAACGCAACACTTCGCCACTCACATCCAAGCTACGACGTCGAGTATTAAGAATCTGGAGACACAGATGGGACAGATGGCTGAGGCGATTACAAGGATTGATCAGCGGAATTCGGGGAATCTACCATCTCAAATGGTAGTGAACTCGAAGGAAAACGTTAGCGCGGTAACCCTAAGAAGTGGGAAGCAATTGCATGTCGGTCCGAGTGCTGAAGAGGACGACTCAGAGAAAGAGAGTATTCTGGAGAATGACCGCACCCAGCAGCAAGGTGGCCGCACCCGCGATGAGCACGAACTGGAACAACAGAAGGTTTCTGTAAATCGGCCGTACCCGGCGGTGTAACTTGCCGCACCCGCGGCAAGCGGTGATTTTTCTCGAGAAATTTCTGGAAGTCTGCCGCACCCGGCGGTGACGTCTCACCGCACCCGCGGTGAGTCTTCTGGGACTGCTAATGAGCCTTACGTCGACGATTACGTTCGTCCATACTTCCCTCCTCTCGGTTCCGAGAAGCCACCCGCCCCTTTTCCAGAGGCGCTCAAGGAGAGAAGGGTAGTTGATGACAAGGACCTCTTTGAGACATTCAGCAAGTGCGAGGTCAACATCCCATTGCTCAAGCTAGTGAAGAGCATCCCCAAGTATGCTCGGTTCTTGAAGGAGCTTTGCACGATAAAGAGGAACCAAAAGCTGAAGGGCAAACAAAAGGTCAAGGTGAGCGAGCGCGTCTCTGCAGTGTTCCAACAACGTATACCCAAGAAGTGCACCGATCCAGGTATGGTGAGCATTTCCTGTGTTATAGGTGATACTAAATTTGATAGAGCTATGCTTGATCTATGAGCTTCTATTAATGTGTTGCCTTTCTCTCTCTATAAATCTCTTGGATTGGGACCTTTGCATGAAACATGAATTGTTGTGCAACTTGCTGATAGGTCTAGTGTTTACCCTAAGGGGGTAGTTGAGGATGTTTTGGTCATGGTTGACAATTTGATATTCCCTGCTGATTTCTTTGTCCTAGATATGGAACATGATGAGCATGCGGCCCCTATTCTGCTAGGAAGGCCTTTCTTAAAAACTGCTAGGACTAAGATAGATTATGTAAGTGGGACACTTACTATGGAATTCGATGGGGAGGTGGTTCAATTCAACATTTATGATGCTATGAAACACCCTATTGATGACCATTCTTTGTGCTCTATTGATGTGATTGAACCCATTGTACAAGATGTATTTGATATTTCTGGTATTGATGAGTTGCAATCTATTATTGAGAATGACATAGATGAGTTCCACACGGAATATGCTTTGTCAACTAACATGCAGGTAGTCTTATCTCAGATAGAGGTAAACGGTAAGCTTCCTATTGAACCTTTGGGCATTGGCCCCACCTTGCTAACACCGTGCGAGAAGCTCGTTCCTTCTGTTGTGCAGGCTCCCGAGAGTGAACTCAAGCAACTCCCGGATCACCTCAAGTACGCTTTTCTTGGAGTCAACGACACTTTGCCAGTCATTGTGTCTAGTAAGCTTTCAAAGGAGCAAGAGGAGAAGCTAGTGGAGATCTTGAAGGAGCACAAGACTGCGCTGGGATGGACCATTGCCGATATCAAAGGGATTAGTCCCTCAACATGTATGCATCAGATCCTCCTAGAAGATGACGCCAAGCCGTCCAGACAACCACAGAGGAGATTGAACCCACCTATGATGGAGGTGGTGAAGAAGGAGGTGCTGAAACTCCTTCAAGCGGACATGATCTTCCCTATTTCCGACAGTCGTTGGGTCAGCCCACTCAGGTTGTTCCCAAGAAGGGAGGTATTACAGTGGTTGAGAACCAACAAGGAGAGTTGGTCCCTACAAGGACGGTGACGGACTGGAGAGTTTGCATTGATTACCGCAAGCTGAATGCGGTAACTCGAAAGGATCACTTCCCTTTGCCATTCATCGATCAAATGCTAGAACGCCTTGCTGGGCGCCCCTACTACTGCTTTCTAGATGGATATTCAGGATACTTCCAGGTGGCCATAGCGCCAGAAGACCAAGAGAAGACTACCTTTACATGTCCTTTTGGCACTTTTGCATACCGCAGAATGCCTTTTGGATTATGTAACGCACCCGGTACTTTTCAACGATGTATGGTTAGTATCTTCTCTGAGTATATTGAGAATTTTATTGAGGTATTCATGGATGATTTTACGATACATGGGGATAGCTTTGATAAATGTTTGGACCATTTGACACTTGTGCTTAAAAGATGTGTTGAAACTAACTTAGTTTTAAATTCTGAAAAGTGTCATTTTATGGTTGAACAAGGGATTGTGTTAGGTCATATTGTCTCTGCTAAGGGTATTGAGGTCGATAAGGCAAAGATTGATGTAATTCAGTCTTTGCCTTATCCTACTAATGTGCGTGAAGTTCGTTCCTTCCTAGGCCATGCAGGTTTCTATCGCAGGTTTATCAAGGACTTTTCCAAGATCTCATCACCCTTGTGCGAGCTGCTGAAGAAAGAGGTGACATTTGATTTGAATGAGGAGTGCAAGAGGGCGTTTGATTGCTTGAAAGAACGCCTGACAAGTGCACCAATCATCCAAGCACCGGACTGGTCAAAACCGTTCGAGATCATGTGTGATGCCAGCGATTATGCAGTTGGAGCAGTTTTGGGACAAAAAGAGGGAAGAGCCTCTCATGTGATTCACTACGCGTCCATGACTCTGAATGGCGCACAAAGAAACTACTCCACTACTGAGAAGGAGATACTGGCTGTGGTGTTTGTCTTGGAGAAATTCAGGCAATATCTTTTGGGAGTGAAGGTGAATATATACACGGATCACGCCGCCCTTCGTTATCTAATGACGAAGAAGGAGGCGAAGCCGCGATTGATTCGATGGGTTCTCCTGCTGAGTGAGTTCGATGTGGAGATACGGGACAAGAAAGGAGCGGAGAACTTGCTGGCGGATCATTTGAGTAGGTTGGTGAACGAGGAGGACAAACCCGGGAAGCAAACTCCCATCCATGGAAACTTCCCGGACGACACCCTTTTTCGAGTGGATATTCTGGAACAACACCGCAACCGGCGGCAAGACAACCGCACCCGCGGCGGGGAGACAGAACCACAAGCCCAAGTTTCTGCTATTTGGCCGCACCCGGCGGTGTCACCTGGTGCACCCGCGGCGAGTGGTGATTTTTCTGGCGAGTTTTCTGTTATTTGGCCGCACCCGACGATGACACATGCCGCACCCACGGCGAGAGAGACAGATCGAGATTTTTGTGATGTGAGCGCCTCTTCGCTCGAGGCGTACTTCCACAGGTCCTTTCTCGGGATTCGGTCCTTCCGGCCATGGTACGCCGACATCGTGAACTACTTGGTTCATGGGGAATTTCCCCCGGATCATACCAAGGCGCAACGAGAGAAGGTGTGGAGAGAAGCTCGGTACTACATCTGGGACGATCCTTATCTCTGGAGACACTGTGTCGATCAGGTAATCCGTCGATGTCTTCCGGATAACGAGGTACAATCTGTCCTTAGCTTTTGTCATTCTGAAGCATGCGGGGGTCATTTTGGTGCAAATAAGACTGCTAGAAAAGTATTAGATGCAGGTTTCTATTGGCCCCACATTTTTAGGGATGCCTTTGCGTTTTGCAAAGTTTGTGATAGATGTCAGAGGATGGGGAATATTTCTAGGAGGAATGAGATGCCTCAGTCTTCTTTGATTTTTTGTGAGGTCTTTGATGTGTGGGGTATTGATTTTATGGGACCCTTTCCTAGTTCTTATGGGAACCTATATATTTTGCTTGCGGTGGACTACGTTTCCAAGTGGGTGGAAGCGAAGGCCACCAAGACTGATGATTCTAAAGTTGTGGCAGGTTTCTTGAAAGAGAACATTTTTTCCAGGTTTGGAATCCCCAAGGCTTTGATTAGTGATCGGGGAACCCATTTCTGCAACAAGACTGTGACCGCCCTGCTGAAGAAATATCACGTCACACAGAAGGTTTCCACTGCCTATCATCCACAGACCAATGGGCAGGCTGAGGTGTCCAATAGAGAGATCAAGACGATTCTTGAAAAGACAGTGGCACCCAATAGGAAGGACTGGAGTTTGAGGCTGAACGATGCATTGTGGGCTTACCGCACTGCCTACAAGACTCCAATTGGGATGTCTCCTTTCCGGCTCGTATTTGGCAAAGCTTGCCATCTACCTGTGGAGCTGGAACACAAGGCATGGTGGGCGGTGAAGAAGTGCAACATGCAGATTGATGAGGTAGGAGAGTTTCGCAAGCTTCAGCTGCAAGAGTTGGAGGAGTTACGCCTTGACGCATACGAAAACGCTGTCATCTATAAGGCGAAAACCAAGGCATGGCATGACAATAATATCTTGCGAAAGGACTTCCACCCCGGTGATAAAGTCCTTTTGTTTCAATCTCGCCTGAAACTCTTTGCGGGAAAGCTGAGGTCGAAGTGGATAGGACCATATATTATCGCAGAGGTCTACCCACATGGCGCCGTTGACCTAATCGAGCCGACAACCCAGAAGACATTCAAGGTCAATGGTCAAAGGTTAAAACCTTACCATGAGGGTTTCCCCACTGAGGCGATTGATGAGATGGCTCTAGAGGAGCCAAGTGCTGAAAATGAATAGACGAGAGTCTACGTCGAGCCAACGACGTGAACCAAGGCGCTGCTCGGGAGGCAACCTGACGTATTGCTTTCTTTCCTTTTTCTTTTGTCTTTTCATCTTTCAGAGCTTAGTTAGGTAGTGCTTTCTTTCTTTTCGATTTCGCCTGCGAACTAACTTGCAGGTTCGAAGAATAAGACGAATGGAGTTCCTGGAGGCCCACCGCACCCGGCGGCCACATCACCGCACCCGCGGCAAGCCCCCTGTAGCACCGTAAAAAAAAAATGAAAAAAAAATGAAATTTTTTTTTTTGGGCCCCGTCCGGTACTACCTCCTTCCTCTCCTTCTCTAACCTAACCCCTCTCCCTCACCTCTCTCCCTCACAATCCCCCTCACGACCCTCCCTTTGCCTCCTCTCAACCCAAAATTCCCCCACACCCCAAACACCCACCAAATCCACACCTTTCTCGTCCAAATCTCGCCATTGCCTCTACATACCCGTAATCCCGCAGCAAATCCAACCTTTCTCACCAAAAACCCCATCTCCAAACCACACCTTCAACCCCATAACCATAACACCGCACCCCCCAAGATCCACCGCACCCGCGACAGATCTGAACCACCCAAGCCAAATCAACCCTCCCCAAGCCGAGACCCAACCCCTAGACCCAACCCCGGCTCGTGGAAGGCGAAGGAAATTCAAGGAAGCCATTTTCGCTCGCTCGAAAAATTGCCCAGATGCACCGCACCCGGCGGCATCTCTCTCACCGCACCCGCGGCGAGACTTCCAGTGCCTGTTTTCTGTTATTTGGCCGCACCCGGTGCCATCCTCACCGCACCCGCGGTAGACCCCCAGCAGCTTTTCCGTCTTCGTTTCGTGAGTCCTCCTTTGCCTCTTGCTCTCTACATCATTAATTCATAGCATGTCGAGATCGAGGAGAGTCGGGATGACCGATACAGAGAAGGAGAAATTGGTGATTGTCAATAAGCGGGCTGTGGTCCCGACTAAGTTCCTGGATAGGGGAACTCTTGAGGCTCTGGGGCTACTCGATTTCACGCAGATGTGTCTGGAGAAGATGGGCCTGGGGGGTTTTGTTGATGTGTCTGCCCCCACATCCGAGACTCTGTCGAGGCATTTCATCTCCACGTTTAGACTCACCATGGATGGTGAGAATCTTGTCTCGATCGCATTCAAGTATAAGGGGAAAGAGTACTCGGTAGACGCTGAGCAGGCGAGGGCTGCTATCGGGGTGACTAGGCCCCCCGCTGATGAGTGGATGAAGGGAACGAGCGAGGCCGCTCTGGTTGACTTCTGGGTGGGAGCCACTGGGCAGACATACCACGTGGGTGACGAATACAGTAACAAGTTTACTCACCCATGTCTGCGACTGCTCCACAAGTTGATTATGGGGACGCTACTGGGACACAAGGAGGACAACAAGGTCCCCCTGAAGGACCTCCACTGGCTATACTGTGCCTTGCCCCAGGCTACATTTGTCCCGGACTGGCTGAAGCTCATCCTCGAGGCCCTCCGGAGGATCCGCCGGGGAGAGAGGCGGGACATTGTTCAGGGTGGTTTGATCACCCGTATTGCTGAGACAGCCCTCCAGGTGGAGGATAGCGAGGAGCCCATCATCTCGCACGTGTTCGACGTCACCCGGCTGAGGGCAAATCACATGTTGCGGGTGACGAGAAAGCAGACATTCTGGTGCTCCTACTCTGACAGGATCCACCTCATGTTCCTCCCGAGAGAGATCCCATACAGCTCCACATACAGAGGGTGGTACATGCATCCCGACCCCACCCCAACTCCATTAGGGACGGTTGCGGCAGATTTTGTGGACGAGGGGGCCAGGCCTCGACAGAGGAGGAGAGCTGCTGGTAGCTCGAGCCAGGCCCCCGCTGCGGCTGAGGATGAGGAGATGGACGCTGCTGGCCCGGATGCCCCACCTATGGACCCATGGCAGGATATGATGTATCGCTAGATGGAGGCGATGAGTCTGCAGCAGCAGACTTGGCAGCAGGGCTTTGACAACCGCTTTGACGGGTTCCAGAGCCAGGCCTTCCAGCGGTTGGACAGGCAGGACGAGAGGTTGGAGCAGATGGATGAGCGGCTCCAGAGGCTAGGGGAGCAGCAGACACAGTATTTCGGCCAATACCCTTGGCCGCAGGGCCCACCACCGCAGTGAGTTTACTTTCTTTTCCCCCCTTTATTATGATTGTCTTCTATTTACACATTGAGGACAATGCGCACTTCAAGCATGGGGGAGGGAGTAGATTCATTACTTATCGTTATGTACAGTTTCAGTTTTCACTCTGTGTATTTTTGTACAGTTTTTGGATTCTGCATTGCATTCTACTCTAAAAAAAAAAACGAAAAAGCCAAAAAGATGAGAAAAGGCAGAGAAAATCTTGGGATGAGTTGAAAACCCGAAAGGGCAACTCAGGTAAAAAGCAGGTGACCCGGACCAGTGCTAGACTGGGGTAATATGAGGTCAAGAGTGACGTGAGATTATGTGAGCACATCTATGAAAAAAAATATGAGTGGCTTGGTGAAAACCCGAAAGGGCGCCTTGGCAAAATGAGCGAAAAAGAAGAAGAGTGATTTTAGGATTTCTCTTTATTCTTGGCGAGGCGTCATAAGAAGAGGAGTCAAAGAAGGATTGTCGGGTAGGTCACTCTAGGAGGCATAAGGAGTCATAGATGGAGGCTAGGATTAGAGGTTACTCACACTATTGGATGTCCGGGTTAAGCTTGGGGGAAGTACTCTGCTTGCCCCCAGGTTTGTTGATGATGAGGATGTGTTGTAGATGAGATTGGCGCCAGGAGTTTTGGCATGGGTTAGGTGACTCTTAGTTGGAGGATATGCTTCCTGAGACCTTGGGTGCTGCATTGGAGGAGTAGACTCTTTATTAGTTTACTCGAGGACGAGCAAAGGTCTAAGCATGGGGGAATTTGATAAGCACTACTTTGTAGGGATTAAGTAAGAGTCTTTAGAGGGTTTATTGGTGCCATTCGGGTAGATCTAGGCACATTCATGTGCAAGGCGTTTGGAGGCGAAGTTTAGTGTTTATGGAGGTGTTTGAGTGATTTTGGATATCTAGGAGACACCGAAGAAGGAAGCCACCAAGGAAAGATGCCAAAGGAGTGAAGAGACGAGTTGAAGAGCGGTGCGAGAGATCGCAAGGAAGAGCCATAGACGAGGAGACGTTCTGGATCCTTGCCGCACCCGCGCCGAAGGCCACCGCCACCAGCGGTGGAAGGAGCAGAAAGAAGACAAGCTACTGGATAATGGCCGCACCCAGCGCCAGCCTCACCGCACCCGCGGCGAGATCGTCAGAGAACTGGAGCTACTGTAAATTGGCCGCACCCGGCGGTGGAGCCACCGCACCCGCGGTGGAGACGCGCTGAAAGTCTTTTACGAGTTTTCTTATTCCCGTTTTATTTTATTTCCGAAACTTTATTTCCAAGTTTGTTATTTTTCTTTTCTTTATTTCTGAATTATTACTTTAGTATTTAAGTTAGGTTTAAGACTCTTTAAGAGGAGCATCTATTTCTCTAACCCTAGTTGCCACCTTTCTACGTTTTTCTCACAAACCCTAATGGAGAACTAAACCTCCATTGTTGCACTTGACAGTTTGAAGCCAGCAATTGATTGGTTGTGAGTTTTCTACTCTTGTTCGTTTTCCTATCTAGTTGGATTAATTCTCTTGTGCTTGATTGTTTATTGGTCTATGTTGATTTATCTAGATTGATCACCTAGGTTTATTGATATCTTCCTAATTGCTAGGACTTGTGATTCTGGGTTCGGGTTGCATATCTAGTAGCGAACACGATTGTGCATATAGGGGATCCGAGCGCATAATTGTGAGAGAGAGTTAATTGCATGCTTATAGTAACGGGTTGTTTCTATTGCATGTGTCTTGTTAATCCTTGGTTGAATGCTATTGCTTTATTGAGTTCTGAAGGTTTTCGGATTTGATTTAGTAATAAGTACTATTAGGGCTGGTAGAACTAATAGTTATCTATGATCGGGATAAGAACAACTATAGGAATATTAAGAACTTGAGATTGATAGAATTCCGTGATCGACCTTTCTATTGTTGTGTGGATCTCTGTTGAGTGTGGCGCTTTTTCCCTTATTATTTACAACCATTATTTGCGGACTGTTTATTTGCTTTCTTATTGCTTGTTACGAAACACAAACAAACCCCCCCTAGTTCCTAGTTGGTAATAACGAATTGCACAAATTGATAACCCGACTCTCTGTGGGATCGACCCTGTCTTGCTTACTATACTACTTAGTAGGTAGTTTGGGATTTATTTGATAGGCATCACGACTTTAGCCCTGTCACTAGCTTTAGTAGGAATGTCAATTTCTTTGAAGTCTTTTTCGTAAGGAAGTGAGACTTGATGTTTCTTTCTTTCCCAGAAAGCTGTAGGAGATTCAGAGCAGACACGTTTTTTAAATAATTCTTCTAGATCAAGGATCTGTTTTTGTAAACCAGGTTTTTCAAGTCTTTCTTCAATTTTAAGGTGTACAATTTCTTTACTGAGAGAGTGTAGGAATGATTTTTTCTTTGTTATAAGGTTTATGGTTCTGGTTATGGATGAAGATTGTAATATGGATATGTCTTTTTGTTTTATAGTAGAAATGAACTCGAAGCTTAACCTTTATCCTACAACGTCAGTATGCAAGCCATTTCTATCAACTACAAACAGATATATCTGTGTTAGGAAAGGTGTTCCTAGGATTATTTCTTGGGTAAGGCCTTTTACCATTATAAAGGAGTTCTTAAATCAATAACTATTGTTATAAACATAGGCCTTAGGGATCTTGTAGCTAAGGTTTATTCTTCCACCATTAGCATTATGGATCTTTTCAATACTTTTATAGTAAAATTTTGAAGGGATTAAATTTTCACAAATACAGTTGAGATCAGCTCCACTGTCAATTAGAGCAATAGTAGAGAGAGTAAAGTCTTCTATTTCTATGGTGATGTTAACATTCCATTTTTGAAAATTAATTTTATTTATTACTGAAACGAAACCTTCTTCTATGGGGGCAGACTCGTCTTCAGAGTGTTGTGAACTAGGGTTATTAGTCTTCGACAGTTTTAGATGAGTTATTCTGGTTTCGAGTTCAAGGTCTTTGGTTTCATTTATTAATAATTGCTTACTGAGGGTTTCAATATCTTTTTTAAGTTTTATACTTCAGCTTGTAAGTCTTTAGTTGTAATAGACGAAAATATTTTAGTGGGAGATTTCTTATTAATAATTTTAGAAATACTAAAGGGTTCTTCTAGTAAATAATTGAAATCTAAAATTACCAAATGAACCCAAGTTATAAACAGCAGGAAAAGAACTTATAAAACTAAAAATATAAATAGCAAAATAGAGGTTTATTGCGTGAACAGTAAATGTAATAGTGACTTTTTTGAATAGTAAAATTAAGGACGAAAGCAGGAAGAGAAATATGAACTGGAACATGAACTTTTATAAGAACATAAAGAAAACTTACAAACTGTTGTACAAGACTATTGTTGTAAACTTCGAAAGGATCTTGAAAAAGTTCAAAGAACTTCAAAGGAAGGCTTCTAGCTTAGGGGATTTTTTAGAGAGTTTCTCAACACATGAGAGTCTAAAAACTGATGTCTCAAAACAAATGAGGGCCTTTCTATTTTCAGAGAAAGAGAGGAGTGTAGTTTCTTTTGTTCGTACAACTTAATGGAACTGTTTCTTCACGAGTGGTCTTTACTGTAGTGAGTGGAGTCTTTTGTCTGAGTGGAGCCTTTTGTCTGATTGCTGCCTTTTGTCTGAGTGGAGCCTTTTGTCTGGGTAGAGCCTTTTGTCTGAGTGGAGTCTTTTGTCTAATTACTGCAAGTGGATTCTGTTGTAGCAGGTGGAGTCTTTTCTTCTTCTTGGGCTTTTCTTCTATGGACTACTGTTGTAGAAGGTGGAGTCTTTTCTTCTTCTTGGGCTTTTCTTATTGGGCTTTTCTTCTATGGACTTTTCATTTATGGACTTTTCTTGTTCTTGTAGGACTTTTCTTTTTATAACATACATAGGAGGTATTTAAAACAGACAAGATTATACCCCCCGAAATGAAAACATAAGATCTTTTCTTTTCTTTCTTCCTTTCTTTTATCAAGTAGCCAGAACTGTTTTGCTTACATAGCATATGGGTCTTGTTCAAACTGTTCGGGATCATCCACCGGAGAGGGTGGTGGAGTAGGATCTTGATCTTCACAGCTGTCAGTAAAACTCTGTTTTTCTTGGGCCAAATACTTTTGAAAAGCTTGAAAAGCTTCCCATTGTTGTAGTTGCTCCAATTGGTATTTTGATAGAGAAGGAGAAGGGTTCTTTTTTGGAGGAGGAGTAGAAGTTGTGGTTTTGACTATTGTAGGAGAAATCGTTGGTTGTGGTTTCTTTTACAGGATAGTTAATCTTACTTTCTTAGTGGTAAAAGTGGAAATGATAAACTTTTCCCACCATCTAATTTTAAAGCGGCGACAAAGGGTAAGAGGATAGCCTTGTGGATGTATCTGTAGGGTCTCATAAGTCTAACAGAAGATCCAAGCAACACCAAAATCACGGTGGAAACAAAGGGATTTTGTGAAGGGTCTTTCTTCGGAATGGTGAAGGTAAACATAAAATACCCTTTTAATCTCTGCTGGGTAAATATTTTATGTGGCCCCAAAAGTAAGCCACTATTCATAAAACCAAATTGGGAAACCATTGGGGCAGTGTTTGTCAAAAAAGAAGAACCATGAGTGGTTAAATGGTCTAAGCAGGAATGTTCTTTCCCAAGCATCTTTGTAGTCTTGGTAAGAATAGCCTGAGAGATTTGGAATGGCATTTGGAAGGGAGAAGGACTTTAAGGTCCAAGGGTCGGACCAATCGGAGGCACAAAGGACATTGAGTATTTTGCATTTAGAGAAGGAGACGCGTGATGGGTTTATTGTACACATTGTGTGAGAGATTTCTGCAGATCCAGAGTCTACTAGGATGAACTCATAGAACTTCTGGGTTTTAGCGGGGTTATCAGCAAACCAATGAAAACCAGCAGGGAATAGTCTTTTGATGTATGGTTCTAGTTGGTTTTGTGAAATAGGAGAATGTTCTGGTGTGAGGTAGATTGAGGTAATATGACATGGTTTTAAGAAATACTGGAAAAAGGGGCTGTCTTTTTTGGGATCTGTTTTAACAGGAGTCTTTGGTGCCAAATGGGCCTGGTTGTAGGGAAGAGCTGGAAAGCTTGAGAGAGCTTGGAATCTGTTATGTACTAGGATTAGGGTAGAAGAGGAAGATGGACTGATATAGTCCTAGGAAGTCTGTTTTCTGTCTTTAGGGTCCATACCTGAAAAAGCCTTTTATAAAAAGGGTAGACGAGCAAGACGATCTTTGACTTCTTTTTCAAGCTCTTATAGATATCTGCTAAGGCTAGTACTTCCTCCGACCTCAACTAATTCTTTAATAGCTGGTATCCAAAGACTTAATTCAAGCTATTCTTTGCACCTTTTGAAATGACCTCTCATAGACAAAATTCTTTTATCCTTGGAAATTTTTTGTAAGAAAATATAAGAAGGGGAAATTGGTTTAAAACAGGATTTCTCTGTCTTTTAAAACTTTTGAAATTTGTAAATTAGCCATTCTGGTAGTGTTAAAAAGGATATTATTCAAGTTATCTATGCGCTCTAATTGGGACCAAACTTGTTCTAAGTCTTTGTCATTGCATGTTTCAAAAGATAAACGGGCTTTTTGAAGGGATCTGCGGAAAAAAGGAATTCGCCATTGACGGTAAATTTCTTTCTTTAGATCGTTGTAAAACTTCATTTATCCTGTGGATTTTACCTGTAAAAAATTCTCTTGTGAGGAAATCTGGTAAAGATTTTTTTCCCTTTTATAAATTCTATTTTGAAGTCGAATACAGAAACAATAGCTTGCCATCTAGCAAAGATCTGTTTTGAAACTAGATTTTGAACATCTTTTTGCAAAATTTCTTTAGCGGATTGACAGTCAACTCAAAAAAGAAATTCTTTGTTATATAAATCATCTTGAAACTTAGAGATACATGATACTATGGACAAGACTTCTTTTTTAACAGTACTATAATTCTTTTGTTGTCGAGACCAGACACCAGAGTAGCATCTAACAAGGGTTTCTTTAGTTTGATTAGGTAGTGTTTGTTTAAGAATGCCACCAAAGCCTAATTCTGAGGCATCTGTTTCTACTATCATGAAAGCAGAGGGGTGAGGAATACTAGCACAGGGTAGGGATTTGACCTTTTCTTTAAGGAGTTGGATTACCTTGGTATGCTCAGTAGTCCAAGTAGGTGGATTTTTCTTGAGTCTTTCAAATAAAGGGGCACAGATTTGTCTAAGGTTAGGGAAGAAGTCAGAGATGTAGTTTATACATCCAAAAAATCTTTGTAATTGGTTTTTGTCTTTTATCTCATCGGGGAATCTGTTGGTGAACTCAATGCTTATGTTTATTGGTTTGATTGTTAGGTTATGAATGTTATGGCCTAAGAACATAATTTGTGTTTGGAATAATTTTATTTTTGAGGCCGATACAGCCAGCCCATTCTTATCTATTATGTATAAGAAAGTATTAAGGTGTTTGAAATATTCTTCGATACTTTTAGAAAAGACTAGAACATCATCAATGTAGACTATTGTAAAATTTGAGTAAGGGTTGAAGATATCATTCATGATTTTTTGGAATTCCGATGGGGCATTTTTTAGGCCAAATGGCATTACATTCCATTCATAATGTCCAAAAGGAACTGCGAAGGCTGTGTTATACCTATCTTTGTTTTCTATTTGGATTTGCCAAAATCCACTCTTCATGTCAAATTTTGAATAGATCTTAGAATCATATAGTCTATTAAGTAGATCTCTTTTGTTAGGAATAGGGTATCTAATCCATTGTAAGGCTTTGTTTAAAGGTTTGTAGTTAATGACAAGTCTATGGACTCCTCTTTTTTTCCAGCTTGTTTATTAACATAAAAGGCTGTACAGCTCCATGGTGATTTAGAGGGCCTTATAAGTTGTTTGAGTATGAGGGAGTCTATTTCTTTTTTACAAAATTGTAGGAGTTCCTGATTCATTTGTTTGGGTCTAGCTTTAGTAGGAATGTCAATTTCTTTAAAGTCTTTTTCGTAAAGAAGTGAGACTTGATGTTTCTTTCTTTCCTAGAAAGCTGTAGGAGATTCAGAGCAGACACGTTTTTTAAATAATTCTTCTAGATCAAGGATCTGTTTTTGTAATCCAGGGCTTTCAAGTCTTTCTTCAATTTTAAGGTGTACAATTTCTTTACTGAGAGAGTGTAGGAATGATTTTTTCTTTGTTATAAGGTTTATAGTTCTGGTTATGGATGAAGATTATAATGTGGATATGTCTTTTTGTTTTATAGGGGAAATGAACTCGAAGCTTAACCTTTTTCCTACAACCTCAGTATGCAAGCCATTTCTATCAACTACAAACGGATATATCTGTGTTAGGAAAGGTGTTCCTAGGATTATTTATTGGGTAAGGCATTTTACCATTATAAAGGAGTTCTTAAAGCAATAACTATTGTTACAAACAGAGGCCTTAGGGATCTTGTAGCTAAGGTTCATTCTTCCACCATTAGCATTATGGATATTTTCATTACTTTTATAGAGATACAGTTGAGATCAGCTCCACTGTCAATTAGAGCAATAGTAGAGAGAGTAAAGTCTTCTATTTTTATGGTGATATTAACATACCATTTTTGAAAATTAATTTTATTTATTACTGAAAGGAAACCTTCTTCTATAGGGGCAGACTCGTTTTCAGAGTGTTGTGAACTAGGGTTATTAGTCTTCGACAATTCTAGATGAGCTATTCTGGTTTCAAGTTCAAGGTCTTTGGTTTCATTTATCAATAATTGCTTACTGAGGGTTTCAATATCTTTTTTAAGTTTGTTAACTTCAGGTTGTAAATCTTTAGTTATAATAGAGGAAAATATTGTAGTGGGAGATTTCTTATTAATAATTTTAGAAATACTAAAGGGTTCTTCTAGTAAAGAACTGAAATCTAAAATTACCAAATGAACCCAGGTTATAAACAGCAGGAAAAGAGCTTATAAAACTAAAAATATAAATAGCAAAATAGAAGTTTACAGCGTGAACAGTAAACATAATAGTGACTTTTTTGAATAGTAAAATTAAGGACGAAAGCAGGAAGAGAAATATGAACTAGAACAGAAACTTTTATAAGAACATAAAGAAAACTTACAAACTGTTGTACAAGACTATTGTTGTAAACTTTGAAAGGATCTTGAAAACGTTCAAAGAACTTCAAAGGAAGGCTTCTAGCTTAGGGGATTTTTTAGAGAGTTTCTCAGCACATGAGAGTCTAAAAACTGATGTCTCAAAACAAATGAGGGCCTTTCTATTTATAGAGAAAGAGAGAAGTGTAGTTTCTTTTGTTCGTACAACTTAATGGAACTGTTTCTTCACGAGTGGTCTTTACTGTAGTGAGTGGAGTCTTTTGTCTGAGTGGAGCCTTTTGTCTGAGTGGAGCCTTTTGTCTGATTGCTGCCTTTTGTCTGAGTGGAGCCTTTTGTCTGGGTGGAGCCTTTTGTCTGAGTGGAGCCTTTTGTCTGATTGCTGCAAGTGGATTCTGTTGTAGCAGGTGGAGTCTTTTCTTCTTCTTGGGCTTTTCTTGTTGGGCTTTTCTTCTAAGGACTTTTCATTTATGGAATTTTCTTGTTCTTCTAGGACTTTCATTTTTATAACATACAGAGGAGGTATTTAAAACAGACAAGATTATACCCCCCGAAATGAAAACATAAGATCTTTTCTTTTCTTTTTTCTTTTCTCTTTTCTTTTTTCCTTTCTTTTATCAAGTAGCCAGGATTGTTTTGTTTACATAGCATATGGGTCTTGTGCAAACTGTTCTGGATCATCCACCGGAGAGGGTGGTGGAGTAGGGTCTTGATCTTCACAGCTGCCAGTAAAACTCTATTTTTCTTGGGCCAAATACTTTTGAAAAGCTTGAAAAGGTTCCCATTGTTGTAGTTGCTCCAATTGATCTATTGATAGAGAAAGAGAAGGGTTCTTTTTTGGAGGAGGAGTAGAAGTTGTGGTTTTGACTATTGTAGGAGAAATCGTTGGTTGTGGTTTCTTTTGCAGGATAGTTAATCTTACTTTCTCAGTGGTTAAAGTGGAAACAATAGAGTTTTCCCACCATCTAATTTTAAAGAGGCGGCAAAGGGTAAGAGGATAGCCTTGTGGATGTATCTATAGGGTCTCATAAGTCCAACAGAAGATCCAAGCAACACCAAAATCACGGTGGAAACGAATGGATTTTGTGAAGGGTCTTTCTTCGGAATAGTGAAGGTAAACATAAAATGCCCTTTCAATCTCTGCTGGGTAAATATTTTTTGTGGCCCCAAAAGTAAGCCACCATTCATAAAACCAAATTGGGAAACCATTGGGGCAGTGTTTGTCAAAAAAGAAGAACCATAAGTGGTTAAATGGTCTAAGCATGAATGTTCTTTCCCAAGCATCTTTGTAGTCCTGGTAAGAATAGCCTGGGAGATTTGGAATGGCATTTGGAAATGAGAAGGACTTTAAGGTCCAAGGGTCGGATCAATCGGAGGCACAAAGGACATTGAGTATTTTGCATTTAGAGAAGGTGATGCGTGATGGGTTTATTGTACACATTGTGTGAGAGATTTCTGCAGAGCCAGAGTCTACTAGGATGAACTCATAGAATTTTTGGGTTTTAGAGGGGTTATCAGAGAACCAATGAAGACCAGAAGGGAAGAGTGTTTTGATGTATGGTACTAGTTGGTTTTGTGAAATAGGAGAATGTTCTAGTGTGAGGTAGATTGAGGTAATGGGACATGGTTTTAAGAAATACTGGAAAAATGGGTTGTCTTTTTTGGGATATGTGTTAATAGGAGTCTTTGGTGCCAAATGGGCCTGGTTGTAGGGAAGAGGTGGAAAGCTTGAGAGCGCTTGGAATTTATTATGTACTGGGATCAGGGTAGAAGAGGAAGATGAACTGATATAGTCCTAGGGAGTCTGTTTTATGTCTTTAGGGTCCATACCTGAAAAAGCCTTTTATAAAAAAGGGTAGACGAGCAAGACGATCTTTGACTTCTTTTTCAAGCTCTTGTAGATATCTGCTAAGGCTAGCACTTCCTTCGAGCTCAACTAATTCTTTAATAGCTAGTATTCAAAGACTTAATTCAAGCTGTTCTTTGCACCTTTTGAAATGACCTCTCATAGACATAATTCTTTTAACCCTGGAAATTTTTTGTAAGAAAATATGAGAAGGGGAAATTGGTTTAAAACGGGATTTCTCTGTCTTTTAAAACTTTTGAAATTTGTAAATTAGCCATTCTGGTAGTGTTAAAAACGATATTATTCAAGTTATCTATGCGCTCTAATTGGGACCAAACTTGTTATAAGTCTTTGTCATTGCATGTTTCAAAAGATAAACGGGCTTTTTGAAGGGATCTGCGGAAAAAAGGAATTCACCATTGACTGTAAATTTCTTTCTTTAGATCGTTGTAAAACTTCATTTATCCTGTGGATTTTCCCTGTAAATAATTCTCTTGTGAGGAAATCTGGTAAATAATTTTTTTTCCTTTTATAAATTCTATTTTGAAGTCGAATACAGAAACAACAGCTTGCCATCTAGCAAAGATCTGTTTTGAAACTGGAATTTGAACATCTTTTTGCAAAATTTCTTTAGCGGATTGACAGTCAACTCGAAAAAGAAATTCTTTGTTATATAAATCATCTTGAAACTTAGAGATACAGGATACTATGGATAAGACTTCTTTTTTAACAGTACTATAATTCTTTTGTGGTCCAGACCAGACACCAGAGTAGCATCTAACAAGGGTTTCTTTAGTTTGATTAGGTAGTCTTTGTTTAAGAATGCCACCAAAGCCTAATTCTGAGGCATCTGTTTCTACTATCATGAAAGCAGAGGGGTGAGGAATACTAGCACAGGGTAGGGATTTGACCTTTTCTTTAAGGAGTTGGATTACCTTGGTATGCTCAGTAGTCCAAGTAGGTGGATTTTTCTTGAGTCTTTCAAATAAAGGGGCACATATTTGTCTAAGGTTAGGGAAGAAGTCAGAGATGTAGTTTAGACATCCAAGAAATCTTTGTAATTGGTTTTTGTCTTTTATCTCATCGGGGAATATGTTGGTGAACTCAATGCTTATGTTTATTGGTTTGATTGTTTGGTTATGAATGTTATGGCCTAAGAACCTAATTTGTGTTTGGAATAATTTTATTTTTGAGGCCGATACAACCAGCCCATTCTTATCTATTATGTATAAGAAAGTATTAAGGTGTTTGAAATGTTCTTCGATACTTTTAGAAAAGACTAGAACATCATCAATGTAGACTATTGTAAAATTTCAGTAAAGGTTGAAGATATCATTCATGAATTTTTGGAATTCCGATGGGGCATAATTTAGGCCAAATGGCATTACATTCCATTCATAATGTCCAAAAGGAACTGCGAAGGCTGTTTTGTACCTATCTTTGTTTTCTATCTGGATTTGCCAAAATCCACTCTTCATGTCAAATTTTGAATAGATCTTAGAATCAGATAGTCTATTAAGAAGATCTCTTTTGTTAGGAATAGGGTATCTAATCCATTATAAGGCTTTGTTTAAAGGTTTGTAGTTAATGACAAGTCTAGGGACTCCTCTTTCTTTTTCAGCTTGTTTATTAACATAAAAGGCTGCACAGCTCCAGGGAGATTTAGAGGACCTTATAAGTTGTTTGAGTAAGAGGGAGTCTATTTCTTTTTTACAAAATTGTAGGAGTTCCTGATTCATTTGTTTGGGTCTAGCTTTAGTAGGAATGTCAATTTCTGTGAAGTCTTTTTCGTAAAGAAGTGAGACTTGATGTTTCTTTCTTTCCCAGAAAGCTGTAGGAGATTCAGAGCAGACACGTTTTTTAAATAATTCTTCTAGATCAAGGATCTTTTTCTGTAAACCAGGGCTTTCAAGTCTTTCTTCAATTTTAAGGTGTACAATTTCTTTACTGAGAGAGTGTAGGAATGATTTTTTCTTTGTTATAAGGTTTATGGTTCTGGTTATGGATGAAGATTGTAATGTGGATATGTCTTTTTGTTTTATAGGGGAAATGAACTCGAAGCTTAACCTTTTTCCTACAACCTCAGTATGCAAGCCATTTCTATCAACTACAAACGGATATATCTGTGTTAGGAAAGGTGTTCCTAGGATTATTTATTGGGTAAGGCCTTTTACCATTATAAAGGAGTTCTTAAAGCAATAACTTTGTTACAAACAGATGCCTTAGGGATCTTGTAGCTAAGGTTCATTCTTCCACCATTAGCATTATGGATATTTTCATTACTTTTATAGAGATACAGTTGAGATCAGCTCCACTGTCAATTAGAGCAATAGTAGAGAGAGTAAAGTCTTCTATTTTTATGGTGATATTAACATACCATTTTTGAAAATTAATTTTATTTATTACTGAAAGGAAACCTTCTTCTATAGGGGCAGACTCGTTTTCAGAGTGTTGTGAACTAGGGTTATTAGTCTTCGACAATTCTAGATGAGCTATTCTGGTTTCAAGTTCAAGGTCTTTGGTTTCATTTATCAATAATTGCTTACTGAGGGTTTCAATATCTTTTTTAAGTTTGTTAACTTCAGGTTGTAAATCTTTAGTTATAATAGAGGAAAATATTGTAGTGGGAGATTTCTTATTAATAATTTTAGAAATACTAAAGGGTTCTTCTAGTAAAGAACTGAAATCTAAAATTACCAAATGAACCCAGGTTATAAACAGCAGGAAAAGAGCTTATAAAACTAAAAATATAAATAGCAAAATAGAAGTTTACAGCGTGAACAGTAAACATAATAGTGACTTTTTTGAATAGTAAAATTAAGGACGAAAGCAGGAAGAGAAATATGAACTAGAACAGAAACTTTTATAAGAACATAAAGAAAACTTACAAACTGTTGTACAAGACTATTGTTGTAAACTTTGAAAGGATCTTGAAAACGTTCAAAGAACTTCAAAGGAAGGCTTCTAGCTTAGGGGATTTTTTAGAGAGTTTCTCAGCACATGAGAGTCTAAAAACTGATGTCTCAAAACAAATGAGGGCCTTTCTATTTATAGAGAAAGAGAGAAGTGTAGTTTCTTTTGTTCGTACAACTTAATGGAACTGTTTCTTCACGAGTGGTCTTTACTGTAGTGAGTGGAGTCTTTTGTCTGAGTGGAGCCTTTTGTCTGAGTGGAGCCTTTTGTCTGATTGCTGCCTTTTGTCTGAGTGGAGCCTTTTGTCTGGGTGGAGCCTTTTGTCTGAGTGGAGCCTTTTGTCTGATTGCTGCAAGTGGATTCTGTTGTAGCAGGTGGAGTCTTTTCTTCTTCTTGGGCTTTTCTTGTTGGGCTTTTCTTCTAAGGACTTTTCATTTATGGAATTTTCTTGTTCTTCTAGGACTTTCATTTTTATAACATACAGAGGAGGTATTTAAAACAGACAAGATTATACCCCCCGAAATGAAAACATAAGATCTTTTCTTTTCTTTTTTCTTTTCTCTTTTCTTTTTTCCTTTCTTTTATCAAGTAGCCAGGATTGTTTTGTTTACATAGCATATGGGTCTTGTGCAAACTGTTCTGGATCATCCACCGGAGAGGGTGGTGGAGTAGGGTCTTGATCTTCACAGCTGCCAGTAAAACTCTATTTTTCTTGGGCCAAATACTTTTGAAAAGCTTGAAAAGGTTCCCATTGTTGTAGTTGCTCCAATTGATCTATTGATAGAGAAAGAGAAGGGTTCTTTTTTGGAGGAGGAGTAGAAGTTGTGGTTTTGACTATTGTAGGAGAAATCGTTGGTTGTGGTTTCTTTTGCAGGATAGTTAATCTTACTTTCTCAGTGGTTAAAGTGGAAACAATAGAGTTTTCCCACCATCTAATTTTAAAGAGGCGGCAAAGGGTAAGAGGATAGCCTTGTGGATGTATCTATAGGGTCTCATAAGTCCAACAGAAGATCCAAGCAACACCAAAATCACGGTGGAAACGAATGGATTTTGTGAAGGGTCTTTCTTCGGAATAGTGAAGGTAAACATAAAATGCCCTTTCAATCTCTGCTGGGTAAATATTTTTTGTGGCCCCAAAAGTAAGCCACCATTCATAAAACCAAATTGGGAAACCATTGGGGCAGTGTTTGTCAAAAAAGAAGAACCATAAGTGGTTAAATGGTCTAAGCATGAATGTTCTTTCCCAAGCATCTTTGTAGTCCTGGTAAGAATAGCCTGGGAGATTTGGAATGGCATTTGGAAATGAGAAGGACTTTAAGGTCCAAGGGTCGGATCAATCGGAGGCACAAAGGACATTGAGTATTTTGCATTTAGAGAAGGTGATGCGTGATGGGTTTATTGTACACATTGTGTGAGAGATTTCTGCAGAGCCAGAGTCTACTAGGATGAACTCATAGAATTTTTGGGTTTTAGAGGGGTTATCAGAGAACCAATGAAGACCAGAAGGGAAGAGTGTTTTGATGTATGGTACTAGTTGGTTTTGTGAAATAGGAGAATGTTCTAGTGTGAGGTAGATTGAGGTAATGGGACATGGTTTTAAGAAATACTGGAAAAATGGGTTGTCTTTTTTGGGATATGTGTTAATAGGAGTCTTTGGTGCCAAATGGGCCTGGTTGTAGGGAAGAGGTGGAAAGCTTGAGAGCGCTTGGAATTTATTATGTACTGGGATCAGGGTAGAAGAGGAAGATGAACTGATATAGTCCTAGGGAGTCTGTTTTATGTCTTTAGGGTCCATACCTGAAAAAGCCTTTTATAAAAAAGGGTAGACGAGCAAGACGATCTTTGACTTCTTTTTCAAGCTCTTGTAGATATCTGCTAAGGCTAGCACTTCCTTCGAGCTCAACTAATTCTTTAATAGCTAGTATTCAAAGACTTAATTCAAGCTGTTCTTTGCACCTTTTGAAATGACCTCTCATAGACATAATTCTTTTAACCCTGGAAATTTTTTGTAAGAAAATATGAGAAGGGGAAATTGGTTTAAAACGGGATTTCTCTGTCTTTTAAAACTTTTGAAATTTGTAAATTAGCCATTCTGGTAGTGTTAAAAACGATATTATTCAAGTTATCTATGCGCTCTAATTGGGACCAAACTTGTTATAAGTCTTTGTCATTGCATGTTTCAAAAGATAAACGGGCTTTTTGAAGGGATCTGCGGAAAAAAGGAATTCACCATTGACTGTAAATTTCTTTCTTTAGATCGTTGTAAAACTTCATTTATCCTGTGGATTTTCCCTGTAAATAATTCTCTTGTGAGGAAATCTGGTAAATAATTTTTTTTCCTTTTATAAATTCTATTTTGAAGTCGAATACAGAAACAACAGCTTGCCATCTAGCAAAGATCTGTTTTGAAACTGGAATTTGAACATCTTTTTGCAAAATTTCTTTAGCGGATTGACAGTCAACTCGAAAAAGAAATTCTTTGTTATATAAATCATCTTGAAACTTAGAGATACATGATACTATGGATAAGACTTCTTTTTTAACAGTACTATAATTCTTTTGTGGTCCAGACCAGACACCAGAGTAGCATCTAACAAGGGTTTCTTTAGTTTGATTAGGTAGTCTTTGTTTAAGAATGCCACCAAAGCCTAATTCTGAGGCATCTGTTTCTACTATCATGAAAGCAGAGGGGTGAGGAATACTAGCACAGGGTAGGGATTTGACCTTTTCTTTAAGGAGTTGGATTACCTTGGTATGCTCAGTAGTCCAAGTAGGTGGATTTTTCTTGAGTCTTTCAAATAAAGGGGCACATATTTGTCTAAGGTTAGGGAAGAAGTCAGAGATGTAGTTTAGACATCCAAGAAATCTTTGTAATTGGTTTTTGTCTTTTATCTCATCGGGGAATATGTTGGTGAACTCAATGCTTATGTTTATTGGTTTGATTGTTTGGTTATGAATGTTATGGCCTAAGAACCTAATTTGTGTTTGGAATAATTTTATTTTTGAGGCCGATACAACCAGCCCATTCTTATCTATTATGTATAAGAAAGTATTAAGGTGTTTGAAATGTTCTTCGATACTTTTAGAAAAGACTAGAACATCATCAATGTAGACTATTGTAAAATTTCAGTAAAGGTTGAAGATATCATTCATGAATTTTTGGAATTCCGATGGGGCATAATTTAGGCCAAATGGCATTACATTCCATTCATAATGTCCAAAAGGAACTGCGAAGGCTGTTTTGTACCTATCTTTGTTTTCTATCTGGATTTGCCAAAATCCACTCTTCATGTCAAATTTTGAATAGATCTTAGAATCAGATAGTCTATTAAGAAGATCTCTTTTGTTAGGAATAGGGTATCTAATCCATTATAAGGCTTTGTTTAAAGGTTTGTAGTTAATGACAAGTCTAGGGACTCCTCTTTCTTTTTCAGCTTGTTTATTAACATAAAAGGCTGCACAGCTCCAGGGAGATTTAGAGGACCTTATAAGTTGTTTGAGTAAGAGGGAGTCTATTTCTTTTTTACAAAATTGTAGGAGTTCCTGATTCATTTGTTTGGGTCTAGCTTTAGTAGGAATGTCAATTTCTGTGAAGTCTTTTTCGTAAAGAAGTGAGACTTGATGTTTCTTTCTTTCCCAGAAAGCTGTAGGAGATTCAGAGCAGACACGTTTTTTAAATAATTCTTCTAGATCAAGGATCTTTTTCTGTAAACCAGGGCTTTCAAGTCTTTCTTCAATTTTAAGGTGTACAATTTCTTTATTGAGAGAGTGTAGGAATGATTTTTTCTTTGTTATAAGGTTTATGGTTCTGGTTATGGATGAAGATTGTAATGTGGATATGTCTTTTTGTTTTATAGGGGAAATGAACTCGAAGCTTAACCTTTTTCCTACAACCTCAGTATGCAAGCCATTTCTATCAACTACAAACGGATATATCTGTGTTAGGAAAGGTGTTCCTAGGATTATTTATTGGGTAAGGCCTTTTACCATTATAAAGGAGTTCTTAAAGCAATAACTTTGTTACAAACAGATGCCTTAGGGATCTTGTAGCTAAGGTTCATTCTTCCACCATTAGCATTATGGATATTTTCATTACTTTTATAGAGATACAGTTGAGATCAGCTCCACTGTCAATTAGAGCAATAGTAGAGAGAGTAAAGTCTTCTATTTTTATGGTGATATTAACATACCATTTTTGAAAATTAATTTAATTTATTACTGAAAGGAAACCTTCTTCTATGGGGGCAGACTCATCTTCAGAGTGTTGTGAACTAGGGTTATTAGTCTTCGACAATTCTAGATGAGCTATTCTGGTTTCAAGTTCAAGGTCTTTGGTTTCATTTATCAATAATTGCTTACTGAGGGTTTCAATATCTTTTTTAAGTTTGTTAACTTCAGCATGTAAATCTTTAGTTGTAATAGAGGAAAATATTGTAGTGGGAGATTTCTTATTAATAATTTTAGAAATACTAAAGGGTTCTTCTAGTAAAGAACTGAAATCTAAAATTACCAAATGAACCCAGGTTATAAACAACAGGAAAAGAGCTTATAAAACTAAAAATATAAATAGCAAAATAGAGGTTTACTGCGTGAACAGTAAATGTAATAGTGACTTTTTTGAATAGTAAAATTAAGGACGAAAGCAGGAAGAGAAATATGAACTGGAACATGAACTTTTATAAGAACATAAAGAAAACTTACAAACAGTTGTATAAGACTATTGTTGTAAACTTCGAATGGATCTTGAAAAAGCTTCAAAGAACTTCAAAGGAAGGCTTCTAGCTTAGGGGATTTTTGAGAGAGTTTCTCAACACATGAGAGTCTAAAAACTGATGCCTCAAAACAAATGAGGGCCTTTCTATTTATAGGGAATAAGAGGAGTGTAGTTTCTTTTGTTCGTACAACTTAATGGAACTATTTCTTCACGAGTGGTCTTTACTGTAGTGAGTGGAGCCTTTTGTCTGAGTGGAGCCTTTTGTCTGATTGCTGCAAGTGGATTATGTTGTAGCAGGTGGAGTCTTTTCTTCTTGTTGGGCTTTTCTTATTGGGCTTTTCTTCTATGGACTTCTGTTGTAGCAGGTGGAGTCATTTCATCTTCTTGGGCTTTTCTTTTATGGACTTTTCATTTATGGACTTTTCTTGATGGGTTGTTCTTCTTATGGGCTTTTCTTGTTCTTGTAGGACTTTTCTTTTGATAACATACAGAGGAGGTATTTAAAACAGACAAGATTATACCCCCCGAAATGAAAACATAAGATCTTTTCTTTTCTTTTCTTTTTTCTTTTCTTTTATCCTTTCTTTTATCAAGTAGCCAGGACTGTTTTGCTTACATAGTATATGGGTCTTGTGCAAACTATTCTGGATCATCCACCGGAGAGGGTGGTGGAGTAGGGTCTTGATCTTCACAACTGCCAGTAAAACTCTGCTTTTCTTGGGCCAAATACTTTTGAAAAGCTTGAAAAGCTTCCCATTGTTGTAGTTAATCCAATTGGTCTTTTGATAGAGAAAGAGAAGGATTCTTTTTTGGAGGAGGAGTAGAAGTTGTGGTTTTGACTATTGTAGGAGTAATCGTTGGTTGTGGTTTCTTTTGCAGGATAGTTAATCTTACTTTCTCTGTGGTTAAAGTGGAAATATTAAACTTTTCCCACCATCTAATTTTAAAGCGGCGACAAAGGGTAAGAGGATAGCCTTGTGGATGTATTTGTAGGGTCTCATAAGTCCAACAGAAGATCCAAGCAACACCTAAATCACGGTGGAAACGAAGGGATTTTGCGAAGGGTCTTTCTTCAGAATGGTGAAGGTAAACATAAAATGCCCTTTTAATCTGCTGGGTAAATATTTTCTGTGGCCCCAAAAGTAAGCCACTATTCATAAAACCAAATTGGGAAACCATTGGGGCAGTGTTTGTCGAAAAAGAAGAACCATGAGTGGTTAAATGGTCTAAGCAGGAATGTTCTTTCCCAAGCATCTTTGTAGTCTTGGTAAGAATAGCCTGGGAGATTTGAATTGGCATTTGGAAGGGAGAAGGACTTTAAGGTCCAAGGGTCGGACCAATCGGAGGCACAAAGGACATTGAGTATTTTGCATTTAGAGAAGGAGATGCGTGATGGGTTTATTGTACACATTGTGTGAGAGATTTCTGCAGAGCCAAAGTCTACTAGGATGAACTCATAGAACTTTTGGGATTTAGTGTGGTTATCAGAGAACCAATGAAGACCAGCAAGGAAGAGTCTTTTGATGGATGGTTCTAGTTGGTTTTGTGAAATAGGAGAATGTTCTGGTATGAGGTAGATTGAGGTAATGGGACATGGTTTTAAGAAATACTGGAAAAAGGGGCTGTCTTTTTTGGGATCTGTTTTAACAGGAGTCTTTGGTGCCAAATGGGCCTGGTTGTAGGGAAGAGGTGGAAAGCTTGAGAGAGCTTGGAATCTGTTATGTACTGGGATCAGGGTAGAAGAGAAAGATGGACTGATATAGTCCTGGGGAGTCTATTTTCTGTCTTTAGGGTCCATACCTGAAAATTCTTTGACTTCTTTTTCAAGCTCTTATAGATATCTGCTAAGGCTAGCACTTCCTCCGAGCTCAACTAATTCTTTAATAGCTGGTATCCAAAGACTTAATTCAAGCTGTTCTTTGCACCTTTTGAAATGACCTCTCATGGACAAAATTCTTTTATCCTTGGACATTTTTTGTAAGAAAATATGAGAAGGGGAAATTGGTTTAAAACGGGATTTCTCTGTCTTTTAAAACTTTTGAAATTTGTAAATTAGCCATTCTGGTAGTGTTAAAAACGATATTATTCAAGTTATCTATGCGCTCTAATTGGGACCAAACTTGTTCTAAGTCTTTTTCATTGCATGTTTCAAAAGATAAACGGGCTTTTTGAAGGGATCTGCGGAAAAAAGGAATTCGCCATTGACTGTAAATTTCTTTCTTTAGATCGTTGTAAAACTTCATTTATCCTGTGAATTTTCCCTGTAAAAAATTCTCTTGTGAGGAAATCTGGTAAAGATTTTTTTTTCCTTTTATAAATTCTGTTTTGAAGTCGAATACAGAAAAAATAGCTTGCCATCTAGCAAAGATCTGTTTTGAAACTAGATTTTGAACATCTTTTTGCAAAATTTCTTTAGCGGATTGACAGTCAACTCGAAAAAGAAATTCTTTGTTATATAAATCATCTTGAAACTTAGAGATACAAGATACTATGGATAAGACTTCTTTTTTAACAGTACTATAATTCTTTTGTGGTCCAGACCAGACACCAGAGTAGTATCTAACAAGGGTTTCTTTAGTTTGATTAGGTAGTCTTTGTTTAAGAATGCCACCAAAGCCTAATTCTGAGGCATCTGTTTCTACTATCATGAAAGCAGAGGGGTGGGGAATACTAGCACAGGGTAGGGATTTGACCTTTTCTTTAAGTAGTTGGATTACCTTGGTATGCTCAGTAGTCCAAGTAGGTGGATTTTTCTTGAGTCTTTCAAATAAAGGGGCACAGATTTGTCTAAGGTTAGGGAAGACAGAGATGTAGTTTAGACATCCAAGAAATCTTTGCAATTGGTTTTTGTCTTTTATCTCATCTGGGAATCTGTTGGTGAACTCAATGCTTATGTTTATTGGTTTGATTGTTTGGTTATGAATGTTATGTCCTAAGAACCTAATTTTTGTTTGGAATAATTTTATTTTTGAGGCCGATACAGCCAGCCCATTCTTATCTATTATGTATAAGAAAGTATTAAGGTGTTTGAAATGTTCTTCGATACTTTTAGAAAAGGCTAGAACATCATCAATATAGACTATTGTAAAATTTGAGTAAGGGTTGAAGATATCATTCATGATTTTTTGGAATTCCGATGGGGCATTTTTTAGGCCAAATGGGATTCCATTCCATTCATAATGTCCAAAAGGAATTGCGAAGGCTGTTTTATACCTATCTTTGTTTTTTATCTGGATTTGCAAAATCCACTCTTCATGTCAAATTTTGAATAGATCTTAGAATCGGATAGTCTATTAAGAAGATCTCTTTTGTTAGGAATAGGGTATCTAATCCATTGTAAGGCTTTGTTTAAAGGTTTGTAGTTAATGACAAGTCGAGGGTCTCCTCTTTCTTTTTCAACTTGTTTATTAACATAAAAAAGGCTGCACAGCTCCAGGGAGATTTAGAGGGCCTTATAAGTTGTTTGAGTAGGGGGGAGTCTATTTCTTTTTTACAAAATTGTAGGAGTTCCTGATTCATTTGTTTGGGTCTAGCTTTAGTAGGAATGTCAATTTCTTTGAAGTCTTTTTCGTAAAGAAGTGAGACTTGATGTTTCTTTCTTTCCCAGAAAGTTGTAGAAGATTCAGAGCAGACACGTTTTTTAAATAATTCTTCTAGATCAAGCATCTGTTTTTGTAAACCATGGCTTTCAAGTCTTTCTTCAATTTTAAGGTGTACAATTTCTTTACTGAGAGAGTATAGGAATGATTTTTTCTTTGTTATAAGGTTTATGGTTCTGGTTATGGATGAAGATTATAATATGGATATGTCTTTTTGTTTCATAGGGGAAATGAACTCGAAGCTTAACCTTTTTCCTACAACCTCAGTATGCAAGCCATTTCTATCAACTACAAACGGATATATCTGTGTTAGGAAAGGTGTTCCTAGGATTATTTCTTGGGTAAGGCCTTTTACCATTATAAAGGAGTTCTTAAAGCAATAACTATTGTTACAAATAGAGGCCTTAGGGATCTTGTAGCTAAGGTTCATTCTTCCACCATTAGCATTATGGATCTTTTCATTACTTTTATAGTAAAATTTTGAAGGGATTAAACCTTCACAAATACAGTTGAGATCAACTCCACTGTCAATTAGAGCAATAGTAGAGAGAGTAAAGTCTTCTATTTTTATGGTGATGTTAACATACCATTTTTGAAAATTAATTTTATTTATTACTGAAACGAAACCTTCTTCTATGGGGGCAGACTCGTGTTCAGAGTGTTGTGAACTAGGGTTATTAGTCTTCGACAATTCTAAATGAGCTATTCTGGTTTCAAGTTCAAGGTCTTTGGTTTCATTTATCAATAATTGCTTACTGAGGGTTTCAATATCTTTTTTAAGTTTGTTAACTTCAGCTTGTAAATCTTTAGTTGTAATAGAGGAAAATATTTTAGTGGGAGATTTCTTATTAATAATTTTAGAAATACTAAAGGGTTCTTCTAGTAAAGAAGTGAAATCTAAAAATACCAAATGAACCCAGGTTATAAACAGCCGGAAAAGAGCTTATAAAACTAAAAATATAAATAGCAAAATAGAGGTTTACCGCGTGAACAATAAACGTAATAGTGACTTTTTTGAATAGTAAAATTAAGGACGAAAGCAGGAAGAGAAATATGAACTAGAACAGGAACTTTTATAAGAACATAAAGAAAACTTACAAACTGTTGTACAAGACTATTGTTATAAACTTCGAAAGGATCTTGAAAAATCTTCAAAGAACTTAAAAGGAAGGCTTCTAGCTTAGGGGATTTTTGAGAGAGTTTCTCAACACATGAGAGTCTAAAAACTGATGCCTCAAAACAAATGAGGGCCTTTCTTCTTATAGGGAATAAGAGGAGTGTAGTTTCTTTTGTTCGTACAACTTAATGGAACTGTTTCTTCACGAGTGGTCTTTACTGTAGTGAGTGGAGTCTTTTGTCTGAGTGGAGCCTTTTGTCTGAGTGGAGCCTTTTGTCTGATTGCTGCAAGTGGATTCTGTTGTAGCAGGTGGAGTCTTTTCTTCTTGTGGGGCTTTTCTTATTGGGCTTTTCTTATAGGGACTTCTGTTGTAACAGGTGGAGTAATTTCTTCTTCTTGGGCTTTTCTTCTATGGACTTTTCATTTATGGACTTTTCTTGATGGGTTGTTCTTCTTATGGGCTTTTCTTGTTCTTGTAGGACTTTTATTTTTATAACATACAGAGGAGGTATTTAAAACAGACAAGATTATACCCTCGAAATGAAAACATAAGATCTTTTCTTTTCTTTTCTTTTTTCTTTTATCAAGTAGCCAGGACTGTTTTGCTTACATAGCATATGGGTCTTGTACAAACTATTCTGGATCATCCACCGGAGAGGGTGGTGGAGTAGGGTCTTGATCTTCACAGCTGCCAGTAAAACTCTGCTTTTCTTAGGCCATATACTTTTTAAAAGCTTGAAAAGCTTCCCATTGTTGTAGTTAATCCAACTGGTCTTTTGATAGAGAAAGAGAAGGGTTCTTTTTTGTAGGAGGAGTAGAAGTTGTGGTTTTGACTATTGTAGGAGAAATCGTTGGTTGTGGTTTCTTTTGCAGGATAGTTAATCTTACTTTCTCAGTGGTTAAAGTGGAAATAATAAACTTTTCCCACCATCTAATTTTAAAGCGGCGACAAAGGGTAAGAGGATAGCCTTGTGGATGTATCTTTAGGGTCTCATAAGTCCAACAAAAGATCCAAGCAACACCAAAATCACGGTGAAAACGAAGGGATTTTGTGAAGGGTCTTTCTTCGGAATGGTAAAGGTAAACATAAAATGCACTTTTAATCTCTGCTGGGTAAATATTTTTTGTGGCCCCAAAAGTAAGCCACCACTCATAAAACCAAATTGGGAAACCATTGGGATAGTGTTTGTCGAAAAAGAGGAACCATGAGTGGTTAAATGGTCTAAGCAGGAATGTTCTTTCCCAAGCATCTTTGTAGTCTTGGTAAGAATAGCCTGGGAGATTTGGAATGACATTTGGAAGGTAGAAGGACTTTAAGGTCGAAGGGTCGGACCAATCGGAGGCACAAAGGACATTGAGTATTTTGCATTTAGAGAAGGAGATGCGTGATGGGTCTATTGTACACATTGTGTGAGAGATTTCTGCACAGCCATAGTCTACTAGGATGAAATCATAGAACTTTTGGGTTTTAGAGGGGTTATCATAGAACCAATGAAGACCAGCAGGGAATAGTCTTTTGATGTATGGTTCTAGTTGGTTTTGTGAAATAGGAGAATGTTCTGGTGTGAGGTAGACTGAGGTAATGTGACATGGTTTTAAGAAATACTTGAAAAAGGGGCTGTCTTTTTTGGGATATGTTTTAACATGAGTCTTTGGTGCCAAATGGGCCTGGTTGTAGGGAAGAGGTGGAAAGCTTGAGAGAGCTTGGAATCTGTTATGTACTGGGATTAGGGTAGAAGAGGAAGATGGACTGATATAGTCCCGGGGAGTCTGTTTTTTGTCTTAAGGGTCCATACCTGAAAAAGCCTTTTATAAAAAGGGTAGACGAGCAAGACGATATTTGACTTCTTTTTCAAGCTCTTGTAGATATCTGCTAAGGCTAGCACTTCCTCCGAGCTCAACTAATTCTGTAATAGCTGATATCCAAAGACATAATTCAAGCTGTTCTTTGCACCTTTTGAAATGACCTCTCATAGACAAAATTCTTTTATCCCTGGAAATTTTTTGTAAGAAAATATGAGAAGTGGAAATTGGTTTAAAACGAGATTTCTCTGTCTTTTAAAACTTTTGAAATTTGTAAATTAGCCATTCTGGTAGTGTTAAAAACGATTTTATTCAAGTTATCTATGCGCTCTAATTGGGACCAAACTTGTTCTAAGTCTTTGTCATGCATGTTTCAAAAGATAAACACGCTTTTTGAATGGATCTGCAGAAAAAAGGAATTCGCCATTTACTGTAAATTTCTTTCTTTAGATCGTTGTAAAGCTTCATTTATCCTGTGTATTTTCCCTGTAAAAATTCTCTTGTGAGGAAATCTGGTAAAGAATTATTTTTTCCTTTTATAAATTCTATTTTGAAGTTGAATACAGAAACATTAGCTTGCCATCTAGCAAAGATCTGTTTTGAAACTAGATTTTGAACATCTTTTTGCAAAATTTCTTTAGCGGATTGACAGTCAACTCGAAGAAGAAATTCTTTGTTTTATAAATCATCTTGAAACTTAGAGATACATGATACTATGGATAATACTTCTTTTTAACAGTACTATAATTCTTTTGTGGTCCAGACCAGACACCGGAGTAGTATCTAACAAGGGTTTCTTTAGTTTGATTAGGTAGTCTTTGTTTAAGAATGCCACCAAAGCCTAATTCTGAGGCATCTGTTTCTACTATCATGAAAGCAGAGGGGTGAGGAATACTAGCACAGGGTAGGGATTTGACCTTTTCTTTAAGGAGTTGGATTACCTTGGTATGCTCAGTAGTCCAAGTAGGTGGATTTTTCTTGAGTCTTTGAAATAAAGGGGCACAGATTTGTCTAAGGTTAGGGAAGAAGTCAGAGATGTAGTTTATACATCCAAGAAATCTTTGTAATTGGTTTTTGTCTTTTATCTCATCTGGGAATATGTTGGTGAACTTAATGCTTCTGTTTATTGGTTTGATTGTTTGGCTATGAATGTTATGGCCTAAGAACCTAATTTGTGTTTGGAATAATTTTATTTTTGAGGCCGATACAGCCAGCCCATTCTTTTCTATTATGTATAAGAAAGTATTAAGGTGTTTGAAATGTTCTTCGATACTTTTAGAAAAGACTAGAACATCATCAATGTAGACTATTGTAAAATTTGAGTAAGGGTTGAAGATATCATTCATGATTTTTTGGAATTCCGATGGGGCATTTTTTAGGCCAAATGGCATTACATTCCATTCATAATGTCCAAAAGGAACTGCGAAGGCTATTTTATACCTATCTTTGTTTTCTATCTGGATTTGCCAAAATCCACTCTTCATGTCAAATTTTGAATAGATCTTAGAATCAAATAGTCTATTAAGAAGATCTCTTTTGTTAGGAATAGGGTATCTAATCCATTGTAAGACTTTGTTTAAAGGTTTGTAGTTAATGACAAGTCTAGGGACTCCTCTTTCTTTTTTAGCTTGTTTATTAACATAAAAGGCTGCACAGCTCCAGGGAGATTTAGAGGGCCTTATAAGTTGTTTGAGTAGGAGGGAGTCTATTTCTTTTTTACAAAATTGTAGGAGTTCCTGATTCATTTGTATGGGTCTAGCTTTAGTAGGAATGTCAATTTCTTTGAAGTCTTTTTCGTAAGGAAGTGAGACTTGATGTTTCTTTCTTTCCCAGAAAGCTGTACGAGATTCCGAGCAGACACATTTTTTAAATAATTCTTCTAGATCAAGGATCTGTTTTTGTAAACCAGGGCTTTCAAGTCTTTCTTCAATTTTAATGTGTACAATTTCTTTACTGAGAGAGTGTAGGAATGATTTTTTCTTTGTTATATGGTTTATGGTTCTGGTTATGGATGAAGATTGTAATGTGGATATGTCTTTTTGTTTTACAGGGGAAATGAACTCGAAGCTTAACCTTTTTCCTACAACCTCAGTATGCAGGCCATTTATATCAACTACAAACGGATATATCTGTGTTAGGAAAGGTGTTCCTAGGATTATTTCTTGGGCAAGGCCTTTTACCATTATAAAGGAGTTCTTAAAGCAATAACTATTGTTAGAAACAGAGGCCTTAGGGATCTTGTAGCTAAGGTTCATTCTTCCACCATTAGCATTATGGATCTTTTCATTACTTTTATAGTAAAATTTTGAAGGGATTAAACCTTCACAAATACAGTTGAGATCAGCTCCACTGTCAATTAGAGCAATAGTTGAGAGAGTAAAGTCTTCTATTTTTATGGTGATGTTAACATATCATTTTTGAAAATTAATTTTATTTATTACTGAAACGAAACCTTCTTCTATGGGGGCAGACTCGTCTTCAGAGTGTTGTGAACTAGGGTTATTAGTCTTCGACAATTCTAGATGAGCTATTCTGGTGTCAATTTCAAGGTCTTTGGCTTCATTTAATCAATAATTGCTTACTGAGGGTTTCAATATCTTTTTTAAGTTTGTTAACTTCAGCTTGTAAATCTTTAGTTGTAATAGAGGAAAATATTTTAGTGGGAGATTTCTTATTAATAATTTTAGAAATACTAAAGGGTTCTTCTAGTAAAGGTTGTTGTTCTTTGAATATTAGTTCTTTAAGTTTTCTAAAATATTTTTGTTTTACCTGCGGATCTTCAAGATTTTATTATAAGTTCAAAAAGGGCTTCTTTTTCATTGATTTTAGTGATAACATTATAGAATTGTATGGTTCCTGAATTATCGAAATCTGAAGAGTCATGGGCATAATTATCTTCCTCGGAATCTTCTAGGAGAATTTTTGTTAATTTGTTTTTAGGTTACTGTCGTCTTGACATATTTCATTAATTTTTTGTTTTAGTCTGCAGTTGTTTGCCTTATGGCCAGGTTTACCACATTTATTACAGATAATCTTTTTATCTATTCTCTTTGGCTGGAATTTCTTCCTAGGAGGGTAGTTAGATCTTTCATGTTTGTCTTGTGAACTAAATCTTGTGTGTTTATTTTTATGAATTTTATTTTTATGAGAAGGAGGTTCTATTTTACAAGACCGAATGCTTCACATAAGTTACCTAATTCTTTTCCTCTAGATCCTTTATCTCTACCATACTTGGCCTGAATTTTTAATTCGGAGCAAAGGGCTAGTCCTTCTTTTTTGATGAAAGTTGTTAGTTGACCATAGGTCATGTCTTTCCATGGAATTTCTTCTGTTTGAATTTCATCTCTTATTTTTTGATTTATTCTATTAGCAAACAAGGTTGGAAGGCTAGAGACGAAACGCTCTTTCCAATAACCCTTATTGCAGTCATATCTTTTATAGACATAAGTTAGAAAAACATCTTTATACCACCTATAATCACTAAGGGTTCTGCATCTAAGGTTGGAAATTATTTCTCTGTTGGCTTGGATTTCCTCTCTAGGATTGCCTATAAAATGCATACTAATAGTATATATTAGTTGATGAACTGGTTGTGGCTCTCCTTCATCATTTATAAATTCAAGGATCTCATCTTGTTGAAAGGAGGTAGAGCATTATCCCACCAGTTTTTTATTTATCCTGTAAATCCGGTAAGTATAAGGGAAACACATGTTTTGGGGTCTTTTCTACCGGTCCTGTAGGCTATATTAGCCATACCCATATCTTGTAAGGTATTAAGGATTTCATGTTCAGATTTACCATCTATGTTCCATTCATAGATAGATTGCCCATTATAGTCTTGGCTCTAAACTTGGATCTTTCTTCATATTGAAGGTCTGGAGGTGTAGGCCTAGGATAGAAATTTCTAGTGTCTATATTTCTAAATATTTTTCTATGTGCTTGGGGTCTACCATGGTTCCTCCTTAATTTGTTAATGGTAAGGGGATTTTCTTCGAAACAAGTTTGCAAGGTTTCTATAGCCTTTCTATTGGATGGGTCCTTCTTCACTTTCAGAAACATCCGAAGGGCTACTAGAGTCTGTGTTGGTACTGTTGTTGCATTCATCGACACAGTTAATTTCCTTACCTTTTAACTTTTGTTCAATTCTATCAAGGATAGTAAGGGAATGGGCTAAAGAGATATTTTTAAGAGTTTCTTTTGTAATTCCCTGGATTTGGAAATGAGGTCTAGATATGTCTTTAGTGAATTTGATTGTTTCAGTGCTGATTTTATCATGTATTAATTCTATTTGCTCAGCTATTGTGTGAAAGATCTGGTTGGAATAATTATGTTGTTTATGTACTTGATACGCTCTACTTTGTAGTGCGTAACTAGGGGTTGTTACCATTATTTTGGGTGCCATTTGGATTAAATTAGAGGATATGTTAGAAGATTGGAGTGAATTGAAGATATGGCGAATTGGTGGTCTCAAGTGCGTAAACGAAGAGCTATGGAAGATGGAAGAGAGACCACAAGTGAAGACCGAAGGAAGTATGAAGAAAAGAAGCCATATGGAGAAAAAATGGAGAGGCCGCGACCAGAGCTGCCCGCGGACGCGACCGCGGCGAAGTCGTAGCCAAGAGTCAGAGTTTTGATTTTCCGCGACCGCGGAAATAATTCCGCGCCCGCGGAAAATCCCATCGTTGAAGCCGTTTGAGAGCAAGAATTATATTTCCGCGACCGCGGAAGTACACGCCAGCGAAGCCTTTGTTCTTTCCGAACTTTTACGTTAATTTCCTTTTAGTGGTTTATTTTTATTTCCGTTTTTATTTTCTTTATGAAAGATATTGTTAGTTATCTTTTTACTTTAGGTTTGGTTTCTAGGGTTCTTAACCTAGTTTTTCCCTAGCGACTTGGATAATCATTGTTTCCATTGAGTATTGTTTTTCCTTTGAACTATGAAGAACTAAGCAACTTTTGCTTAGTCCGACGATTGAAGTCTTCATTTGATATACAGTTGTGAGATTCTAATTCTATTTCTTTCCCTTTGAATGTATTGATTCTCTTATTCTTCATCCCACTGATTATTATTGATTTCACTTGTTGGAAGCAACTAGTTGTTATTGGTAATTGTCTATTGCTAGGGTTTGGTAATTACTGTTTGAGTTAACTAATTCATGTGTATCAACTGCAATATTCTAAGAACTGTTTGGGACTAGTTTATTGTAGGGAGAATTAATTGTATGCAATAGTATGACTGTTTGCTACTCTTGCATGTATCTATCGAAATTCCTGTGCTCATTGCTGCTATTGAATTGACGCGTGAGGTTTTCATAGTTATTTAATAGTTAGTATTCTCAGGGTCTGTTTGTCCTGTTTATAACTTATGAAAAGGAATAGGAACATTCATAGGAAGGAATTAGAGAGAATCTAGGATCAACCAATCTCATGAATGGTGGATATTTGTCTGGCTAAGTACTTTTCCCAAATTGATTACATATTTGCTTTGTTTTACTTTACTTTGTTATTTGCTTTGCAAACAAATCAACAAAACCCCCTTTGTTACCTTTGACATACACTTGTGCACTTAGAAAGATTACTTCCTCCCTGTGGGATTCGACCCTTGCTTGTCTTTGCTACTAGTTTAGGTTTGTTTAGGATTATTTTGTTTAGGCGCCTCGACAACGCCTATCAAAATTGGCGCCGTTGCCGGGGAGGCAAGTTTTAATTTTTCTTTGTGTTTAATTGTGTGTCAACCTTTGTGTGGACATGTCTTACGGTCCACACTCGTGCTACTGATTTTTCCCTTTTTGATTTTGATATAGAAATGGCTGAAGCAACACCGACTTTGAGGCAGTTGACTGCCCCAAACTTCGAACAGAAACCACTTTCTATGTAGTTCCCAGACCTTGAGGATGGCGTGAATTTTGAGCTAAAATCTGGGTTGATTCATTTATTATCCCACTTCCATGGGCTGAATGGTGAAGACCCTAACAAACATCTTTCTGAATTCCACGCCGTTTGCTTTAGCATGAAGCCGAGGAACATCACTGAGGACCAAATCAAGCTGAGGGCCTTTCCTTTCTCTCTGAAGGATGCGGCCAATGATTGGTTCTATTATTTGGCTCCGGGAAGCATAGATACATGGGCAGAGATGAAGAGAGTCTTTCTTGAGAAATACTTCCCTGCAACAAAACTCAATAGCCTGAAGAGAAGCATCAGCAACGTCGAACAATATGCTACTGAGTCGTTGTATGACTATTATGAGAGATTCAGGAGATTGATATCTAGCTTCCCCTACCATGGTTATTCTGAACAAGATCTCGTTCTATATCTATATGGCGGGCTCCTTGAGAGTGAGCGCAGATTGGTAAACATAGCCTGTGGCGGTAGCATTCTAAACAAGACGCCAGCTGCAGCATTTGAGTTATTCTTTGAATTATCTGAGAGCTCACGACAATTCATCAAAAGGGTGAACCCCTATGTAGAAAGGGCAGTTAAAGCTTGTAGAATCTGTCATGATCCGCTGCATCCTACTGATGAGTGCCCAACACTCGGAGACCCCGAAGCTGAAGTGAACGCTTTAAGAGGTCTTGGTCCGCAGAAGCCAAGATATGACCCGTACTCCAACACTTATAATCCAGGGTGGAGAGATCACTCCAATCTGAGATATGGGAATCAGCCGAGTCATCCTGAGTGTCGTGATGACCAGGAGTTTCAACAGAGGCCAACACCATTCCCATTTTGTCCACAACAATATCAGCAACCTGAGGGTCAACAAAATGAATTTAAAGAGCAATATGACCCACGACCTCAAGGCCAAAGCTCAAGTTCGTCTATGTCCATCGAGGACATGATCAAAACTATGGTCCACCAAAATAGTGCTCTCACTTAGAGCGTTGTAGCGCTGACCAACACTCTGGTCCAACATCAACAGGAGACAAAGTCTAGTATTCAGAACCTGGAGAATCAGTATGGACAAGTTGCTCAAGTGTTGAGTAAGTTGGAGTCCGGACAACTACCATGTCCTCCGATAGAGAACCCACGAGAGACTGTCTGTGCGATGACACTAAGGAGTGGTATACAGTTGGAAAGCACACCCTTAACAGAAGAGGGTGATCAGGTGAAAGATAAGATGGCTGGAAACGGAGCTACAGCAGCAAAAGATGCCACAGAAGACAATCCGTGACCACACCAGGAAATCCGCGACCACGGACCAATATATGAAGGCGGTGATTTTTCTGAAGAAATTCCGCGACCGCGGAAAAAGGCCCACAGACGAGCATCAGGTCGAGAGATTTCCGCGACTGCGGAATGAAATCCGCGACCGCGGATTGTTCCCTGATGCCTCCGAAAACTCTAACGCAAGTCCGCGACCGCGAGAGCCACTCCGTGACCGCGGATCACCTGTACCTTACGTGGATGACTATGTTCGGCCTAATTTCCCACCGCTCGGCTCGACGAAGCCACCCGCGCCATTCCCTGAAGCGTTAATGGACACTAGAAGACCGGAGAATGACAAGGAACTCTTCGAGACCTTCAACAAATGTGAGGTAAACATCCATTTACTTAAACTTATCAAGAGTATTCCTCGATACGCAACATTTCTTAAGGAGCTATGCACGATCAAGAGGAATCAGAAATTGAAAGGGAAGCAAAAAGTCCTGGTAAGTGAACAAGTCTCTGCTGTTTTTCAAAAGCGTATGCCTAAAAAGTGTGGTGACCCAGGCATGTTTAGCATTCCATGTGTGATAGGTGACACTAAATTTGAGAAAGCTATGCTAGATCTTGGTGCATCTATAAATGTTTTGCCATACTCCCTGTATGAATCTTTACAATTGGGACCATTACATGCAACAGGAATAGTTCTCCAATTGGCTGATAGATCTAATGTGTATCCAAAAGGGGTAGTTGAAGATGTCCTAGTAATGGTTGACAACTTGATTTTTCATGCTGATTTCTTTGTGCTGGATATGGACCACGATAAAAATGCAGCCCCTATACTGTTAGGTAGGCCATTTATGAAAACATCCCAGACAAAGATTGATGTAAGTAGTGGAACCATTACTATGGAATTTGATGGGGAAAAGGTGGAGTACAACATATATGATGCTATAAAACACCACATTGATGATCATTCTCTGTGTGCTATTGATGTGATTGAGCCTATTGTGCAAGATGTTTTTGATACTACTTGTTCCGATGTGTTGAAATCTGTTTTAGAGAATGAAATAGTAGATCCACAAGAAGATTTTGCCTTGTCTACTAACCTGCAGGAAAATGTGGCTCATTTGGATGCCTATGGTAAGCCTCGTCTCCAACCTTTGGGCGTTGGCCCCATTCCACTAACAGTGCCAAGCGAGAGGCTTTTATCTTCTGTTGTGCAGGCATCAGAGATTGAACTCAAGCCACTACCGGACCACCTCAAGTATGCCTTCCTGGGCAAGGATGACACACTACCGTTCATTATCTCTAACAAGATTTCCAAGAATCAAGAGGAGAAATTGGTGGCAGTGCTAAAGGAACACAAAACAGCCTTGGCATGGACCATCGCTGACATAAAGGGGATTAGTCCCTCCACCTGTATGCACATAATTTTCCTGGAGGAAGATGCCAAACCGTCGAGACAGCCACAGAGAAGACTCAATCCACCAATGATGGAGGTGGTGAAAAAGGAGGTGTTGAAACTCATACAGGTTGAAATGATTTTTCCTATCTCCGACAGTAAGTGGGTGAGCCCGACACAAGTGGTCCCAAAGAAGGGAGGCATCACAGTTGTGGAGAATCAACAAGGAGAGTTGGTCCCCACCCGAGTGCAAACTGGATGGAGAGTATACATTGACTACCGTAAGCTGAACGCGGTAACTAGAAAGGATCACTTCCCTTTACCTTTTATTGATCAAATGCTCGAGCGACTGGCTAGTCGCCCCTATTACTGCTTCTTGGATGGATACTAAGGGTATTTTCAGATATCCATTGCACCGGAGGATCAAGAAAATACGACATTTACATGCCCTTTTGGTACTTTTGCATATCGCAGGATGCCATTCGGGTTGTGTAACGCACCCGGAACATTCCAAAGGTGTATGGTAAGCATTTTTTCTGAGTATGTAGAGCAGTTCATTGAGGTTTTTATGGATGATTTCACAGTCCATGGTGATAGTTTTGATGCATGCTTGGACCACTTAGCACTTGTACTTCAAAGATGTGTAGATACCAACTTGGTTCTTAATTCTGAAAAGTGTCACTTTATGGTTGCGCAGGGCATTGTGTTAGGTCATATAGTGTCTGCTAGAGGTATTGAGGTCGATAAGGCAAAGATTGATGTAATTCAGTCTCTGCCTTATCCTACTAATGTGCGTGAAATGCGTTCTTTCTTAGGCCATGCAGGTTTCTACTGCCGATTCATTAAAGACTTCTCAAAGATATCATCACCTCTATGTGAGCTGCTAAACAAGGAAGTGAATTTTGAGCTTACCGATGAGTGCAAGAAGGAATTCGATGAATTGAAAGCTCGCCTCACTAGTGCGCCAATTATTCAAGCACCGGATTGGTCTCGTCCTTTCGAGATAATGTGCGATGCTAGTGATTATGCTGTAGGTGCAGTCCTTGGGCAAAAAGAAGCATGAGCGTCTCATGTGATTCATTATGCTTCTATGACTCTGAATGGAGCGCAGCGGAACTACTCCACCACGGAGAAGGAATTATTAGCTGTCGTGTTTGCCCTGGAGATATTTAGACAATATTTGTTGGGTACCAAGGTGATTATCTACACGGATCATGCAGCCCTTCAGTATCTATTGACGAAGAAAGAGGCTAAACCACGATTGATTCGATGGATACTGCTACTGGGTGAGTTTGATGTAGAGATCCGTGACAAAAAGGGAGCCGAGAACTTGGTAGCTGATCACTTGAGCAGGCTCGTACATGAAGAGGATAGATCGAAGAAGGAGGAGCAAATTCAGGGAGATTTCCCCAACGAAACCCTGTGTTGGATCACGACAGAGAATTTTCCGCGACCGTAGAATGAAAACCGCGACCGCGGAAAATCCCTGACACGCCTCGAACAACCCCAGATGGAGAACAATTTCCGCGACCTCGGAAATATTTCCGCGACCACGGAAAATCACCTGACGCGTCCGTTGCTCTCGTAAATTCTGTCGAAGGTTTTCCGCGACCGCGGATTGAGAACCGCGATCGCGGAACCACCTCTGAGTCGTCATTGGAGCTGTGTTCTGAAGAAGTACTCCTTGGGCTCCGCACACTCAAGCCGTGGTACGCTAACCTGGTCAACTTTCTCGTTCGTAAAGAGTTCCCGCCTAATTTCTCTAAAGCACAAAAGGATAAGATAAGGCGCGAGTCTCGATTCTATGTGTGGGATGACCCCTATCTTTGGAGGCACTATGTTGACCAGGTAATCCGTTGATGTCTTCCGGATAATGAGGTACAATCCGTCTTAGCCTTTTGTCATTCTCATGCATGTGGGGGCCACTTTGGGGCAAATAAAACTGCTAGGAAGGTTTTGGACACAAGATTTTATTGGCCACACATCTTTTGGGATGCATATGCCTTTTGTAAGTCTTGTGATCGATGCCAACGAGTTGGGAATATATCTCAAAGGAATGAGATGCCACAATCATAATTAATCTTTTGCGAGATTTTTGATGTTTGGGGCATTGACTTTATGGGACCATTTCCTAACTCCTTCGGGAACTTCTACATTTTGCTTGCGGTGGACTACGTTTCCAAGTGGGTGGAAGCGAAGGCCACCAAGACTGATGACTCTAAAGTGGTGGCAGATTTTCTGAAGAAACGCATTTTCTCTAGATTTGGGATTCCCAAGGCTTTGATAAGTGACATGGGAGCCCACTTTTGCAATAGGACCGTGAGCGCTCTACTGAAGAAATACCATGTCATGTAGAAAGTTTTCACTGCCTACCACCCACAGACCAATGGGCAAGCTGAAGTGTCCAATAGAGAGATCAAAACTATCCTTGAGAAGACGGTGGCCCCGAATAGAAAGGATTGGAGTTTGAGACTAGATGATGCACTCTAGGCTTATTGTACTGCCTACAAGACACCCATCGGGATGTTGCCCTACAGATTGATGTTTGGGAAAGCTTGTCACCTTCCAGTGGAGCTCGAGCAAAAGGCATTTTGGGCTGTGAAGAAGTGCATTATGCAAATTGATGAAGTTGGAGAATTTCGCAAGTTACAGCTGTAAGAATTAGAGGAACTGCGACTTGAAGCTTATGATAACGCAGTCACATACAAGGAAAAGACAAAGGCCTGGCATGACAAGAATATTATGCAAAAAGATTTTAAGCCAGGAGACAAAGTCCTACTATTTATGTCTCGCCTTCGTCTCTTTCCGGGAAAACTCCGATCCCGTTGGGCCGGGCCCTATGTAGTTGCTCGCGTCTTCCCCCATGGTGCGGTGGAGCTGTATGACACTGACGCGCAGTCAGTGTTCAAGGTGAATGGTCAAAGGTTGAAACCCTACCATGAAGGTTTTGATAACAGCGTCATAGAAGAGACAGACCTTACGGACCCCGAAGTTGACAAGTGATCACCTTAGATGAGTCGAGAAACGACGTTAAATAAGGCGCTGCTCGGGAGGCAACCCCAGGTATGTATTTCTTTTCTTGTCTTTTCATTCCATGTTTTAGTTATTTGTGTTTTTGCTTTTGTTGTTGTTTGCATTCAAACTAACCTGCAGGATGGAAGCCCGAACCATATTGAAGACGGTGTTAACCACCAATGTACGTCCTCCTATTGCCCTGCACTCAAAAAAAAAAAGTTCTACCGAAGGCCAATTGTCCGAGTTTCCCATGGAGAAATGGTGCGCATCATGTTGCCAAGGAGGAGACATTAGCTCCACACTTTATTTGGTAACGATGATGGCCATACAATCGACAGTTGAGGAGGAAGAACACTAGAGCCCTCACCACGATTACATCTGGGCTCCACCATGTGTTAGTTGAAGGCCATGCAACCCCGACTTCTTTGTTATTCCACTACACCCTACAGTGGATTCCTTTTGGTTGCACGGTATGAGTTGATTTTGAAGACGATGCCCGCGCAACACCAGAGACATGTGCTTCTATTGTTATACCGCCAGCAACAACGTTCAAGTCCAAGCTAACTCAACGACGTTTGTGAGTTATTTTTTGCCTTTCCCTGTGCTTCATTCTTATTTGTATTTCATTACATTGAGGACAATGCAATGTTTAAGCATGGGGGAGTGTTATTTACTTGCTATGTCGTTGAGGAGAAAAATGAAGAAAAAGAAAAAAACCAAAAAATTGAAAAAAAGGCAAAAATAGAAATCCTGGGATAAGTTGAAAACCCGAAAGGGCGGCTTAGGTAATAAGCAGGTGGTTTGGACCAGCATTAGGCTAGGGTAATAATTGGTTAAGAGTGATGTGAGTATTTGTGAGCCCATCAATTGAAAAATGAAATGAGTGGCTTGGTGAAAACCCGAAAGGGCGCCTTGGCAAAATGAGTGAAAAGAAGAAGAGTGATTTTTAGGAATCATCATTTTACCTGGCGTGGTGACATAAGAAGAGGTGATATAAGGAGGATTCGGGTAGGTCACTCTGGGAGGCATAAGAAGATAGATGGAGGTTAGGATTAGGTTTTTTTTCACTAGCTCTATGGTGTTCGGGTTAAGCTTGGGGGAAGTACTTTGCTTTTCTTTAAGCTTGGTTGTGTGTGGTGATTTGATTTGTGTTGTGTGTATGCTTTGTTGAGCATATTGTGTTGGTGCCTTGGAGTTTCATTGTTAGGTGCAATTCTCAGTGGAGATGATTTTTCTATGCTTCCTGAGACCTTGGGGATTTCATTTGGAGGAGTAGGTTTCTTTTAGCTTACTCGAGGACGAGCAAGGTCTAAGCATGGGGGAATTTGATACGCTCTACTTTGTAGTGCATAACTAGGGGTTGTTACCGTTATTTTGGGTGCCATTTGGATTAAATTAGAGGATATGTTAGAAGATTGGAGTGAATTGAAGATATGGCGAATTGGTGGTCTCAAGTGCGTAAACGAAGAGATATGGAAGATGGAAGAGAGACCACAAGTGAAGACCGAAGGAAGTATGAAGAAAAGAAGCCATATGGAGCAAAAATGGAGAGGCCGCGACCGGAGCTGCCCGCGGACGCGACCGCGGCGAAGTCGTAGCCAAGAGTCAGAGTTTTGATTTTCCGCGACCGTGGAAATAATTTCGCGCCCACGGAAAATCCCATCGCTGAAGCCGTTCGAGAGCAAGAATTATATTTCTGCGACCGCGGAAGTACACGCCAGCGAAGCCTTTGTTCTTTCCGAACTTTTACGTTAATTTCCTTTTAGTGGTTTATTTTTATTTCCATTTTTATTTTCTTTATGAAAGATATTGTTAGTTATCTTTTTACTTTAGGTTTGGTTTCTAGGGTTCTTAACCTAGTTTTTCCCTAGCGACTTGGATAATCGTTGTTTCCATTGAGTATTGTTTTTCCTTTGAACTATGAAGAACTAAGCAACTTTTGCTTAGTCCGACGATTGAAGTCTTCATTTGATATACGGTTGTGAGATTCTAATTCTATTTCTTTCCCTTTGAATGTATTGATTTTCTTGTTCTTCATCCCACTGATTATTATGGATTTCACTTGTTGGACGCAACTAGTTGTTATTGGTAATTGTCTATTGCTAGGGTTTGGTAATTACTGTTTGAGTTACCTAATTCATGTGTATCAACTGCAATATTCTAAGAACTGTTTGGGACTAGTTTATTGTAGGGAGAATTAATTGCATGCAATAGTATGACTGGTTACTACTCTTGCATGTATCTATCGAAATTCCTGTGCTCATTGTTGCTTTTGAATTGACGCGTGATGTTTTCATAGTTATTTAATAGTTAGTATTCTCAGGGTCTGTTTGTCCTGTTTATAACTTATGAAAAGGAATAGGAACATTCATAGGAAGGAATTAGAGAGAATCTAGGATCAACCAATCTCATGAATGGTGGATATTTCTGGCTAAGTACTTTTCCCAAATTGATTACATCTTTGCTTTGTTTTACTTTACTTTGTTATTTACTTTGCAAACAAATCAACAAAACCCCCTTTGTTACCTTTGACATACACTTGTGCACTTAGAAAGATTATTTCCTCCCTGTGGGATTCGACCCTTGCTTGCCTTTGCTACTAGTTTAGGTTTGTTTAGGATTATTTTGTTTAGGCGCCTCGACAACGCCTATCAGTATTTTCTTAACATCCTCTATTCTGGCAGGACTATTATCAAAAGCAGTTACTCTAACGATTTTAAAAGGTTCTGCAGGGACTTCCCCATCTATTGTAGTAACTTTTATTCCTTGTAAAGGTGGATGAATACTTTGTGAAGATCCTGAGGGTAAGAGGTTCCAAGTTTTAGTTAATCTAGTTGGGACTTCTATGGATTTTTGTTCCATAGAGTTTTCTATTCCTTGTTTTTTAAGGTAAATGGGGAACCAAGTGAAAAATGGGATGTTGGTTCTGAGTTTTTCCATATCAGAATACCATAATTCTCTTATTTTGTCTCTGTTTATCTTTTCTATTTTCATGAACCATCTTTTCTTAATTCTGTTCTTTTCGGATTCAAAGTCTGTTCTTAAGTAATCTTTGTCTAGAGTAAATTCTGTTTTAGAGATAACATTTACAGAGGAATATCTAGCCATATCACTCTGAGTAGGTGAATAGGGAAAAGACTCTTCTCTATTTTGTCCGTTTACTGGGTTAGGGATAAGATTGCTAAATTCCACTCTAATAGAATGGTCTCTAGCCGTATAAAGAGAATCTGAAAAAGAGTTTCTAGCAGGGAAAGGATTATGATTTCTAGGTATAGGGGTAAAAGATCGGCTGGAGTTAAATCTTAATAGGACTCTACCATCATTACTTTCTTCTATGTGGGAGATTTCAGTTCTTTCAAGATTATCGGGAGGACAATCGTGTTTAAGTTCAAGAGTCTCTGGTATAGTAATATCTTCCCATTTTATAAGCTTGGGAGTAAAAGTTGTAGATCTTTCAGCTTCAAGTTGTAAGAGAATAGTTTCTCCTCTAGGGACAAGAGGTATAATACATTTAGGAACTATACAGGAACTTAGATTTCTATAATGGATTCTGTAGATTATAACAAAGTTTTTAGAAAGGTTTTTGAAACCCTTTTTAAGGAGTTTGATATCAAGGATAAGAGTGCTACTGATTCTTGGGTCTGTCATATCAACTGTGAAATTAGGGGAACAATTGAAGAAGATAAGACCATTACATATATTAGTCTGAATAACAGCAATTAAGGAATCTTTATAAGTTAGTAGTCTATCATCTCTTAGGGCTATAAAGACTAGGGTGTCTATTCCTTTTCTAGCTAAAGGTTTTAGAGCAACTTGTATTAATCCTATATGAATATATCTATAGTTCTTTTCTACGTATTTGTCAATAGATGTAGAAGATAATAATTGAAGGGTCTATTGATCCTTGTCTAGACTAAGAGTTTCTTCATGACTTTTAGCACTAAAGGCTGTTTTGAAGTCCGTCCAACCTATTCTGTAAATGGATTGTATAGTCTGTTGTGGTATGTTCCAATATGAAATATTATCTTCATAAAGACTTTCACTACTATGAACAACTAGGGTGGTAGTTGAACTAGAACATCTAGAAAGAATACGTCTAAATTATAGTGCCATGATCCAATACGTTTTAGGAACTGTTATTTACTGTTTACCAAGGTCATACTTGTTACTGTTACTAAAAAGTGCGTGTCTGGCTTAATCGTAAAACCGCTTGGTCAGCCTACTGAATAGGGTGGTCCCGGTCGATGGTCTCACACCAACTGTAACAATAACACATATGATTGATAAAAACATGAACAACATCACATCATTCTTGAACAAATAGCACATATATTTGAACATGTTTTGGAAAATTTAAAGTTGGAACTCTCTGATAAAAACATGAACAACTTCACAATATTTATGAGCAAACAACAAATATATTTGAACATTTTTAGGAAATTTGAAAGTTTTAACTATTTGATAAAAACATATACAACATCACATTATTCTTGAACAAACATCACATATATTTGAACAATTTAAAGTTTTCCCTATCTGATGAAAATTGAAAGTTTTACATGTGAGTACTTTTCTGGCTACTGTCTTCGACCTAACCATTTTCACTTCCTTTTCTGGAAAGATAACATAGAGAGTAGTTAGTATTAAACGAAGAGAAACATGCAACAAAGAAAATATTGCAAACGTGAGGGAAAAAGGAGCTATCGCACATGTTCTTCATGTTTTTCTAACAAATGCAGCCTATATTAACTATTTTCTCAAGTTTCAGAAACGAAAATCGAAGTTTAAGCTTTGATCGAAGAAATACATGTCTGCGAACAATGAAAATTGATAAATACAACTTATATTAACTGCTTTTTCTAGTTTCAACAATGAAAATCAAAGTTTAAGCGTCGATCGTAGTTGAAGGTCGGTTAGGTTAAGATAACATGCATAAGAATATGCTGATTTTTAAACTCGTTACCTTTGCTCTAGAGTAGAAGCTGGTTGAGATCGAAGAAGGTTTTGCGTTCGTTACGTGGAAAAGTAAGAGATTTGTGTGCCTTCGATCTAAGGATAACGTTGAGTTGCAGAGGGGGAGAGAGAGATAGAGAGAGAGAGAGAGAGAGAGAGAGAGAGAGAGAGAGAGAGAGAGAGAGAGAGAGAGAGAGAGAGAGAGAGAGTATGAAGCATCTCAGAGACGATTGTTTTTTTTTTTGAATTTTGAAAAGCTGATGGTGTTACTTGATGCCGTAAATTTTGTTATTTTGCTCAACATAAGCGCGTCTGTTGTGGCCATTGATCATCTTTGATCCGACGCTCCACAACACTCCTCCCGTTTCACTGAAGCATGACTCTATATATATATATATATTGTCAATTTAGTTTTCAAGTCAAATTAAGTTAAATTTTAAGTGTAAGTTTTAAAGTGTAAATATTTGAAGTTTAAATAAATGTTCACTTTATCATTATTTAATAAAAGTAATGTTTTTTATAAAACAAATCTTTTTTTTTACAAAAAAATTGTTTATTTTTTATTTTAAAAAAGTATTTTTTTTCCGATTCTGGAACCAAAATCGGAACATAAACCGGAACCGAAACCTCTAGTGCCATGTCTACCTGAGAACATGAACACACCAAGTACAAAATAGTATTTATGTGTCCATAAATTTTGTAGTGTGTTGTAAATTTGTTGTAAACGCATGTTTACTAATTTGGGTCAAATACCGAGAACCACCCGCGAATAGGCCATATTGATGATAACCACCCGACCTTTGCATATTTATAAGAAAACCACCTCAATTATGCCCTCCATTAGCGAAAATAACACCTAGCTCTAGGGGTGGGCACATTCGTTTAACCAGACTTTCGTTAATCGATCATCGATTAACCGAGATTTTAGTTAGTAGTTTTCTAGAACTGTGAACTGAACCGTTAATCTCAGTTAACTAGAATTTCGGTACGGTTAATCGGTTAACCAAATGACTCTAAATTAACATTATATCGACTTAAACAATTAAATAATCACATTTTATATTATAATCTTGATTTTACATATAAAAATGAAAACAATCAAAATAAGTTATTATATACTAAGTTTCATATTTAATTAAAAAACATACCTATTTTTATCACATGTCTCCGAAGAGACAAAAATTTGGACCATTTCTCGATTTGTGTGTGTCATCCTTGCGCAGGGGCCATGCTAATCTTCTCTGTATCGTCCCAATTTTATCAGATGTCTCCGAAGAGACATTACTAACGTCCATCTTGAATGTGACAACCTTACCATTGTGAATGTTCTTAATAAAATCTGACACTGTCCTTGGGATATTGAAATCTTAATTTCTGATATTCTTTGTGTTTTACAACTGTTTTCTTCAGTTCAGATTTTTCATGTCTTCCAGGAAACTAATGCGGTGGTCGACTTCATTGCAAAGACGAGCCAACGGAGTTCCTCAGAAGATATTCAAGCCAATCTAGAGTTTTTAGTTCTCATCCGCAAGGATGCCATAGACTGAGAAACCGTTTCTTTGTGGTTTCCGATCTAATTTTTACCTTATAAAAAAATATATTCAAAAACATACCTAATTTTAGTTATAATATAACATTTTAGAGCATGGTTATTCTACAATATCAACTTTATTCTTATTTGTGTACGTGTATTCTCTACAAATACAAACCATACAACTTGTTCGACGTGTATCTTAACACCTCTACTATAACCATGTCAACTAAATTAGATTATTCCATTACTAAATATATTATTTATATGATCGGTTATTCGGTTAACCAAATATAAGAAAACAACTAACCGTTACCATACCATAAACTTTCGGTCAGTTAATTGTACCGTAACTTCGTTAATTTTTGGTCGGTTAACCTAAAAAAAGATCGGTTCTTCGATTTTTCGGTACGGTTTTTCGATTTCGGTATTTTGTGCCCTCCCCTACCTAGCTCCACTTGGCCGTTAAATCTTAGTTAATATGGTGAATGACAATATTGCTCTTCATTATTTTAATAATTTTAGGGGTTTTTTTATTGTTTTGTTTAATCCGTGTATTAGACCCGACCCATTTTCTAAATACCCAATTCACTTTTACCCAAATCTAAATATTCGGTTCACTTATCTAATTCTCACTTCCTCACGATCCAAATCAGATATAAATTGAGGTAAGTAGAATTTAGGGGCGATTTTCTAGGGTTTACGGAGGATCGACAAAGGCGAATCGAATTACGCCAAATTTGAGGCTCGATTCGGTTGGGAATCTTTCCAAGAGAGCTTTCAACTCGCACGATGGGAGAATTCGGTGCTCGAGTCAACGTATTTCCAACGATAACCGCAATAGAGGAGAAGCATTTGTAAGTCTTTGGTTTAGTGTTGATTTTGTTGCGCATTAGTGTTGATTTTGTCTCTAATTGGTAATACGAATCGATGTTGGTGAAATTTAGGTTTTTTGGGAAATTTGGTAATAGGCGTTTCGATTAAGGAATTGGGGATAAATTGGGATAAATTGTGGTTTAGGGGATAAATGTCAAGCTTCAACGATTTATTTAGTTATGATAAATTGAGTTTATGAACGCCAATTGGATGTTTTGACAAAATGTGAAAAAAAATTGAGCAATATGATTTTTATGATTTTTGCAGGTTACTTACCAATGTCAAGCTCAAGCTGTACTTCCATTAATTCCCACAAAAGGGTATGTTATTGCAATTTTCTAGTGAAGGAATCTACTACACGAACAAAGTGGAACTATGGGAGAAGGTTCTATGGTTGTCGTCTGTACAATTCACCTAGCAAATGTAACTACTTTGTGAGGAAGGATGAAGAATTTAGTGATAGAGCAGTTTATGTTATCAACATATTGGTAAAGGATAAAAAGAATTGGAAGTAGAGAATATGAGATTACAAGACACAACAAGGGTGCATCGGATTGAGATGGAGAAGATGGCACGTGAACTAGCAACAAAGAAGTCTTTAGTAGGGTGCATCAGAATGAAGGTTCAAGATCACTATCATATCATTGTAATTGTTCGTTTTATGGTTGTTTTCATGCTGGTGAATGTTGCAATTGTTAAGTTGGCAAATTAGGGTCATATGTAACACCTAATCTTAATTTAATGAGTTTGTGTGTTGTTTGTGTTCATGTATTGGAATGGATAATGTGTTTGTTTTGTGTTGTAATGGATTAGATGCTATGAAATATGCAAGAACAAGTTATGTGTTCAAAGGTTATTTGTTTGGTTCAGTTGGTTAATTTGCTATGTGTTTGTTTCATTTGTTATGTGTTCGGTTCATTTATAAGTATGCATGAGAACCATTTGAATACAAGTTATGCAAGAACATGTTGATATAGAAGCTGCAAACATATAAAAGAAAAGTCTGCATTTTTAGCATTTGACCAAAGTAGAAAATTCCCATTGCTAAACATGTGGTGGTGACACACATGTGACAAGACAAGTTATACAAGAGTAGTATGCATTTCCAACAACATATACATGTTCATAATCCAAAGTTAACCAAAGTCCGACCACAAGTTGCCAAAAGTAGTTTGCTAAAACACTATTCCAAAACACAATAGTTCACAACATCAAAGTCTGACCAAAAGCATCTAAAATCATCCAAATAACCAAAGTCTTTAAACTAAGGATGTGAAGGACCCTTGTCTTTGGGATGCTTCCTGGGTGAGTGCTTGAGTACAACATCATTCTTTCTAGGTGATCGCCTTATGGTAGCAGCAAGAGCACCTTTTGTTGTAATGAACTTTCTTCTATTTTTTCAAACTAGAACAAATTTAGCTCTTGTTCATGATCCTTGGTTGTGGATGCTTAATTATGGTTGAGAAACATACAAGAAATACTAACATTTGAGCAAATTAATGTCTGAGAAGTAAGCTTTCCAGGATTGCTTGATTGTGCTTATAATGACTTACCTAAGCAAATTGACTTGGTGGAGTAGAAACATGGGGTCAAGCAATCTGATTCACTGAGCCTTGTGTTCCAATGTTGTGGTTGGGTTCCTCAAAGTTGTGCTACAAAAGAGGACCCTAAAAGTGTAAATACTAGCAAACATATGAGATCACTAACCATGACATTTGCAGTTTCAAAATAGCTCATGTCTGGCTGTGCTGAAGGCCTTGTGGCATTGCTTCATTGCTGCGAGCCCTAACAACATTTAAACCATACAAATGCATTAGTAAGTAATACAAATATAAGTACATATATTACCATACAAATGCATTAGTAAGTAATACTTACCATGTCATATGCAACCTTAAAATTACCCATTTCTAAGGTTGTGAAAAGACCAGCTCCATTGTGTTGCTGAGAGCCCTGTCATTGTTTAAACCAAACAAATAGGTAAGTAAGAACTACAACTTATGTCACTCCTTGATATGAAGTCACTAACCATGGCATTTGCATCTTCAGAATAAACCATGTGTGGTTGTGGTGAAGGCCTTGTGGCATTGTTCCAATGTTGAGATCCCTAACAATAACCATACAAATTTAAATACATACATTACCATACATATACATTAGTATGTAATACTAACCATGTCATATGCAGCTTGGAAACTACCCATTTATGGGGTTGTGGATGGACTTGCTCCATTGTGATGCTGAGAGGTTTGGGGTACACAAGTAACCATTAGCATGTCTATGTAAACATTACGGGTAACATATAAATGCAGTATAAGTTTACCTTTTTCGTGTTCTTCCTTTTTTGGGACCCTACATGCACAATGTTTGGATTTCTTGGTCTTCCTCCAGGATTGTGTGGCTTTGGGGGCTCAGGTCCTTTTGGGGGATTTGAACGCTTGTTCTTGTAATGACCATGCTAACCACAATGAGATCGCCTTGTGTTTCCTACAACTCTAATGATTATTTACCTTACTAGGTATCTCCTCTCCTACCTCTCTTCTTCTAGACTTCCTTGGTCTTCATGACTGTACAATGTAAGTAGGAGGTTCAAGATGTGGTTGACTAGTCTTCTCCCATTGAATTTCTCCAGGCGTTGGAATGATTATCAAGTTGTAATCCCTCAGGTAAGACTACCTTGTATAATATGGATGCACATAGGTGTCCAACTTTTTTCTATCCTTGAGTATGCAACACATTGCATGACAACATGGGATTCCAGTTAGATCCCATTTATTGCATCCATAACTTCTCTCACCTAAATCAACAACATATGTCCTTCCTTGATGGTCCACTTCATACCTATCTCATCCACACCATAAGGGTGTGCATGCCCTCAAAGCTTCTTGCTTTGCATCCTCTATCCTCTTTGTTGCCTTTGGTGTAAATGGTGCCTCATACTTGCTCATGCCTTCACGCTTAGCCAAAAATCTCTTCATAAGATATCTTCTAATCCACTCAAAGCTTGATAGTATAATGGATATCTCTTGCAAGTAGTATCATAGCATTGAAACTTTCACAAACATTGTTGAGGAACATGTCTGACTTATAAACATGCTTGAAGGCGTATCTAGACCAAGATATAGGGTTTGCATCCATCAAGTATTTGTGAGAAGCTACATCTAGCTTCTTGATCTCTTCCATTGCATATTCAAAGTCATCATTAGTGCATTCCCTTGTTGCCTAGACTGTATCCTTGCAAGTCTTACCTGGCCATTTAGCTTTAAAGTTGTTGTAGAGATGCCTCAAACACACACCCTAGTATCAGTCATGGGACATACATCATGCAATGCCTCAATCAAGCCCTACAAATACATTATTCAATGTGTCACAAATAACACAAAAATGAAACTTTAATAAACAATTGAATTGAGATCACTAACCTTTTGCCTATTAGACATGAAGGGGGGGGGGGGGGGGGGGGGGGGGGGGGGGGGGGGGTTCTCTCTCCAATATCTCTCATAAGAATGTCTATGAACCAACACCATGTATCCTTCCTCTCAGCTTCAACTACAACAAAGGCAATTGGAAAGATGTTTTTATTTCCATTTTCCCACTACAACCAACACTTGATCATTATATGCACTTCAAATGACACCCATCAAGCCCAACAACTAGTCTACACCCTAGTATGAAACCCTTCTTACAAGCTTCAAAACACACATACAATCTCTAGAACAATGGCTTTTTTGGATTCTCTGTACATACCTTCACAAAATCAGAGATTCTTAGATTTCATCTCCAAATGGTAGCTGCATAATCCCATACCTTACCATATTGTACCCTAGCATCTCCTTGTGTCATTAAGCATGCCTTGAACCTACCCTTCGAAACTTGGTTGTATGAGATTGAGATATTATGCTCTCTTCTCACAACATTAATAAACCCAGTTAATTTCCAATTTGGATCATCCCCGTAATGCTCAAGGTATCACTATGCAAACCATACTGAGGTAAGCTTTGTGTTGTGATGTTGCCAGCCACAATCATGCTTGGGAACAAAGGTTTTCAATTGAAAAGTTCCATCTAACCCCATTTTTCTAACACTAGACTTTCTTGTGTTGTGATGTTGCCAGAGAACTTTCTTACAAATACATTTTTTCCTAGCATGCTTCATACCACAATCACACTTAGTGTGGCATTTGTACATCCAGAAATGGGCTGAGTTGAATGGTCCTTGGGGTCTCAACTGTTTTGGACTAGGTTCATTACCTTTCACAAGATAAATATGGGCAACTCTATCATTTCCAACGCATGTAACCATTTCCATGACATCATTGTCTCTATTGATGTACTTGAGCCCTTGTTGATAGGTTTTTCCTGGTTGTAAGAACCACATTTCCTCACCACCCATCACACCAACTTCTTCTTTTATCCTAGCTTCAATCACAACCTTAGACACCAAATCTACATCTTTATACAGATACACTTACCCTATTCTATAACAAAAATCACCTAGCTTGGACATGTAAAATTGTCCCTCATACATGAACCTATAAGTAATATTCATCTGTGCAATTAAAGAAGTCAACTCAATTTTAGTACAAGGTGAGCACTCGATCTTAGTATAAGGTAAGCACTCAATTTTAGTATAAGGTTATCACATATTGATGCACAATGTTATCACATAACGATGCACAAGGTTATCACAAAATTTTCTATACCATAAATAACTTAACGTTTCCTTTCACAACAATCAAATAACATAAGGGTCCCATAACACAATTCAATGCAACACACACATCACCATTAAAGTACTTCTCACCTCTACCGACACACACAACACACACCATGTCTTTACACACGCACAAAATGCCACTTTTTTTTTGCACTGTATATGTCAAGTGTCGTATAGCAAAGCAAGAATCCAAAGAAAGGAATCCAAATAATACAATAAATAATGTCTACATGCATTCTGACTTCCACAATTAAGCTTATTCAATGTTGTAGTTGACAACAACCCTGAACCAACCTTTTCAACAACTTACCAAAAAGATGAAGTGAACTCACCTCCGCAGAAGCCCTAAATCGAGCACCAAATTCTTCGACCATCTTATCCAAAATCCTTCTCGACCAACTTCTCCAAAATCCTTCTCGACTTGAGCTTCTCCACTTCAGATGGATATACTAGGTCGTTGATTCGTCACTCGAGCACCAAATCCTCCCCTCACGCGAACTCGTAACCTCTCCTGGGAAGATTCAAAACCAAATCGAGCACCAAATTCGTCGTCAATTTGCCTAATTAGATTCACCTCTCTCGATTCTCAGAAAACCCTAGAAATCGCCATTGGATTTGGGGGATTTGGGCCGTGAAAAGGGTAAAAGTGAATCGGGTATGTAAAAGTGAATCGGGTCTAATAAGCAGATTAAACAAATGGTTTAAAAACCCCTAAAATTATTAAAATACTGAAGGGCAAAATGGTTATTTCATCATTTTTAACAGAGATTTTAAAGCCAAGTGGAGCTAGGTGCTATTTCGCTAACAGAGGGCGTAATTGAGGTGGTTTCCGGTAATTATGCAAAGGTCGGGTGGTTATCGACAATATGGCCTATTCGGCGGGTGGTTTTCAGTATTTGACCCTACTAATTTTGTACTATGTATGCATTAATTTATTGGTAAACGTATGTTTGTTAATTTGTACTATGTGTGCATAATTTTGTACTATGTGCTCATCATTTTTTTACGTGTTCATAAAACTTTTATTGTGTGTATCATTTTTATGTTCGCATATAAGCTTTGCTCTCACCTAAATCAGACTCGTGAGAGCAATGTAAATTCTTTTAAATGGATGCAAATAATTTCGTAAATGTATACAAGTTTGTAAATGGAAATAGTTCATTTTGTATAACAAACATGTTTCGTGCGTTCACATATAATTGTTCATATGTATGTCATGAGCAACTCAAGATAACAAATGGGGTCTTACCATCCCCCCTTGCACACACGATTTCAATCAGTTTGATCACTAGTTCTCTTGTTTCAGGTCTCTATACAGATCTAAGTAAAATTGAATAGAAAAGCTAGATCAAACACAATTGATATCAATCTCCCATGGATGAAACTATGGAAGGAGAGATAATCTATATACTATACTAAAACCCTAATTATCTCTCCTACGTGTCAGCCCGTGAGCTATGTCACATGGCAAATCTCAAAGTACAATTACAATTTTATCCTTCCCTAATTTTGATATTTATATATTTTATTTCTTATATACTTATTTTTTACCTAAAATAACTAACCTTAATTATATTGATAGTATCATCTCAAATATTGTTTATGTCTATTTGCCTTATTAGTTTCTTCTTATTGTAAAAAAAATTATTTATAGTATATTTTTTCCTTATTAGCTATGCCACATAGGAAAATAAATTATGAACTATATTGATAGTTTTATACTTGAATTTATATGATTGGTAACATACAGTTAAACATAATTGGTCATATATGATTCATGAGGCAAAAATGGTAAGATATATTAAAAACATTAAATTTTGTGATATAATTTAAACCTTTTCCCTTTTAATTAATAATACAAAATTAACCTTCTCATTACTTAAATCTAAACTTATATGTTTTCTTATTCAATTATTTGTATGAAGTTCCTAATTTATTTTCCATTTTTATATACAAATCTGGGTATTATACTTTCAATTCTAATCATACAAAAACCTTATCACCATATGTGTCAAAAGATTGAGCTTATAATTTACCATATTATATTTCATAAATATTTAATAATAAGTCAATTTCAAGTTCTATTTACCAAGCCCGTGCAGGGCACGAGGCATTTGCTAGTTGACAATCTATATATCTATATACTATACTAAAGCCCTAATTATCTCTCTTACGTGTTAGCCCGTGAGCTATGCCACGTAGGCATATCTCAATGTACAATTACAATTTTATCATTTCCTAATTTTTATATTTACATATTCTAATTCTTATCTTTTTATTTTTTACCTAAAATTACTTACCTTAGTTATACAAATACTACTATCTCAAGGATTATTTATATCTTTTTACCTTATTAGTTTCTTCTTATTTGTAAATAAAATTATTTATAATATACTTATACCTTTTTAGTTAAGTTAATTCTTGTAGTTTTAATAACTAAATTTATATAATTGGTAACATGTTAGAACATAATTGGTAATATATGATTCATGATGCGGAAGTGATAATATATATTACAAATATTTGAAATAAATATGTGATATAACTTAACTATTTTTTTCCTTTTAATTAATTATAAATAATTAACGTTGTCATTACTTAAATCTAAACTTATATATTTTCTTATTCAGTTATTTGTATGAAATTGCTAATTTATTTTCAATTTTTGTATACAAATTCACGTATATATTTTCAATTCTAATCATACAAAAAACCTTATCATCATATGTTTCAAGAGATTAAGCTTATAATTTACCATTTAGTTTTTGTAAATATCTATAAATGTTTGAATTTCGAGTTGTAATTTACCATTTAGGATACGGGGACATATGCTAGTTGTACTCTGTATTGATTAGGAAAATGTAAGTACGAAAGAGCCTAACTAACCTATTTATACAAAGGCTAACTATTTGAGATAACTGGATATTACAAGTCACCAATACTTGCTAACACCAGTAAACTTAACAAACTCTCCAAGCAAGCAAACACTAACAAACTAACTAATTGTGCCACATCAGTGACATAGATAGTTAACAGCTTAAGGCGCCACGCAAGTGACATACATTAGTTTCTTCATCACCCCTTCAAGTTGGAATAGACGGAGAATCCAATAATCACAACTTGAGAGAAAAAAGATGATGAGGAACTCGACCTAAAGCCTTTGTCATGATATCTGCGAGTTTTAGACTAGTGCGAACATAAGCAGTTTGTAGGAAACCCGCCAAAACCTTCTCTCGTGTGTAATGGCAATCAATCTCTAGATATATGGTACGCTCGTGGAAACAAGGATTAGCCACAATCTGTTGAGTTGCTTTGTTGTTACGAAACAAAGTGATAGGAAGCATAACGATAAGGTGAAGATCTACAAGGATGTAACTAGTCCATACCAACTCTAAAGTAGTAGAAGCCATGCTTCTATATTCTGCTTCTATAGATGATCTTGAAAATGTAGATTGTCTTTTTTTGTCTTCCAAGATATCAGAGAGTGCTCCATAAAGACACAAAATCCAGTTTAGATATTCGAGTGGTAAAACAGGAACCCCAATCTACATCTAAGAATCATGTGACTCTGAGATCTTATTGTATGGGATATAATAGACTTTTGGAGATAGTGGTTTTCAGATATCTAAGAACATGGAGAGATGCTTGAAAGTGTGGAAGGCGAGGCTGAAAGACAAACTAAGACAAATGTTGCACTACATAAGAAATATCAGGTTTGATAAGGTTGAGGTATAACAATCTACCAATGAGCTTTCTATATTGTTCTACATCTTCCAAAAGCTTTCCTTCATCAACCTTGAGTTTTAAGCTAGTGGGAAGAGGAGACTGAACTTCTTTGGTGTTGTTTACTTTTGCAGCTCTTAAAGTACAATATACTTTCTTTGACTCAAATATGTGCCTCTCTTATACCTAAAGATCACCATGCCAAAAAAATACCTTGTCAATCCTAGATCCTTAATAGTGAATTTCATGTGAAGAGCATCTTTGACTGATTCAATTTTAGACACATCTATTCTAGTCAAGAGTAAGTCATCAACATACACTAAAAAAGTAGTGAATGAGGTGCCTACTGACTTCACAAAGAGTGAATAATCATTGGTCGATTGTGTAATAACCCACCTTAAAAAATATGGTATTTTTGTAATTTTTGCTTTTATGAAAATAATAAAGACTATGGCATTTCTTTTATTTCTTTTAATGTGGAATAATTTAAAATAGACATTTACTTAGTTAATAAAATTATATTAAGATATTTTTTTGTACATATTATCAAAAGTTTATATTAATATAATTTACAAGCAATTAGATAAGTGGAACCAAGGGCATAAAATATAGTTTGGAAAACTTTGTAATAATTTCGTAATACGTATTTGCCACAAAATGGGAAAGTTGGGTAAAAACTTGTAATTTAGCCTAAATGGAGGGGTTGCAAATTCATAGAAAGTGATTTGGGGGGAGAACAAACCCCCATTTTCGGATTAGGTTTAGTTTGAATTCTAAAATACGATCTGATCGATACAAAATGGCATATCTAATTGTTTGGTTATTGAATATCAATCAAATCACTAAGATTTCGGCTTAATTGATTGAGTAAATCTTTCAAAATCAGCACGAGATTGGAGTGACGTGTTTGTGACTCATCCGGTGTGTAAATGGGAAAATGCGATCAATTCAGGTTCAATTTAGGCGAGTGATTTGCACCATTGTGTTGGTGGAATAATGGGTAACAATAGCCCTACATATTCAAGGCAAATTATCACCGTTGCCATATCCAAATCGCCAAAAAACTAACCAATTTACTTCATGCTCTATTTTCTGACCGACTACTGTTGTGGTTGTTTTCTGACGTTGGTGAGGGTGTCCGCCGGTCGTGACCCATCATTAGAGAAACCCTGAAGCACCACAAACCAAATGCCACCGGCCTTGCTCTATTTGGACATCGTTCGAGCCACCAACGAGCCACTCAAATTGGGTTGGATCGAAGCTCTATTTCGGAAGATCAGAGGCGACTCCACCTCTGTTCGCACCCAGCCAGCTTGCAATCGCCACCAACCGGCCATCGTATTGCCTCTGTGTCGTTGTTGTTCCCTCGTTCGCCACCCGAGTCGATGTCGAGCCGTCAGGACCATATTGAAGTTGAGTCGATGTCTCGCGCCATTATTGTTCATGTGCATGTTTTGCTGATTCAAATTTACAGAAGAAGGAGAAGAAAACCCCCTTCTACATCATCAAATTAGTTTGGGATCAGTTAGCCCATTAAGCCTGTTTTGGGCGAAAAAGATCGAACCGACCTGAATCGCTTAAAAAGGGCAACTAGACAATAATTACATTGATTATATCCAAATAATCCAAATCAATAAAAGATCTAGACGAAATAAGATTAAATAGATGTAAAGACAAGCTTATCTCCTTAGAGTAGGAGACTGGTCGAATCAAATGATTTAGTCGTCGGTCGCTTTAATACTAAAATGAAGAACTGAGCTAGATAATGATTGTAAAAACGAGTAAGAGAGTAGCGAATTGTAGCTTGTATTCAGTAGAAATGATAATGTGTATAAAAAACCTTATGAATCTAGTATTTATACATGATTTACATAATAAACTAATCCAGTCGTTCTCTTCTGGGATTCGCAGGAGCCGTCGAACTGTCTTCCGATATTCTCGTCAACGTCTTCCTTCCTTGGGCTCATCCTTCTTCACTCTCGCCGAGTCTATTGATCTTGTTACTGAGATCGTGGGCTAACCAAATCGGGCTCCAAATATCTTGGCCCAACAATTGCCCCAAGATCAAAATGGGCCACAAAAGGAACGGTTTCTGGGGCAGTTTAATCTTTTCTCTGCAGAATCTTTTTCGGCCGATTCTTCAGCAGTCGTGGCGTCTCGTGATTGGTTCAGCGGTTTGACCAAGGGTAAGGCGGTTTGCTTCTTTAAATTACCATCAATTACCTTTCCTTCCACTGCAGCGCTTCACGTCTTATCAAGGTAATTTCTCTCTCTTTTTCAAATTTTCACCGTCTTCTTCCCTGCTCCTTCCATGGCGTCATCCAGATCAAGAAAGGGCAAAGCCATTATAAGCGATTTGAGTGAAGAAGGCGACACCTTTGTGCCCCTAAAACTCCTAAACCTAGAAGATTCCTTATATGGAACCCTAACCTAGCCTGAACTTGATAGGATTTTAGAGGTCGGAGGGTTTCCCAAGGGCACTGTAGCGCGTCTCCCTTGTCCTTGTGAGCGAGCGGACTGGTATAACGACAGTTGGGTATGTTTCTTTGAATATCCCTTCAAAATCGGCCATTCCTTCCCCTTTTCTCATCTTGTCCGAAACTTCTTGGCAGTGTTAAAGCTTGCGCCTTGCCAAGTCATGCCCCGCACATGGAGATTGCTCATGGTAATCGATCTCTTAACCGCGGATATGAACGTGGAATTCGATTTCGATGCCTTATGGTATTCTTACTACTTGAGTGGTCGTGGTTCTTCAAGATTCCAATTGCGTCTTCGTCGGGGTAGAAATCCCATAGCCTTGAATCTATATGTTAATGACCGTGGATGGAGATCCTGGTTTTTCTTCATAGAACATAGGTCCCTTGAGAGGGGTATTGACTGCTCCTTTCTCCTCTCCAACTGGAGAAAGACAGGTATTGTGTTTGTCTCTTTTCCGGTCTGTTTGTGGATAATTTCTAAAATTTTGCTTACATGTGTTTTGTTGCAGTACCTAATCCAGGGGAGCCCGAAGGATTCGAAGCTGTGACCGCTACTTTACTTTCCCTTCCTGAAGCAGAAAGATCCTTTAGGAATGTCAATTTCCTGTTACATGAACCTGTTGACATGTCGACCCCTTCTGCGTCCGTGACCAAAGGCACTTGTTCGTTCCTACAGGTATACGTTTGGTTGGTTTTTGGGGTATTTCTTTGCTTATTCTGTTGCGTCATGTTGTCAGCGTCGAAAGGTGGAAGGTCTAGCGCGTGGTCGTCTGGAAAAAGTCTTTTGGAACAAAGGCTGTCGGCTGCTAAGGCGTCGTTATCTGCGAAGGCCCCGACTAGGGTTCCTCCATCTACTGGAGTCATTGCTTTGGATTCTCCTTCGTCGAAAGCATATGGGGCTAAGAGGAAGGCGACGACTGCTTTGAATCCTGTGCCAGGCATGTTAAGGGAGAGATCGGCAAGCAATTTGCTCTGTTTTGTGGACTTGGAGGCCAAGAATGTAATCGGCGACCTTCATCCCAACGATTGTATGGATGAAGCCGTTGTTGGCGCTTGGAAGGTGAGTAAGAAGATATACAAAAGTTTTTTTTTTTTGAAATTGAATTACACGATGCTTTGAATGTAGGCTTTGCAATACTCTATGGTCGCCCTTTCGACTATTCAGGAATTAAGCGACATATCGGATAAACAAAGCTCTCGAAAGTGAGATGTCGTCGACCAAGAAGAAATTCAAGGCCCATCTTGAGGAAGTGAAGGCCAAAATGAAGGTTGAGGTCGAGAAGCTTCATGAACAGGATGCTCGTACGCTGGTGATGTGGGGGCGTATTACTGCCTCAAATCTCGCATTGAAATGATGGAGGAGTATGCTGTTAGTGCCCATGTTGAATGGAAGATTGAAGATGCGAAGGCCGATATGGACCTCTTGTACCCCAATGGCAACCCAAGAGATGATCTCTTTAAATTGGTTGGCCTGGGAGGAGAAGATGAAATGGAGGAAGTCGATCTTGAGGCGACTAAAGAGGCTGTTGAGGATGCATCGAAGGATGGCCCTGAGGTGACCACATGTAAGGAAATTGTTAATGCAGACGTCAATGAGAAGTCGGGTGAATCTTAGTCAGGTGTAATGAGGTTGCGTGTGTGAAGTCTTGTGAACATTCTATTTTTAGGAGTTTAAGTGACATGTTGTACCCCATCGTGGAGATGTGATGGATAATGTTTTGGCGACCCGTCCACCATCGCGGGTCGCGTATTTTGTAGAATGCCTTTATGCTTGCATACCTTGTGTTTGTTTCATATGTTTCTTACAAGTGAGCTTGTCAATCGCGCCTTGGCCTTGACGCGAAATGTTTGGTCATGATGACCTGTAATTATAAACATTAATGTGGCATGCTTTTTCTGTCCAGGGAAGAGTCGTTTGTAATATAGGGTAAAGACGAGTACCTTGGATAGGACAAGTCTTGCAAAATAGAGCGTTTTGTAGTATTTTGTTTTCTCCATTCCCTGTGTGTCGATCGACTTGTGTGTTGTAAGCAATGTTTTGTATATAACAAGGGTATCCTTTTGAGCTTGAATGTCGTGTTTGTCTTCGAGGCCTCTCATTCCTGTTAAATCGTGTTAAGAACAAAAAAAGGAAAGGTCTTGGGGCGACCGTTGGGGGGTGACCCAACGACCCTCCGATGCTTAAGTCAGTAACGTAATTCAAACAAGTGTAGTCGAATAGATGTAAAGAAAATATGAAGGAAAGAAAGGTTTAGAAGTGATACAACTTTAAGTGGGTCGCATTCCAACTCTTGGGAATTGGTTGTCCATCTTTGGTTTCTAGTCGGTATGCTCCTTGTTCGATGACTTTTTTGATGAGGTAAGGTCCTTCCCATTGAGGTGCCAGTTTCCCGTCGGTTGGATATCTGGTGTTCTGGAATGTATTCCTTAGGACCCAGTCTCCTAACTTGAAGACTTTAACACAGACGTGTTTGTTATAGCTCTTGGCGACTTGTTGCTGGTATTGGACCATTCGAATTCTGGCTTTCTCCCTTGTCTTGCTTATGGTGTCAAGATTGTGAGCCAATTTGACGTCATTTTGTTATGGGGTTTGAAGCCCATATTTGGCAGTCGGGACGAGTAACTCAGTGGGGATGACCGCCTCCCTCTCATAGACTAGTGAGAAGGGGCTCTGTCCCGTTGCATTCTTTGATGTCGTCCTGTCAGACCATAGTATCAAGGGGAGATCGTCGGCCCACTTGCCTTTTGCCCCTGTGAGACGTCTTTTGAGATTGTTGATGATGATTTTATTGCTGGATTCCTCTTGACCATTGGATTGTGGATATCTTGGCATAGACGTGACTAGTGTGATGTTCCATTGTTTGCAAAAGGATCGTGTCTTGTTACCGATGAATAGGGAGCCATTGTCGCATACGATTTCTGAAGGGACGCCAAATCTGTATAGAATATTACATTTTATGAATGAGATGACGTGCTTTTCTTTTACCTCTCGATATGCTTAGGCTTCTATCCATTTAGAGAAATAGTCGGTCATAGCCAGGAAGAAGACGCGTTGTCCTAATGCTGGTGGTAGTTTCCCGACGATGTCCATTCCCTATCGCATGAAAGGCCAGGGTGCTAGAGTTGGATGAAGCATCTCTGATGGCTAGTGAGTGATGGGTGCGTGCCTTGGGCAGGCGTCGCACTTTCTGACGTAGTCGATCGCGTCCTTGTTCATTGTAGGCCAGTAGTAACCCGTCCTAAGAGCTTTGCCGGACATGCTGCGTCCTCCAGTATGGTTTCCACATTCTTCGTCGTGTAAGGATTGTAAGACGCATCTTACCTCAACTTTTTTGAGGTAGCGTAGGTATAGGCCTGTGACAGATCGTTTGAATAGAACATTATCTGTTTGATCAAATGTTACAGCTTATACCTTAAGTCTTTTGGCTTTTGTCTTGTCTGTTGGGAGTATTCCATCTTTGAGCCACTTGATATAGGGCGTGGTCCAATCATCTTGGTTGCCCACTAAGTCTTCTTCTGTATGGTCGCCTACTTCTGCTGAAACGACTTCTTCCAAGGATAGTTCGTTCATCGTCTGAATGCCCACTAGATTAGCTATTTTGAAGATTTTGGGGACGGCCGGTGTGCTGATGTGTGCCAACGGGATGTTGTGGAAGTCGTTGGGATGTAGGGTGGAGCCGAGATTTGCTAGAGCGTCGGCTTATGTGTTGAGGTCGCGTGGGACTTGCCAAATGGTGAAGTTCTGGAATTTGCTTGCCAATTTTTTGACGACATCTAGATATGCCATCATCTTGTCGTCTTTAGCGGCGTACGAACCTTGTATTTGGTTGACGATCAGGAGAGAATCGCATGTCACCTCTATGCTTAGGATCGCGAGATCGTACGCGAGTGTTAACCCAAATATGAGGGCTTCATATTCTGCTTCATTGTTGGTCGCATCCCACTCGCATCTCACAGCTTGGGCTATGTGGTCCCCTTGTGGCAATTTTAGTACAACAACTAGGCAAACTCCTCTTACGTTCGATGATCCGTCTATATGGAGTTGCCATGTGCCCCGGTCCTCTTCAACTTTCAGTTGTTCGACCTCCTTCATGGCTTCTTGTTTCAGTGTAGGGCTGAAATCAGCCACAAAGTCGGCCAAAGCTTGAGATTTGATCACCGTCCTTGGCTCGTACTCGATGTCGAATCCGCTAAGGTGTATAGCCCACTTAGCCATTCGTCTTGTAAATTCTGGTTTCCTCATGACGGCTTTCATGGGATGGTTAGTCATCACAATAATAGCATGTGATTCGATGTAGACCTCAATGGTGTCCCCGATTTGGTCTTTGTACATTCTGTTCACTAGCCTCTGATATGTAGCCCCTGCGTTTTTCAATCCAAAAGGCATGACTTTGTAGCAGTATGTACCTTGGCTTGTTATGAAGGTTGTTTGTTCTTGGTCATCCGGGTCCATGAGGATTTTGTTTTATCCACTAAACGCGTCCATGAATATTAACATTTCGTGTCTGGCGGTCGCGTCAACCATGTCGTCGATATGTGGTAATGGGAATGAGTCTTTTGGACATGCCTTATTCAGGTCTGTGAAGTCGATGCATACTCTCCATTTCCCATTCTTTTTTTGAACCACGATGACATTTGCTAGCCAGTCGGGGTACTTGACTTCTCTTATTTTACTTGTCTCGAGTAAGTTCTTGACCTCGTCGTCCACAATTTTGTTACGCTCAGGTGCGAACTTTTTCTTTTTTTGCTTGACCGGAGGATATGTGGGATCTGCATTTAATTTGTGAGTAAAAACATCTGGGGAGATCCCCACCACGTCTTCGTGTGACCAGGCAAAACAATCATAGTTAGACCGTAAAAAGGAAATTAAATCTGATCTGGTCGAATCGTTCAGATCTGATCCGACCCTTACCGTTTGTGTTGGCTTTAAAGGATCCAGCGCGATCTCGTCGAGTTGTTCCATCTCTGGTTCGATGTATCGCGTGGTTCCCTTGCCACACTGTGATTGCTATGCGGAGGACTTGTCGACTGCCCCTTTCATTGAAGTGACATAGCATTCCTTAGCAGCCCGTTGGTCGCCTCTTATTTCCTGCACCCCCCCACTTAGTAGGGAACTTTATTGTCTGGTGGTAAGTGGAAGGTATAACTTTCATGGCGTGGATCCAGGGTCTGCCAAGGATTGCATTGTATGGGGATGGGCAGTCGAGTATTAAAAACTTTACCCGTTGGTTGACTCTACCATCGTATGTTATCAACACGATCTCGCCTTAGGTAAACTTAACTTCTCCGCTGAATCCGACCAGCAGGGTAGAGTTTCTGGTTAGGTCGTCCTCGCTTAAACCCATACTCTTTAAGACGTCGAGTGTCAACAAGTTGGTGGAACTACCTGTGTTGATTAAAATGCGACGGATAATACAATTGCTAATTGAAAGAGAGATTACGAGACCGTCGTGGTGGTCGCCTAACTCTTGCAGCAATGGATGGTGTCTCCTAAACTCTTTTGTCCTTGTCAAGGATCTTCAACAAGAAGTCATCCTAGGATCCCCATTCCTAACCCAGCTTTATCCCTTCTCAGTTGATAAAGACGGCATTCATGCCAAGGTTCTAGGAAAAAACCTAGACTTCCCCTTCCTTTCCCCAATCAAGAGCAGAGATCTTGATCTCCTTCAAAATGCTTCTATCAAGAGACAGCTTAACAGCATTCAGCATAAGAAAACCCTCATTAGAGATTTAACTAATGAAATTGGGTTTTTAAAGATCGAAGAAAGGCTGCAAGGCCCTCTTTGGCAAACCAAGGCCCTAGACTTCGAGAATCTCTTCAAAGAGCAAGTCTGTGCGGATATCCCCAATGCCTTCTAGGACAGAAAGAAGCATCATGTTTATCTCCCCTATGAAAAGGACTTTCATGAGAGAGATATCCCAACCAAAGCTAGGCCTATTCAAATGAACAAGGAACTCTTAGAAACCTGCAAGAAAGAAATTGAGACCTTGTTAATTAAGAAACTAATTAGAAAATCTCAATCTCCCTGGAGTTGCGCGGCTTTCTATGTCATGAACGCAGCCGAAAAAGAAAGAGGCATTCCTAGGCTGGTTATCAACTACAAACCTCTCAACAAAGCCTTACAATGGATCAGGTATCCTATCCCCAATAAGAGAGACCTCCTCAACAGACTTTTCGAAGCAAAAGTCTTCTCTAAGTTTGACATGAAGAGCGGTTACTGGCAAATCCAGATTGTCGAAGAAGACAGATACAAAACCGCCTTCACTGTACCATTTGGGCATTACGAATGGAATGTCATGCCCTTTGGTCTCAAAAATGCCCCTTCAGAATATCAAAGGATTATGAATGATATTCTGAATCCCTTCTCTGACTTCCTCATCGTCTACATCGACGATATCCTCATTTATTCCCTAACCTTAGAAGAACACTCTAAGCATCTCAATACCTTTCTGCATGTCATCAAAAAGAATGGATTAGTTTTATCTGCCACTAAGATAAAACTCTTTTAGACCAAGATTAGATTTCTTGGCCATGACATTCATCAACAAACCATCAAACCTATCCAAAGGAGCATTGAGTTCACAGATAGATTTCCCGACGAAATCAAAGACAAAACTCAATTACAAAGATTCCTTGGTTGCCTCAATTATATTTCTGATTTCTTTCCCGATCTCAGAAAACTCTGCATTCCCTTATTTTCCAGACTCAAAAAGAATCCTGCTCCTTGGGGTTCTGATCAAACCAAAGCCGTCCAAATCATCAAAAGCAAGATTAAATCTCTTCCTTGCCTAGGCCTTCCTCAGCCCAATGCTTTTATGATTGTTGAAACTGATGCCTCCAACATTGGCTTTGGTGGCATTCTTAAACAAAGGATCAATCCAGAAAGCAAAGAGCAACTGGTTAGGTTCTACTCTGGTTGCTGGATTGATCCTTTGTTTAAGAATGCCACCAAAGCCAATGTTGGAGGCATCAGTTTCAACAATCATAAAAGCATTGGGCTGAGGAAGGCCTAGGCAAGGAAGAGATTTAATCTTGCTTTTGATGATTTGGACGGCTTTGGTTTGATCAGAACCCCAAGGAGCAGGATTCTTTTTGCGAAGAGGGATGGTAATCCTGAAACAAATCTTTCTTTCCAAAAAGATTCGTTACAGTCAGGTCTTTTAAGGACATAGGTGATGAAGACGTCCTTGTACCACCTATAATCACTTAGAGTTGGGCATCTAAGTTCTGTTAGGGTGATCTTGTTGGCTTGAAGTTCTTCATGCGGGTTGCCAACGAAATACATACTTATAGCATATATAAGTTGGTTGGTTGCATTTTGATCTGTAGAGATCCTTCCCTGATCGTCTTCTGTAGAGACGGTGGCATTTAGGATATCTAATTGTTGTTGTAAGTTCAAGGCATTATCCCACCAGTATTTAAGCTGCCCAGTGAAGCCTTGAATTATAAGACATGTTGTTGTCTTATCCGTTTGATCATGGGTTCTATAGGCTGCTTTAGCCATTCCCATTTCTTGGAGAGTATTCATGATTTCTCCTTCTGATTTGCCATCTATGTTCCATTCATAGATGGATGTTCCATTGTAATCCGTGGTCCTGAATTTAGCTCTTTCTTCATACTGAAGATCAGGAGGTGTTGGACGATTGTAGTAATTTCTAGTATCAGTATGTGCTCCAAATCTTTTGGAGTAATGCTGAGATCCGTTTCCCCTTCTCCTGAGTTTATTAATCTCTGGGGATTTTGATCCTAGAAAAGCGATTTTGCTGATGGAGTGGCTCGTCTTGCTAGAGCTACTTATGGAGTCATCAGAATCCTTCTTAGACTTACTGCTACAGTTGCCTTTATTCTTAAGGCAGTTGATATTTGCAGCTGGAGAGGTGATGCGTTTTGAGGAGGAAGCCTGGATATTATCCATCCTTTGGTTAATGGCTAGGTGGAAGGAATCCATCCTTTGATTGATCTTATCAAGGATAGATGGAGGGCTAAGGCTGATGTTGCTTAAGAGATTGTTAGGAATACTTTCAGCTTGAAAGTGAGGTCTATTAATATCTCTAGGAAACTTAGGGGAACTCAATCCTTTATCCATACCAAGATGAATCTGATCTATTTGTTCAGAGATGGTATGAAGGATTTGATTGCTGTAGTTGTTTTGGGAGTAGATCTTCTTGATATCTCCCAAATTGGTCTGACTGTTATCCTGCTCAGGTCTCCCTTTCTTAAAGGGATCAGCACGAATATCTTCATTGTCATGTTTAACAATGATACTCTTGAGCGGAGGATGAACAGAGGTACTGGTTCCTGAGGGAAAAAGATTCCAGGTTCTAGAAATCCTATTTTGCACCTCTAAGGATGGAAGATGGAATGGGTCATCAATGTCTTTTTTAGACAGATAAATAGAGAACCATCTAAAGAAAAGAATATTAGTTTGGAGATTGTTCATCTCTTCATAATATTCCTCTTGGATTCTATCTCTGCAATCTTTGTCTAGTTGCATGAACCATTTTCTCTTTTTGTTGTTGCTGGAGCCATAGAAATCTTTTCTAAGATACTCTTTATCAATGGTAAAACCTTCTTTGGTTAAGACATTGATAGTAGAATAGTTATGCATGTTGGTAGAGGTAGGAGAATGGTCACCAACAGACTCTTCCTCATTCTGGGGAATGATTCTTGGAAGAGGATGGGCAAAGTCTATATGATCTCTTCTTAGAGAACTATTTCTGGAGAACTCACTGGTCATGGAGTAGAAGGGGTCACTAATAGAATTCCGAGCAGGGGCAAAGCTAGGTCGGTTGGTTGAGTTTTCTCTGACCAAATTGAACCTGATGAGAATTCTACCATCAGACTCTTCTATGATCTGAGAGATCTCTTGTTGTTCCAGGTTTCTAGGAGGGTTGTCGTTGTCGACCTCTAGGGTTTCAGGAATAGTAATGTCTTTCCACTTGATGGTCTTGGGAGTAAAAGTGCAAGACTTTTCTGCTTCTAATTGAAGAAGAACAATCTCTCCATGAGCTAGAGGGGTAATGGTGCACTTTGGATCTGTTAAAGAACTCATGAGTTTGAAATGCAGTCTATAAATAACAGCAAAGTTCTTAGTGAACTGTTTGCAGTTGTTATTCAGCATTTTGATGTCTAGGATGACGGTTTGACAAATCCTAGGGTCAGTCAAGTCGACTGAGAAGTTTGGAGAACAATTGAAGAACAGAGGTCCATTGCAGATATTGGATTGGACTAAAGCAAGGATAGAGTCTTTGTATGAGAGAAACCGGTCATCCCTAAGGGCTAGGAAGACAGGAGAATCAATACCTTTTCTATGAAGAGGTTTTAATGCAATTTGGATTAACCCAAGATGCAAAAATCTATAACCTTTTCTAAGATAACTTTGAATGGTTGTAGGGTTGAGAAGCCTAAGAGACTGCTGCTCTTTTGTAAGGCAGATGGTTGATTCTTGGTGTTTGATGCAATTGGCATGGAACATGTCCAAGATCCCAGATCTGTAAACAGACTGAGGATTGTCTGGAATAGTCCAGTCTTGAATATTGTCAGGGTCAAGACTATACATGTTCTCATTGCTATGAACGATTTGTTCCGAATTGCTACCGGAACCTCGCCGGAATAATCTTCTTGCCATCGACATGTTTTTAAAACAAAGTAAAGTTTTCTAAAACAAGGTTTTATCTAAGGCTTATAACAACGGGACCGTCCACCGGGACCACCTATCATCAAGGCTGACCAAACGGATCTTACGGGACTAAACCAAGCGTTGTGCCCAAAGCCTAGATAAGCACTTAAAATAGAAAGACTGAAACTTAAAGTTTTTAAAACGATGAAGAGGATAAGGAGATTAAAATAACAAGGCTCTGATACCAGGTTGGCCAAAAGGATCAAAAGCAATGAAAATATGCAAGAAATGAGGAGCAAGACAATAACACAATACTGGACTATTGTGATAAAAAGAGATAAATTACAAACAGAAAAATTAAAGCTGTACAAAACTTACAAGTAGCTGTAGAGCAGCCGGGCAAGAAACTAAAAATATAAAGGAGAGAGAGAGAGAGAGAGATTTTTAGCGTGCCTCCAACAAGTGAGGGCTTACCAGCTTAAATAGAGAAAGGAAAAATTGCTATTTGAGGGCACTATTAAGGCGCCGTACAACTATTCATATGAATAGTGCCGAAATAAGTGCGTTGGTACTGTTTTGAGTGGACTTCTGCTTTTGCTGTAAAAGTTGTTTGTCATTTGCTGATGAGATTTATCGGATTGCATTTTGTCTGATTGTTTTGCCGACATCTTTTGTCTGAAAGATTTTTGATGGGCTTTTGCAAATGGCCATTTGGGCTTGCAACCTTACTGGGCGTAAGGGTCTTGTGCGAACTGATCAAATGGGTCATAATCAGTTTGCTGGGCTAAGTTGGCCGAGCTGGCTTGGTCTTCTTCTTCTTGGACTTTATCAGCCCAAGACTTGGGCTTCTCGTCCGAGATGTCAACAATTGTTACCGAGTTTTGCTTGGTTTTGAGATTCTTGTATTTCTTCCATTATTGATAGTCGAGCCAGTCTTGGTCTTGAATTTGTGAGGGTGACGCAGTTGCCACCGGGACTCCTGACGGGTGAATGACAATCTCCTTTGAGGGGGCCGGAGAAGCTTGTGTTCCTTTTGCTTTGAAAATTGCCTGGATGTTGTTGAGTGAGTAGGATTCTGGATCAATCTTTTCCCACCATCGAACTTTGAACTTGCGGCAGAGAGAAAGGGGACACGGACAGGGTAATGCTTGCTGGAGTTCATAGATCCAGCAGAGTATCCAAGATACACCAGTGCACCTATGGAATTGTATTGGTTTTATGTAGTTTTGGACCGGACAATGTTTGATAAAGAAGTCATAGGATTGCCTAGCTTCTTCAGGGTAGATTTCAGGAGTAGGTCCAAAGTAGTTCCACCAGTCAAAGAACCAGACTGGTAAATTGCTGTTGCATGTTCTTGCAAAGAAAAAGAACCAGGAATGGTTGAATGCTCGGATAAGAAAAGCCTTGGTCCAAGCATCTCTATAGTCATAATAGGAATAGCCTTTCGGCCAGAAAGGGATTGAGAATGTCTTTTGTGTGCTAGGTTCTCCCCAAGATTCTCTGGAGATGACCTTCAGAATTTTGCATTTTGAGAAGACAATGAGGTTGGGGTCATTGTCGTCTCTGGTATGCGAGATTTCGGCAGATTCAGAATCTACCAAAACGAATTCATAGAACTTTTGGGTTTTTGCCGGGTCAGAAGGAAACCATTGGAAGTCTTTGGAGAAGAGATTTTTTATGAAGGGTCCAAAGTCCTTTTGGTCAGGGGGATTGAATTCTTTTGTGAGGCAGATATTTTGTAGGGATGATTGCTTGAGGATGTATCTGTGGAAATGCTTGGTGGATTTCTGTTTGTCAGTTTTTTGTGGAGTCCTCGGGTTTAGAGGACTGTTTGTGAGAGCTGGGAATTGGGATAAGGATTGAAATTGGTTTTGCGTTTGGACAACGCTTTTTGCTGGGGACGAGCTTGCTGAGGCATAATCCTGTGGGGTTTGCTTGCGAGGGTTTCCCCTCCCCGCCATTCTTGAGAACCTGTTTTAAAACAAGATTAAAAAGGTACGTTAGAAAGAATGCGATCCCTAATGATCCTGTCAGCAGTTTGTTGGCGAACGTTGAGGATCTTGATTTCACTGGAGAGAATGATATGTTTAATCTTCTCGGAGTGAAATGATTCTTGAGCAGTTTTGCGAACGGTCTTTTGGGCTTCAAAGACTCGAAAATAGGAGTAGTAGGCTTTTTGTTTGTCTTGGAGGGTTTTGAAATAAGGAAAGGGGGCCATGTGTTTTAAGGTTTTCCCTGCAGAAATTCTCTTGTCAGAAAATCTGGTAAAGAATTGCTTTCTCCTTTGATAAATTCAATTTCAAAATCAAAGACAGATAAAATGGCTTGCCATCGAGCAAAAACTTGTTTTGAGACGATGTTTTGGACATCTTTTTGAAGTATATCTTTTGCGGATTTGCAATCAACTCTAAGAAGAAAAGACTTGTTCTATAAATCATCTTGAAATTTGGAAATGCAAGCGACGATGGAAAGGATTTCCTTTTTAATCGTGCTATAGTTTAACTGAGGCCCAGCCCAGCAACCAGAGTAGAACCTAACCAGTTGCTCTTTGCTTTCTGGATTGATCCTTTGTTTAAGAATGCCACCAAAGCCAATGTTGGATACCAGGTTGGCCAAAAGGATCAAAAGCAATGAAAATATGCAAGAAATGAGGAGCAAGACAATAACACAATACTGGACTATTGTGATAAAAAGAGATAAATTACAAACAGAAAAATTAAAGCTGTACAAAACTTACAAGTAGCTGTAGAGCAGCCGAGCAAGAAACTAAAAATATAAAGGAGAGAGAGAGAGAGAGATTTTTAGCGTGCCTCCAACAAGTGAGGGCTTACCAGCTTAAATAGAGAAAGGAAAAATTGCTATTTGAGGGCACTATTAAGGTGCCGTACAACTATTCATATGAATAGTGCCGAAATAAGTGCGTTGGTACTGTTTTGAGTGGACTTCTGCTTTTGCTGTAAAAGTTGTTTGTCATTTGCTGATGAGATTTATCTGATTGCATTTTGTCTGATTGTTTTGCCGACATCTTTTGTCTGAAAGATTTTTTGATGGGCTTTTGCAAATGGCCATTTGGGCTTGCAACCTTACTGGGCGTAAGGGTCTTGTGCGAACTGATCAAATGGGTCATAATCAGTTTGCTGGGCTAAGTTGGCCGAGCTGGCTTGGTCTTCTTCTTCTTGGACTTTATCATTTATCAGCCCAAGACTTGGGCTTCTCGTCCGAGATGTCAACAATTGTTACCGAGTTTTGCTTGGTTTTGAGATTCTTGTATTTCTTCCATTCTTGATAGTCGAGCCAGTCTTGGTCTTGAATTTGTGAGGGTGACGCAGTTGCCACCGGGACTCCTGACGGGTGAATGACAATCTCCTTTGAGGGGGCCGGAGAAGCTTGTGTTCCTTTTGCTTTGAAAATTGCCTGGATGTTGTTGAGTGAGTAGGATTCTGGATCAATCTTTTCCCACCATCGAACTTTGAACTTGCGGCAGAGAGAAAGGGGACACGGACAGGGTAATGCTTGCTGTAGTTCATAGATCCAGCAGAGTATCCAAGATACACCAGTGCACCTATGGAATTGTATTGGTTTTATGTAGTTTTGGACCGGACAATGTTTGATAAAGAAGTCATAGGATTGCCTAGCTTCTTCAGGGTAGATTTCAGGAGTAGGTCCAAAGTAGTTCCACCAGTCAAAGAACCAGACTGGTAAATTGCTGTTGCATGTTCTTGCAAAGAAAAAGAACCAGGAATGGTTGAATGCTTGGATAAGAAAAGCCTTGGTCCAAGCATCTCTATAGTCATAATAGGAATAGCCTTTCGGCCAGAAAGGGATTGAGAATGCCTTTTGTGTGCTAGGTTCTCCCCAAGATTCTCTGGAGATGACCTTCAGAATTTTGCATTTTGAGAAGACAATGAGGTTAGGGTCATTGTCGTCTCTGGTATGCGAGATTTCGGCAGATTCAGAATCTACCAAAACGAATTCATAGAACTTCTGGGTTTTTGCCGGGTCAGAAGGAAACCATTGGAAGTCTTTGGAGAAGAGATTTTTTATGAAGGGTCCAAAGTCCTTTTGGTCAGGGGGATTGAATTCTTTTGTGAGGCAGATATTTTGTAGGGATGATTGCTTGAGGATGTATCTGTGGAAATGCTTGGTGGATTTCTGTTTGTCAGTTTTTTGTGGAGTCCTCGGGTTTAGAGGACTGTTTGTGAGAGCTGGGAATTGGGATAAGGATTGAAATTGGTTTTGCGTTTGGACAACGCTTTTTGCTGGGGACGAGCTTGCTGAGGCATAATCCTGTGGGGTTTGCTTGCGAGGGTTTCCCCTCCCCGCCATTCTTGAGAACCTGTTTTAAAACAAGATTAAAAAGGTACGTTAGAAAGAATGCGATCCCTAATGATCCTGTCAGCAGTTTGTTGGCGAATGTTGAGGATCTTGATTTCACTGGAGAGAATGATATGTTTAATCTTCTCGGAGTGAAATGATTCTTGAGCAGTTTTGCGAACGGTCTTTTGGGCTTCAAAGACTCGAAAATAGGAGTAGTAGGCTTTTTGTTTGTCTTGGAGGGTTTTGAAATAAGGAAAGGGGGCCATGTGTTTTAAGGTTTTCCCTGCAGAAATTCTCTTGTCAGAAAATCTGGTAAAGAATTGCTTTCTCCTTTGATAAATTCAATTTCAAAATCAAAGACAGATAAAATGGCTTGCCATCGAGCAAAAATTTGTTTTGAGACGATGTTCTGGACATCTTTTTGAAGTATATCTTTTGCGGATTTGCAATTAACTCTAAGAAGAAAAGACTTGTTGTATAAATCATCTTGAAATTTGGAAATACAAGCGACGATGGAAAGGATTTCCTTTTTAATCGTGCTATAGTTTAACTGAGGCCCAGCCCAGCAACCAGAGTAGAACCTAACCAGTTGCTCTTTTCTTTCTGGATTGATCCTTTGTTTAAGAATGCCACCAAAGCCAATGTTGGAGGCATCAGTTTCAACAATCATAAAAGCATTGGGCTGAGGAAGGCCTAGGCAAGGAAGAGATTTAATCTTGCTTTTGATGATTTAGACGGCTTTGGTTTGATCAGAACCCCAAGGAGCAGGATTCTTTTTTAGTCTGGAAAATAAGGGAATGCAGAGTTTTCTGAGATCGGGAAAGAAATCAGAAATATAATTGAGGCAACCAAGGAATCTTTGTAATTGAGTTTTGTCTTTGATTTCGTCGGGAAATCTATCTGTGAACTCAATGCTCCTTTGGATAGGTTTGATGGTTTGTTGATGAATGTCATGGCCAAGAAATCTAATCTTGGTCTGAAAGAGTTTTATCTTAGTGGCAGATAAAACTAATCCATTCTTTTTGATGACATGCAGAAAGGTATTGAGATGCTTAGAGTGTTCTTCTAAGGTTAGGGAATAAATGAGGATATCGTCGATGTAGACGATGAGGAAGTCAGAGAAGGGATTCAGAATATCATTCATAATCCTTTGATATTCTGAAGGGGCATTTTTTAGACCAAAGGGCATGACATTCCATTCGTAATGCCCAAATGGTACAGTGAAGGCGGTTTTGTATCTGTCTTCTTCGACAATCTGGATTTTCCAGTAACCGCTCTTCATGTCAAACTTAGAGAAGACTTTTGCTTCGAAAAGTCTGTTGAGGAGGTCTCTCTTATTAGGGATAGGATACCTGATCCATTGTAAGGCTTTGTTGAGAGGTTTGTAGTTGATAACCAGCCTAGGAACGCCTCTTTCTTTTTCGGCTGCGTTCATGACATAGAAAGCCGCGCAACTCCAGGGAGATTGAGATTTTCTAATTAGTTTCTTAACTAACAAGGTCTCAATTTCTTTCTTGCAGGTTTCTAAGAGTTCCTTGTTCATTTGAATAGGCCTAGCTTTGGTTGGGATATCTCTCTCATGAAAGTCCTTTTCATAGGGGAGATAAACATGATGCTTCTTTCTGTCCCAGAAGGCATTGGGGATATCCGCACAGACTTGCTCTTTGAAGAGATTCTCGAAGTCTAGGGCCTTGGTTTGCCAAAGAGGGCCTTGCAGCCTTTCTTCGATCTTTAAAAACCCAATTTCATTAGTTAAATCTCTAATGAGGGTTTTCTTATGCTGAATGCTGTTAAGCTGTCTCTTGATAGAAGCATTTTGAAGGAGATCAAGATCTCTGCTCTTGATTGAGGAAAGGAAGGGGAAGTCTAGGTTTTTTCCTAGAACCTTGGCATGAATGCCGTCTTTATCAACTGAGAAGGGATAAAGCTGGGTTAGGAATGGGGATCCTAGGATGACTTCTTGTTGAAGATCCTTGACAAGGACAAAAGAGTTTAGGAGACACCATCCATTGCTGCAGACGGAGGCTTCAGGAATTTTGTAGTTTAACTGCATTTTAATGCCGCTGGCATTAAGAAGCCTTTCATTGGTCTTGACAAAATACTTGGAATTGACAAGGCCTTCTCTGATACAGTTGAGATCAGCTCCGCTGTCAATGAGGGCGACAATTTTGAAGGTGGAATCTTCAATCTTGATCTTAACAGGACAATACCATTTTTGGCATTCTACTTTGTTAAGAGCTGAAAGAAAGAGATTGTCTTGCTGGAAAGAGGGGTTAAATGATTCATTGTGCGAGATGAGGGGTTTTTTGCTGGTAGAGGAAGAGGTTCTAATTTTTACAGAACCTTGGCTGGATTTGTTAGATGATCTTATCTCAGAACTACAGCTAGATTCATTTTTAGATTCTAGTCTGTTAATTCTGTTTTCTATGAGATCATCCATAGAGTCTCTTAGTCTAACATACTCTTGAAGTCCTTTGACTTCTTTCTTGAGAGTATTGACTTCGGACTGAAGGTCTTTGATGGTGACTTTGGAACCTAGAATGTTATTACTAGGTTGATCTTCAAAGAGTTTAGAGATGCTGAAGGGTCTATTGAGAGCTGGTATTTGCTCGTTGAAGATAAGATCCTTAAGTTTCATGAAATAATCATGCTTAGTTTGAGGATCTGGGATCTGATTGATGAGGTCAAAAAGAGCTTCTTCTCTTTCTGCTTTGGTAATGATATTGCAGTAATGCTGAGGTTGATTCTGGTCAGAGCTTGAAGAATCATAGTTGATCTCATATAATCCTTCATTGTCAGAGGAGGATTCAGTATCTAGGCAGAGAAGTTCACCAATCTTTTCTTTAAGATCTGGTTCATCTTTGAGAAGCTCGTTGATCTTCTGCTTCATTGGACAGCTGTTGGCCTTGTGACCTGGCTTACGACACTTGTAGCAGATAATCTTTTTGCCATAGCTGGGTCTATTAGGCTTGCTATCTCTGGTGTGGACAGGTTTATCATACCTGTTAGATCTCTGTTTAGAGCGCCTAAAGAATTCTCTTTTAGGTCTATGAGTCTTCTCTTTTCTAGCTCTGGAGGGGGCTTGGATCTTTTTCATGCCAAAGGCTTCACAGAAGTTTCCCATTTCTCTTCTGGATTTACCCTTTTCTCCCCCGTATTTTGCTTGAATTTTTAATTCAGTGCATAATGCTAATCCTTCTTTCTTGAATTTTTAATACAACTTTAAGTGGGTCGCATTCCAACTCTTGGGAATTGGTTGTCCATCTTTGGTTTCTAGTCGGTATGCTCCTTGTCCGATGACTTTTTTGATGAGGTAAGGTCCTTCCCATTGAGGTGCCAGTTTCCCGTCGGTTGGATATCTGGTGTTCTGGAATGTATTCCTTAGGACCCAGTCTCCTAACTTGAAGACTTTAACACAGACGTGTTTGTTATAGCTCTTGGCGACTTATTGCTGGTATTGGACCATTCGAATTCTGGCTTTCTCCCTTGTCTTGCTTATGGTGTCAAGATTGTGAGCCAATTTGACGTCATTTTGTTATGGGGTTTGAAGCCCATATCTGGCAGTCGGGACGAGTAACTCAGTGGGGATGACCGCCTCCCTCTCATAGACTAGTGAGAAGGGGCTCTGTCCCGTTGCATTCTTTGATGTCGTCCTGTCAGACCATAGTATCAAGGGGAGATCGTCGGCCCACTTGCCTTTTTCCCCTGTGAGACGTCTTTTGAGATTGTTGATGATGATTTTATTGCTGGATTCCTCTTGACCATTGGATTGTGGATATCTTGGCATAGACGTGACTAGTGTGATGTTCCATTGTTTGCAAAAGGATCGTGTCTTGTTACCGATGAATAGGGAGCCATTGTCGCATACGATTTTTAAAGGGACGCCAAATCTGCATAGAATATTACATTTTATGAATGAGATGACGTGCTTTTCTTTTACCTCTCGATATGCTTAGGCTTCTATCCATTTAGAGAAATAGTCGGTCATAGCCAGGAAGAAGACGCGTTGTCCTAATGCTGGTGGTAGTTTCCCGACGATGTACATTCCCTATCGCATGAAAGGCCAGGGTGCTAGAGTTGGATGAAGCATCTCTGATGGCTAGTGAGTGATGGGTGCGTGCCTTGGGCAGGCGTCGCACTTTCTGACGTAGTCGATCGCGTCCTTGTTCATTGTAGGCCAGTAGTAACCCGTCCTAAGAGCTTTGCCGGACAGGCTGCGTCCTCCAGTATGGTTTCCACATTCTTCGTCGTGTAAGGATTGTAAGACGCATCTTACCTCAACTTTTTTGAGGTAGCGTAGGTATAGGCCTGTGACAGATCGTTTGAATAGAACATTATCTGTTTGATCAAATGTTACAGCTTATACCTTAAGTCTTTTGGCTTTTGTCTTGTCTGTTGGGAGTATTCCATCTTTGAGCCACTTGATATAGGGCGTGGTCCAATCATCTTGGTTGCCCACTAAGTCTTCTTCTGTATGGTCGCCTACTTCTGCTGAAACGACTTCTTCCAAGGATAGTTCGTTCATCGTCTGAATGCCCACTAGATTAGCTATTTTGAAGATTTTGGGGACGGCCGGTGTGCTGATGTGTGCCAACGGGATGTTGTGGAAGTCGTTGGGATGTAGGGCGGAGCCGAGATTTGCTAGAGCGTCGGCTTATGTGTTGAGGTCGCGTGGGACTTGCCAAATGGTGAAGTTCTGGAATTTGCTTGCCAATTTTTTGACGACATCTAGATATGCCATCATCTTGTCGTCTTTAGCGGCGTACGAACCTTGTATTTGGTTGACGATCAGGAGAGAATCGCATGTCACCTCTATGCTTAGGATCGCGAGATCGTACGCGAGTGTTAACCCAAATATGAGGGCTTCATATTCTGCTTCATTGTTGGTCGCATCCCACTCGCATCTCACAGCTTGGGCTATGTGGTCCCCTTGTGGCAATTTTAGTACAACAACTAGGCAAACTCCTCTTACGTTCGATGATCCGTCTATATGGAGTTGCCATGTGCCCCGGTCCTCTTCAACTTTCAGTTGTTCGACCTCCTTCATGGCTTCTTGTTTCAGTGTAGGGCTGAAATCGGCCACAAAGTCGTCCAAAGCTTGAGATTTGATCACCGTCCTTGGCTCGTACTCGATGTCGAATCCGCTAAGGTGTATAGCCCACTTAGCCATTCGTCTTGTAAATTCTGGTTTCCTCATGACGGCTTTCATGGGATGGTTAGTCATCACAATAATAGCATGTGATTCGATGTAGACCTCCATGGTGTCCCCGATCTGGTCTTTGTACATTCTGTTCACTAGCCTCTGATATGTAGCCCCTGCGTTTTTCAATCCAAAAGGCATGACTTTGTAGCAGTATGTACCTTGGCTTGTTATGAAGGTTGTTTGTTCTTGGTCATCCGGGTCCATGAGGATTTTGTTTTATCCACTAAACGCGTCCATGAATATTAACATTTCGTGTCCGGCGGTCGCGTCAACCATGTCGTCGATATGTGGTAATGGGAATGAGTCTTTTGGACATGCCTTATTCAGGTCTGTGAAGTCGATGCATACTCTCCATTTCCCATTCTTTTTTTGAACCACGATGACATTTGCTAGCCAGTCGGGGTACTTGACTTCTCTTATTTTACTTGTCTCGAGTAAGTTCTTGACCTCGTCGTCCACAATTTTGTTACGCTCAGGTGCGAACTTTTTCTTTTTTTGCTTGACCGGAGGATATGTGGGATCTGCATTTAATTTGTGAGTAAAAACATCTGGGGAGATCCCCACCACGTCTTCGTGTGACCAGGCAAAACAATCATAGTTAGACCGTAAAAAGGAAATTAAATCTGATCTGGTCGAATCGTTCAGATCTGATCCGACCCTTACCGTTTGTGTTGGCTTTAAAGGATCCAGCGCGATCTCGTCGAGTTGTTCCATCTCTGGTTCGATGTATCGCGTGGTTCCCTTGCCACACTGTGATTGCTATGCGGAGGACTTGTCGACTGCCCCTTTCATTGAAGTGACATAGCATTCCTTAGCAGCCCGTTGGTCGCCTCTTATTTCCTGCACCCCCCCCACTTAGTAGGGAACTTTATTGTCTGGTGGTAAGTGGAAGGTACAACTTTCATGGCGTGGATCCAGGGTCTGCCAAGGATTGCATTGTATGGGGATGGGCAGTCGAGTATTAAAAACTTTACCCGTTGGTTGACTCTACCATCGTATGTTATCAACACGATCTCGCCTTAGGTATACTTAACTTCCCCGCTGAATCCGACTAGCAGGGTAGAGTTTCTGGTTAGGTCGTCCTCGCTTAAACCCATACTCTTTAAGACGTCGAGTGTCAACAAGTTGGTGGAACTACCTGTGTCGATTAAAATGCGACGGATAATACAATTGCTAATTGAAAGAGAGATTACGAGACCGTCGTGGTGGTCGCCTAACTCTTGGGCTTCTGAATCATCGAAAGTGATGACGGGGGTGTTGGTGGCTTGTGATTGCCTCACCTCCGCCCGAATCGGCCTATCGCCTTTGCTTTCTCGGGCGTATCTTTTGGCGGCCGAATACGTGCTTCCACACACGTCCGACCCTCCTGAAATGGTGTTAACAATTTTAGTGGGAACTGGAGAAGACGGCTTGTCAAATGTTACCTGGTCCCTTCGATCGAGGGTCGCTTTGGCTTTGTCGGAGATGACATCGCATAATAGCCCCTGCGCGAGAAGCCTTGCGACTTCCTTACGAAGGGCTATACATTCGTCCGTCGAGCGGGATTGTTCTTCCAATCTTGGTTCTTGTCATAATAATTGTTTACCTGACTGGCGTCGTTTCTCCCCTTAGGATAAGGTTGGTGTCGTCGATCGCGTCGATGATCCTAAGATGTTCTTCGATCGACTCGATCGGGGCTCTTGTGTGCCTTGGAAGGTTCTTCATCTTCTTCGATTCTGACTTGTGCCATGGTTTTGGCTTGTACATCTTCAAAGGTTCAGCTCAGATATTTGGTCAGTTCGCGGTAGAGCTCACTACCTCTCATCAGACCCCGGCGGAATGCTTTGATCGACGTCGGGATGTCGCAATGTGGGATTGTGACCTTCTCTTTGTTGTACCTGTTAAGATAATCTCTTAGAGGTTCGCCATACCTTTGCACGACCCTGTACAGATCGCTTGATTGCTTTTCTAATCGTCGACTGCTAGCGAATTGAACTTTGAATGAGTTGATCAAGTCAGCGAAGGAAGCGACGGAACCCTGCGATAGATACATAAGCCAAGTTAGTGCAGGTCTCGCGAGGGTTATGCCAAAGCTTTTGCACATGACTGCATCACGGTCCCCCCTTGGGATTGAAATTGTCATTAATTTTTGTTTGTAAATTGAGACGTGATCATCGGGGTCCCCGGTCCCATCGTAGTTATTCATGTTGGGGACATGGAACTTTTTATGAATTTCGACGCGTGCAATCGCCTCTACGAAAGGCGAGTCTTCGTATTCGTCAATCGCTTATTTCTCGATTGGTTGGGGGACTCCTGGGATCCGTGCGATGCGATTATCTAGAGTCTTCATATGCTCGTTGATAGCTTTTTGTATGAGGGCCTGAAGATCGGTTAGAGCTGTTACCTGTGGATGGGTCTCTCGAGCTTCAGGGGGCTCGGCTACAGAACCTGGTATGTTAGTCGTAAAGAATGTGACCGGAGGGGCATGTAACATACTAGAAGGTAGGGAGGCATTGGTTGCCACTGCAGGTGTCGCGTCTACTCCATCCAAATTGAGTCGTGTAGACAGTCCTTCCGTATTGACTATGCGTCTTGAGCCTCCGGGGGCTGATACGGCCGAGTGTACCTGCAACTTTAAAAACTTGTTTTCACGGGTTAATCGAGCGATTTCAGATTCAGATTGAGCACTTAGCATTTCGGTTCTGGCACGCTGTTGGGCCAGTTCCTCTTGAAGGACACTCATGGTTCTTACGAGCTCTTGCATTTGTGAGTCTGTGACTGGTTGGCCGCTGATGTCCTCTGCCTGGTTCGTGACTTGGACATTGTCTTGAGCCTGATTTTCGACGAGGATCATGGGATTTCCAGCGTCGTCCATGATGGGATGAGTATCGGATTTGATGATTGGATCGTTGATTGGCTAGATGCCCCACGGTGGGCGCCAAATTGTTTTGGGCGAAAAAAATCGAACCGACCTAAATCGCTTAAAGAAGGGCAACTAGACAATAATTAGATTGATTATATCCAAATAATCCGAATCAAACAAACATCTAGACGAAATAAGATTAAATAGATGTAAAGACAAGCTTATATCCTTAGAGTAGGAGACTGGTCGAATCAAATGATTTAGTCATCGGTCGCTATAATACTAAAATGAAGAACTGATCTAGAGAATGATTGTAAAAACGAGTAAGAGAGTAGCGAATTGTAGCTTGTATTCAATAGAAATGATAGTGTGTATCAAAAACCTTATGAATCTAGTATTTATACAAGATTTACATAATAAACTAATCTAGCCGTTCTCTTCTGGGATTTGCGGGAGCCGTCGAACTGTCTTCTGAGATTCTCGTCAACGTCTTTCTTCCTTGGGCTCATCCTTCTTCGCTCTCGCCGAGTCTATTGATCTTGTTATCGAGATCGTGGGCTAACCAAACTGGGCTCCAAATATCTTGGCCCAAGAAAGCCCATTCATCTATCTATTCCAATTTCGACCCAAATCGATCGAGCGGAATAATTTTGACCCATTTCTTATCGTTATTTTAACAAATTAATTGTAGATCTAAACATAAACTAATTTATGCTTTATTTTTGTCAGTATATTCAAGGTCATGAATCAATCGAGAAATGGAACCTCGATGCTCGATTTGTAGAACCCGACATTCACACTAATTAATCAATGATAGTCGTCTCGCCTAGATTCATCCCTAAATCTAATTAAGGCAAGTGGTGGTTCGCTCTTGTCATTTCAGTTATTCTTTTGACCAACAAATAAAATGAATTAATCGTTATCTAATTGGGTAATTTCTAAAACTTGATTAAATGTTTGTGAACACTTGTATGGTCTAAATGGATTTTGTATATATCTAGGTTTATAGTTATTATCTAAATATATATAATTAATGTAGTTATCATCTTAATGACGATATTGGTTATGGACTTTGTATGTTATGTGTGGACTTTATAGTCATTACATGTGGACTTTAATAGTCGTGTGTGTTAGGGATATTATGGCATTGCTAGGCGTAATGATCTCTTTGTAATGTTAGGAGGCTTAATTCCCTAATACTTGTTTGGTCATGACCATGCTTCTTATTCATTGTGGAACATGAAATGTCTGAGGCAGCTAGCTAGTGCAATGTATGGGTTGACAATAAGTCATCCGTTCTGGTCTTGATTTCAAGAATGTGTTAAAAACGTTAAGATAATGTGTGGTATGTTGAAATTAAATAAGATAAGTGTTGCAAGCACGTAATTAATGAACCAGAGCGAGAAGTACAACTTGGAAACCGCTCTTCCTCCAGTCTATGCGAGTCGTCTTTCCAATATGAATCTGCATTATGCGGTGAGGTTGGTTTGACCCAACTATTAAATAGAATTCTTATATATATGCATGTTGATCTAAAACGTTCCCAAACAAATCATACTTTCTTCCCATAATACCCATATTCATTTCAAGTATTCTCTTGGTGCATATCGTTTTTGTCCATTCTTTGTTTTAGTGGAAGTATTATAGTTAACTATCGTCTATGGACTTTTATTCGAGAAACGATAGTAGAAACTAGATATGACCACGTAGAACCTCACGTAAAATACATTGCTTAGTCATTCACTAGACTAACCAACCCTATTTTTTCCTTGCATGGTTGGCTGGTGTCATCCATCCCATATGACATATCAGTCCGCTTGTCTAAGCTTATCTAGAAGTAACGAATCAGAGAAGAAGGCTTGCAATTGAATTTTGGTTTCGAAGTATATTTCTAAGTTGTTGATTAAGGTAGTTAATCTTCTTCATAAATGTAATAGGTGAAGGTATTAGATAACCTAGTCATGTAATTAGGATCAAACTGAAGTCTTCCGTTGTAATTTTATATAATCTTCTAAAACTTGTATCTCCTCGGGATAATTTTTAATAAAGATTGAGTACGTTTCAAATGTCTTTTGCTATTATTTCTCTTGTTATAAATGTATTTATGCATAAATTGTTGGGCTTAAGCCTAGGGTGGCTTTGAGCATTAAAGTTTGAGGTCATTGGCGTGTAGGCACTACCGATATAAGTCAGGGGTGTTGCAGACTGAGTTTAACCCAAAGACACCAAGAATTGTGTTAATTCTTGATTCCACTTCCTTGATGCTTGTGTGAGACCATGAAGGGATCTCTTTAACTTGCAAACTTGTCCATTTTATGCCTTGAAATACCCCTTTGGAGGTTTCATGTAAATATCTTCCTCAAGGAATCCATGTAAGAAGGCACTATTCACATCCAATTGGAACAAAGGCCGCTCTTTGGTAGTAGCTACAACAACGATGAATCTTACAGTAGGCAATTTGGCAACAAGACTGAATGTATGCTTGTAATCCTTACCAAGCTTTTGATCAAACCCCTTGACCACTAATCTATGCCTTTCTATGCTACTATCTGGTTTAAACTTCACTTTGAAAACCCACTTGGAACCTATAGCTTTATGACCTTCAGTTAAGGTTGTCAATTCCCAAGTGCCATTACTTTATAATGCTAATAGTTTCGTTCACATAGCATCTTCCCATTCTAAGTGCCCTCTAGCATCTGAAATAGAAGTGGGTTCACTAACTTCCATAACTTGGGAAAGAGATGCAAAGTACCCTTGATCTGATGCACAACTGGGAAATGAACAAATAGATGTGCTGACAAAATCTGATGTCCATTCTGGGGCTCCTTTTTCACGTGTATATCTCATAATATCAATCCCATTAGAAACATATGCTAACTCAACAAACTAACTAGGAGGCAATATACTGTCTGCATGACTTAATTGAAGATGAGAAGGAGAACTAACTTTAGGTTAGTGCTCATCATGGCTATGCAAACTGCTCAGCAAAGGATCATCTTCAAAATGTACCCTTGGAAAAGTGAGTGGAGAGGTAGGGGTATGGTTAGGTTCATCATCACCCTTAAAAAAGGGAAAATATGCTCAAGAAAAACTACATCTCTGCAGTGAAAAATATCCTTACTAATAAAGGCATACAATCTATAACCCTTTTGATTAGTAGGATATCCTAATAGCATACATCTTATACCCTTTGGATCAAATTTGTCTTTCCCTCTCTTTATGACAGTAGCATAGCACAAACATCCTGTAACTCTAAGGTTATCAAAGGATGGTGGTTTCTTGAACAACATCTCAAAGGGGCTCTTCCAATCAATGTTAACCAATGTCATTTTATTGATGAGATAGGTAGCAGTTAAGATACACTAGCAGTATCGAACAAATGTCTATGCTTACTTTCCGTTATGCCATTCTGATGTGGTGTGTGTTGGGCCTAGGAATTCCAAAGCCCAAATAGCTTGGCCCATGGATTCAGAAGATGATGCTAACCAACTCGGCTAGAGCAAAACAGACTCGACCCAAGGAAGAGAAACGTTGGCAAGAATCTCGGAAGTCTGTTCGACGGTTCCCACGAAATCCGGAGGACAACGGCTAGTTTATAACGATCGTGTAATTTATGTATAAGTATTTGATTAATGAGTTAAAGAAGGACACGAGATCATTATCAATATTACCAGCTATCATTTATAATTCTCTAGTTCTATGACGATTGTTCTAAGTTCGATCCTTTATTGCAACTTTGAAGCGACCAATCTCTTATTCGAGAGAGATAAGCTTACTTTTGTATCTGTTTAATCTTATTTCGTTTAGTTCCTTGCTTGATTTGGATCATTCAGATATAATCAATTCTGTAATTGCCTAGTTGCCCTTCTTAAGGCGATCCAGGTCGATTCGATCTTTTCGCCCCAAAACAATTTGGTGCCCACCGTGGGGCATCTAGTCAATCACTCGATCCAATCATCAAGTCCAACATTCATCCCATCATGGCCGAGATCGGAAATCCAGCAATCCTCGTCGAAAATCAAGCACAAGGCGATACCCTAGTCGCGAACCAGGGAGAGGACGCCAGTAACCAGCCAATCGCGAAATCACAAATTCAAGAGCTCGCAAAAGCCATGAATGTCCTCCAAGAAGAGCTGGCCCAACAACGTGCCAGAACAGAAACGCTAAGTACCCAATCCGAAACGAATTGCTCGACTAACTCGTGAGAACGAATTGTTGAAATCACAGGTACATTCGGCTGCATCGATCCCCGGAGGTCCAAGGCATGTGGTCAACACAGAAGGACTGTCTACTCGACTCAATCTAGACGGGATAGACATAACTCCTGCGATGGTACATTCAGCTGCATCGATCCCCGAAGGTCCAAGGTGTGTGGAAACAAATAATCGGCCGCCAAGAGACATGCTCGAGAAAGCAAAGGCAACTGACCAATTGAAGCAGAAACAAGACAGCTACAGATCTCCGATGCTCCGGCCATCACCTTTGACGATTCAGAGGATCAAGAATTAGGCGATCATCATGACGGTTTGGTAATCTCACTTTCAATTAGCAATTGCCTTATCCGTCGTGTAATAATCCACACATATAGCTCCACCAACTTGTTGACACTAGACGCCTTAAAGGGTATGGGTTTAAGCGAGGACGACTTAACCAGAAACTCTACCCCATTGGTCGGGTTCAGTGGGGAAGTTAAGTATACCCAAGGCGAAATCGTGTTAACAACGTATGCCGGTGGAGTCAACCAACATGTAAAGTTCTTAATACTCGACTGCCCATCTCCATAAAATGCGATCCTTGGCAGACCCTGGATCCACGCCATGAAAGCTGTACCTTCCACTTACCACCAGACAATAAAATTTCCTACTAAGTGGGGGGTACAAGAAAATAAAAGGCGACCAACGAGCCGCCAAGGAATGCTATGTCACTTCGATGAAAGGGGCAGTCGACAAATCTTTCGCATAGCAATCATAGTATGGTGAAGGAACCACATGATACATCGAACCAGAAATGGAACAACTCAACGAGATTGCGTTGGATCCTTCGAAGCCAACACAGACGGTAAGGGTCGGATCAGATCTAAACGATTCGACCAGAGCAGATTTAATCTCTTTTTTACGATCCCACTCTGACTGTTTTGCTTGGTCACACGAAGACATGGTGGGGATCTCCCTAGATATTATTACTCACAAATTGAATGTAGATCCCACACATCCTCCGGTCAAGCAAAAAAGGAGAAAGTTTGCACCAGAACGCAACAAAATTGTAGACGACGAGGTAAAAAATTTTCTTGGGACATGTAAAATAAAGGAAGTCAAGTACCCAGACTGGTTAGCAATCGTCGTGGTGGTTCAAAAGAAGAACGAGAAATGGAGAGTGTGCATCGACTTCACAGACTTAAACAAAGCCTGCCCAAAAGACTCCTTCCCCCTACCATATATCGACACCATGGTTGACGCAACTGTAGGACACAAAATGTTGACATTCATGGACGCATTTAGTGGATACAACCAAATTCTCATGGACCCTGACGACTAAGAGAAAACGGCTTTCATAACAAGCCAAGGTACGTATTGTTACAAAGTGATGCCCTTTGGACTAAAAAATGCAGGGGCCACATATCAAAGGCTGGTGAACAAGATGTTCAAAGATCAAATCAGAGATACCATGGAAGTCTATATCGATTACATGCTCGTCAAATCCAAAAAAGTAGGGGACTACATCGAACACTTGAAAGAAGCCTTCGAGGTACTAAAAAGATATAACATGAAGTTGAATCCGACTAAGTGTTCTTTCGGAGTGTCTTCAGTTAAATTTTTAGGATACAAGGTCACTCAAAGAGGGATAGAAGCTAGTCCCGATCAGATCAAAGCCATCGTCAGCCTCTGATCCCCCGATGCGTCAAGGACGTCTAGAAACTAACAGGATGAATATCGGCACTAAACAGATTCATATCCAAGTCGTCGGACAAGTGCAAGCTCTTCTACGAAGCCTTGAAGAAAAACAAATCATTCGACTAGACAACCACACACGAATAAGCTATCCAAGATCTAAAGACATATCTGGCAAGCCCACTCCTATTGGCTAAACCAAAAGACGACGAGCCATTGCCATTATACCTAGCCGTATCAGAATCATCCGTCATTGCAGTCCTTACAAGGGAGGAAGATGGCAAACAATCACCAGTCTACTATGTAAGTCGTTCCTTACTTCCAGCGGAGACCAGGTACACATCACTTGAAAAATTAGTCTTGGAGTTGGTTATGGCTTCAAATAAGTTACGACCCTATTTCGAATCGCATGGTATTATTGTGAGAACTAACCATCCCATGAAAGCAATCATGAGGAAACCCGAATTTACAGGACGAATGGCCAAGTGGGCCATACACCTCAGCGGATTCGACATCGAGTACGAACCAAGGACAACAATCAAATCTCAAGCTTTAGCCGACTTTGTGGGCGATTTCAGCCCGACACTAGAACAAGAAGCCACAAAGGAGGTCGAACAGCTAAAGGTCGAAGACGACAAAGGTACATGGCAACACCATACAGATGGAGCATCAAACGTAAGAGGAGTCGACCTAGGTGTCGTGCTAAAATCACCACAAGGGGACCATATAGCCCAAGCTGTGAGATGCGAATGGGACGCGACCAACAATGAAGAGGAATATGAAGCCCTCGTATTCGGACTAACACTTGCACATGACCTCGCAATCCTAAGCATAGAGGTAACATGCGACTCTCTCCTAATTGTTAACCAGGTACAAGGTTCATATGCCGCCAAAGACGACAGAATGATGGCATATCTAGACATCGTCAAAAAATTGGCAAGAAAATTCCAGAACTTCACTATCCAACAAGTCCCACGCGACCTCAACCCACAAGCCGATGCCCTAGCAAATCTCGGTTCAGCCCTACATCCCAACGACTTCCACAACACTCCCTTAGCACATATCACCACACCAGCCGTCCCCAGGACCTTCAAAGCACTCAATCCAGACGACATTCAGACAATGGACGAATTACCCCTAAAAGAAGTCATCTCAGCAGAGGTAGGCGACCACACAGAAGAAGACTTGGTAGGCGACCAAGATGACTGGACCATCCCCTACATCAAATGGCTCGGGGACGGAACACTCCTAGCAGACAAGGCATAAGCTAAAAGACTCAAGGTACAAGCCGTGACTTTTGATTTAAAAGATAATATTCTGTTCAAACAATCTGTCACAGACCTACATCTACGCTGCCTCAAAACAACGGAGGTATGTCGCATCTTACAATCTCTACACGATGGGGAATGTGGGAACCATACTGGAGGACGCAGCCTATCCGGCAAAGCTCTTAGGGCAGGCTATTACTGGCCCACAATGAACAAGGACGTGACGGATTATGTCAAAAAGTGCGACGCATGCCAACGAGACACACCCGTCACACATCAGCCATCCGAGATGCTCCATCCGACCCTAGCTCCCTGGCCCTTCATGCGATGGGGAATGGACATCGTCGGAAAACTGCCACTAGCGTCGGGGCAACGCGTCTTCTTCCTTGCCATGACTGACTATTTTCCTAATTGAATAGAAGTTGAAGCATATCGAGAGGTAAAAGAAAAACATGTCATCTCATTCATAAAATGTAACATTCTAACTCTTGGATAGTCGAGGAAGCAACCATGGAATATTGAAAAACCTACACAGCATCATGTATTTCAGTCTTCTAATAAAAAAGAAAAAAGAGAACTTTTATGTTTCTACTCACCTTCCAAGCGTTGACAACATCTTCATCCATACAATCACTGGGATGGAGATCGCCAATCTCATTCCTGGCCTCAGAGTCCACAAATCGGAGCAAATCGCTCACCGATCTCTCCCTCAACATGCCCGGTGAAGAACTCAAAGCCACCGTCGCCTTTCTCTTGGCCCCAGACGCTTTCGACGAAGGGGAATCAAGAGCAATAACCCCAACAGACAGAAGGGCCTTAGTCGGGGCCTTCGCCGAAGAGGTCGCCTTAGCAGCAGACTGTCTCTGTTCCAACAAACTTTTTCCAGATAACCTAGCACTGGACCTTTCCCCTCTCGATGCTGATAACATAACGTAACAAAATAAGCACAAAAACACTTTGAAAACCAACCAGACGCATACCTATAGGAACGAACAGGTGCCTTTGGTCACAGACGCAAAAGGAGTCGACATGTCCCCAGGCTCGGACAAGAGAAGATTGACATTTTTAAAGGATCTTTCCGCCTCAGGGAAGGCAAGCAAGGTAGCAGTCACAGCTTTAAATCCACTGGGATCGCCTGGATTAGGCGCTGCAACGAAATACAAGTAAGCAAAATTTTAGAAGTCATTCGACAAACAGATTGAAAAAGGAGACACAATACATATTGCCTCCAGTTGGAGAGAAGGAAAGAGCAATCGAAACCCTTTTCAAGGGACCTACGTTCTACGAAGAAAAAACCGGGATCTCCATCCACGGTCATTGACGTCTAAATTCAAAGCTATTGGATTTTTACCCCGACGAAGACATAATTGAAATCTCGAAGAACCCCAACTACTCAAGTAGTACGAGTACCATAAAACATCAAAATCAAATTCCAAATCCTTATCCGCAGTTAAGAGATCAACCACCATAAGCAAACGCCATGTATGGGGCATAACTTGACAAGGTGCAAGCTTTAACACGGCCAAGAAATTATGGACAAGTTGAGAAAAAGGAAAGGAGTGACCGATTTTGAAGGGATACTCGAAGAAACATACCCGACCCTCCTTATACCAGTCCGCTCATTCGCAAGGTAAAGGAAGACGCGTTACAGTACCCTCAGGGAATCCTCCGACCTCTAAAACCCTCTCAAGCTCGGGTTGGGTTAAGGTTCCACACAAGGAATCTTCTGAGTTTAAGAGATTCAAAGGGATAAAGGCGTCACCTTCCTCGCTTACATCCCAGATAATAGCTTTGCCTTTTATCGATCTGGAAGACGCCATGAAAGAAGAGGGGAAAGAGACGATGAAAGTTTGAAAGAGAAAGAGAAATTACCTTGACAAGACGTGAAACCTGCAGTGGATATAGGTAATCGAGGTTAATTTAAAGAAGCAAACCGCCTCCTCTTTGATCAAACTGCTGAGCCAATCGTAAGACGTCACGTCTACTGAAAGATCAACAAAGAAAGATTCCCTGGGAGAAGATCAAACTGCCCAGAAACCGTTCCATTTCTAGCCCACTTTGATCTTGGGGCAATTGTTGGGCCTAGGAATTTTGAAGCCCAAATCGCTTGGCCCATGGATTCAAAAGATGATGCTAACCAACTCGGCTAGAGCAAAACAGACTCGACCCAAGGAGGAGAAACGCTGGCAAGAATCTCGGAAGTCTGTTCGACGGTTCCCACGAAATTCGGAGGACAACGGCTAGTTTAGAACGATCGTGTAATTTATGTATAAGTATTCGATTAATGAGTTAAAGAAGGACACAAGATCATTATCAATATTACCAGCTATCATTTATAATTCTCTAGTTCTGTGACGATTGTTCTAAGTTTGATCCTTTATTGCAACTTTGAAGCAACCGACGCCTGAATTGTCTTACTCGACCAATCTCTTGTTCGAGAGAGATAACCTTACTTTTGTATCTGTTTAATCTTATTTTGTTTAGTTCCATGCTTGATTTGGATCATTAAGATATAATCAATTCTGTAATTGCCTAGTTGCCCTTCTTAAGGCGATCTAGGTCGGTTTGATCTTTTCGCCCCAAAACAGGGTGTAAGGCATAGACCTTTGGTGCACAATTTCCTTGGCTGATAAAAACTCTCTACATGTTCAGTTCGTTAATTTTAATCCATTATCTCATCTATTTTTCTTAGGACACAACCAAACTGGTTTTACACAAAGCTTGTTACAACAACTCATACTTAAGTTTTATCATGCAAGAGGTAAGTCCATGTGGCCCTGTTCATATCATCTACTATGGTGAACAATAATTTTTCACCATTGACATTATATGTCCTGAAAGGACCCCACAAATCCATTTGAAGCAAGACAAAAGAATGATGACATCTGCTAACTCTCTTAGATAGCGTTGTGCATCCGGTCTAGACCGGACCAGATTTTTTACAATCCTTGGACCAGAGACCGGACCGATATGATTCGGTCCGGTCCGGTCTTGGACCAGTAAACGTATTATTTTGTTTTTCTATTTTTATAAAAATTAACAATTAATTTTTTTTCTATTTTTATAACTATTGTGTATAATATTAGATAATATATTTTGTTATTAATTTATATTTATAATAAAATCTAATTTTAATGGTGTTATGAGATATTAATATATAAAATTAAATTAAAAATAAATAAAAAACCGGTCCATCCGGTCCGGACCGGACCGGACCGGAATCCTAAAAAATATGGACCGCGGACCGAACTGGAATACACTTGGTCCGGTCCGATCCGAGCCGGGCCAATTTCGCACACCCCTACTCTTAGAGAAAGGCAATATGCGAATCTTTGCTAAGCACATGTATCGCATACATCATCAATATCAGTACTATTTTTTACAAGATGAAAGATGCAACATCTTAGAAAAAGATTTATGACCAAGTTTGTCATGTAGCATATGTATATTGCACTCAATTCTAGTTGAGTGACAAAACTTATTCAAACTTGAATCCTTATTCTACAGTGCCTCCAATATGTAAACTCCACAGTATTCCTTTCTAACCGCCATAACTAACCTACTCATAGGGTCATGTAATTCATATTTAGAATCATCAACGTAAGCCAACAATCCTTTATGCTTAATGACCTTACTAACAGACAAAAGGTTGAACTTAAAATATGGCACATATAGCACATCAAAGATCACAAAATCAGAACTCAAACACAACAGGCTCTGACTTGTCTATCCTTTTCACTAAACCATCTGGTAACTTCACTGGAATAGGGGAGGCTAGGTTTCTTAGATTGATAAAACAATCAAAGAAATGGAACATATGATCCGTTGCTCTAGCATCAATTATCCATTCTAATTTGCTAGGTTCATGTGTAGCAAGATTTAGATAGGAAGTACCTGCATAATTTGCAGCATAAGTCATAGTCATTTTTCATTTGAAATGCTTCATCATCTCCTGGCACATGGCTTGGACAAAATCTGGATCAAAGTTGTTGTACTTGCTTGTACCCAATGTCGAAGCTTCCTCCATTTACAGAGGTGAATCCTACATCTTCATGTCATTCATGACATTTGCTGCCACCTTAGGAGCTCCATGTCTGTCTCTCTTTCTCTTGTACTAGTCAGGATATCCTATCACCTCAAAACAAGCATCCCAATTATGACCATCCATGTAGCAATGAGAATAGGGTTTCCTTTCTCAACTATTAGATTTCAACTATCCCTTCTAGGAGCAGTGTTGCCTTGATAACCTCCTCTATCTGCCATGAATGTTGATGAATCCACTGCTTAACTGGTAATCTGTTTCTGCTTCTCAACTCGAAGTATTAAGTTGTAAGCTTTGTTCACAATAGGAAATCTTTGGACAAGATCTGACTTGTGATTCCCTCAAAATCACTCCCTAACTCCATCAAGAACTGCATTAACTTGTCTTGATTTTCAAGCTCCAAAAATCTTGATATAAGTTTGCAATAACATTTTTCAAGTACACCACATACACATTGGGACTCCATTCAAGTATTGTAGACCGTCCCAACACTTTTTCAGTTTCGTGTAGTATGAGGTGATAGTTAATCCTCCTTGACGAATCCTCATCATTTCTTGCTTAAGTTGAAAATTAATAGGAGCATTGCTCTGATTATACCTTTCAAGGATCTCAAGCCAAAGATCTCTTGCAGAACTAGAATACACAAACGAATTGGACAGTTCTACTACCATTGAGTTGACAATCCAACATGCAATCGTCTTGTCACACTGATGCCATCAGGGAAACACTTCAACATTTAGATATAGCCTCACTATGGATCCATCGATGAATTAGTCTTTCATCTTCGCTCCTAGCGCCATGTGAATCTGCCGACTCCAAGCGATGAAGTTGTTGTCGTCAAATGGAATCAAAGTGAGCGTCATTCCTGGATGATCAGAATTTTCCAAAGCCAAAGGATCTCGCTGCGCCTGGTTGATCACATTGATCGTCTCCATTGTTGAATCAATTCAAAGAAAAGTGCGAAAGCTTTTTGTGGAAAATAGAGAACTGAAACTTATACTCGATCGCTGAATTGAATCCAAGCTCTGATACCAAATAAAAAAGCAAGATCGTGCACAATTGATCAATCCCCCATGGAAGAAACGAAAATTAAGAATTGTACTCCGTATTGATTAGGAAAACGTAGCTACAAAAGAGCCTAACTAACCTATTTATAGAGATGCTAACAATTTGAGCTAGCTGGCTATTACAAGTGTAATAGCCCTAGAAAATTATAAGGGGTATTATTGTAATTCAAATTTTGATAATAAAAAAAGGTTATGAAATTTGTTATATTTCATTTATATAAGAATAATTTAAATTGACATTAACTTTATTCGAAAATCATGCTTAGGATAATTTTTGTACATATTATCAAAAGAGTTACATTAATATAGTGTGAAAATAGAAAGAAAAAGGGAACAATAATTATAAAATAAAGTACATAAAACTTTATAACTTTTTGTAATTAAGATAAGATGATTTTTCCACACCTTCGAAAGTTTAGGCCAGGCAAAGGTAATTACAGGAAAGTTTGAGTCAACCAAAAGTTTGGGCCAAACGTATTTAAGCGGAAAGGTCGGGTTGTTCGTCCAATCTTCTTCAACCTCGGTTTCACAACTAGGGCATTGGAGATCAAGAGGATATCAATCAAAGCCCTCTAATTTCAGGTTTGATTAATGTCAAGATTGCTCAAAATCCATCCGGGAACATGATGATGCATTTGTGAGTCAACCGAACAAAATTTGTGCAATTCAATCAATTTAATTAGAATCAATTGAGATGCGAGAATTGTGCGATTGTGTTGGGGAGTTATGGGTAGCAATAGCCTTATAAATACCAAGCTTTTGTGGTATTTTCTTCACTGATACCATGATTATATGCTACATCTTGACTCATATCAACTCCATTTTGTGCATAAAAGATACACTTTCTTAGGCATTTTGTAGGAATTTTGCTTGCTTTGCTCAGATCTCGGCATTTTTGTCGTTTTGGTCTTGTAAGAGCACTTTTGGGAGCTATGCGAACATGATGGGATCAACTTGGAATTAGTTCAAGATTGGACAGGACCAAAGGGGCATTAACTCAAAGATTTGGTGAAGAAAAATGCACTTCAAGAGGATCACAACCTATCGGTGTCGGACAACACACTCACATGTCATCACAAGCTGAAGAATAGACATCTTGTCACCACCACAACCATCCCATGGTGATCACCATGGCCGTGGTCTCCACCGAGATTACTTGAATGCATCTTATCCCATCCTCTTTGTCGCTCATATAAATAGGGCATGTAAGGGCAACTTTTGAGACTTATGCCCCAACTTTACATCTACTCTTTAGCCTCTCACTAGTGGGAAAAACCCTTTTAGAGGCGGACCTTTTGACACTTATTGAGGCGTACACCGTTCGCCTCTACTGCGGGGGCTGCAACAAGTAAGGACCCTTTTGAGGCGGGCAATATACGCTTCTAAAAGGACCTTATTGAGGCGGGCCTCCTAAGCCCGCCTCAACAAGTCCCTTACTTCGGCGCCAAAACGAGGGACTTGTTGAGGCGGGCCTATAAAGGCCCGCCTCAACAAGTGTGTTTTTTTTTTTTTTGGGTGGGTGTCGGTTGTTGAGGCGGGCCTATATAGGCCCGTCTCAAAAAGTCTTTTTAAAAAAAATAAAAAAAAATCGGGATGCATATATTGTTTCCAGCCAGTTAGAATGCATATCATAAACAATTCATTATAAGACAGTAATACATATATTGTTTCCAACCAGTTAAAAGTATTCAAAATTCAAATATAAGAGGCAACAACAACAAGAAAATGAAAGGGAAAAGAAAATGTAGAGATCAATTGTATAAATTAAGCATCTTTCATTCAAGCAAGGACAAGCCAATGAAGCAATGAAATACTGTACCAACCCTCCAATGGCATTGGCCTTTCAGAGTATATCTGTTGTTACTCTATTCATTCCATATCTCCCTCTCTAGACATGTACTACTCTCAGCTTTTTAACATTTTCTGTGATTACAATTGTTGGTCTAGCACTATTCTAAAGTCCTACTATTCTTGCAGTATCTGTATTAGAAGGACGCTACCATGGGTATCTGCTGATTTCCTACTATAAGTTAGCTATTTCCAGTTTTAGCTATTTCCAATAAAATCTAATATAATCCTAGAAATAGATCTATTTCTAGGGTTATATTAGATTTTATTTTTCTCCTTTAGAATCATCTCTAAAACATCATTTTCCACTTAAACTAGTAATTGAGTTTATGCTTATTATTAGATTCTAGAACTATTTGGGTTGTACGTTGAGCACTCTTGTGTTGCAAGACTTGAAAGAGGATCAAAGTCTCAACCTTCTTCTCATGGTGCAATGATAGCTCAAGTGTTTGGTTGAATGATAAGTAGTTCTTACTCATTCTCTTTACTTCTTGTTTTGTTGTTCATTGTTTAAATGTGTTTGATGGTTGATTTGATTTTTTTATGCCATGTCTTTGCATATTAAGAGTGAGTAGTAGCTTGTGTTGGGATTGAGAGTAGCCCAATGGTGATTATGTGATGATTTGGTGAAGTTTTCTCTTTGGTTGAATGAGTTTTTGTTTACTACTCAAATCTTGCACACCAAGTGTTTGTGAAAATATCTAGCTAGTATTTTTACATGTATTAAATGTTGGATATGCATTGAAAGGTGATATTTGACATTGGAACCTCAAGATTTGAGTTAGGACTTTTAGGACCACGAAAGTAGGCCTATTTTCCTTGTGGTTGTTTGAATTGTCATAAATCTTAATCCCTCTAATCTTGAGTTAACTACCACGAAAGTAGGAATTAATCAAGTTTGGCTAGTTTTCGTATACCTTGAAAGAGGATAAGAGATATATTAGGACATTTGACCATTGTAGACCATCACTTGCAACATTAGAGATTTACTTGTATATTATTACATGGTATCATTGTGGTGAGCCCCAATCCTAGCCTTACATCCATCAATTAACCCATATCTACATTTTATCGATATAGTTAGTTATAGACTTTGCATTTCTTGTTAGTACTATAAAATCAAAACCAAAAACTCCACATCTTTTGGTTGATCTAGATTATTAGTTTGTGTAAATTTATGATCAACGAGTGCTCCCTTGGATTCAATATCTTTTATACTACTCGATAGTACCGTGCACTTGCGGGCCTATCAGTCACCCAAGTCGCCAAAAAATCGAGCCAAAGCCTCTTTTGCCTTTGTTCAGTTCAACCACTATAATTGGTGTTTTTTAGAAGCATTTCTCGAGCTCCAATGCAACCAAGCATACCTAGTGATAGCTTGCAACGTCATGACCATAGCCACCAACCTTGCATCATTTGGTTGTCCTTTGAGCCACCAACGAACCGCTCGAATCTTGACTCACTACTACAAAAATCACCTAATATCTCATAGCAAATAACCCGGACGTAAAATTGTCGAGATATAATGGCGGTAAAAAAAGTTGACATACATTATAACCCGGGTGTTTCTCAATCCGGGATATATAAACGAATAAGACGCATAAATAACCCATAACTACACACACCCGGGTTATATTGGGGTTTATATATCCCTTATATTTAAAATCTGGGTTCTTTGTGAGTTTAAATTTATTTTTATCAAAAGCCCGGATTATAATCTCGATACTTGAGTGCCCTATATATTGTGTTACGCCGCTAGATCGATCGATCTGCTCATTCCTTCTCCTTCGACCGACATCGATCCGCTCCTTCCATCTCCTTCGTTCTTATGTTGCTCGGGCAAATGGTTTAGGAGCAAACTCAATCAATAATTGCGCAATTGTGAGTAACTGTGATCCACATCTCAATTTCAACCCCTATTATTTCATTTCCAAATCTTCAAATAACCTTCCAGATTCCACAATTGTAATTTTCTATCTCCGACGAGATTTCGGTGGTGCGAGGGCGTGTCGCTCCTAATTCCGTTCTTAATTGATTGATTGATACTTCGCTTATTATTATACGCAATGGAAGTTCCATGGATTCTAGGGTTTCTATCATCGCTTTGGCGTTTCTCAGCTTCTTTCCAGGTATATGGAACTTCTCAGTATCAAGAAGCAAACAAGGGCAACTCTGGCATGGAGAACTACGAAGAAGCAATGAAGAAGACTCAAGCAGCTCTCCAGGCCGAGAAGAAGCTTGCTACAATGTGAGAGGGCGACCACGCCAGAAAGGGTGAAAGGATGGAGCTTCAAGGTATATTCTATGTTATGTATAACATAGATTCTTCACATGGCACATGCTATAGGTGAATGGTTAACTGTGCGTTTTATGAAGCTCACCAGAAAATTGCAAGTTCATGCTTTCCTTCATGTACACTCAAATTGTTTGTTTGCTTGCAGACGTAGTAAGTACAACATACCAGAATATGCAACTGACACAAAAACATTCTGAAGCTAATTTATACTTGTTATGAAAATGAACTAGGCGTGTTGTTTCAGAATGCGTCTCACATTTTGAAAACCAAATGAGGTGTCAAGAATAGAAGTTTGTGACACCAACTCTGATTGACAGTTAATAAAAAGCAAACGAGATATTCAAGCTTAGTGAAAACCATATGCATATTTTGTTATGCAATATTTTAGCACTATGCAGATAAGTCATGGATTGGAATTCAGCTCTATTAGCACTAATAACCTTGATTTAGCACTGTGTTGCAGAGTGGTGTCCAATCAATTAGCTTGCTGAAACAACGTCGCAGTGGGCTTCAATTCCATTCCAATTTTCAGCTAACATAACAACAGCGTATTCAAGAACTTGACAGTTGACACTAGTACCAAATTTTTTTGTTCAGTGAATAATATATGATTATATTATATTGCTCCATTGATCCTATCCACCTCACGAGTTGGTGAACATCAATTCATTCGTAAGCAGTTATTGTCACGCATAATTATCTTAGGTATGTTATTCTTTTAAGGATGAACATTTTTTGTTTAGTGAATAATGGATGATTAAATTATATTGCTCCTTTGAGCCTTTGGATTTTGCAAGATGAACCAACTCTCATAAAGAAAGAAGAGTGATATGCAGATCAGGATGAGTTTATTGGCTCTTTAGCTTGACTTGCTTTAGTGTTAGAGTTTGGAAATGTTGATTTGATTATTTATCTGTGTAATCTCCATGTAAAAGTTTTTTTGGGAAATACCCTACTGCAATTTTTTGGGAAAGAAGGAGAAGCCATATATGAAATTTAGATAGTCATTCTTATCAAACGTGATTCAAAGCTCACAAAGAAGAAACACAAAAAGAACACTGAAAATTCTTGTTAGTGATTACTGCAAGGTTGTTTTAAAGGTGTTGTGATGTTTACTCTTTCTATTTCATGAAGTTTCATTGATACTTATAAATTTTATACAATGTACTATACAAATTATGAATCGAGATAGTAGAATACTTGAAGCAAGTAGGAATGGCAACACATTTTTTATTATCATCATAGATTTGCCTTGAAGTTGTTATATGCTAGGGGCTTAGGTGCTAATGTGATGTTGTGATTATAAAGGTGGTTGTTTCACCAAATGCAGACCCTCCAGTTGTGAGAATAATGGACTTCGAGTAAGTTGTTTGCTCTGCTGCTCTATTCTTTCATCACCCTTCAAAGTAATTTGTTGTAACATCACTTTAAAGTTTAATTTGAAATAAATACACTGCCCTATTTTCTTATCACCCCCAACTTCAAAGTGCTTTTGTAAGTTGTTGTTCAAATGTGAAGTTTTGTTTTGTATTTGTCTATTTGTCATAATTTGTGTGTCCCATGTATCATGTTTAGCTTTGTTGTTATTTTTTTATTAGAAGAATGACTTTGTTAGAATTCCAATCATACAATGAGTCGCCAATCTAAGATAAAGACTCGAAATCTAATTTATATTGTTGTTGTGAAATTTGTTTTTGTTTACATAGACTTTTCCTCTTCATGATTCAACAAATATAGACATGAACAACAGAAGAAGAAAAGAGAACAGTAGAAGAAAAGTGTTAGTGAATCTCTCTTTTGTTTAAATTTGTTAATCTGATCCATTTGATAGCCATCAGCATTTCCCTCCGCACCTTTGACGACTACGAACATGAGGAGGAATTTTTGGAGTGGGCACGCAACACGGCGTATGTGTTTCGTCATTCCACCTATGATCGCTATGATCACGTGTACATTGCCACCCGATGCTTGGGATTAGTGGGTTTGGCTCCAAGGCAATTGTCGTAGTCACGGTTTGCATCCTGTGGACACATGGGCTCAGCTCCTCTATCTCATGGCTAGGCGTTACACCCCTGAGTCCATACTAGCTCACAAGAAAACCATGGTCGAGCCTCTCTTGTCACCCCTCCGCCGGCCCCGATGCCCACGTCTCCGCCGGTCCCGGTGCCCGCGCCCCCGCCGGCCCCGGTGCCCGCGCCCCCATCGGCCCCAGTGCCCGAGCCTCCGTCGGCCCCGATGCCCACGCCTCCGCCGGCCTTGCTTCCCGCGCCCCCACCGGCCCTGGAGCCAATGCCCCCGTCGGCCCCGATGCCCGAGCCTCTGTCGGCCCCGGTGTCCGCGCCTCCACCGGCCCTAGTGCACGCGCCACCGTTGGCCACGGTGCCCGCGCCACCCCGGGTCCGGTGCCCACGCCCCCACCGGCTGCTGAACCCGCGCCCCCGTCGGCCCAGGTGCTAGAGCCTCCGCCGGCTCCGGTGGTCGTGACGTATGCCATCCATATCCGCGCCCCATGGCGCGCCTATCCGAACCCACTTAGGGGTTCTTATCCTAGCTTTACTATTTGTAGTAGTAGTCTTTATGAACTTGTTGTCTTTATTATTGTTGTTTCCTTTTTGGGCGTGTTGGGCCATTTGCAAATGGGCCACAGCCCACTAGTTGGCAAGGCCATGTTGGCCACTCCCCTTGTATTGTCTGTTTAAACCAAGTGTTGGATTCCTTTGTAACTTGGTTGAAGTTGAAAGGCTTAGAGCTTAGAGAAGTTGATGTGGTCCTCCCCGGCTTAAGCCTCCAATCTAACACCACAAGCTTGGTTATCTTTGTATCTCTCTTTCAATCAACAAGTATTTGCATTTGGGTTTTCAACACATCTTGTTCTTGGCTTTCTATCCCTTCAAATCTGCCAAGGAACCTCTTTGGAGGCTTCCCTTGGCCTTGTCCTTGTCAACGCCTACAGCCACCACCATTTGGCTCGTGAGATCCTTTTCATTTGTCGGCGTCCACCTTTGTCGGAGCTCCGCTGGCCTCATCATCTTCCATCCTAGTTTATGCCTTGAAGAGGAGTCCAAAGGGAGTCAAAGAGTCCACCCTTGCTACGAAAAGAAGAAAGGAGCTTGCTTGTGCCACGATCGAGCCATTCGGGTGAAACAAAGCCTTCAAGCCTCCTTGTTTCACATCACCATTTATGACATTTAGAGTGGGGAAGACACTAATCTGTTTCTTTTCTTCAATAATATCCAGCCGCCAGGCCTTAAAGAACTCAAAATGGGGTACACAACAAGCAGAGAAACAAGTAATAAACTACCGTGCGAAGAGCAGACGTATGTTTTTTTCCATCTTCTTCCAGTTCCAACCTCTTAAAGTTCTTGTTTGGTTGGATTCCCTTGTGCTTTGTTAAGTTAGATGTGCTCATGATTCTTCTACAGATTTACCTTGAAGCAGAGAAACTGGTTTGACGGCGGTGATCCTGAAGAAGTAGACATTACAGTCTATGACTAGTTTGTTAATGTCCCGCAAATTAGAGTTGCGTTACTCGAAAGAGTTTTCGTGCATCAATGTGGGCAAACTAAAGTGTCCTACTTTCATACCTCTGGAGGTAATAAACTACTCCTGAATGATTAGAAGCTATATATGCAGTAGTGTATTCATATGGTCTTTTTATTTACAACTTTGTACACTATCTCTCTTCAGCGATATACTAAGGCTTTAACGAGCCTACAAAGGGCATCGTTTATTGATATTTCTTCTAGACAGTACGTAGACAGAATCCACTAGAGAGGAGGAAAGTCTTAAGCCACGTAAGGCATTCCTCCATCTGCTTGTACTTTTAGAGGATGAAGATTGTTTTTTTACATTTTTGTAGCTGTGACATTGATTTGATGAATGTCATTGTTTTGGTTAGTGACATTGTCAGATAATTTATACTAAATATTATGTTCTTTAATATTATTGAAAATACAATAATGTGTTTTGATGTCATTAAATTTGATAATGGTGCTGATTTCCACTAAAATTATGTATACTCAGACATGTGGATCATTAGGTTATATAATGTGATTATTTTGAGGTTTTTAATTAATTAATTATAACCCGGACCCTAAAAACAAAGTATTCAATTTCAATATCAAATAATTCGGATCTTAAATGCCCGGGTTATTTCATATATGTTTTTCAATTAATTCAAATAACCCGGATGTGTAATTAACCGGTGTATTTGGTTTTCAAATAACCCGGATTTGTATGTGTTTTATATAACCCATAATGTAGTTATCTTCGGGGTTATATAATACCCAAATAACCCGGATATCAACACTAGGTGGAAAATTGTGGGGGGCAAATAACCCGGATTTGTCCATGGAAAATATCATGATGTCTTTTAACCCGGATGACGTCAGGGTTATTTGCCCCTAAATGCCTAGGTTATTTGGGCACTTTTGTAGTAGTGACTCTCGCGAAGGTGAATTATGGAAAAACGCACCAAGTATCATATGGTTGAATGTTTGTGCCACTTTTGCGACGCCTCTGGAGGATCCCAACCACCTTGACCCATTGTTGATGAAACCTTGTAGTGCCACGAGTCCAACGTTGTCGGCTCCGCTCGATTCTGAGTATGTTTGAGCCTCGATTGAGTCAATTGAAGTGAGCCTTGTTGTGCTTTGTGTTCCCCCCCCCCCCCCCCCCCCCCCCATGTCTGTATATGCATTTCCAAATTGAATGAAAGAAGTAGACATGGTCCCAATCCACATGTATTATGTATGTGTTAGGCTTAAAATCCTAATTATTCTGGTCAATATTTGACCCGAAATCGATCAGCGATATAATTTTGACTCATATTTACTCGTATATGTCCTTAGAAAATTTTGATAATTATTTTTATGAATAAATTCATAAAAAAATATTGAATTTCTTTAATTGAATTCGCCGAAATATATTAATTATTTTGTTAGTTCGTATCATTTTGCTGGATCGCTTGTGGGCCGGGAACCTTGCTAGAGTTATCGTGGAGCACAATTCAAGTTCTCAAGAAGCAAATCAACGGTGATCACCTCGTCTAGATTCATCCCAGAATCTAATTAAGGCAACTGGTGGTTCGCTTTTTCCATTTCAGTCTATCTTTTGACCGACAATTATTATTGAAATTAATTGTTAATAAATTAGATAATTTCTAAAACATGATTAAATGTGGAAACACTTGTGTGTTTTAATGGTTTTCATGTATGTAAGTTGATAGTTATTATCGATATATAGTTATATCTATGATCAATGTAGTTATCGTCTTAATAACGATTTGGTTGTGGGCTTTGTGTGTTATGTGTGGACTTTATAGTCATTACGTGTGGACTATAATAGTCATGTATATTAGGGATATTATGGAATTACGAGGCATAATGATCTCTTTATATATTGTATGAGGAGGCTGAATTTCCTAATACTTTTTTGGTCATGACTGATGAGGCTAAAGTCGTGATGCCTATCAAAGTAAACCTCAAAAACCTAACTAATGTAGTAGGGTAAATAAGGATCGATCCCACAGGGAGGTAAGCAATCTTCCTAAGTGCAAAAGTTATATGCCAATAGTAACAAAAGGGAGGATTTTGGTTTGTATCAAGTAACAAAGTAAATCAAAGCAAAAAGTGTAATCAATGGGTGAGAAATAACTTAGCCAGACAAATATCCACACTTCAGTTTGGTTGGTTGATCCTAGATTATTTCCAATTCCTACCAATGAATATTTCTGTCCCGATCTTATGTATATAGACAGGTCAACTAGCCCTGAAAATACTTACCATTAAATAATTAAGAAACTATCAAGATTCAATCTAACGACAGCAGTAAGCATAGGAATTAACCAGGATACATGCAATACTTAACAACTAGTCAATACTCGACATGTAATCAACAATTCTTCACAATAAACATTCACAACTAGTTCATGTAAATCGTGGTTGCTAAACAAGATAAGGGATTTCAACTAGAAATATCCAAACCCTAGCAATAGATAATCACTAATATCAACTAGATGATCAGACTAGTCAAATCAGCAAGAATCAATGGAATTAAGCACAAAGAGAATCAATATAATCAAAGGAAAGGAAATAGAGTTATAATCTCACAGCCAAATACAAACGAAGGCTTCAATCATCGGACTAAGCAAAGGTTGCTTAGTTCTTCATAGTCTTCAAAGCATAAAAACTCTAAGGGAAAAACTGAACGATAATGTGATGAATGAATGTGATCATGAAAAGGCTGCTAACTAATGAATGATAAATAACCTAGCAAAACCTAATTTCCAAAAGATAGGAAATATAATATTCTTAAAAGGAAATAAACGAAATAAAACAAAAACAAGTCTCGGACGAAATAAACTCCCGGCTCCGCGCATAAATAGTAATCGCGACCGCGGAAGTAATTCTGTGACCGCGGATTGGTCTCTGAGTCCTCGTATTCTTCTGGCGTGTTTCCGCGACCGCGGCGGAGCTTCCGCGCCCGTGGTTTTGCTTAGTTTTGCTCCCTTGCTACTGTTGTCGTTTCGCGCCCGCGACCATCCATCCGCGCCCGCTGAAATGCCTCGGTTGCGATCTTCACCTTCTCACTTGCGGTCTTCTCTTGTGGCCTCGCCATTATCTCCTTAAGTCTTCCTTTAAGCACTCAAAACCACCAAATCAACACTTCTTCTCCAAAACTCCATTCTCTTATATTGTGTTCTAAACACACATAAATGGCACCCCAAATACTAGTAACAACTCTTAGTTACGCACTACAAAGTAGAGCGTATGAAATTCCCCCATGCTTAAACCTTGCTCGTCCTCGAGTAAGCTAATAGAAACCTACTCCTCCAATGAAATACCCAAGGTCTTAGGAAGCACATAAAAACAATCTCCACTAAGAACTGCACCTAATCATGAATCTCCACAGTACCAACACATCAACACAACACACAAGCTTCAAGGAAAGCAGAGTACTTCCCCCAAGCTTAACCCGAACACCATATAGAGTGAATAAAAATATCTAATCCTAGCTCCAGTCTATCTTCTTATACCTCCCAAAGTGACCTACCCGAATCCTCCTTATATCATCTCTTCTTATGTCACCATGCCAGGAAAAATGAGGAATCCTAATAATCAGTCTTCTTCTTTTCACTCATTTTGCCAAGGCGCCCTTTCAGGTTTTCACCAAGCCACTCATTTCATTTTTCTATAGATGGGCTCACAAAACTCACATCACTCTTGACCTCTTATTACCCCAGCCTAATTCTGGTCCAAGCCACCTGCTTATTGCCTAAGCCACCTTTTTAGGTTTTCGACTTAACCCAGGATTTCGTCTTTTGTCTTTTTTCATATTTTTGACTTTTTCAAATTTTTTTCTTTCTCAGACGACTAGAAAGTATAGATCACTCCCCCATGCTTAAATATCGCATTGTCCTCAATGTAATGAAAGACTAAAAGATGAAGCGCAGGGGAAGGCAGAAAAGTACTCACACGTCGCTGAGGTGGCCTGGACTTGGACGTTAGTGCTGGCGGTCCTTCTCAAGTAAACTCCACGTGCAACCAAATAGATCCACTGTAAGGTGAAGTGGCACATCAAAGAAACGGGGTTGCACGGGCCTGCAATGAACACAGAATAGGAGCCCTAATGTAATTGTGTGGCGGGCTCTATCGCTCTATATCAATCATCATATATGTAGTTTGCTCTGGAGCTCCTCCTCGTCAATTGTCGAATGTCGGGCCATCATCGGTGCCAAATAAAATGTCGGGAAATGTTTCCCCCTTGGTAGCATGATGCGCACCATCTCTCGTAGAAAAGTTCGGACAGTTGGGCCGCGATCGCGGTTTTAAGGCCGCGGTTGCGGTGTCTTCAGAATTTAAAAAAAAAAAAATCAGATGAGGGGACTTACAGTGGACAAACCGCGGTCGCGGAAAAGTTTCCGCGGTCGCGGTTTCGCGTTTGGTGCGAGATGAACACCGTCTTCGAATTTTGGCTTCGAGTCTACTACCTGCGTTTTAGTCTAAACCGAAAACAACACAAATAAATACTTGAAACGGAAAAAAACACAAAAAGAATTACATACCTCGGGTTACCTCCTGAGCAGCGCCTTGGTTATTGTCATGGCTCGACATAGTGCCCTTCAATTCAGCTTGGGTTGCTCACATCCACCGAACACTTGGGGTTACAATCAGGAGGGTATCTCTTTGTATCATCAATGTTGTGTTCGACCCTCACCCCATCAAATTCCATGGTGAGCAAACCACTACTCACATCAATCTTTGTATTTGCAGTTTTCATAAATGGCATACCCAACATCACAGGGGTTGCATGCTTATCTTGCCCCGTATCCATCGCAAAGAAATCCGTAAGGAAAATTAGCTTATCGACCTCTACCAACATCCTGCACGACTCATTTGGGATACACATAGGACATATCTGCTAATTGAATCACTGTCCTTGTCCCATGTAATGGTCCAAGCCCCAAAGATTCATACAGCGAGAGAGGCAGTACATTTATAGATGCACCCAAATCCAACATGGCTTTATCGAACGTGGTGCCACCTATCTTGCAAGGAATACTGAACATGCCTGGGTCACTGCACTTCTTGGGCATCCGCTTTTGCAGCATAGCGGAGACGTTCTCATTCACCTGTACCTTCTTCTTTGTTTTCTCTTTTGACTTCCTCTTGATCTTGCATAATTCCTTCAAAAATTTCGCATAACGAGGAATGCTCTTAACCAGCTTGATCAAAGGAATGTTTACCTCGCAATTACTGAAGGTTTCGAAGATTTCCTTGTCGTTCTCCGGCCTTCTAGTATCCTTCAATGCCTTAGGGAAGGGCGTGGGTGGCTTCAGCGAACCGAGCGGGGGAAAGTATGGACGAACGTAATCGTCGTGGACGTCATTAGGGAAACCGCGGTCGCGGTTTGGGACCCGTGGTCGCGGTTTGGCATCGAAGAGTTTTGGATCGCCAGTGATGAATCTGCGATCATGGATGTCATTCCACGGTCGTGGATTGTCTTTAGAATGTTTTGTCGTCTCTAAGGGGATTCCGCGGTCGCGGAAATCTGGCCGCAGTCGCGGAAAAACTTTGGAAATTATTCCGCCTTCAGGGACGTTTCCGCGGTCGCGGCTTTGCATTCCGCAGTCGCGGTTTTCGTTCTATTTCCCTATGACTTCCTTGTCAGTAAGCAATCCGTGGTCGCGGATTTCGACCCGCGGTCGCGGTTTCGCCCTTGCAGCCTCCGTCACTTCCTTCATTTGCGTTCCACTTCTTAGCGTCATTGCACAGACATTCTCTCTCGGGTTTGCTACCATTTGAGATGGTAGTTTCACAGAATCCCGGGCCTCCAGTGTGCTCACGGCCAGAGAGATCTGCCCCACCTGCTTCTCCAGGTTCTGAATACTAGACTTCATCTCTTGATTTTGTTGGACCATAGTGTTTGCCAACGTCGATACACTCTGAGCGAGAGACTTATTTTGTTGGACCATAGTGTTTGCCAACTTCAATACACTTTGAGCGAGAGACTTGATCATGTCATCACCGGACATAGACGAACTTGCGCTCTGGCCTTGAGGTCTAGGGTCATATTGTGCTCTGAATTGTTGTTGTTGACCTCTAGGATGCTGAAATTGTTGTTGCTGCTATAAGAACTGGGGCGGCCTCTGGTGGAACTCCTGGTCATCATGACCCTGAGGAGGATTCTGCTAGTTCCCGTACCTCAAATTAGGGTGATCTCTCCACCCTGGATTGTAGGTGCTGGAGTACGGGTCATATCTCAGTCTAGGAGGGCCGAAACCTCCTATAGCGTTCACTTCAGCAATGAGCTCCTGCAGTGTGGGACACGCATCAATAGGGTGCATCGTGTCATAGCAGATTCCACAAGACTTGATTTGCTGCTAGTTGCCCTTCATCATAAACCTCATCATCATCTCCTTCATCTTAGAAAGTAGTGAGGACGATGGCTGAGAGTCTGCGACCTTAACTGCTTGAGCGCTCACTCTCTTGCTAAACTGTCTTGAGCCCTCAGATAGCTCAAAGAATATCTCAAAATCTGCAGTCGGCGTCTTGTTTAGAATGTTACCGCCACAGACTGCGTTCACCATCCGGCGCTCATCATCAAGAAGTCCACCATACAAATATAGCACGAGGTCTTGGTCCGAATAACCATGGTATGGACAGCTTGATATCAACCTCTTGAACCTCTCATAGTACTCATACAATGTCTCAGTAGCATGCTGATCGATGTTGCTAATGTTCCTCCTCAAGCTATTGAGCTTCGTTGCAGGGAAGTACTTCTCCAGGAAGGCTTTCTTCATCTTCGCCCATGTGTCTATGCTTCCTGGGGCTAAATAGTAGAACCAATCATTGGCCGCATCCTTTAGAGAGAAAGAAAAGGCCCTCAGCTTGATCTGGTCCTCAGTAATGTTCCTTGGCTCCATACTGCTGCAGACAGCGTGGAATTCAGAGAGATGCTTGTTGGGGTCTTCTACACTCATCCCATGGAAGTGAGGTAGCAAATGGATCAACCCAGATTTGAGCTCAAAATTCACGCCATCCGCCAACTCTGGAAATTGCACAGCAAGCGGTTGCTGCTCTAGATTCGGCACAATCAACTGCCTCAAAGTCTATTCTTCCGCCATCTTGAGTGGCGTACGGGATGCTCTACGGTTCTTGGAAAGTGTCCTCTCAATTTCTGTATCAAGATCTAAGATTTGAATGTCAGTAGCATGGGTGTGGACCATAAGACAGGTCCACACAATAGTTGGCACACAAACAAACACAAAGAAAAATTGAAACTTTGCCTCCCCGGCAACGGCGCCAAATTTGATGAGGCTAAAGTCGTGATGCCTATCAAAGTAAACCTCAAAAACCTAACTAATATAGTAGGGTAAATAAGGATCGATCCCACAGGGAGGTAAGCAATCTTCCTAAGTGAAAAAGTTGTATGCCAATAGTAACAAAAGGGGGGATTTTGGTTTGTATCAAGTAACAAAGCAAATCAAAACAAAAGGTGTAATCAATGGATGAGAAATAACTTAGCCAGACAAATATCCACACTTCAGTTTGGTTGGTTGATCCTAGATTATTTCCAATTTCTACCAATGAATATTCATGTCCCGATCGTATGTATATAGACAGGTCAACTAGCCCTAAAAATAATTACCATTAAACAATCAAGAAACTATCAAGATTCAATCTAACGGCGACAGTAAGCATAGGAATTAACCAAGATACATGCAATACTTAACAACTAGTCAGTACTCGATATATAATCAATTCTCTTCACAATAAACATTCACAACTAGTTCCTGTAAATCGTGGTTGCTACACAAGATAAGGGATTTCAACTAGAAATATCCAAACCCTAGCAATAGATAATCACTAATATCAACTAGATGATCAGACTAGTCAAATCAGCAAGAATCAATGGAATTAAGCACAAAGAGAATCAATATAATCAAAGGAAAGGAAATAGAGTTATAATCTCACAACCAAATACAAATGAAGGCTTCAATCGTCGGACTAAGCAAAGGTTGCTTAGTTCTTCATAGTCTTCAAAGCATAAAAACTCTAAGGGAAAAACTGAACGATAATGTGATGAATGAATGTGATCATGAAAAGGTTGCTAACTAATGAATGATATATAACCTAGCAAAACCTAATTTCCAAAAGATAGGAAATATAATATTCCTAAAAGGAAATAAACGGAATAAAATAAAAAGGAATAAAACAAACACAAGTCTCGGACGAAATAAACTCCCGGCTCCACGCATGAACAATAACCGCGACCGCGAAAGTAATTCCGCGACCGCGGATTGGTCTCTGAGTCCTCGTATTCTTCTGGCGTGTTTCCGCGACCGCGGCGGAGCTTCCGCGCCCGCGGTTTTGCTTAGTCTTGCTCCCTTGCTACTGTTGTCGTTCCGCGCCCGCGGAAATGCCTCGGTTGCGATCTTTACCTTCTCACTTGCGGTCTTCTCTTGTGGCCTCGCCTTTATCTCCTTAAGTCTTTTATTAAGCACTCAAAATCACCAAATCAACACTTCTTCTCCATAACTTTATTCTCCTATATTGTGTCCTAAACACACATAAATGGCACCCCAAATACTAGTAACAACTCCTAGTTACGTACTACAAAGTAGAGCGTATCAATGTCCATGCTTCTTATTCATCGTGGAATAAGGATTCAGGGCACCTAGCTAGTGCAATGTGTGGGTTGACAATGAGTCACCCGTTCTGGTCTCGATTTTTCAAGAATGTGTTAAAAGCAATGTTCTAAAAGTCGCTAGGCGGGAGCTAGGCAGGGGCCTAGGCGGATTAAAAATTAATTCTTGATTCATGTGATTATTTGACTATGTTCTCCCAAATCCATTAATGTTTATAAAACTATGTTGGGATGAGGTTTGATGTTTAATTATGTGCCTTATTTTACAAAGTTTCAGCCAAAACTATGTTCTATGCATATGTCATCTCCTAAGATGTTGTTGCTTCCACAACTTCCGAGACTTTTTCTCGCCTAGGCGGGGTCCTAGGCGGTGGATGACCGCCTAGCGCCTAGACGGGGCCTAGGCGGCCCTAGGAGGGGATTTTTAGAACACTAGTTAAAAGCTTTAACGAAAATTTCGCATGGTAAACTTGAGTTTTGACTTTTTCGCGAAATCCCCTAAGGTTTTGACAATTTCAACTGGTAATTTTGAGTTTTTGACAATTTCGCTTGATAACCCTCATTTTTTACTTTTTCGCAAAATCCCCTCAAGTTTTGACAATTTCGTGTGGTATTCCTGAGTTTTTAATTTTTTCGCCGGATACCCCTTCATCCATTTCACTTAGAAAAATGTTAACTTTAATTTTTTTTAGGGGTTTAGGTTTAGGGTTTTGGGGTTTAGGGTTAGGGTTTTCACGAAATACCCAAATAGTCAAATATAAACTATTTCAGTTTTTTTTTAAATAAACTAGAAACCCTAAAAAAAATTTTAGGGTTAAAGGCTTAGGGATTTAGGGTTTAGGTGTAGGGTTTAGGGTTTATGTTTAGGGCTTAAGGGTTTAGGGTTTGGGGTTTAGGGTTTATGTTTAGGATTTTAGGGTTTAGGTTTAGGGTTTAGAATTTTGGGTTTGGGTTTTCGCGAAATACCCAAATCGTTAAACACAAATGGTTTCATTATTTTATAAAAAATAAATTATAAACCCTAAAAACATTTTTAGGGTTAAGGGGTTAGGGATTTAGGGTTTAGGTGTTGGGTTTAGGGTTTATGTTTAGGGCTTAGGGGTTTAGGGTTATATTTATTTTAAGTGTGGAAATATAAACCCTAAACCCCTAAATCCTAAACCTAAACCCCTAAGCCCTAAACTTAAACATAAACCCTAAACCATACACCTAAACCCTAAATTCCTAAGCCCTTAACCCTAAAAACTTTTTTAGGGTTTAAGGTTTTTTTTTAAGAAACCGTTTGTATTTAATAATTTGGGTATTTCGCAATTTTTTTTTAAAGTTAACGTTTTTTTAAGTGAAATGGATGGAGAGGTATCCGACGAAAAAATAAAAACTTAGGGTTGCCACACGAAATTGTCAAAACTTGAGGGAATTTCGCAAAAAAGTCAAAAACTCAGGGTTACCAGGCAAAATTGTAAAAACTCAAGGTTACAAGGCGAAATTGTCAAAACCTTATGGAATTTCGTGAAAAATTAAAAAACTCAGGGTTACCAAACAAAATTTCCGAAGCTTTAAAATATGGTGTGATGTTTGGAAATTAAATAAGATAAGTGTTGCAATCACATAATTAATGAACTAGAGCGAGAAGTACAACTTAGAAATCGCTCTTCATCTAGTTTAAGCGGGTCGTCTTTCCAATATGAATTCGCACTATGCGGTGAGGTTGGTCGGACCCAATTATTTTATAGAGTTTAATATATTTGTGTTTTATTTTAAAAAGTTCCCAAAGAAATCATATTCTCCCCATAATACCCACATTCATTTCGGGTATTCTCTTGGTGCATATCCCTTTTGTTCATCCATTGTTTCAGTGGAAGTATCGTAGTTATATATCGTCTATTGATTATTCTATGCATGATGGTAGTAACTAGATATGACCACATATATAGGGTCTTACATAAAATACCTTGCTTAGTCTTTCATTAGACTAACCAACCCTATTTTTTTTCTTGCATTGTTGGTTGGTGTCATCCGTCTTATACGACACATTAGTTAACTTGTCTCAGGTTATCTAGAAGTACGAATTGAAGAATAAGGCTTGTAGTTGAAGTTTTGTTTCGAAGTATATTAAAATGTTGTTTTGGTTATAGAATTTAATCTTCTTAATTAATGTATTAGGTGATAATATTAGATAAACTAGTCATATAATTAGGATTTATGTAAAGTCTTCCGTTTTAATTTTAATGTCGTCTTGTAAACTAATATCCTTAATTTATGAGAATTTTTTAAAATAAATATGAGTTATTATTTCACAAAAAATCTCCTGCTATTATTTCTCTTATTTTGAATGTATGTATAGTTTCGTATAAATTGTTCGGATTACGCTTAGAGTAACTTTAAATATTTGAGTCTGATGTCACTGATGTTTGGCACTGCGCGTTGACATAAGTCAAGGGTGTTACAACTGGTCACCAATAGCTGCTAACATCAGTAAACATAACAAACTCTCCCAACAAGCTAACTCTAACAAACTAACTAATATTGCTACATCTGTGACATAGATCGCTAACAGCCTAAGGCGCGCCACACAGGTGACATACATTAGTTTCTTCAAATTGTCACCCCTAATAATATTCCAGAAAAACACCACACCAAATTGCAAGCAGCATGCTACATTGCTACACCCTAATTAATAAAGCTTGGCTAACAGCGGGTCTATCCCTAGGTAGAGTAGCCACATGATCATCCCCACCACCACTTGCACTCTTGACAAGCGATTTGTCGTATACCACTAAATCAAAATAAACCTAGACAAACCTAAACAAGTAGTTAGGGCAAGTAAGGATCGAATCCATAGGAAGGAAGGGATTAATCTATGTGTTGTTCACATGCAATAGTAACAAGAGGGGGGAGTTTTTGGTTGGTTTTGTAATCAAGAAAGTAAACAAAGCAAATAAGCAAAGAGTGTAATCAAATGTGGGAAAAACACTTAGCCAAACAAGATCCACTTTTCCTATGGTAGATTGGTCCTAGGTTCTCTCTATTCCTTTCCTTTGTTTATTCATGTCCCTATTCTTGTATAGTTACTAGTCCTACCAGTCCTAGCAACTCTTATTATTGAACGCACAAGAAACAATCAAGATTTAGAACAATAATAGCATTGGGCATAGGATCAAACCAGGATACATATCAAATAATCACAACCCGCAATAATTTAACATGCAATCAATCTTCTTTCATAATAATCTAGTCCTACTAGTCCTAGATAATTATGGATGCTACTTTAGATAAGGAATCACCAATCGGTCAATTCCAAACCCTAGCAATAGATAATTACTAAACCTAACTAGGTGATCAGTCTAGTCAAATCAATAACAATCCATATGAATAAGTGCAAGAACAAAGATATAAACCCAAAGGAAATTGGAAATAGAGAATTAACCTCGCAATCAAACCATAGAAAAAAGCGTCACATGCCGGGCTAAGCAATGAGTGCTTAGCTACTCATAGTACTGAAAGACATAATTGTTGAAAGGGAAAAACTCTGAATACTGAACATACGATAATCCGGGGTTCATATGGGATTTTGAATGGAGGCTGTGAGAGTTAGGTTAAATAAGTTAAAGCCCAAGATCACAAACCTCATCCCTAAAAAGGAAAAATACTAATATTCGGAATTAAATAAAATAACGAAAAAGGAAAAACAGAAAAAGAAAACAGAAGTTCGGAGCGCATCGGGCTGACTCCCGCTGATGGCCGCGGTCGCGGTTTGCTCTCGAAGTGTATAATTAATTTCCGATAATTCGGCCACGGGCGCGGCCTCTTCACTATCGCCCATCTCCTTCGGAAATCTTGCCGCGGCCTTCTGCTCCCCGCGGCTTGGTCGCGGTTTCTTCACTTCACCGCCTTCTCACGTGGTTTCTTCATGGATCTTGCTTGTCTCCTCAGGTGGTCAATTTCTCTTCTTCTGGATGTCTCCAATAAGCTCCTCCAGACCACCAAAACCACACTTCTCTGTTCCAACTCCATAATCTCTAATTGTGCATAAAATCCCACCAAATGGCGCCTCAAACCTGGTAATAATCCCTAGAAATGTGCTACAAAATAGCACTGATCAACTCTCCACCTTAACAGGCTTTAAAGTGTAACACGTCGAACAAACTAAGAAATACCCAACATTTACAACCTGCATTCCAGTGATCAGCCAGTAAGACCTCTCCAACTTGCCCTTATTCAGATCATGATCCGGCAGCCAATTCGACCCATCGGGCCTCGAGCTCCATTTATGCACCAACCCCACCAAAAGCGAGCTCACGTAATCCCCCGTCGCCATCGTCACCCAGAACAAAGCCGTCGCGGTGCTCCTCATGCTCTCCGGAGCCTGATCATACCAGAAATGCAGGTGCCTAATACAGTAGGAATAGCTTAACGTTTTATATAACCAAATTTTTTCTTTTTTTTTTGTCTTGATTGCCTAGAGCCGCTCTACGTTTAAATTGGAATACTTGTATGAAATACCATTATTTTAATTTCTAAATTTAGTGATCATGTCCAATCTAAATAAATTATTTTTTTATCGAAGAATTATAGATTAAGGATACGGATCCCAGCTCTAGGAGAATAATAGGTTAAGGATGTAGAGATTTTAGATGCGTAAAGCGGAATTTCAGGAAACGTTTTTCTAACATCTAACCAAAGATCTCATGCATAAACCAAATAGATCATAGATAGGAAGAATCAAATATCTTTTGATGCGTGTTTCAATCTGCTAGAATGGAGAGAATAGAGCCTCACGTGTGACTCCTCTATTTGGTCCACCCGAATATGGATATGGATCACCTTTGATGTCGTCAGCTAGAACGAACGAACGAACGAACGAACGAACGAACGAACGAACGAACGAACGAACGAAGGAGAAAGTGACTCCTCTATTTGGTCCACCCGAATATGGATATGGATCACCTTGGATTTTACTCTATCTACTGAGTTGCAGGAAGGTGTCAATGAGTCAGACGCTTACTATAAGCTTCCTCCAGAGCTACCAGGCAAATCGCCTTTACTGCTGACCCCGAGCGAGAAGCTCGTTCCTTCTGTGGTGCAGGTCCCTGAAGTTGAAGCTAAACACCCCCCTGATCGATCAAAGCATGGGGTAGACGTGACTAAGAAGGTCAAGATGCAGAAGCCGCTAAAGAAGAAGAATGGTCTAAGGTTCAAACCTTTCCATAATTGGTTCAGGAAGGACGTATGGATTAAGAAGGTTCCTAAAGAGCCTGACGATATGGATTGAGGATTTTCGAGTAGTATGTCGAGCCAACGACATTAACTAAGGCGCTGATCGGGAGGCAACCCGATGTTAGGTAGTTTATTTTCCTTCCCTTAGTCATTTTCTTTTGTTTTTCCTTTTAGTTTTTCCTTTCTGTGTCGAACTAACCTGCAGGAAGCGTTTCAAAGTGAAGAAGGAGTTCACGGCGCCCGCCGCCGACCTTACGGCGCCCGCCGTTTTCACCTTCTCCGACACTTCGCTTGCGGCAAATGACAGCGACTGCCGTTTAATTACGGTGATCGCCGCCATTTTCAGGTTCGTTTTCTTTCGTGAAAAAAAAAACTGAAAAAATAAAATAAAAATGGGCCCCGAAAAAACCTTAAACGGGGAGCAAAAGACGAAAATAAAATACCCCGAAAAGACCTTAAATGGGGAGAACAAAAAAAAAAAAGTTTTACCGAGCTGTCCAAATTCCCCACGGAGAGGTGCGCATCATGTTGCTAATGGAGGAATACATTCGCCCTACATTTATTTGGCAACGATGGTGGCCCTGCAGTCGACAGCTGGAGAGGAGATACTCCATGGCCCAACCACGATGACATCTGGGCCCATTTTTGAAGGCCATGCAACCCTGTTCCCTTGATTGACCACTACTTCCCCAGAGTGGTTCCTTTTGATTGCATGGTAGGAGTTGATGGAGTTGAAGGCCGTGCCGCCCTGATTTTCTGAATAACCACCGCACTTCACAGTGGTTTCCTATGGTTGCACGGTATATGAAGGTTATAGCATTGATGCAGACATCCATGACATGAACTTTCATGAGTACACCGCCAGCGACAAGGAAGTGTCCAAGCCAACTCGGCAACGTTGTGAGTTATTTTTTGCTTTTCCCTGTGCTTTACTCTTTTGTCTTTCATTACATTGAGGACAATGCAATGTTTAAGCATGGGGTGGAGTTCTATTCTTGCTACGTCGTTGAGGAGAAAAATGAAAAAAGAGAAAAAGCCAAAAATTTGAAAAAAGGCTATCATAAAAATCCTGGGATAGGTCGAAAACCCGAAAGGGCGGCCTAGGCAATAAGCAGGTGGCTTGGACCAGCATTAGGCTGGGGTAATATGAGGTCAAGAGTGACGTGAGCTTATGTGAGTACATCTATTGGAAAATGAAATGAGTGGCTTGGTGAAAACCCGAAAGGGCGCCTTGGCAAAATGAGCGAAAAAGAAGAAGAGTGATTTTAGGATTTCTCATTATTCTTGGCGAGGCGTCATAAGAAGAGGAGACAAAGAAGGATTGTCGGGTAGGTCACTCTGGGAGACATAAGGAGCAATAGATGGAGGCTAGGATTAGAGGTTACTCACACTTTTGGATGTCCGGGTTTAGCTTTGGGGAAGTACTCTGCTTGCCCCTTAAGCTTGTTGAGTTGTGGATGTGTTGTGAATGAGATTGGTGCCAGGAGCTTTGGCATGGGTTAGGTGACTCTTAGTTGGGGGATATGCTTCCTGAGACCTTGGGTGCTGCATTGGAGGAGTGGACTCTTATTTGGTTTACTCGTGGACGAGCAAAGGTCTAAGCATGGCGTGGTTTGATAAGCACTACTTTGTAGGGCTTAAGTAAGAGTCATTAGAGGTTTTATTGGTGTCATTCGGGTAGATTTAGACACATTCATATGTATGGCATTTGGAGGCGAAGTTGGTGTATTTGGAGGTGATTGAGCTATTTTGGAGATGATTTGGAGACTTGGCGAGGAGGTGCGGAAGACACAATTTTGGAGGTTTTGGGAGCTGAAGAGAAGAAGCTGGAGAAGCAATCGCGGCGACCGCCGCGGAATTACGGCGACCGCCGCGGAATTACGGCGACCGCCGCGGAATTACGGCGATCGCCGCCAATTCCATTCCAGCGACCGTAGCTACGACTTGTCCACGGCGACCGCCGTGGAAAGACGGCGACCGCCGCAATTACGGCGCCCTCCGTGAAGGTTGCAGCGGCCGCCGCCCGTGTCAGAAGACCGCCGAGCCGAATTTTCCTTATATGTTATTTCGGATTATTTTATTATTTTTTATTTATTTCGTTTTAGGTTAACTTAGCTTTATTTCCTTTAGTATTTAAGGGTTGAGAAAAGGGCTTGTTTGTCTATCATGACTATCTTGGATTCTCTCTCGAACCCTAATTAGTTTTTACGTATTTGCTATGAAGAACTAAGCCTCCTTGGCTTAGTCAGACGCTGAAGCTTTCGTTTTAATTCAGTTGTGAGATTCTCGTTCTTAATCTATTGCATGGTTTTTATCTCTTCTCTTGCTTAAGTTGCTTATGATTGATATTGATAATCTCTAGTCTGATCATCTAGGGTTTGTTTCTATTGATTGATTGCTAGATCTAGATTATTACTGGTTGAGCATATCTATTTCAGAGTAGCAACTGCATCGTACTAGTAACTGGTTGTGTTAGTCTTATGAAGAAGAGAACTAATTTACATTCTAGGATAAAAGCTGGTTGTTTTATGCTAGAATTGTATCCAACTATATTCTTATCCGTAAGGCTGTTGTTAAACTGAATCTTGATAGTTTCAGGGTTGTTTAATTAGTTAGTGCTAATAGTATCTGGTTGTGCTATTAGTTATATCTGAAAAGGGATTGGAATTTCCATTGCATGAGATTTTGAATGATTATCTATGTTCAACTTGTCATGCGAATAGTGGATGTTGTTTGACTAAGTGTTTTTCCCCATCACTGATTTCATCATATTTTACTTTGTTTACTTTTGCATGCTTAGGTTACTAAAACTCACAAAACTCCCCTTTGGTTACTTTGATTTGACATACAAATTGCATATTAAGATAGAATTCGCCTCCCTGTGGATTCGACCTGTACTTACCTAGGACTATGGTTTAAGGTTTGTTTGGATACTTTGCATAGCAGTTTTTACACGACGAAAACCTGTTATCAGGACCATAAGATAGGTCCACACACAAGCAAACACACAAAAATCACACAAAAATTTCGAAACACACACAAAGCACACAAAAACACCAAAAGCTCAAAACTTGCCTTCCCCGGCAACGGCGCCAAATTTGACGTGATGTCGTTCGTAGCTGTCAAATATAAAACCTCACAAATAAACTAGTATAGTCAATAAGTAAGGGTCGATCCCACAGGGAAGGAGCGAAACTAATGGTGGTTGCATGAAAGTCACTAAAGGGGGGGGGGGGGTTGTAAGTTGGTTGGTCACAATCAAATCAAACACAGTAAAGTAGATGAATGAAATATCAAAGAGAGAAAACACTTAGCCAAGTAATGTCCACATAAGTCATCCAACGGTTATTCCTTGATTATGTCCTATCTTCCTATTCGGTTATTGCTGTCCTGATCTTGGGTAGATTCAAAGATCAACCAAACCTAAGAACCCTTACCAATGAATAACCCTAGAACCACTATTGATTCAATCCAAAGGTAGCAATGCATATAAGAATTAACCAGGATACACATAACACCTCAACCAGAAGCATTCAACATGTAATCAATTCTCTACATAGATAAATCCCACAATGGCATATATAATCTATGCTCGCTACTCGAACTAGAGTGTTAGCCCAACAGTTCCCTAGTATTAGCAATATGAATGAAAGCAATAAACTTAGGTGATCAATCTAGATAAACCAACAAACATCCAAATAAGAATTTGCGCAAGAGAAAAGATATAACTCAATAGGATAAGATAGATAGGAACAAAACCTCACAACCAGATGAATAAACTTATGCTTCCATTACCGGACTAAGCAAAAGAGGCTTAGCTCCTCATAAACATGATGAACTTCAAAAGTATGAAAAGTGGCAACGATGAAATGAAACTCTAGAATGGCGACCTCTCAAACCTAATGCTAAAGAGAGTATATATAGGGCTTCTAACAAATGACCTAGCCCAATAAGAAAAGAAACGGAATAAAATGAGAAAATAAGAAAAGAAAACAGAAAAGATAGATTCGGGAAAAGTCCTAACTTCCTGCGTTGATGACCCGCGATCGCGGCCCATGGACCGCGATCGCGGCCCCTTTTGGCTCCGCGCTCTTCACACTTCTCCGCGCCTGCAAATAATTCTCGACTTGCCCCGAGGAACCGCGATCGCGGCACCCTTGCCCGCGGTCGCAGTTAATGCTCGGCCTTTACTCCTTGGCTTCGCCTCCTAACCTCTCCTCTTCACTTCCTTGGCGTCTTCTCTTGGTGTCTTCCTTCCTCAGTGTCTCCTATGATATCCAAGATAGCTCAAAAACTTCCAAAAACACCAAACTTCACCCCCAAACGCCATACACATGAATGTTTCTAAATCTACCCGAATGGCACCAATAAAACCCTCTAATAACTCTTAGTTAAGCCCTACAAAGTAGTGCTTATCAAACTCCCCCCTGCTTAGACCTTTGCTCATCCTCGAGTAAACTAATAAAGAGTCTACTCCTCCAATGCAGCACCCAAGGTCTCAGAAAGCATGTCCTCCAACTAAGAGTCACCTAACCCATGCCAAGCTCCTGGTACCAATCTCATTCACAACTCAACCAGCTTAAAGGGCAAGCAGAGTACTTCCCCCAAGCTTAACCCGGACATCCAATGGTGTGAGTAACCTCTAATCCTAGCCTCCATCTATGACTCCTTATGCCTCCCAGAGTGACCTACCCGACAATCCAAGATCTTGCGTTGCAGATAACACTTCAGTTGATGCGAAGGATCAACTGAAGTGTTGTCTGCAACGTAGGATCTTGGATTCCTTAAGCTTGAAGTCGAATTCTTCTCTTCCGTAGCCAAAGTGATGGCTTTCCTAGGGTTAAAGAGATAACCCTCAAATGCGTCAAAGAGATGACGGAGAGATCAAAAAGATGATCTTGAAACACCGAAGAGACGATGTAGAATTGCTCGAAGCAATGAGCTACGAGATAGACGATCCGTGGGATCGAAGAGTTGACGTTAGAACTCAAGGGAAGGAGCGTACTCAACTTTACTACTCAAATTCAACGTAAAGAATACAAACTAGGGTTTCAAGTCATAAATAGTGTCAATAGAAATAATATAAAATAATAATAAAAGTGTTCAGCAAACGATGAAGCGAACGAAACAAACTCGCTGACGCGACCGCGACTCGGTCGGGTCTGGGCCGAGTTTCACTCAGAAAAGGGGAACTCGTCGACGCTGTTAGTCAAACTCGGCCATGAAACTCGGCCGTGTCTGGGCCGAGTTTCACTCAGTAAAGGTGACTCGTGATGGTTGACAACTCGGGCTTAAACTCGGTCGAGTCATGGCCGAGTTTTTGGCACAACTCTCAGTAAAACGCGGTTTTGACCATCCTCTTGTTGGAATCTTGATTCGACGTAAACTATGAAGTTGTAGACCTTTGAATCAGCTTTCCAACGCATCTTGAATCATCACGAGATCAATTTTCTAGCCATAGTTATGGTCGTTTTACCGAAGACTGTCCAGAACCAAATCGACAGTAACTATTCCGAACTTGCACAAGACTTCATCATTTGCTTGAGCCTCTTCCTTGGAGGCCTTTGATTAACTCTCCCATGCATTTTGCTATCACAACCTTGGTTCCGTTACGAGTAGTGTACGTGTTCTCAATTATGTTGGAATTCTAGACGTGTAATCGATTAATCAACGAACAAGAACTTGAATATCGGTTTGAATCGTGCGAGTAATTCGACCCTATCAATGTGCCTAAGGGTTATACGAATTCCACCTTAGAATAAGACAAACTTCCTTTTAGTTCTAGGCAAAAATTCAAGAGATACAATACACTTAGAGAATTTTCGGTTTTGTTCGGATGTCAATCAACCAAGGATATATTGATTAATCTCTAATCTTAGGAGACCAAAACTTGTCCCAACATACCCTATATAAAAGTAAGGGTCGGCCAAGTAGTTACACAAGTGATTATGTCGATTATGCACATAAAAAACGTGCCAAAACTAACAACTGAGGGACAACACGAAACATGCACTCAAAACGCAGGTACTGTGCATTCTTTCCCTCCACAGTTTCTCGTTAACAAAATGTGACACACTGTCCGTACAAAAATGCACGTACCTTAACGATTTACAAAGGGAACGCACAGTCCATGCACCAAAATGCATGGACTACAACGCGTAACAAAACCTAACACATGCGTTTTGCTAGGTTTGATCACAAGATTTTTCCCGCTTAAAACCGCATGGTCCGTCTGTGCACTTCATTATGTAATAGTTGTATAATGTTTCGGGACCATTGTCCTAATCCACAAAGTACGTATGACACTATATATTAGCCCCGGATTCGAGTCCGCTTACGAGTGTTCACCTCGCACCTTCAAACCCGCATTAGAGCTAAACCGAATCTCATAGGTCTTTTGTGAAGCCCGATCACACCAAATGGTCCGATAACACTAAAATTACTAACAAATTATTTGATAAGGAAAAGCATTTTAAGTGCAGATCAACCATACTCCAAAGTCCATACAAGTTCTTATAAGAAATACAGACGAACAAGCGGACTACCACTCGGATCCAACAGCATGTACGTACCTCGGCTTCCCAGCGACGAAAACCAAACTCATGAACAGAACCACCACCACAGGGATCCCGAATCCCCAGCCCCACCCAACATTTATTCTCCTGTATGTAGATCAGCAGTGTCACGGCCACAAGCTTATAGACGAGGCATTGACAAGGAAGTAACAGCTGAATTGAAGAAGGACGATTTCCGAATGCCGACATGCTCGATCGGATACCACCCGACCCGATTGCTACTAACACGAGAGGATGGCGAGATGCTTCCACTTGGGGCAGGGTGGTGGTTTTAGCTCAGGGATTGTAGCTGATATTGTGATGGATATTAGACCCTTTATTGGCCGGATCGGAGTCATCATAACATGCATGCTTCAAATTGAAGCTAGTCATCTTGTGTTAGCAAACAACATAATTAATGTATCAAAACATGGTCAAAAAGAGGTCTATTGACATTGCAGCGGATTTTAATGTATACCTCATTATGTCTGGCACCAAGACATTGTTAGTTATATATAAGGACATTATTAATTGGATATCCGTTACCATAACGGATACCCACTTTTTCTTAGCCAATGAGACCAAGTAACATATAAATTGTTTATTTTATCTGAATATGTTATAGTTTGAATTAAAGCAAACATTTGTAAACGAGAATGAAAAATTCAAGTGGAAGCTAGGAGATGTTGAAATTACTTACAAGTAGGATGAAGATGGAAGAAAAACAGAGAGTCCAGAACTTTCCAGCAAAGGAATCAGAAAGCAAAGCCCCAATCAAAGGAGTCAAGGAAGCAGTTCCACTGTAGTTGGTGAGAGTCGTTGCAGATTTGGTAACTGACAAATGCAGCTCTCTTCTCAAATAGCTCATCATGTTCTTCTTCAGTCAACCCAATGCCATTTTCTCACTAGCCTCCAATCCTATATCAGATTTACGTACAAAAGCATATATAAAAATTCAAGACAACAAATTAAACGGAATTCCAATTCAAAAACGGTAATGTTAACAAGACCCAAGTGAGAGAATAAAAAAGGCATGACACTAATTAGTAATTGAGCCTCACCCAAAATGAATGGCATTGTTGAAAGCCCTCCTTTTCCAATATTTGCTTTGCCTTCAAACTTCCTTTCCTCTTCAACCATCATTTTGGTCAGTTCTCTACAGAAAAATTGAAGGTTTTTTGCACAAATGTTGAGCTTGAATGATGATACTCAAGCAATGGCTCAGTTGCAGGCCTATTTATACACAAGGGCTCGTGGGTTGATTTCAGTTTGACCATTGACTAATTGGTGGAGAAAGAGTATAAATCTGTAGTCAGGATCAAGTATGGCTTGGAGTTATAGTGAAGTTAAGAAGTACAAGACCCAAGGAGAATTCAATCTCAAGACTCAAGAGCTAGTAATTAAGTACAACGTTCAACCTTTAAGATGGTATACAAATGTTATTCAACTAAGTTTATATTATATATATTGTGTGAGAGAGGTAATTAACAACTTGTGCTTAATTGTTAAAGAGAACAACAATATTTTGAAAGAACCTGTTCTATTCATGCATGGCAACATAAAAATATACTCCGTCCCTTATTGATTTTCCCGTTTCGTTTTTATACATTATTCATAGTTGAAGAGAATCTTTAAAATTTCTCCCAATATATAAGCAAAAACATAGTCATGTGGGATCTTGTTTGATTCGTCTTAACGAGTACTTTGATAATATCAAAAAATTATAATTTTTATTAATATGTAATTAGAGATATTAACGATACAAAACTCGTCTCGGCAAATGCGCCATGTCAAATCGGGAAGATCAATAAGGGACTGAGGGAGTAATAAGTTGCATTATATCTACAAATGAAACCTTAGTTTATGTAAACCTATGTGATTTTTCAATTGAGATAGGACCAACTTACTCAGCTACTCTATTTTTTAAATTTATAATTCGAGTTTAATACTATTCAGCTAATTGATTTTATGTAGACTACCATCGATATATGTATATAATAAAACTTTACTTTATAATCTCATAACTAGTCTATAACTTTACAATATATATAATTATTATTTATATATGGTCTATACTTCAATTATTTGTTACTGATATTCCAGAATATAACATAAACAATTGGACCATAATATACCTACATTTGGTGTAAGGCGGTGTAAAATTTTCATCCAATAAATTGTATACATGTGTTACGTTATATTTTAAAATAATAAAATAACAAAAAAGCAGTAATTGAAGACAATCTAGGCATGCTTAAAACCCTAAGCGCCAACCGAAAAACCTCAAATTTTCCAGCCAAGAACAAGCTCAAGCACGTCAACAATCGGGCATATAAAATCGCGCAATTATGGATGCCTCTGTTTGGAGAAGATGGAAACGAGGCTAGAGTGAGAACGTCGGCGACAACGGTAGCCGAGGTGGTGGCTCGTGGTCGGTGAACTCAGGGGCTGGTGGTAGTTTGGATTCCCTGGAAAAGTGAAGAGACGAAGATATGGAAACAGAGATAGCAGGAGTGAGTGGTGCTTTTAATGGTTAAACACTTATTTACAAAGGAGGAAGATGAAGGGAAAAAACTAATATTTAATTTAATATCACTATTTCCTAGAGAGTAGCAAACTGCAGTAGCAAAAATTTAAAGTTGCAGAGAAGTAATATTACATTTATACACCTTTAAATCATTAAACATGTAAGATAAATTCCGTGTACATTTTTCCTACACAATTACACAAAGGATAATTAGAGCATAAGAGTTTTTTAGGGGGTTTTTTAGCCTTTTTTTTTATTTTTTTTATTTATCTCATCTAAAAAATTCAATTTATTTTTTCTTCACATCCCTAATTTTTTAACCCAAGTTTTTTAACTACATCTTTATTTATCCATCAACTATTTAAATATATAATAATAGTTTGAATAGTGAATCTTAAATTACATTAGCTAAAACTTAATTAAAATGCAATCATATTAATATCAAATAATAGTTTATTAATAAATTTAAATTTTAGTTAAATTTTTATATTTGATAAATACGTTTGCAATTTTCAATTTGTTCATAAATACGTTGTGTACCTAATTTGTAAATTGAATGTATACAATCAATATTTTAGGTCTAAAATTTTAATAAAACGCAAATAACACTCGGACTTTATTATAATGAAAAAACAAAATTACATTAAAACAAGAACATCACATACTAACATCACACCCAAAAACATAAAGTACATTAGAAATGTAAAATTGAAAATAAATAGCTTCACTTCTATGTTGTTTTTTCATTTTATTTCAGCTTATGTTGTTTTTGGTAGTTATATTTGGGAGTATTGTGTAATATAATGTGAAATGTCTTGTAATATCTTGAATTTCATGTTTAATGTTAATGTAATATATATAGTAGGTTTTATGTCTCACAATGTATTTATTTTATATTAAAATGTATTGATTTTAAAGTTTTACTTTATATTATAATATTTTATATAATATATAAATTAAATTCATATACTTCAATTCTAGGATACTTTTTTTATTATTTATATAAGTATATTGCTTATTTTCGAAAAATATTTTTACAAAAAACATATAGACAATGAGTGTCTATAGAAAGAGGGAAAGAAAAGAAAAATATTGAAAATATTATTTCCATAAATTTTTTAATTATTTAGGATGAAAATACATTTAAAAATCATAAAATTAACCCATTTAACATTCATCTTCCTTCACTAGAAATTGACATGTGGCATTGGGCTTTGTTTGGATTGCTTCTCTTTTTGCCTCAAAATGGGATAGGTTTGGCTTAATTTTAACAAAACAAAGTACATGAACCAAACATGGCTTATACTTTATTGGTTTTTTAAGGGTTTTTAAAGAAACCGAAAAGAGAGTTTTTAAATAAAAAACAATTGTAATTAAAAAATTTAGTATATTAAATGGCTAAAAAACTTACATTGTGGGTGTTCTTAGTACTAGGAATCCTGGGTAAAACTTGTACTGCAATAATTGGGAGGAGCCCTCCACTAGTCCACACCATATATTATTGTTCACATCACCGTGCATGTCACATGACATGTGACGACAGGCGTGGCTCTGCGTTGGCCCACAAATTACGGGCACTTCCGTGATTAATTCGCACCATGTGTCATGATTCATGTATCACGCTAATCGTAAGGTAAGGTTGAATTAACTAAAGTTACATACACTTTTCTTCTTAATTACAAGGTTAATTACACAAAATCACCCCCTATTTTGGGTATTTACAACAAACCACCCTCTATTTTGGTTTTTGTAGAAAACCACTCCTTATAGCAATTAATTTGCAATAAACCACCCTTTATTTTGGTTTTTGCAGAAAATCACCCCTTGTAACAATTACTTTGCATAAAACCATCCCTAGACCTTTCCCATTACGCTTTCGACTCTTAAGGATACACCATTGTATGCTAAAACTTTCGACTCTTACTTACTCCCCTATATTTGCTTGCATTGATCCACCAATTTAAAAAAGTTAGGATTTTGTAAATTCAGTGACCTAATTTTTATTTTATCTTCGATTAAAATCTGTCTATCTTGCCTCCAATACAAGGTCTGAACCGAATCAACCTCTTCGATATCAGTCTAGTGGCGACAATCATTTGTTTGCTCCTCGATGACAACAAATATAGGGAGGACGACAAAATTGTCCTCCCTATATGTACGTACAGAGAACCATTATTTATTGAGTGCGAGAGAACTAAGGCTTAGTGAATGTCTAATGAGAAATGAATGGATGGTTCATCGCAAAATTAACTATTTAGGGGGTGGTTTAGTGCAAAAATCAATATAGGGGCTGGTTTGCAAACTAATTGTAATAAGAGATATTTTTTACAGATTAAAAACTTAAGGAGTGGTTTGTTGCAAACACCCCAAAATAACGGGTGATTTTGACTTAAGGTTTGACTGAAGGATCTTTTTAACTTAAGGTTTTAATTATTTTAGAAACTGTTATTCTAAAAATAATGTTTAAAACTAAAGCCTTTAATATTTGACCTGACTCGACCTATGTGGGTTATTAACCCGAATATATTTTAATTAGACCCGAAGCAATCCGAACCACCATACCCGTAATTTTTTTTTTCCTTTTTTGTGTTATATCGTCTACGTTGAATATTTTAATATATTTAATGATTAAAATATTATATAATAATATATTTTTTAGTTTTAATTAATTAAAGTATTATTTTAAAAATCATTTTAAAACACTTTGACATGGCGCTCTAGACCGTTGGGTCAACCCAAACACGTACCCAACTTGCAACGACCCGACATGCAATCGATCCGTAAATAACCCGATCCGATGTGATTAAACTCGATCTTTTTGACCCGATTAATAGGTCTACTTAAAACCCCTTTATTAAAAAGATTATAATCTGAAAAACCATTATTAGTTAGCCAAATTTCACATGGTATGTAGCTTGTACTCCACAAAAGCTACCCCTTTATTGTTGTATATCTTCTAATTTTGTTGACTTATCTATGTTCTTATAAGTTTTTTAAGAAAATTATATTGAAATTTGTTTACATTGATTTTTTTTTCTCTTTATTCATTCATTAATTCTAAAGGGTGATTGGTGAGTGATTAGATCTAGGAAAAAAATTAAAATGGATTAAAAATTCACGATGTATTCAAAACATTAACATATTCCGCGCGGTATTCCTGGGTTTCGTTTTTTTTTCCGCTAAATGTCCGACAGTTAAAACTTAAAAGGTTAACTTTGCCGTTCGAAAAGCCAAAAAAAAATTAAAACCAAACGTAACTTCAACTGGTACCCCCTTCTTCTTCAGCGATTCTCCTTCACTTCTTCGTTCTCCACTCGAACAAATAAGACTGATGGGTGCCTCAATTTTATAGCCTTCCCTTCATAATTGACATAAATAAAGGGGGCCAATTTCAAGGTTGCTTTGCTATTTCTCTTTGCTTCAAATAGGTCAGTTTGTTCTCTGGGTGATTGGATCTCTCTTTGTTTAATTGCATTAATTTTTTCGTAATTGCTGCCAATAGTCGACCTCAAATCAGCCTCGTGAATTTTCTCTTTCTCGCATCTATGTTGTGGGTTTTCTGTAAATTTGGTGATTTTCTGGAGGGTTTAGTTTGATTTTCTTCTCCAGGTAGGTGTTAAAGCTACAGATCATCGCTCAATCCTGACATGGAATTTGATAGCTTTGGGATGTGGGTTATGACAAGTACTTCTCTTTTTCAAGTGCTAGATTCTGTAGACTCTATTATCATAACTTTCTTCTTCGTCGTCTTCTTCCTCATTTTCTGTTTTTTCTTCAGCTTCAATTTTTTGTTGAGTTTTGATAAACATATTCTTTGTGATAAACACTACTTTGTAGGGCTTAACTAAGAGTTATTATAGGGTTTTATTAGTGTCATTCGGGTAGATTTAGACACATTCATGTGCATGATGTTTGGGGGCGAAGATTGGTGTTTTGGTGGTGTTTTGAGTTTATTGGAGTATATTTGAAGATTCGGGATATGGAGCCACTAAGGAGTGTGAAGTTAGAGAGGAGAAGTGTGAATTTTGTGGTCTGGAGAAGCAAATTGAAGATATCCAGAGGAAGAGAAGTTGACCATTGAGGAGACGAAGAAGAACCAAGGAGAGAGTCCACACGAGAGTAGAAGAACAATGTGCTGAATTAAATTGATTCTTTCTCTCTACTCAAATGTCCAAATGAAGTGATTCCAATTCGAGGAGTTAGATCTTGAAGTCTACTACAAGTCTCCAAAATATGAGCGCAATCCGAGTTGGGAATCAAAACTTATGACATTTTTACGAAAGTGTCACAGATGCTGAAAATCGAGAAGTAGCCGCGATCGCGGGTCATCAGCGCCGAAAGCTGCGTCTTTTCCTGAGCTTATCTTTTCATATTTCTTTTTCCCCTTTTTCTTATTTCTAATTTAGTTATTTTCTTAATGGGCTAGGTCATTTGTTAGGGCCCTATAAATACTCTCCTTATGCATTAGGTTTAGGAGTCGACACTCTTATTCCACTTTAGTTGCAATTTTCATCGTTGTTTACTTTCCTTTGAAGTTTCACCATGACTATGAGGAGCTAAGCCTCCTTGGCTTAGTCTGGCAATGGAAGCTTAAGTTTTGATTATTGGTTGTGAGGTTATGTTCCCTTTCTTAATTCCTATTGGATTATATTATCTCTTCTAAGCTTATTCCATTGGATTTCATTGATTGCACTAGCCCGCGCAACTAGTTGTTGTTGGTGATTTTCATATTGCTAGGATTAGGAAACTATTGGGCTAACGTCCTATTCCGCTGTAGCAACTATAATTTACATGCTCTGGTTGAAATTGTTCTATTGTAGGGAGAGATAATTACATGGTAAATGCATCTGAGCGAGCGTTCTGTGTATCCTGGTTAATTCTTATTTGTATTGCTGCCTTTGGGTTGAACCTTTAGTGGTACTAGGATTATTCATTGGTAAGGGTTCTTTGTGGAAGGTTTCCCTCTGAATCTACACAAGATCGGGACAGGAATAATCATAGGAAGGAATTGGAAGTAATCTAGGATCAACCAACCAAAACTTAAGTGGAAATTGCCTGGCTAAGTGTTTTCTCACATTTGATTGCATATTATTTATTCTGTTTTATTTCTTACTTGATTTAAACCTCACAAACCCCCCTTGTTATTGCTATTCGATTGGTATTCGATTTGTGATACGCTTGTGATTCTCTTGGGATTTTGACCCTTGCTTGCTTACTATACTAGTTTGAAAGTTGAGGTTTACTTTGATTTGGCATAACGACCTTAGGCCACGTCAAATTTGGCGCCGTTGCCGGGGAATCATTGTATGTTTTCTTGTGTATAAATCGAATATTGATCTTTCTAGGGAACCTATCTTACGGTTCCCTCTAACATTACTAACTTTTCATTGACGAAGTATGATTCAGAGTAGATAATTCTGTTGGAGAACTCTAGCTATGGCGCAAGAGAGCACGCTGCAGGCACTCACCCAGGCACTGCAAGCGTTAACACAAGTAGTGATTCAATCTGGTGCAAACAATGCACTAGCAATGAAAGAGGGATTCTCTCAGCTCACCCAGCAAAATTACACTTTGCACCAGGCCTCTCAGCAATCTATATTAAAATTGGGTGCATCACTGGGACAACTGATGCCTAGTACACCTGCAATAACGGAGTCCCCAAACAAGTACTGTGAAGGCCAGCTTGAGGACAATGCAATCAAGTTGCGAAGTGGGGAAAGGCTGAATGACCCCTATGCTGAGGAAAGGAATGAAGCGCCGATAAGAGAAGAACGCAGCGAAGAACCGCGATCGCGGGTCGAAAACCACGATCACGGTTATCTCACGGAGAAGGCAGAATTTGGAGAGCTCCCCGCAAAAGAGAACCCGCGACCGCGGGAGGAGTGTTGCAACCCCGGTATGCTGATCGAAACAAGGCATTGTGTTGAATTTGATGATGAGGTTGAGGAGGACCTTGAAGAGGAAATCCAAAGCTTCAAGAACAGTATGCTACCTGACGCGGTACGTTTGCCTGAAATTGAAGAGGAGATGGACGAGGACTGGGACTATGAGCCTCAAAACTACACTCAACATGAATGTCCCCTGCTGGAGTCCCAGATTCCCATCGCACCTCCCCCTGAGGCTCTCAATGGAAGCAAGCCAGAAGCTTCTTTGGTCACACTGGCCAACAGCATCCCTCGTTGTGCAGATTCTGTGAAGGCGAGGCGGAAGATAGGAAAGAAGCCGAAGGTGAAGCATAAGAGTGAGGTTGCAGGCCAGATGTCGGATTGCCTCATATTAGACACGGGGCAGGATAGGCGAACAACATCTGCAATGCTTGGAAGAGAGTTCTTAAAGATGACAACTGCGGTCATGGATACGAAGGGTGATCCACTCACAATGAAAGGCAGAAGAAAGGGGGTACAGTCGTACCTGAAGAGGCACCCCCCAGATTTGGAACCAAGAAGGGTGGTCGCTGTAAGCGACCCGGGATGAATAGAGAGCACCATGTCGAGCCACGACAGTAACCAAGGCGCTGCTCGGGAGGCAACCCGAGGTAAGACTTAGTTTTTTTTCCTTGTTTTTGAAGTTTTTGCTCTGTTTTTTTCGACTAAACCACGCAGGAAAGCCGAGAAGAAACCGCGACCGCGGCATAACACCCGCGATCGCGGCCGGAGAAAGTCGAGCAAAAACCGCGATCGCGGCACAAAACCCGCGATCGCGGGCCCATGGCACGCCGCGAATTAGGGTTTAGTCCGAAAAAAAAAAACGCGATCGCGGGTGAATAGTACCCGCGATCGCTGGGTTACTGTTCAACGAAAAAAAAATTGAAAAAAAAAGTCGTACATTACCCGCGATTGCGGTTCCTCCACGGTGTTCCTTCCATGGCGATTCTTCCAGGACGGTTATTTCCCTTATGGCGGTTATTTCCACGGCGGTTCATTCATGGCGGTTCTAAGGTGGTCTTTCTTCATCATGTTCGCGAGAAACAACCGGTGTACCCTTGATCCATCCATTGTTGTTGTTCCCTACGGTACGTCTTCACATGTGCGTCACCACCTGTGCATATTGAGTTCGGAGTTCCAGCATTCCATGATTTATCTCTTGGGAAGTTCGACTGTTGAAGTGGTGATGAAGTTTATGGGGATCCCTACATCCCTGAGTACCTTCCTATTGACGAAGACTACCACCCCGGCGTACGCTCAGTGAGTTCTTTCTTTCTTCTCCTCAATTTTTTCTTTGTCTTCCATACATTGAGGACAATGCATGATTCAATCATGGGGGAGTAGAAAGTACTTGCTATCTATCTTGTAACTTAGTTTCGATTTCAGCATTGTTATTTCCATTCAGTATTGTCCATTGTTCGCATTTCTTTTTGGAAAAAAAAAATAGAAAAAGTCAAAAAAAGCAAAAAAGACATACATGAAAATCCTGGGACAAGTCGAAAACCCGAAAGGGCGGCTTGAGTAATAAGTAGGTGGCCCGGACCAGCGCTAGGCTGGGGTAAAAAGGTGTCTGAGTGACGTGAGCATATGTGAGCACATCTATGAAAAAAAATATGAGCGGCTAGGATGAAAACCCGAAAGGGCTCCTAGGCAAAATGAGTGAAAAGAAGAGGAGTGATTTTAGGATCTCATTTTACCTGGAGGGGCGACATAAGAAGAGGAGACAAAGAAGGATTGTCGGGTAGGTCACTCTGGGAGGCATAAGGAGTCATAGATGGAGGCTAGGATTAGAGGTCACTTTACACCATTGGATGTCCGGGTTGAGCTTGGGGGAAGTACTTAGCTTGCCCTCAAGCTTGTTGAGTTGTGGATGTGTTGTAGATGAGATTGGTGCCAGGAGCTTGGCATGGGTTAGGTAACTCTTAGTTGGAGGATACGCTTCCTGAGACCTTGGGTGCTGCATTGGAGGAGTAGACTTTCTTTTAGTTTACTCGAGGACGAGCAAAGGTCTAAGCATGGGGGAGTTTGATAAGCACTACTTTGTAGGGCTTAACTAAGAGTTATTAGAGGGTTTTATTGGTGTCATTCGGGTAGATTTAGACACATTCATGTGCATGGTGTTTGGGGGCGAAGATTGGTGTTTTGGTGGTGTTTTGAGCTTATTGGAGTATATTTGAAGATTCGGGATATGGAGCCACCAAGGAGTGTGGAGTTAGAGAGGAGAAGTGTGGATTTGGTGGTCTGGAGAAGCAAATTGAAGATATCCATAGGAAGAGAAGTTGACCACTGAGGAGACGAAGAAGAACCAAGGAGAGAGTCCACACGAGAGTAGAAGAACAATGTGCTGAATTCAATTGATTCTTTCTCTCTACTCAAATGTCCAAATGAAGTGATTCCAATTCGAGGAGTTAGATCTTGAAGTCTACTACAAGTCCCCAAAATATGAGCGCAATCTGAGTTGAGAATCAAAAGTTATGACATTTTTACGAAAGTGTCGCAGATGCTGAAAATCGAGAAGTAGCCGCGATCGCGGGTACTGTTCACCCGCGATCGCGGGTCATCAGCGCCGAAAGCTGCGTCTTTTCCTGAGCTTATGTTTTCATATTTCTTTTTCCCCTTTTTCTTATTTCTAATTTAGTTATTTTCTTAATGGGCTAGGTCATTTGTTAGGGCCCTATAAATACTCTCCTTATGCATTAGGTTTAGGAGTCGACACTCTTATTCCACTTTAGTTGCAATTTTCATCGTTGTTTACTTTCCTTTGAAGTTTCACCATGACTATGAGGAGCTAAGCCTCCTTGGCTTAGTCTGGCAATAGAAGCTTAAGTTTTGATTATTGGTTGTGAGGTTATGTTCCCTTTCTTAATTCCTATTGGATTATATTATCTCTTCTAAGCTTATTCCATTGGATTTCATTGATTGCACTAGCCCGCACAACTAGTTATTGTTGGTGATTTTCATATTGCTAGGATTAGGAAACTGTTGGGCTAACGTCCTATTTCGCTGTAGCAACTACAATTTACATGCTCTGGTTGAAATTGTTCTATTGTAGAGAGAGATAATTACATGGTAAATGCATCTGAGCGAGCGTTCTGTGTATCCTGGTTAATTCTTATTTGTATTGCTGCCTTTGGGTTGAACCTTTAGTGGTACTAGGGTTATTCATTGGTAAGGGTTCTTTGTGGAAGGTTTCCCTCTGAATCTACACAAGATCGGGACAGGAATAATCATAGGAAGGAATTGGAAGTAATCTAGGATCAACCAACCAAAACTTAAGTGGAAATTGCCTGGCTAAGTGTTTTCTCACATTTGATTGCATATTATTTATTCTGTTTTATTTCTTACTTGATTTAAACCTCACAAACCCCCCTTGTTATTGCTATTCGATTGGTATTCGATTTGTGATACGCTTGTGATTCTCTTGGGATTTCGAACCTTGCTTGCTTACTATACTAGTTTGAAAGTTGAGGTTTACTTTGATTTGGCATAACGACCTTAGGCCACGTCAAATTTGGCTGGATACTGGGAGTGATGATGCCAGAGATTTCGAATTCGTTTATTTTGATGAATTCGGCTAAGCATCTGTGGATTGAGGTTAAGGATCGGTATAGTCAGAGTAATGCGCCGATTCTCTATCAACTTAAGCAAGAGTTGATGAAGATAGTTCAAGGAATCATGACGGTAACAAGTTATTACACGAAGCTGAAGTGATGCTGGGATGAACTGCATTGTCTCAATGGGATTCCACCGTGTACTTGTGGGAATTTAGCGAAATGCACTTGTAAGGTGATGGCTCGTGTGCTGGAATTGGAGAATCAGGACAAATTGCTACATTTCCTTGTGAATTTGAGTCCAGATTATGACTCAGTGAAGAATCAGATACTAGCAATGGATCCAACACCAACACTTAATAGAGCTTATTACCTTGTTCTTCAAGTGGAGAAACAAAAGCAAATCTCTACGGTAGTACCTGAACCAAGTGCATTTATGGCTGGAACACAAGGTTCACAAGGAGGGAATCATTCCAGGAAGGATGGCAGGAAGCAATCGTTTGGAGAAAAGAAACATTGCTCAGTGTGTAACATGGATGGGCATCTTGTTGAAGGATGTTTTGAGGTTATCGGTTATCCCGATTGGTACAAAGGAAAACGCAACAAGAAGAACAGTAAAACTGCTGCTAATGTGACACGTGAGAAAGGAGCACATGATACACCATTGGAGGAAGAAGCAGTCAATGATCAAGGAAAGTGGAGAAACTTTGATCCAAGTTTTGTGCATGCAATGTATCAAGAGATGATGCGCGTGCACACAGGAAAAGCTATGATGTCTTCCTCTTCAGTGAGTTGTGCATGTATATCCTATCTTAACCTTGTTTCGTATGATTCACATAAGCAGGATTGGATACTGGACACAAGGGCCACTGATCATATGACTTCATTTGTTGATTGCCTATTTGGTCTGAGAGAGTTGTCTAGACCTATTCTTGTGAAATTGCCTGATGGAACAGTGAAGCAAGTTGAAAAGACTAGTTGTGTTGTGTTGAATCAGAATTTGATGATTTCCGATGTACTGCTTGTGCCAGACTTTAAGTTCAATATGTTGTCTATCAGTAAGCTTATCAAACAGAGGCAGTTGATGGCAAGTTTTGATGAAGATTCTTGTACTTTATAGGACCGTTTGAGTAAGGAGGTGATTGCAAATGGAAGGGCAAGTGGAGGATTATATAGGATGAAGGCTCAGTTCAGAAATCCTTGTAAAGCAAATAACACTTGTTGTTTAGTTGATAGCAACAAGGAGGCTCATATTTTACATAGTAGGTTAGGACATGTCATTTTCTAAGATGCCACATGTTCCTGGCTTAAAACAGATTCCTCATGTGGAAGATACATTTTGTGATACTTGTGTTTTGGCAAAGTTTCATAGACTACCTTTTAAATCTAGTGACAGTAGATCATCTAATAGCTTTGACTTGTTGCATATGAATTTATGGGGACCTTTTAAGATTCCTAGCATCAATGGTGAAAGATATTTCTTTACTATTGTTGATGACATGTCTAGAGCTACTTGGACATATCTTTTGCACAGTAAAGATCAAGTGGTAGGTATTGTGCAGGATTTTGTTTGTTTAGTTAGTACTCAATTTGGGAAGATTCCAAAGGTCATTCGGTCAGACAGTGGTTCTGAGTTAATGAATGTAAATTGCAAACAGTTTCTGTCCAGCAAAGGGATTGTGCATCAAAGAACTATGGCTTATACACCACAACAGAATGGAGTGGTGGAAAGAAAGCATAGACACTTGTTAGATACAGCAAGAGCTTTAAGTTTACATGCTAGTTTGCCTAAGAGATTTTGGGGAGAGTGCATTTTGTCAGCCACTTATTTGATCAACAAGATGCCATTGGTGAGTATTGGGTGGAAGACACCTTTCCAATTGTTGTTCAAAAAGGACCAAGTCTATGACAATTTAAAGGTTATAGGCTGCATGTGCTATGCAGCTACTCTCAAGAGAGGCCGAGACAAAATGGATCCAAGAGGGCAAAGATGTATTCTCTTAGGGTATCCAGTCAATCAAAAGGGATATAGATTGTTTGACTTGGATACTAAGGAGATTCTTCATAGTAGAGATGTAATGTTGTATGAAGACAGATTTCCTTTCAAGATTTAAGAGTCTGTTGCTGAACCTGTTGTTAAGACTTTTGGATTTGATTCAAGACATCATTCATGTGATGATCTGGACACTGAGTTTTTGGTTGAACCAGTCAGTGATGCATCTGGAGGAAATTTGGATGGGTTGCCTGCGGTTGCAGGTGCTCCAATTGAAGTTGTTACTTCCCCTTAGACTGCATCTAATTCACCAGAAATTATGAGAAGATCTCACATGGACAGACATGCACCCAGATGGATGTCAGACTATGTTCAGAGTTCTGAACAGATGCCAGGTTGTGTAGATGAGCCAGCTGTTTATTTTAGTTTCATGTCACAGGTCATGAGCACTGTTGAGCTTGTCTCTTATGCTAAAGCAAAGGGTGTGCCTAAATGGGAAGAGGCCATGGCTAAGGAATTGACCGCATTAGAACATAATGGCACTTGGGAGTTAACTGAGTTGCCACCAGGACATAAAGCCATAGGATCTAAGTGGGTTTATAAAATCAAATTTAGATTAGATGGAACTATTGAAAGGCATAAAGCTCGGTTAGTGGTTAAAGGATTTAACCAAAAGCTAGGAAAAGATTACAAACATACTTTTAGCCCAGTAGCTAAGGTGTCAACAGTGTGGATTGTCATTGCTTTGGCCACTGCAAAGGAGTGGGCTTTACATCAGTTGGATGTAAACAATGCCTTCCTACATGGTTTTCTAGATGAAGATATCTATATGAAGATCCCAGAAGGATATCTTAAGGGCAGGGACAATCAGGTTTGTAAGTTGAAGAGATCATTGTATGGGTTGAAGCACGCTTCAAGGCAATGGAACCTTGAATTGACTCAGTTTGTGGTGTCTCTTGGTTTCATTCAGTCTACCAATGACTATTCTCTGTTCGTAAGAGACAAAGACAATTCTTTCTTGGTCCTTTTGGTCTATGTCGATGATATCCTATTGACAGGGAATGACATGGCTGGTATTCAATAAGTGAAGAGTGCACTTCATGATAAGTTTACCATTAAAGATCTTGGCACAACAAAATATTTCGTGGGTATGGAAATATTTTGATGAGCATGGGACTTATTTGAGTCAACAAAAGTATATTCTTGATACTTTACAAGCAGCAAATATGGGAGAAGCAAAATCAGTACAATTTCCTCTGCCTACATGATTGAAACTGAAGCTCGAGGAAGGAGTTTTGCTCCAGGATGGTGAGCAGTATAGGAGACTAGTGGGGAGGCTGATGTATTTGTCACTGACACGGCCAGATATTTCCTATGCAGTGCAACATCTCTCACAGTTTGTGAGTCAGCCTCGACATCCGCATTTCCAAGCTGTGTTACATGTCCTTAGATATCTCAAAGGGTCTGTGCACAGGGGGTTATTTTATCCCATTCAACAAGGTTTAAAGGTCATGGGGTTCTCGGATGCAGACTGGGGCGCTTGTTTGAGCACCAGGAAGTCACTCACTTGGTTTTGTGTATTCTCAGGACATTCATTGGTGTCCTGGAAGACTAAGAAACAAGCCACTGTGAGTCGATCATCTACAGAAGCCGAATATCGGAGCATGGCTACGACTATAGCTGAATTGGTATGGACGAGTTATCTCTTGGGTGATCTTGGTATTAAGTTGAATTTGCCAATTACCTTGTTCTGCGACAACAAGGCAGCTCAACAAAGAGCGGCTAATCCTTGCTTTCACGAGAGAACGAAGCATTTGGAGATTGATGCACATTTCGTTCGTGAAAAGGTTCAGTCAGGGTTCATTGAGACTGCTTACATTCATACAAGTTTACAACTTGCAGACATCATGACGAAACCATTGAGTAAACAGCCACATCATTTTCTTTCTACCAAGTTGGGTCTTGTAGACATTCCAACTTGAAGGGAGGCTATTGAATAATCTGTTGTTGATGTGGCTTTAGGTGCCAACGTGGCATTAGTGGTTAGAGTTTGTTATTCCAGGCAATAGTCGGTGCTTATACTGGTGATAACCAGTTGTTTCTTTCTTTCATTTAAATAGTCGCTTTGTATGCTTCTGTAATAAAATGAGAGAGAAAACCTTTTACAGAGAAGAAAACTTCTGAGCTTGCTTTTCACTTCTTCAATGGAAGAATTCAATTGAACTTGATCCTAGATTTCTACAGTAACCTCGTCTGAGAATAGCTGAATGAAGAAGTTAAGTTTGGTTTTAATTTTTTTTTTGGCTTTTACTAACGGCAAAGTTAACATTTTAACTTTCGGGAATTTGACTGAAAAAAAAAACGAAACTCAGGGGTACCACGCTAAATAGGTTAATGTTTGGGATACCTCGCAAATTTTGCCTTATCTCAGGGGTACCAGGCGAAAAATCCAAAATTAAAATTTAAGATTTTTTTTATATGTGTGTAAAATTTTAAGAAGACAAATATAAGGTAAGAAATCAACGTTCAATTAGTCCAATAGTTTGGCATTGTGCTCCCTTAAGCAGTCTATTCAGAGGTCTCGAGTACGATTTCTACTGGAGGCGTGTAAGGAGACATTGGCCTTAGGGGGATCAATCCCTTCGTGGGCCAATAGTATCCCGGTTTGGTCGTAGAGCGGCTCTGGCCGATCGAACCAGGCGATCAAGACCTAGAAAAAAAATATAATTGTAGGATTGAAGATATGTTAGAAATAAAATGACTCGGCCTTTGCAAGGTTCAATTCCCAATGCAGCGTAAATATAGACAAATTATATAGATTGGCGAGTTCCTTACAACGGAAATATATGGGAACCTTTGATAACCTACTAGTTATCTAGGATAAAACCTACAACATTTCCCTTGCAAAAGATTTTGAATAGGTCTAGTACTTGTATTATTTACAATTGTTGGAAAAAACTAACAGGATAATGTTCCTAAACACTCCTAAGAACACCGTCCTTAATTACCGAAGTAAACAATCACGAATCTCAAAGTAAACTTATTCAACCACGTGATCTTCAATAAACACTCTAATGAAGAACACCAAATCTATTTTCTCTCAATCAAGAGTTTTATGGAAACTATTAGTTTCAAGAATAATGTCTGAGATATTATTATCAAAACAAAGCATACCCTTATCAATAAAAACGTGCCTATTAACCACAAAAGCAGAACTTCAGAAGATAATGTTTATTGTCTTTTATATGATATCAAACATAATCTTTTGCAATCAATCCTATCATTTAGATATGCATTCAAATACATAATATGGATGTTAACAACTTGCCTTGCACGCAAGTAGAAGATATCTTATGGCGTTGTCACGTAGAAACCCTAGATGAAGATCAATCGATCTAGGATGACCTTATTTGCGATACAGTTCCTCTGCTTGTTCCTAACAACAATAGTTCTAGCTTTGTTGTGTATTTTTCAATGTCTGGTTTTCTATAAGCATTCATGACTTGAAAATATAAACTCAACCAAACATTTAACACCTTGAAAGTGTGAGAAAAAATTAATGAAATCGAGGAAGGGAACTAGACCCAAAGAAAATGAACTCTCCAACAATTTTCCCCTTTTTGATGATGACAAACCCTCACAACTTGTGCAGTTATTATTAAACATCAAATACGTTATAACAACACAATACAAACTTTATGCAAATAAGAAAAAAAAGAAAAAATCAAGATAGTTCCCCATAGAAAAAGCATAAAGTTCCAAATTCCCTCTTAGACATATAACCTTGGTAAGCTTTGTTCCATCCTATTAGTCTCAATATCTAAATAACTTTTCCCCTTTTAGTATCATCAAAAACTCTGAAACAATATGCATAAAGAACTAACTAAGGGACACACAATAAGTGAAATAAGTAATTATACTATATGATCAAAAGAAACACAGAACTAATTGCAAGGGTTTAGGAACAAGACATGCAATCAAGAAAGGGACAAGAGATGCAATCAAGAAAGGGAAATCATTGCAAGGGTATAAGAAGTGTCCTAAAAGAAGGAAAGCAAGGCTTTGTGTCCAAAGTAATCACATTAGACTTCACCTTCTTAGCCGCAATGATCAATTCCTACGACTGTCCAAAGGAAACATTCATTTCTTCATCTCTTTTTTCTTGTATGGGAACGATGTTTCGCATGAGTCAAGATTTCTGACTTCTTCAGTTCCCTAAGTTAACATGTAGAGACCTTTATCCACTTCCTTCCTTATTCTTTCTTTCTTTCTTTATTTTCACCACTTTGTTTCCTTTCGTTTCTAGTTCCAATCCATCGATCAACTTGCATCAACGCCATGCATCAGGCGGAAAATCAGTCACAATAATTCTTTTTTGAGCGAGGCCAACATAATTCCTTGGACACAAAGTTGAGGATGTAACACCCCTGACGTATGTCGAAAGTATCACACGCCAGTGACCCTAGACTTTAATGTCCGAAGTCACCCAAGGCTTAACATGTAAGGCCTGAGGCCTTAGAAGCGCCATCACATGCCAACCCGGGGACTTCCCAGGAGGTCATCCATCCTAGTACTACTCTCTCCCTAGCACGTTTAACTTCATAGTTCTGTTTTCCTCACTTGAACCATGAAAAGGAAGAGCTCTTGTTGGCTTGGATAGCATTATAATCCATATGAAGGATTACAAATACGGGGTGTTACAATCATTCCATCCCTCTGGGTCAAGCAACCGCCTTCATGGCCAAGTCTACTCGTCACTCAGAGTCGGCTCTGATACCATTTGTAAGGCCTGAAGCCTTAGAAGTGCCATCCAGTGGCGGATCCAAGAATTTATGGAAGGGGGGGGGGGGGGGGGGGGGGGGGGGGGGGGTTGCGAATTTAGTTTGATTTTTTCCCGCTTCATGGATCGACATTTATATTAATATTTTACAACTATAAAAAAAGTATGACATTCGACCTTTTAAAATTTGACTAATTCATATAATACATACTCTATCTTTCCGCTTTTTTAATAATGTAAGATTTTTATTTTTATTTTGAAAAAAAAAAGTAAAACATGAAAGGAAAAACAAAAAAAAACAAAAGAGAAATAAACATGTTTAATAAACTTAAAGATTAATTAGGCCATTAAGACCCAATTTTTTAACAAAAAAAAAGTTGAGAGGGATTGAAGATTTGAACTCATGACCTCTTGCTTTTTTTACACAAGTTTCAAGACAAAAATCACTAGGGCAATGTATAATCCTTGTAATTCACTTATCATTCTATTTATACATAATGAAAACCGAAAATTCAAAGGGGCTTAAACCAAATATTCTACATATTCTAAGGGGTTCGCAAGGGGGAAACGGGGGTTGTCGCCCCCTCAAGCCCCCCTAAATCCGCCCCTGGTGCCATCGCATGCCAACCCGGGGACTTCCCAAGAGGTCACACATCCTAGTACTACTCCCGCCCTAACACGCTTAACTTTATAGTTCCTTGTCCTCACTTGAACCATGAAAATGAAGAGATCTTGTTGGCAGGGATAACACTCTAATCCATATAAAGGATTACAAATCTGGGGTGTTACATAAAATCGAACAAAGTTTTGTAGAACATGTAACAAAATCATACAAGTAAATCAATAGAAGAAGCCTTTTTAAATAACAACTTATATAAACTCTTCTTACAAAGTGTGGAGATTTAGTTTTAGCAAACATAAACGAATTAAGTATAGCAGAAAACTTATTAAAACTCTAATGCATACGATTAAACCTTCCAATAGTAAATCTCCAAATTTCAATTAAACCTTCATGTGTAGTATCATTGTATCCATCCATCGCCACCTTGAGTGATCACACGTGAATGATATTTGTAACGAACTACCTGTTACAACAAGTAGACAACCCTCACCAGGGTCAGTTGGTCGACTCATAAGAAATGTACAAGGTAAAAGGTACATCGAAACATATCATTAATAAGCATGATGCATAATCATAGGTACAAAAAGATTGACATATACTAACTGGGAACACTCCAAAAACCTCATCAAATATTATCTACTTCAACCATATCGATTTCGGTACAGCTTAATACCAAAATAGGGTATGGTCGATTCATCACCTGCTTCCCAAATCATTGTACTAGGTCCCTTTAAAAATCACGTATACTATCAATTAATTGATGCTACTTAAATACCCAAAGATCAATAAGGTAAATTGTATCCTATACCCAGATATTTATTCCTTGATCATACAATACTAAGATATTATACAAGTATCACAAGATCAATTAACCAACCACTTACCTAAGATCCTACAACCATCAATTCCAATAATCATGCACTTTCTCAATCTTGAATCTTACTTTCATATCTAAGTGTAACACCCCCAGGCCATTGGTGCTACAGTGCCATAATCCGGAAGGATTATAAGGCGGGTGAAAAGAAAAAAATGCAAAACATAACCCATATATATAATATCAAAAGCAGCACAGCGGAAAACCTGTAAAACCTGTCCAGAGTTTGAAACCACAATCAAACTTAACATACTGAAATACAACCATTTACAAACCAACAACCAAAAACCAAAACCAAAACCAATACAATAGATAACCCATTCAAAGTCCGAAACCAAAACGACACGTGCAACAAGTCAAGTCCAAACCAAAAGAGTAGAGTTCTCGACTCCAAAACCGACGGTGATCAGGAACCTCCTTGCTGGCGCTGAACCTGAAAAGCCTGATTGACTGAGGGACCCGATACCCCAGCCAACCACGGCACGTAAACCGCAGTTGGTCAGTCTCATGAAAGACTATGGCAAGATTAGCCCAGCCAAAACAGTTCAAAACACATACATATATCACCAATCAACTCACAACAACGACAACACGCCACACAATATATAATATCATAACTATACTTAATCATATCAACCAACCAATGCCAACCACACGTCAAAACATATACACACACTATCACATACCATTCATTACACATCCTTATCCAACTCTTCACTATACTAACCTCAATCAATCCATCCTCAAACTCATCACAAGCATAAACGAATAAAACGATCCAATCCAACTTCCTCTTCATTACTAATACCTCCAATCCAACTCCATGCACATACACAATCTCTTATTACTGACTTACAACCAAAGTTAACCAATAATACAGAACTCACTACTGCACTTAACACAACAAATTCAATGAACCTTCACATCAACAAACACATAAGCATCAACGAGATAATCATCACATAATACAATCATAACCAAAATAACGATCCAGGCTAGCCACCCTTCTGGTGCCGCCGGTTCGTCAACCACGACTGCAACTCATACCTTCAAACTCAACTCGTATTGGCCCACACCCTCAAGATGGAAACCAATCTATACACTCAAACAACACAACCAACATTCATAATCCACCAGCTACCAACAATAACCATACCAACAGAAATTCACAACCTTGACCAGTTACAATCAATCACTATAACACACGAAATTCACAATCACAACCACTATTCAACATACAACCAATATACACACAATCAATAATCAAGTATACCCTCACTATTCAACACACAACCAATAAGGTACACATAACAGTCACATAATCCGACCAATTCAACCAAGTAAGGTACAAATAAGTACACATAACAGTCACATAATCCGACCAATTCAACCAAGTAACTCAACTCATCAAACACAAACAACTCAAACACAGCTCCAAACCAATCTCCAATTCAACCTCCAATCCATTCCAACCCTTGGCCCTTAACGACGTAGGCGTATACCTTGTATACCCTGTGCGGTTTGGTGAGTATATCATCACCTGGCCCTTCGACCTCCAATTCCATTTCAACCCTTGGCCCTTAACGACGTAGGCGTAAACCCTACGCAGTTTGGTGGAATCCATTCCTACCTTCGGCCCTTAACGACGTAGGCGTATACCTTGTATACCCTACGCGGTTTGGTGAATCCCTTTCAAATCCTTGGCCCTTAACGACGTAGGCGTATACCTTGTATACCCTGCGCGGTTGGGTGAAATCCATTCCAACCCTTGGCCCATCGACCTCCAATCAACAACAATCCAACCACCACACCGACAACCAATCAATTATTACACACGACCACTATTAACACATTTTCACATACACACACACAATCCAACACACACATACACACATTCAATCCAACACACACACACGATCCAACACACACACACATTCAATCCAACACACACACACGATCCCACACACACACACACACATTCAATCCAACACACACACGCACACATTCAACACACACACCCATTCAATCCAACATACACACACACATTCAACACACACACCCATTTAATCCAACAACACTATTTACAACAATCAATCATATTTAGTCACAATTGACTACCACGTCCACATTTAATCAATCACGATACCAAACAATTACTATCACGCACACATACCCATATTCAACCAAGCAACGGTAAACTTAATTATGAAATAAACTAAGCATAAATCAATTTATAAAAATATATAAGTTAGCAAGGATCCTCTTGCCTCAAGTTGAACCGCAACGACCTCAGAGACCTCCAACCAATCCGAACGAACCTGCGAAATCAATCCGATCAAATCCCTGGCGTTAATTACTCATCCAATCCTCAACCAATCAAAACCCCAATTCAAACCCTAAAATCAAACCCTTAATTAATTAGGTCAATCACACCCTATCTCAGTCAATTTATGCCTGCGCAATTCAAATGAACCCAGCAAATTAAACCCCCAAATTAAACCCTAAATCATACCTTCTAAAATTCAGCACTACACAAATCAACCCAAGCTCCACACGAAATTCTTCTTCAACTGCCCATGAAGAACAATTCAACATCAATTCGGACCTCCACACATCATCAATTCGAACATATACCAATATCAATTCAAACCTTAAAAAAAATCAGCAAAGCTTATTCAACCAAATCAACCCCAAGCAAACCCAAATCAACCCACCACCTTACCTCTTCGTTACTCACTCCGTCCTCGCCGGGAAGATGGCTCCGACGCCGAAACCATGTCGGAGCTCAGCAGAGGCACTCGGACAGCAGCAGCTCAGCAGCGGCTCCATCATGCATCAGCCCACAGCTGCGAACCAGCAACGAACCAACACTGCCATGGCTCAACAGCGACTCACGGCAGTGGCTCAGCACCGGATCTGGGTCCTCGTTCACTGGCTCAGCACCGGCTCAGCAACAGCGAGCACGGACAGCAGCGAAGCCCCACAGCAGCGAACACGGCGGACAGCGGGAGGAGGAGGAGAAGCGGCGCGGTGTCTGGGCGGCTCGCCGGAGGGAAGAGCTCGGCTGGCACAGGAGAAGGGGTCGGTTCGTCGGGGAAGATGAAGCTGAGCACAGGTAAGGGAGACCACATACAGTGAAGATCGAGAGAGAGAGATCCGAATTTAGGGAGTTAGGGATTTAATCCCCCAAATTCCCATTTTCCCCCTTTTTAGTAAACCCCATAATTAATTTACCAAAATGCCATTATCAACTTATTTGGGGTATTTCAATAAGTTCATTCAATAACCTCAAATTAGAATTTCCACTTCATAATCTATATCCAAAAACTATATCAAATCAAGAACTCCACCAACCTTAACACTTAATCTATATTCCCAAAATATAAAGTATCTTCAATATCATCAAGTTAGAACTCAAACTTTCAAAGAAACATCACAACTTAATCTATATCCTTCGAGTATAGAATATCACCAATATCATCGAGTTAAAAAGAACTCTAACATCCCAACAAACATCCAACAATTCATACTTAACTCAATTATAATCATTACTCTGCGAATCCTAATTTAAATCCACAGTATACATTTCTTCCCCTTATATCTATCAAAGAAACAAATGTTCCTATTTATAGTTCTAAGCACACCCTCATATACTAGTCACAATTTCTATATAAGAAATACCATGTCTAGCAACCAAACAAGGCGTAGAAGATAACTAAACAATCATTGAACAATTATATTCAAAACACTTAACCACATTAAGAATAATACCTTTAAGATCACTTTATGTATCATCACATGTATCACATTAAAAACAATAACATATATCATTACATAAATGACAATGAATGCACGTTCACACACACATACACACACACGAGGTCAACTTAATTGAGATCTTTTAACACATATCCACACCACACACACAAGGTGAACATCGCTAAAACCTTTTTAACACACACACAAGGTTAGCTTAATTGCAACCTTAACCACCACACACACACAAGGTTAGCTTAAGTGCAACCTTGACCACACACACTATGGATATTAACCAAATCCCAACTCATATTAAAAGTCCACGTCTGTACAAACGTCACAGCCTCAAGCTTGTGGTATGGCCGTACATACCCCATCGAAGGCCAACTTTGAGGTATGCATCCACTACTACACTCCCATCGCCTATAATTCGGAGGGTGGTGTATCCATGTCCCAATCACATGCAAACTCCACATGGAGGATGTCCTCACTTTTTCCTTTGACCACTCATATGAATGACAACACATATTCTTGCAACACAAATGAACAAGTCATTCATATAATGAACAAGTCAAGCACATACATGGAATCACTTAGATTTCATAATATAACATTATATAATATTTCATGAATGAGTCACAATAACATTACATGCATCAACAAACTCATACATATATTTATTATAACAAATGTTGGGCTCATAAAGCACTATTCAACAAGCACACAAATGACCAACCGAGCAAGTATGTGAACTTGCCTTAATAATGACATTCGAGCCTTTAAAATGTATCAATCAAGACCATATATCCTCAAATAATTACCTATGATGCAATGATGTCACAATAAATGCTTAAGTTTCACAATTCAAAATCTGAAATTTGACAGCCTACTGTCCATTAAAAAACGTAACTATAACTCGATCCCAAAATAATTCAAAAATTGAGAACAAGATGATTTGAATAAACATGAATGCGTCTAGGTCATTCTCCAAGTGGAACAAACCCTAAATCATTTATAAATATTTCCTTAAAAATCAACAAAGTCAATATCGCACATCATGCGCACTGAATTTCTAAAAATCAAACAAAATTCATTATAGCCATAAATCGAGTGATTAAAAAGTCTAACTTTTCTTAACTTCAATATTTATTTCTAGAAAATCAACAAGTCCAAAACATTCTTTAAAGTTTAACAAAAACGTACGAATAAAATTTGACTTTATGAAATATAGAAACTCGAAACCAAATCTCTTTCAGATTTCTGGAAATTTAGATTTAAATTCACAAAAAATACATTTTCAGTATAATACATAAATAAAAAATAACATTAATATGTTTCTATATATTAGTAAGATCCTCCAGTTGGAATCAACGAAAGATCTCCTCTTGTATGACCTTTACAATTTATTTAATTCGATCCGCAGAATCTGCAATGTCACATTGTAAAAATACCTAAAAATTGAAAGCAAATCATTTGGGGATCAAACCAGTTCCAATCGTTCATAAACATGTCCTAGTTTATCATATTAAATACCCATTAGGATACGATAAACCATTGACAAGTTATAAGCAAAACGTTTCATGAACTCAAAATCAAATTATCAAACCAACTGTTTTATTTCAAAAACTTTAAAAAATATCAAACGACATCTAAAAGCTATGATTTTTCATATACAACTACATATATATGTTTAAAATGCACTGCTAAAATTTCAACAAAATAAGATGTTGGAACGATGACGTTCCCTCTAGTTTTGATGATGATAAACTCAAATGCTTTTGATGGTTTTTAGTGTGACTATGAGTTTCAGGAACTGACAAAGTCAAAAGGAACGATAAAAACCAGTGAAGAATCAAAACAGAGAGGCAAAAGAATAGAGAAGCCAACAATGATAAGAAAACACGCTGGAACAAATGAAGAAAAGTGACGCGTGTTTACAAGACAAAACAGAGAAAGGGAACAGCGCAAGGAACGGAGGACGCGCACTGGCGCTGAAACCCTAAAGCGCGCCACTGAACATCTGCTATGGAAAATAGATTTGAAGACGTGCTTGGACCTCAAGGAAGATCTCGTGGAGAGATCTGTTGGTTAGAATCTCACTAGAAAAGATTGTATAGGATATTCTTAGTTTATTTCCTTAAACGAATTTAGGGTAAATCAAGTGAGAATATCCGAACCATATAAAGTGAAGATAGCTGCGTACTTCAAGAATTACGGAACACAGAGAGCAATTCCCAGAGCAGAACATTCGGAAGAAAGAAGAACACTTACAAGTACGAGACTTTGGTGAGTTGAGTATTTGTTAGGGTTTCGTCTGTCTAGTGTGTTGTTATGAACGTTATATCTAAGAGGTCTAGATATCTAGGAGTAAACTAGATTAAGAGAAGACTTGCTTGTTGTAATTCCTGGAATAATAACATAAGTAGACATTTGAAATCCTACTATGGAAACCTAGAGGTAGAGGTTTTTCTCAGTCAACTAGTTGGTTGATTGATTTTTCCTCTCTAAGGAACTGAGCTTGCTACTTATTAATCTGTCGTTATTTTCCGCTGCCCAAGGAACGAACTTGTCGTTCCTTGATCTAACACACTCGATTCTACAATTGGTATCAGAGCAGGTGCTCTAGATTGTGTGTTACTTACAAATTTTACAGGTAACAATGGCTCCCAGTACTGTCGAAGTCGGTTTGAACTCCTCAAGGCCTCCTCTCTTGCTCGCTGGACAATATCAACATTGGAAAACACTTTTCATCAAGTGGGTGCAAAGCCATGACTACCAATGCTGGTTGGTGATCTCTCTTGGTGATATTGACATTGCAGATCTAGAAAAGAAGTTGAAACTGAAGAAATGGGATCAAGACGATCTCCAGATCATGGAGAAAAATTGCAAAGCAGCCATGCTCTTCAACAACGCTCTCAATCAGCAAGATGTGCAAAAACTCCAATCTTGTGAGTCGGCCAATGGTAAATGGCTTGCCTTGGAACAGATGTATGGGAAGCAAGGATCTGCGTGAAGTTGATCGTTTCACTGCGAAGAACGACTTTTACAACTTCAAAATGGATGACAAGGAAGATGTGAGTTCCTACGTACCAAGCACGATTTGAGAAGATCACAACAAATCTTACTGCTCACTCCGTCACCGATAAGGAAATTCTCCCCGATGAGAAAATCCTCATAATCATTGATGGTCTCCCTCATCGTCATGCAATGACCAAAGCTATTCTGAAGGAGAATCCCAACACCGTCAAACTGACGTTCCATGAGGTATTCAGCAAGATACAAAAGTATGACAACGAAGAAAAGGCTGCAAGAAACAAGGATTCCAAAGAAAAGGGAATTGCCTTGATGGTTGGAAAGGCTGTCGACAGAATTGAGAACAACCTCGATGACAATGATGGCTCCGATGACCCTGAGGTGGTATTGCTCACTAAGGCCATGCGTTCCCTCTACAACAAAGGAAGAAACAGTAGAGGAGGGAACGGTGAGACTCGTGACATCAAGGATATCACTTGTTACAACTGTAATGAGAAGGGTCACTACTCCAGTTCATGCCCAAAGCCGAAGAAGGCAAGCAAACCTTCTGGGAACGAAGAAAAGAAAGCTTTCGTTGCTGTCTGGGGCAATGAAGATGACTCAGATAACGAAGATCCTGAAGCATGGAGTGGAACGATGTGTGCCATGGCCATCAACAACTCGTCTGAAGAAACCGAGGTAAATCCCGAAGATTTCTTAAAATCTCTTGTGAATTTTGATAAAAAATCTTTAATTGCTCTCATAAGAAATATGTATGCTGAGAACATGAAAACTCAAGAGGAACTAGCTAATTCTGAAGATGAATGTAGTAGTCTAAAAGAAAATATTTCTAGAACTGCTAGTACCTCGACTGTTCCTTGTTCTTCATGTGAGGCTAATCATGAGGAACTTCAGAGTTTGAGAAATGAAAAAGTCTCTTTGCTTATGAATGAAGTCTCTAACAATACTGATGCAAGGAGTATAGCTATTCCAAGTAAGCTTGAAGCACAGGTGTCCGAGATAAAGTCCTATGTGCACAAAATTCATTCTGTCATGATGGAACAAAAGCTTGAAGCTAAAAGCGTCAAGTTTGTCAAAGCAAGGTATGGAATTGGCTATACAGGTCCCAACCAAAAGGAAGAGGACTCATCCATCATGGAACTACGTGAAGCAAGAGATAGAGAACTTCAAGATACTAAAGAGAAGAATCAACATCTCGAGGAACGTATCAAAGTACTTGAAAGAGGCTTGGATGAATCCCAGTCATGGTACACTGGACAACCCGCTCACAAGATCTTCCTCAAGCAATCTCAGGGAACACAATCCAATGTTCCATGTCCTGAACGTGCGAAGCAACGCAAAAGCATCGTGCCCAACAGGAAGTATGTTCAGATGGAACAGTTCAAGCTGTGTTGGTTTTGTGGGGACAACAGACATGTGCAAAGAGACTGCAAAAAGAAAAAGAAGTTCTCCGAAGAGTAGACAAAGAGAAGGAATAGTAGGAGTAACAATGTGGACTTGAATGATTTCTATGATGATTCACATGTACATAATCATAATCTTGCTAGATATAGGAAGAAAAATGTTGCTACTGTTAGAACTATTCCTATGGAACAAGTGCATTATGTGTCTCGACCAGGTAAGACTAAACTTGCCTGGATCGCCAAAAACTAACCTTTTCTGTGCAGGCTGAAGTGAGGGGGAACGAGAGAAGGTACATTGACAGCGCTTGTTCGTGCCATATGACTGGAAAAGAAGATCAACTTACCTCACTTCACAAACACTCACGAGGGAGTGTTGCTCTTGGAGACAAGAGACGCAGAGAAATCATTGGAACAGGCGAAACAAAACTAAACTCCAGCATCACGGTAAAAGAGGTTAGTTTAGTTCATGAACTTGGTTTTAGTTTGTTGAGTGTTGCACAGCTTTGTGACCAAGGGAACAACAAGACGGTCTTTACCTCACAAGAATGCTATGTCAAAGATCGTGAAACCAAGAACATAATTTTGAGAGGAGTCAAATTCAAGGATGTATACATTGTGGATAAAGACTTCAAGCCAAAGGAAGTCCTATGCTTTGCGTCTATAGCTGATGAGACGGAACTGTGGCATAGAAGGCTTGGACACGCTAATCTTCGACTCATTCACAAGCTTTATTCAAAGGAACTTGTTCGTGGTCTTCCCCATGTTCAATCTGAGTTCCATGGCGTCTGCGATGCTTGTGTAAAGGGGAAACAGACTCGTTCCTCATTCAAGATCAAACCAGATGTAACAACCTCTCATCCTCTGGAACTGATCCATATGGATCTCTGTGGTCCCATGAGGATAAGAAGTCATGGTGGGCACAGGTATGTTTTCGTAATTGTCGATGATTATTCTAGATTCACTTGGACAATTTTTCTGTCTTCAAAGGATGAAGTCTTCTCCGAGTTCGAGGCTTTTATCAAGAAGGTGGAAACAAGCTTAGGAAAGAAGCTAAAGGCAATAAGGTCTGACCATGGAACGGAGTTTGAGAACTCCATGTTCTTCAACTTATGTGAGGAACATGGTGTGTCTCATGACTTCTCCGCGCCTAGGACACCACAACAAAATGGAGTTGTGGAACGAAAGAATAGGACTCTGGAAGATATGGCAAGAACTCTTCTCATTGCAAGCAACCTTCCAAGGATTTTCTGGGTTGAGGCAGTAAACACTGCTTGTTATATCCTTAATCGTGCCATGCTTCGTCCCTTATTGAATAAAACTGCATATGAACTAATAAGGGATCGCAAGCCCAATATTTCTCACTTGCGTGCTTTTGGATGCAGGTGCTATATTCACAACAATGGCAAGGATAACTTGGGAAAGTTTGATCCTCGAAGTGATGAAGGAATTTTCTTGGGCTATGCAAGGGCAAGCAAAGCTTACATGGTATACAACAAGAGACTGCGCAAAATAGAAGAAAGCATTCACGTCGTCTTCGACGAAAACTCCAAAGGTTCCAATGGAGAGTTCGAAGCCTCGTCCCCAGAAGAAGGTTATCCAAGAATGCAACGTGAAGACTCTGATGATGAAGACAATGGTCCTTTCACTCGACCAAATGCTGGTTCTAGGAACGGACACCCCAGTACAGACGCGGCATTTCCATCATCTCCGGACTCCTCAAGTCCGGATGAGTCCTCAAAGGAGGATACCTCAAGTGACACTGTACAAGAAACAAAAGCTACCTCCACCTCCATCGTCGACTCAACAACCATGCCCCCATCTATGACTATTCTCATCACCATTCCTGCTGGAACTTCTAGTGATGTTGTGGTTGTCAGTTCGGAAAGCAATGAAGACGGAACAGATGGTTCTGAGAGTGCTCATGACCCCACACTTCTTGTGTCAAAGAATGCTTTTGTCCGAAAGGAACACCCCACTCACAATCTGGTCACACCCTTCGGTGAAAGAGGTTTGCGCTCTAAATTAAATATGTTTTGTGCATTCCATGCATTTATCTCTCTTGTAGAACCCAAGACTATCAAGGAAGCACTGAAGGAACCAGATTGGATCGTAGCTATGCAAGAAGAGTTGCACCAGTTTAAGAGAAACAAGGTCTGGCGGCTCGTTCCTTTACCTCGCAATAAACATGCCATTGGCACTCGATGGGTGTACAGGAACAAGCTCGACGACTCTGGGGTAGTCACAAGGAACAAAGCACGGTTAGTTGCCCAAGGCTACAATCAACAAGAAGGGATTGATTATGATGAGACTTATGCTCCAGTAGCTCGCATTGAAGCCATTCGTCTCCTCATTGCCTACGCTGCTCATAAAGGGTTCACGCTATACCAGATGGACATCAAGACTGCGTTCCTTAATGGATATCTTCAAGAAGAGGTATATGTGAAACAACCCCCTGGCTTTGAAGATGTCAATTTTCCCTCTCATGTGTATGCATTGGATAAGGCTCTGTACGGTCTTAAGCAAGCACCTTGTGCTTGGTATAATAGACTGGCACAGTTCCTTCTTTCCAATGGATATCGTAGAGGAACAATTGATAAGACTCTGTTCCTTCTGGAACACGAAGGTAAGATTCTGGTGGTTCAAGTCTATGTTGATGATATTATTTTTGGTTCCACTAACCCCGCTCTTGTAGAAAAATTCAAAGATCTTATGAGTAGTGAGTTTGAGATGAGTATGATTGGGGAATTATCCTTTTTCCTCGGATTACAAGTCACCCAAACTAAGGAAGGAACGAAGATACATCAACAGAAGTACATCAAGGAGTTGTTGAAGAAGTACGGTATGGACACTGCCAAACCCATCGTTACTCCTATTTCTCCTAACACTCGCTTGGATGCAGATCTTCATGGAACGGACGTTGATCCTACCATGTATAGAGGAATGATTGGTTCGCTTCTATATCTCACGGCAAGTAGGCCAGATATTTTGTTTAGTGTGTGTCTATGTGCTAGATTTCAGGCAAATCCAAAGGACTCACACTTGAATGAGGTCAAGCGTATCTTCCGATACCTCAAAGGAATGGACCACTTGTGTCTATGGTATCCCCAGAACTGTGACTTCAACCTTATTGGATTCACAGACGCCGACTTTGCTGGGCACGTAGTAGATCGCAAAAGCACTTCCGGAACGGCACAGTTCCTTGGTCCCTGTCTCGTTTCATGGGGTTCCAAGAAACAAAACTTTGTGGCCCTTTCCACTGCAGAAGCCGAGTACGTCGCCGCGGCAAGTTGTTGTGCTCGGGTATTGTGGCTTAAACAACAACTGGAAGACTATGGTATGTCTCTTGGCACCGTTCCTATTATGTGTGATAATACTAGTGCTATCAACATTTCAAAAAATCCAGTTCATCATTCACGTACCAAGCACATTGACATTCGTCATCATTTCCTACGTGATAATGTTGACATGGGCTTTATTAGAATGGAACATTGCAGGACTGAAAATCAAGTGGCTGACATCTTCACCAAAGCACTAGACAAAGGTCCATTCGAGTATCTTCGATTACTCATTGGCATGATCTCTCTGAATTGAGGACCTTCACACCCACTATTCCCTCAATGCTTGGCTAATTCGTTCCATAATTTTCATGAAGTTCCTTGTATGCGTGCCTTTCATGACTTGATTTTCATGACTTTAGCTTATTCGAATTGCCTTGTGTTAGGATGTAGATACTTTGTCTTTTGATTTGTGTTGAAATACTTGATTGCATGCTAACATCTCTATTAAAGACCCAAAACAACCAATTTGATGAATTGAACCCTCATTACAAGCCCATATGATAATTGGTTGTACTGCCTACCTTAGCCGCGATTCAGGTAAACGTTCCCTATGATCCCTCTTTGCTAAACCTTTTACTGGGAATAATTACTTGAGTTGTCTTTCTCCCTACCATGTGTTTGGATATACTATATTTTATGTGAACCCAACATTGAAATATCCAGACTAGCCTCGCAAGCACTCTTGGTCTCAGGGGGAATGAAGATTGTTACTTGGTACAACGAGAAACTGCTTGCTTTGGAACGGACATTATTGCTCAGAATTAAGGGGAACTGATTCTGCTATGAAACGAAGAATTTTGAATCGGAAACTGGGCATTTATTGAGTCGCAGGTACCCGTTGGAACGGCTTCTGGGCTGATTTGACTGATCTGTGATGGGAATAGTGACTCGCCATTCAAGCCAAAAGTGGCCGTTGGATCTTGGAAAGAGAAGAAGTTATTGAAGGAAAGTTATAAAAAAAAAGACGGTTGAGATACGAAAAGGGACTTTTGGAAAAGATTTTATCCTAAAAAAATTTGATCTGATTTCCTATATATAGAAGATCTTTTCTCCAGTTCCTTCACCGCCAATCTCTCTCTGCGCTCAACTTCTCTCAAATCTCTCAAAGGCCCTCTCTTTCTGCTCCAATGGACTCTCCAAGCAAGATCGACACCGCCAAACTCTCTGACGCCGAGATGGATGCCTACATCCGTCAACTCTAAGAGGCTAAAGCCGCTAGGGCTACCCCTAGTCCCGCAGCGGCTCCGGGCTCCGTTCTTGATATTGCTTGAGCATCTGTTCAGCAATCGGAGGATCCCCATGCCTCGACATCGACTCCCACCGCCTCTTCTCCGACTGCGTCCCCCCTAGCGGCCAAGAACCTCAATCCTACTCTTGCCTTGGTGCCACTGGAAGAGGAGCACTCTGTTTCCTCTCCCTCCGAGGGCAAAGCCGCAGCCGAGGAGGAGTCCATGCAGATAGTGGAGCGGGAATTAGGTGTAAAGTCCACACCTTTGGCGCCGCCTCCCTCTCGCAAGCGCAAGAAGACTGATCTTGCACTCACAGTCAAGGAGTCTGAGGAAGAAGGAGAAGTACAGATCTTGGAACACCGCCCCGCCATCACTGCTCAATCCACCCCCTCAAAGTCTGGTGGTGACGAGCATGCCCCTCGCCCGATCAAGGCCCGGCTCCGTTCCGCAGCAAAGCCTTCGGCAAAGAAGGCCAAGTCCACTGGGAAGGCAAAGCTGGAAATCTCTCTCTCTCTCTCCACCACCACCACTCCCAGCTTCACAGAGGGTAAAAAGATCCTCCCTCCACTTATTATTTGCCCTAGTCTCTATGCTGAACACAAAGTGGAAGAAGTTCTGGAGATGCTGAAGTTTCAAGGTTGGGAACGGCTCTGCTCCGAGAGCGTCTCAGTCCACGAGGTTCAAGTAAGAGAGTTCTACCATTATTTCTGTCTTTCTAAAGGAGATGTATTGACGGGCTCCACAAAGGTCAGTGGTGAAGATCTCTCCTTATCTCCCAGAGTCATTTCCAATCTTCTAGCTGTTCCATTAGGAGGTTTCTATGAGGTTCCGATATCTGATCAGAACGAGGAGAAGTTGGTCTGTATGGAACGGGTGTTTGGTTCCACTGAGGGGGAACTGCATACTGAGCGTCTGACATTGCTTCAACGCATTGCGTTCCACATCATCTCAAGGGTTGTTGCACCACGACAGGAGCGCCGAACCACCATCACACTGTGTGACTTATTCTTGCTGGATCGTTTCCTGAGAAGAGAGAAGATTGATCTCCCTAGAGTGATTTTGTGTCACATGGATCGATGCAAGGGAAAGTCCCATTCTCTGGCCTACCCACAACTGGTGAAACTGCTTTTGCAAAAGGAGGAGGCATATGTGGCGGAGAATGAGGTGTTGCTTCGTAGCGAGTTGGACTCGGCTACGATTGAAAAGATGAAGTATGTTGGTGACAACAAGGGAACAGGCACTGCTGCTGCAAAGAAACCAGCTGGCGAAGGAACGTCAAAGGGGAGCTCTATTCAGCATCAGATACTTGCTGAGCTCAAGCAACTAAACACGACCATGTCACTGCTCTTGGATCACTTCTTGAGCAAAGCTGCTAATTCTGATGAAGACCCTGAGATCTGAGTGCTCTCAGTTCCAACTCTTGCCCGTCTGACCCTCTGTCCTTGATTTTTAATGTTTTTATGTCTTTTGTGTGCTTCTTCCTTGTCTTCTGATCTTAGTTGTTTGCGTTCCAATACTATGTACTTCGCTTAACTTTATAAATGAATTATTTTGTGATGAGTTGCATGTGTGTCAAGTCTTTCTGTCTATTATGGAACTTTTGATGATGCCAAAAGGGGGAAGTATGGAAAATGTGAAACCCAAGGAAGAGTTGATGACAGAAGCTAGTGCTAAGGGGAACGACAAAGCTACTTGAAGGTAAATTCACTATGCACATTCTAAGGGGGAACACTGTTGACATTTAGAACATATGATATGTGTGATTAAATGTGAAACTGCCTCTTACTCGTATGTTTTGAACTGCATATTTTGACTTGCACATTTTGAAGGAGTTTGTCATCACCAAAAAGGGGGAAATTGTTGGAACGATGACGTTTCCTCTAGTTTTGATGATGATAAACTCAAATGTTTTTGATGATTTTTAGTGTGACTATGAGTTTCAGGAACTGACAAAGTCAAAAGGAATGATGAAAACCAGTGAAGAATCAAAACAGAGAGGCAAAGGAACAGAGAAGCCAACAATGATAAGAAAACACGCTGGAACAAATGAAGAAAAGAGACGCGTGTTTACAAGACAAAATAGAGAATGGGAACAGTGCAAGGAACGGAGGACGCGCGCTGGCGCTGAAACCCTAAAGCGCTCCACTGAACATCTGTTATGGAAAACAGATTTGAAGACGTGCTTGGACCTCAAGGAAGATCTCGTGGAGAGATTTGTTGGTTAGAATCTCACTAGAAAAGATTGTATAGGATATTCTTAGTTTATTTCCTTAAACGAATTTAGGGTAAATCAAGTGAGAATATCCGAACCATATAAAGTGAAGATAGCTGCGTACTTCAAGAATTACGGAACACAGAGAGCAATTCCCAGAGCAGAACATTCGGAAGAAAGAAGAACACTTACAAGTACGAGACTTTGGTGAGTTGAGTATTTGTTAGGGTTTCGTCTGTCTAGTGTGTTGTTAGGAACGTTACATCTAAGAGGTCTAGATATCTAGGAGTAAACTAAATTGAGAGAAGACTTGCTTGTTGTAATTCCTGGAATAATAACATAAGTAGACATTTGAAATCCTACTAGGGAAACCTAGAGGTAGAGGTTTTTCTCAGTCAACTAGTTGGTTGATTGAGTTTTCCTCTCTAAGGAACTGAGCTTGCTACTTATTAATCTGTCGTTATTTTCCGCTGCCCAAGGAACGAACTTGTCGTTCCTTGATCTAACACACTCGATTCTACATAAGATCAATTATTTTTAACAATTAAAAGCCTTAATACTCTGGACCAGAAATTCCTGGCGAAGAGTTTTCGACCACCTAGCATTGAGACGGCACGTGAGGGCGCGTCATTTTACTTCAGGCGACGATTTTCATATGAAAATGTAGAAGACAAAAAGAAAAATATAATGCAATTTTAATCGTCAAAATCCGACATCGGGCGTATAAACGGAGGTGTTAGGAAGTTGACTGAGTTTTAGGGTTGCGAGAGAGAAAAATGGAACAGAAGAGAACGACGTGGAGAAGAAGAGGAGATAAGAGAGTTGTGATTTTAGGTTAGAACCATGGCCTATTTAGAGGGAAGAATGAAGATTAATTAAGATAAGATTTCATTTTATTTTTGAAAAGAGACTTATTCTTGCTTTCATTTTAACTTAAACTGATTTATATAGAAAAAATAGGAAATGAACTTAGACACCCTCTTGTCTCCTTTCATTTGAATTTTAAATAATCTATCAAAACATTATTTAAGAATTCAAATCTTTTTATTTTTTCATAATTCACTTGTTAATACAAATCAACTTTTTATAAATCTTTAAAAATAAAGTACATTTACAATAACAACTTTATTTGAAATCTAAATTTAACGGGTTATTTCAAAGGATGTGTTTGGATAAATTTATGTATTGGAGATGCGGAATGCACACAAGAGTACGTATCCAAACAACAAAACATGGAAGGCAATTTTTGACATTACCACAAATTAACCCCGCCGTGGACAAATCAAGCAATAAGAATCATAGGGCAATTTAGAGCAATAAGGCTTAGGGACGACATATAAAGTCAATTATCATTTTGACTTATAACGACCGATCAAATAGATCAAATTTACTTTCTTAGGCTAGAAATAAGTACTTCAAAATCTAAGGCATAAACTAATGCAAATCAAAATAACATGTAAGTACATCAGGAACCATGAATCACAATCTCAATAATATAATGTAACAACTAGAATCGAGCATTGAGATAAACCCACATATATAGGATCCGTTCAATGTGGCTTAATTGCGGTATGAATTTGGTTGAAGTGGCGACTGAAGACGGAAGGGCTGAAGCGGGTGGTCGTGGAGCGTTCGGCGAGGACGACTGAAGTAAAAGATGAACTTGGTTGAAGACGACTGAAATAAGGCCCCAAAATCCAGCTTCACATTCCAACTTATGTAGGCTGAAGCAGTTAGGCTTTCTTTTCTTGCCCTTTCGATTTCTAAGGTTCAACAGGGGTCTCGCTTGGCACCTAGATTTCTTGTAACTCTCCAGGTATTCATCCTTTCATCTCCCTCTTTCAATTTGGTTCCAAGTGCTCGTCGATTCGAAAGGTTTCTACCTCTTTTTTTGTTTTGATACAAGCGTGGATGAGGTTTGGTTAGATTATGGTTGGATTTTTGGAGAAGACAAACAATGAACTTCAAAATGTTTGATTTTGTATTTCGATTCTTCTAAGCTCTAGGGCTGAATCGAGTTTGCTTTTATTCTTCTTCGATTTTGCCTCAATTTTTTTTTATTCTTTGTTTCGCTTCTTGTTGAATTTATTGATTCTGGTAAGCATTTCTTTTGATTTTGGTACACTCTAGGGTTGAGTTGAATTTGCTTTGATTCTTCTTCGATTTTGCTTCAAATTTTTTATTTTTTTTTTGGATTTTGGTACGCTTGAGGTTAGTTGAACTCATTTGTATGTATCAATTGTATTAATTTGAACACGTAAATTTGTAGAAACTCAGTTTACAAATGCCAGCAATTGCGGTTCAAGATGAACAACACAAATTACAAGTTGTGGGCTAGCTAGTTGTTCTCCCGATGTGATTCTTCTTCGATTTTTCTGTTTCAATTGTTTTGTACCCCATTAATATTAATTTTCTTGAATTCTTTCTAATTTCACTACCAATGCAACAACTTTACGAAGACTAGTCTGGTGCTGAAAATCTTCATCTGTAACTTGTTTGTTTATTTGTACATAATGAATTAAGAACATTTTCACAACAACAAAGATATTTATCTCCAACTGATGTTGATTTATGGTAGATTGACCATGATTGTATAAATACTTTACTTGTTTGTATCAAAGTTATGATTTTGTACAGACCACAAAATGTTGCATATAAATATAAGAATCGGCTTCTTGTAAGATGAAATTTTGAATGCATATGAGATTGGAGAATTGATATTTATGTGTTCCTTGTGTTAGAGAAACTACTAATGTTCCAACTTCAAAGCATGCATTTTGGAATATCATGTGATGTGCACATGTTATCCCTCCCAAAAATTCACACCCATTTTTGTCATTTTACACCCCAAAACCAGCCTCCATAAGCTACTCGAACCGTACAGACAATCCAACTTCAGTCCATATATTCAGCTTCAGGCTTACCACAGCTTGATCTTTTACATTCTGCTTAGTAACGACAAGACTAGCCAAATGATAGAACTATGAAGGGAATTATGACTTCTAGTTTAGAGAAATCATGTCAAGGAGTAGTCTAATGGATTCAGAAAGTCCTCTATGCAACGCCTTAGTGAAATAATAAGCTCGTTGACCCCTTTTTACACAAAAAAATCCATACGGATAAATTCTTTTTCAGTATTGTCTGAAAGTAAATGATGCTTAATGTCAATATGCTTAGTCCCAACATGCTGAACTAGATTCTTAACAATGTTAATGACACTAGTAATATCAAATATGATAAGAATAGTGTCAAAAGAACATACCATTACCACTTAGTTGCTGCTGCAACCATATGACTTGGGAGCAATAAACGGATATAATGACATATTTTCCTATTTAAGTCAGTTTCTTCTGAATCAATGACTTATTATTTGTAGTTTTTATGGTATCATCATCATAAAACAATTATCAGCAACAAGTGACCCTCGATTATTTCAATCAGCATTGGAATTCCATCCACTATTTTGTAGTTTTTTTTTAAAATATTTCCCTTTTTCGAAGGATATCTTTCCTTCTTTATTCCTCTAATATGAGATGAGCTTAATCAAACTTTCAATTATGCATCCCAATTAACAATTCTCAATCTATAGGGAACTATGCATCTCATTTTAACCAGTAATTGAATTAAGACTTGTGAACCCAAACAAGCTTGAATTTTATGGGTTTGTTAGTGCCATAGTTCATTTGGTTCTGCAAGTTAGATGGGTAATACACATGATCATCAATCTCAACATCCCAATTCCTTTTCCTATGACTCTATCCTATTCGCCTTTTGTTATGAATGCACTGACCATTTTACAACAATGCCACAAACACGATTATAAGTGACATATCCATACTTGCCTCGACCAGGTCCGAACGGTTTCTTTGATTTCATTTGTTTAAAGTCAATGTTCCTATTCGAACCAAATTAAGAAAAAATATATAAGGATGATATTTTGTTTAACCGATAGACTTTTATAATTTACATTATCTTTTATTACCCAATATACATAAATTAGGATACTAAATATACTTTTTTTACATTACTAAGAAAGATTTAAGATACAAATATTAATTTTGAAATGCTTTGACCTCTTTCAAAATAATAATAATTATTGCAAAAAAAATAATTATAATGCAATGGTATTTACTATTAATATAGTTATAAAATCTTATCAAAAATCTTTCATTATCTATCTTAATCTATTATGGTCGATTTAGATATTCCCACAATTTATATAACCAAGATAATTGATACTTTTAATATATAAGTTATTGGTGATATTTTTTTACTAGTTAGATTTTACACAAATTAGGCAAAAATACATACAAAGGATATTGTGTTCAACTAGTAGACTTTTATAATTTACATTATCAATAATTACCCAATATACATAAACTAGGATACTAAATATATATACTTTTGTATTTACACTACTAAGAAAATGTTAATATACAAAATTATTTTTGAAATGCTTTTACCTCTTTAAAAATAATAATAATAATTCTTGCAACAAAAGTAATAACAAAAGTAATAACTATATGATTAAAATTACAAAAAAAAATACTTATTTTCTTCATAACAATTGTAAAGATATGTATTAGTTATAAACCCCAAATTATTTTTCCTTATAAAACCTTACAAATTAATATAATTATTTATCTATTTTAATTTTAATATAGTTATGAAATCTTATAAGATATCTTTCATCATCTATCTTAATCTATTATGGTTAATTTAGATATTCCTACAATTTATATAACCTTGATAATTAAATAATTTTAATATAATCCACCGTATATAACACCACATTTTTAAATACACAAATCTTTATGATAAGATTGTCATTATAGTAACCAAATAATGTAAAAATATAATTATAATGGTCTTGAGCTTTTTGTTGATTGTAAATATCAAGCCGAACAATTTTCAATCCCATATAATAATAATGAAATATTCTTTACTTAATTTTAATAGTGGTTTGGTCTGATTTGATTAAAAAAGGGAAATATTAATCCATACTTGGTAACTATATTATATAAGATTTTTAATATTTAACTATATATATTAGGCAAAAATCTGTACCATTAGTCACCAAATAAATACACGATTACTATTCGGCGCATAGGCAAAATTGCCTTTCAGCGCATAGGGTCGTCACGTTACGTGTGGAGTGGCTCCACACGTAACGTGGGGTAAATTTTTTTTTATTTTTTTTTAATCCACACGTTACGTGTGGAGTGGCTCCACACGTAATGTGTGGTATTTTTTTTTAAACATCACGTAAAAAAATGTCTAAAACTTATATTTTTTTATCAATGTTAAAATATTAGGAAATTAGTCCTAACTGGATGGAGGATGCTGGTTTGAGAACGTGAGCTGATTTTTTTTGTCTCCATGAAGGTTCAAGCTAACGTACTTTTTTATCTGACATTTGATCATTTCAAGGTTTAATTCATCATTACTTATACGCTCTGCTTATTGCTGTGCACATCTTAAGCATTCATTTTTTGTTCATGTATGTAGTATTGGGTAAGTCTGACACTAGTCAAGCTTGGAGTATTAAAAATTTGAGGTTATAGAAAGAAAACTTCTTAGTAAAATATATATATTTTTGTTTAGAATTGACTCTTAATTTTCCAGCTAAGATACTTCATATTACAATCATTGCTCATACCACATTTTGTCTTTTTTGGGGTCCTGTGACACCCTAAATCCCATGCCCTAGAAAACCCTAGGGTAAGTAGGGTTTTAGATTTAGGGTTTTCAAAACCATATTATTTTCATACCCTATCATGCTTGTAGCACATAGGGAGTTCATACCATATTTTGTCTTTTTTGGGGTCCTATGACACCCTAAATCCCATGCCCTAGAAAACCCTAGGGTAAGTAGGGTTTCAGATTTAGGGTTTTTAAAACCATATTATTTTCATACCCTATCATGCTTCTAGCACATAGGGAGTTCATACCACATTTTGTCTTTTTTGGGGTCCTGTGACACCCTAAATCCCATGCCCTAGAAAACCCTAGGGTAAGTAGGGTTTCAGATTTAGGGTTTTCAAAACCATATTATTTTCATACCCTATCACGCTTGTAGCACATATGGAGCTCATACCACTTTTTGTCTTGTTTTGGGGTCTTGTGACACCCTAAATCCGAAACCCTACTTACCCTAGGGTTTTCTAGGGCATGGGATTTAGGGTGTCACAGGACCCCAAAAAAGACAAAAAGTGGTATGAACTCCCTATGTGCTACAAGCATGATAGGGTATGAAAATAATATGGTTTTGAAAACCCTAAATCCGAAACCCTACTTACCCTAGGGTTTTCTAGGGCATGGGATTTAGGGTGTCACAGGACCCAAAAAAATACAAAAAGTGGTATGAACTCCCTATGTGCTACAAGCATGATAGGGTATGAAAATAATATGGTTTTAAAAACCCTAAATCTGAAACCCTACTTACCCTAGGGTTTTCTAGGACATGGGATTTAGGGTGTCACAGGACCCCAAAAAAGACAAAATGTGGTATGAACTCCCTATGTGCTACAAGCATGATAGGGTATGAAAATAATATGGTTTTGAAAACCCTAAATCTGAAACCCTACTTACCCTAGGGTTTTCTAGGGCATGGGATTTAGGGTGTCACAAGACCCCAAAAAAGACAAAAGGTGGTATGAGCAATGATTGTAATATGAAGTCTCTTAGCTGAAAAATTAAGAGTCAATTCTAAACAAAAATATATATATTTTACTAAGAAGTTTTCTTTCTATAACCTCAAATTTTTAATACTCCAAGCTTGACCAGTGTCAGACTTACCCAATACTACATACATGAACAAAAAATGAATGCTTAAGATGTGCACAACAATAAGCAGGGCGTATAAGCAATGATGTATTAAGCCTTGAAATGATCAAATGTCAGATAAAAAAGTACGCTAGCTTGAACCTTCATGGAGACAAAAAAAATCAGCTCACGTTCTCAAACCAGCATCCTCCATCCAATTAGGACTAATTTCCTAACATTTTAACATTGATAAAAAAAAATATAAGTTTTAGACTTTTTTTTACGTGATGTTTAAAAAAAAATACCACACGTTACGTGTGGAGTGGCTCCACACGTAACGTGTGGATTAAAAAAAAAAAAAAATTACCCCACGTTACGTGTGGAGCCACTCCACACGTAACGTGGCGACCCTATGCGCTGAAAGACAATTTTGCCTATGCGCCGAATAGTAAGGCCCAAATACACGATTACTATTCTACGGGAATTTATATATTTGATAATTAACTCATATCATTAATTATCAAATATGTAATTAGCATATAAAATTTACGTACCTTATTGGTGACTAAATATGTATAGATTATGGATGATATTTTTTTCAACTGGTAGACTTATATACAAATTAAGTAAAAATATATAAAATGATATTGTGTTCAACCGATATACTTTTATAATTTATATTATCTTTAATTACTCGAAATACATAAACTAGGATACTGAATATACATACATTATGGATGGTATTAGGATTGTAATGTGTATGATAATTTATTAAATATATATATCCACTATCTAAGCAAACGTAACTTTTGGTTCAAATAATATATATTCAACCGATATTATAGATGAGAAATAGAAACCAATACCCTACCTTACTAACCCTTATGCAAAACTACCATACCCTCTTTGTTTTTTGCAAAACTACCCTGTCCATTTTTTTTCCTTCTTTTTTTGCAAAAATACCCCCCAATAAAAAGGTAAAATGAAATTAGACTTTTCTTTTTCTTTGGAAAACAAAATATGACATGGAACTGGTTTTGGGGTTAAAAAAACAAATTTAATTCATGCCAAATTTGAAATTGAAACTTGCTACAGAAAACTGATTCACTTCATCGTCTCCATGTTCCTGTAAACCAGAGTTTTCAGTAGAACCCTAAATCAACCACGGATTTCAGGTTTCTCCTGAAGAACCCAAAATCAAACCCGAAAGGTTTCTCATGAAGGTTCATCGTCTCCATCGTAAACTCGAAAGGTTTCTCTTGCTTTAAACTCCATAATCTCCTGAAGGTCCATCGTTAGCGGGAGTCGCGCTTCCGATCCTTCCTCCGACGGCGGCGCAAAATTGCAGGTGTTCCACCGACGGAGCCCTTCAACACCGTTCGCTCGCGCTTCCGAAATATCCTCCGACGACAGCGCAAAATTGCAGGTTTCCACCGACGACGCGCTTCGGAAGCTTCACTGTTGTTAATTGGGTTTTAGGGTTGAGTCACTATTGTTCGTTTTAGGGTTTATTCACTATTGTTCTTTTGACCTGAAACGAACTGACTTCAATGCAGCGATTTATATAAACCTGTGAAAATTGGTAAAAAAAAAAGGCCCTTGTGGTAGAAATGGGGATGATAACTTAAATTGATTGATATAAACCTGTGAAAACCCTGTATGTAGACTTGTTGTACTATATCTGAAGTTATATTGTTTGTATGAAAACTTCATGTTAGTGTTGTTCATAGTTTTGTCACGTGGTATAGTTATATTGTTGAATTGAACAATTACAATGTCAGTTTATGAAACATTGATGTGTGTTAAAAGTTAATGTTTTTATTTGTCTGACTTTATAGCTCTCTTCCTCTCGCAACTTCCTTCTCTTCTCCTCTGATCTCTACATCTCAGTATGTTCAGTTTTGTGCATAGAAAAAACTGAAATGTTGATATTCTTTGTTGTTTGTCGATGTCCACCAGGCCAACTAAAGTGATGTAGTCGATTAAAGAATACATTGAGGAATTTGAAATGGTTAAAAAGGTAAATTTTGGTTTAGCTCACTGTGACTAGTTTTTCATATTTCACATCCTGTCATGTAGTTTTTAAGTATATGTTCATTTTGTATTTATTGACCTCATATATTTTGTATTGTTTAGGGTCATTTATTGAGATTTGAAGGGAAAAAAATTCAAGGAAGAGTCAACCAAAATTGTCGACGTGAAATGCTGAAAAATATTGAGAAATGCCTCTCTCTTGTGGACTGGCAGAGGATCATAGATGGTCCATTTGGACCTACTGTGAAGATGGTTCGTCGACAAACCTTTTCATGCCAGCTTGTGCATTATGTTTTATTCCGTCAAGTAGAAACGAGCAAGTTGTAGGAGACGTGGTATGACCTGCAAGGACATTTGCTACCTTTTTCATTGAAGGATTTCGCACTTGTGACAGGGTTAAACTGTCGTAAAATTAATGATAAGGAGCTGAACCCGGATAAGAATGTCGTGAAAGAGTTATTTGATGTATAGAATTTGACCTTGGGTTAGCTGGAGCTCTTATATATGCGTACACGGGATGATAGCCCTTTGAAATATATGATGACATTATTGCTTATATTAAAGGGCGTCATTCTTGAGGTTGAGAAAAAGGTTCGCATAAGCACGGGTCATGTCAAATTATTGACTGATATCGATCGATTCACGAAATTCCCATGGGGCAAGGTTAGGTACATTGAAAATCACTAGGGATTGAGTTCAACGGTGAAGAATAGATTGGAAACGGTACAAACAAGCAGAGTTTAAAGTGCAAGGTTGGGTTACAAACTCAAGGGGTTGCCAATGGCCTTTCAGGTAACATAACATGATGTAATGTATATAGCTTTGAAGTTGGTATTGTAATTACAATATATTGATGGTTTCTTACAAGAAATAAGAATCATACTGACAAGAAAAATTGCGCTTCAGGTATGGCTATTTGAAGCTGTAAAACCAATTGCTTCAGCGTTTGCACATTTGGTGGATAAGGAGGCCTATCCACGCGGTCTACGTAGGGATGGCAACGGGGCGGGTTCGGGGGGGGGGGGGGGATACTCTCCCCATCCCCGTTTTTTGCCCCAGTCCCCCGTCCCCGCCGGGGCCCCGCTCCCCGTCGGGGATCCCCGTCCCCGTTTCACTACACATATTTTTTTTTTTTAATTTTGTTTTAATTTATACATTATTAAGATTTAGGGTATAAATGATTTGAGATTATGATTTAACATCTCAAGGGTACAAGGTTTAGGTACTAAATAATATAAAATTTAGGATTTAAGGTTAAGAAAATCACAAAAATAATGTATTCGGCAGAGATCCCCGCGAGTTCCCCCGCCGGGGACGGGGACGGGACGGGGAACGGGATGGGGACCTCTATCCCCGCCTCGCTCCCTGTCGGGGATCCCCATCCCCGTTTCACTACACATAAATATTTTAAATTTTGTTTTAATTTATACATTATTAAGATTTAGGGTATAAATGATTTGAGATTATGATTTAACGTCTCAAGGGTACAAGGTTTAGGTACTAAACAATATAAAATTTAGGATTTAAGGTTAAGAAAATCACAAAAATAATGTATTCGGCAGGGATCCCCGCGAGTTTCCCCGCCGGGGATGGGACGGGGAACGGGGTGGGGACCTCTATCCCTACCTCGCTCCCCATCCCCGCACGGGGTTTAAATTTTCCCCCCGCCCCACCCCCATCCCCGTTTAAACACCCCGTCCCGTCCCGGTAGCGGGGATTCCCCACGGGGAATGGGGAATCCCCGCCCCGTTGCCATCCCTAGATCTATGATGGTCATCCAATTCACAACCTGATGCCACAATTGTGGAGTCTTTCTTGGGGAATGCCACATCCTTTTTATTCCAAATGTGGTGTTAATAGAGGAAGAAGTTGAGGTGGAGGTCTTAAAAGGATGCAAATTTGTTGGATAAGTGAATGACACTTACTTTGACAAGGCAGTTGAGAAATTCGAGCTAAGTAATAAGAGGTCTATCAATGGTAGAACAAAAGGAAAGAGTGTTTCGGCCCCTGCCCTTGTTGAGAAGTCCTCAGGCCTGGATGCAAGACATGTGATGTGCGCTATGAAAGAACTTTATGAGCGTATGAGTAATTTGGAAAACCAAGTGGAAGCAGGATTTAGTGCTATGAAAAAAACCTTGGGCATGATGGAACAGATGATGAAGAAAAGGACATTCAACAACTCAGATATCCACAACAAATCAAATGCAACAAATGATGAAGAAAAGGACATTGAACAGGAGGAATGAGAGGTAAGATAACTGTCAACAATCGTTATTCTGTTTTGGGAACTTAGATTTTTATTTCCTGTAAGTTGAAGCAGTATTTTTGTCGGAATGTAAAATAGGAATGTCATATTAAAAAGGTAAAATATCACTGTTTTTCAACTTCAGATTGATACAGTTAGTTATATTTCTTGTAAGTTAAAGCTCTCTTTTTTCCAAACACTATAAGAGGAATGTCATAGTAACAGAATAGAAAGTCAGTGTTTTTAAGTTGGATGGATGCATAAAGCGCTCTTTTTGTCGAACTGTATCTTTTGGATTGTCATATTTACAACTTAATATGTTTAGAATGATGCACCTAGTTATTATTCTTGTAAGTTAAAGGTAATTTTATATTTATTGAAGCAAAATGTTGTACATGGTCGTGATGAGGATGTCGAAATGGATGGAATGGGGGGGGGGGGTCTGCTTCAAATCCCCTACAGGATGACGATGATGATGGTGACATTCAAGTCGACAATGGGAAATTAGGATATATGGTTGTTTATCGAAAGCCAAAGGATGATGATGATGATGGTGCACGCGAAAATGCCAAGCTACCAGCTGATGGTAGTGTTGAAAATGAAAAGGATGATGATGGTGCAAGCGACAATGCCAATGTAGAAAAGCAGAAGGATGATGATGATGATGGTGTAGGCGATAATGGCAAGCTAATGGCAGAAGGTAGTGTAGTAAAGCAGAAGGTTGATGATGTTGAGGGTCAGTCCTGAATGATGGGAAATATGGAGAAACGATGACAGAAGAAGAAGCAAATGTGGAAGGAGAAGAAAAGGCTTGTGAAATTGAAGAAAAAGATAAGAAAGAACGAAAAGTATTCGCAAGGAAGACTCGTTCAAAAAAGAAGAAGGATGATGAAGATGGTGCAGTTCAGAATGAGGGGGGAACTACAAAAGGGACGATAAAAGAAGTTGAGCTATGCATCAATAATTAAAGATGATGACATATATTAATAAATCTTCCAATATCTTATTTATCAAGAAACTTATTTGCAGAAGACAAAAGAAACAATTGGAGTCTCAACAAGAAAAACCCGCTAAAAAATATAATACAACTGGTGAACAAAGGGACCATCTTGTCAGGAAAAGAAGACTGTCCAGACAAGCCGATAATCCCAAACGAAGCAAGGTTTCAACGTCCAAAGTTATTTCAGACACGACTAGATTGTACCATTGGTTAGACTCGAAGGAAAGGTTAAGAAGTTGTCCCTCCTGTCTTGATGATATGAACGCGTGTTTGAGATGTTAATTAAACCATCTTTTGATGTAGTGAGGAATTTGAGTCTCCAACTGGAGAACATCTAGAGAAGGATTTTTTTGAGAAATTGTTGCAACCAATGGGGTGGCTGAGATCTGCGGTAAGCCTCTTTCATTTTTTATATAAATTTTTGTGTCGTACACCAAGTCTTAAATTTCTGGTATCACATATTATATTTTTTGTTTGTAGCACTTGGATGAATGTATGTATTATCTTGGCTGTCGTGTGCGTGACAAACCAGTGGCAATATTGGACACCTATTTTCAGCGGAACTTGGACAAGGAAATGACGAGATGGTTATGAGATAAGGAAAATTATGTTGTTGGTCCATCTAAGATGAGATACTTGCGTGGGGAACTGTCTGCACTTTATAGGAAGGATTGGAAGGACGTGGACCGTATATACCTCCTCTTCAATTTCAAGGAGAAACATTGGGTAGCTCTGGAGATACAACTGAGTAAATGGTCTGTCACTGTATACGATCCTAACGTCAATTTTTTCAAATTGTCGGACGTCCATAGGTTCCTTGCAGGGTTGACATTTATTCTGCCTTTCATGATAGCACAGTATGAGCCCTTGACAACAATTTATGATGATAGGGGAGAAATCCCCTAAATGTGACTCGTGTTCCTACATTGGAGAGAAACAAGAGAGGGTAGGTTGTTTACATCAATTGTTCAATATTTGGTGTGAAATTGGTTATAATATCAGGAAACCAGCTACATTTTTTACTTGTACAGGGGCGATTGCGGCGTCTTCACGATCAAGTACATAGAAATGCTAAGTTCCGGACGTCAAAACATCGTGAACGTGGATGACAAATTTGTGGATCACTATAGAAACACTATAGAAAAATGGTTCAAATATGAATTACTAAGTGTGTTTTATTTGCAGCATAGTAGTATACTTTATGCTATAGCGTGACCGGATGTTTGAATATAGGGTGACATGATCATCGTGAATATGCAGGATGTTAGTTGTTGTTTGATTGAAACAACATACTAGTTTTCCAACATAGTTTTATGTGCATTCCATATAGGTTTATGTGCATTCCAGTCAGATTTTTGGTTACATGGTGACCTGATTTAAATTATAGGGTGACATGATATAATGATTTAATGTATCATAATTTACTAATACTCAAACCGTTTGTTAATGTAGATATGGGTATAGGAAGTTATGCCAAAATTTGGTCTCCAATTTGCATCAAAGTTGAGTGAATCTGCAATGCATCAAGGTCTATATTGGTCTTTAGAGAAGCCCCTGAACATGGAGTGTTGGAGTTGTCTTTGGCTGATCCTACAAATGTGGTTAAGCCCATTCTTATTCCCGATGAGGATGAGGTGAATAAGTTGTACGACTGCTACTATGTTGTTGAAAATGATGACCCGCATTTTGACAAGATTGTGAAGGAAGCAATGAAGGGTTTGAAAAAGAAGGGGAAGGGAAGAGGAAGCAAGGAAAAGATGGAGAAAGCCCGAGTAATGCATATGTGCATTCATCAGAGGTGATAAGTCAGATGTTCAGAATGAGGAAGAAGATGGAAAAAGGAGTGCTTGAGAGGATGAGAAGGCTGGAAAAGAGGGTATTAAAGCAACAGGAGGTGCCTAAGCGTAAGAGTACGGGGAAACCAAAGAGGTATTTGGATGATGATGAGGATGATTCTGAATCCTATGATGAGTCTGATGAGGAAGAGGAGAAAGTTTATAGGATGACCAGGAAACAGAGGATGAGGAGCTAGAGGATAAGGAGGTTGAGAGTGAGGAGGTTGAGAGTGATGATGATGATGAAGTTGGTGATGGTGATGAGGGTAATGAGAATGAAGAACTTCTCCAGGGTGGTGACAACGAGGAGAAGGAAAAGGTAGAGGTTGAGGTTGAGAGTCATGATGATGAGCAAGTTTCTGATGATAATAAGAGTGATGATGAGGGTGGTGACAAAGAGGAGGAGGAGAAGGTAGAGGCTGAGGTTGATGAGGAAAAGGTAGAGGATGATGAGGAGGAGGAGAAGGATGATGACAAGGCGGATGAGGTTGAGGTTGAGGGGGATGGGAAGGTAGAGGCGGAGGTTCAGGAAGAAAAGGTAGAGGATGAGGCTGAGGTGGAGAAGGTAGAGGCTGAAGGCAAAGAGGTATGAAATATGCTCCAATGAAAATTTTCATTACTACTGTGACAATCTTATTTATACCATGGTGACATGATTTTTAGTGTCTCTGTCAGGATGGGAATTTATATGTTTTACAAGAAAAAGTGTGGCATGGTGATAAGATTTTTAGTCATGTATGTCAGTAGTTTGACATGGTTATTATGATTGCAGGATTTTGATCATTCTATTGAAGGTAACAATGATGTTGAGGGTCCGGATGTTGTAATGGGCATTGTTCAAGAGCTAAATGAAAAGGTTGGCGATGGCGTAAAGGACCAGGAGCAGGATTTTACTAATGATCTTGAAGGAGCACCGGAGGTTACCCAACAGGAGATTATCCAGAACGGACCTCTTGAAGTGCTAACCATAGCGGCCACAGAGGTTGAGGAACCTCTTAAAGTGCTAGCCTTTGTAGTTGATGTATCCACCAAGGGGTAACCCAAAAAGAAACGAAAGCAGACTCCCCCACTGAAGAGGGTCCTTCCTAGCCGTATCACGAAGCCATTTGCCAAAAAGCTAATACCTTACACATATGAGAAAAAGGGGGGGAAATGTGAAGAAGATAACCAAGAATTCACAAGTGAAGGAGATGACTTCTTTCCTGCAATGGTTGGATGATGAAAGGTTAGTATCTCACGGATTTAATAATGGTGAACTATCTCATGGATTTAATTATGCCTTCGTTATTTTTCAGCTCTGAGCCAAGAGTTGGACTAAGTGGTGAATCGATGGACAAGGAATGGTTTCGCCTAATACTGGAACCAAAAGCTTTGTTGGGTGATGGTGTAAGTTATTTAGTTATGATGTCAAATTAGTTAACTGTTGGAATTTGTTGCAATGTCTGACAGGATGATTTATATTTTTTGAAGCAAATGGATGAAGTTTGTTGTTATATCTGTAAGGCGCTTTTAGATTCTGAACTTAAACACAAGGCCACAGTATTGGACGTTTTCTGGGCTGCTGATTATACAGATGCATTGAGATACTATGTCAAAAATGAACAAAGTATTCCACCTACACCTGAACATGCACTTCAATACTTTAGGGGAGATAGGCCTGCAATGTATGGGTCCAGTTGGGATGATTTGGACTTCATTTATGTCCCCTACAACTTCAATAATGAACATTGGGTGGCTCTAGAGATCGATTTGCAGCAATGGCAGACAAATGTATATGATTGTAATATGGATTTGTACAGTAACTTGGACGTAGAGACCATGGTGTTTGGGGTGAGCAAGTTCCTTCCTCACTTCATCACACAGTACCCGCCTCTTGCCAAGAAATTTGAACATCGAGGTACTGAAGAGTTTACATTTTCAAGAATTCAAGGACTGAAGCAGAACAAGAGCAGGTAAGTCGAAATATCATTCCCCTTACCATTTGTATTATATACTTCATCTAACTAACTTTATTGCATTTTGTGTCTGTAGTCATGACTGTGGGATTTACACTCTGAAACACATCGAGTTGCTCAATGCTGGTTGGAAAAATGTTGACGTTGTGGCAGACAAATTTATCGACGGCTTCAGGAGCGATATGGCTCACAGCGTGTTTGACGGGGTGTGGAGGTCGACCCTAAAGAACCCCAACGTTTAAATTCGATGTTTGGATAAAACATTAGGTTCTTTTTGGGTTTTGGATGACATTTGCTGAGATTATGTACAATTGGATGTTTTGGATGACATTTGCTTAGATTACGTACAATCTTACAACAACTTAAACAAAGATGTGGTAGTTGAATGACAGTTAAATGGCATTTATGTGCGTTTAGGTTAAATGGCAGTTACATGGCAGTTAAATGGCAGATAAATGGCAGTTAAATGGCAGCTATGTAAAATAATATAGAGACATTGACTGGCTTTATAATATACATATTACAAAGTAGCATGACAAGATGAATATAAGAGGGATGTAGGATACGTAACTTATTGTGACAGGATATTAACACTACTAACTCCTTTTTAGGAGAGAAAAGAAAACACTACTAACCATTATAAATCTATCCGTAACTGCCAACCAACTCCAATTTACGTTGATTAGACAGGATATATAAATTACGGTGACATGACATTAACACTACTAACTCCTTTTTAGGAGAGAAAAGAGCACCATCATAAATCTATCTATAACTGCCAACCAACACCTCTTTATATATCCCCTCTTAGCCATATTTCCTCATCCACAACTCGTCCCAACATTTTCCTAATCTACACAACTCCACATTTCCTCCTCTTTCTTCGTTCCCATGGATGAACAGCCGATAGACCATAGGGTGTTTACCATGGTCCATATCGGCGGGAGAATCCTCCCTACGAGGGGACAAATGGCCAGAAATTCCACCCACTTCTACCAGGGTGGCATTACGCAAAACTGGCCGTCGTTGGCTGAAAGGGTAAGAGACATTTGGTGGCTCATTGGCCAACTTTATAATTTTAACAATTGTGAACGGGACGCTTGCTAATTCTTTGAGGTTGTCCCCCCGCACGGCGGGCCTCGTACCTTGAGGGCCTTGCAGAACCGTGGCGACGCCGCCACCCTTGCCGCCCTTGGTTGAACAGTGGCTTTCGTTAATATATATGTCATGATCGGAGATGTCGTCTACGTGCTTTCGCCACGCGACGCCCCAACCTCATCCATCTCCTCCGCAGTAGATGTGTTTATGTAATATTTAGTATTTTATTAAGTACTTTAGTGTAGTGACTATGTAAAGTCACATAGTATTTAGTACGTTATGAAGTATTTTGGAATGCATTTTAGTGTAGTGACTATATAATGTCACGTAAATATAATACTTTATGAAGCATGTTATGTATTTTCGTTTTATATAATATAGTACTTCACGATAATGTCGCGTAATTTTAAACCATATTAAAGACGATAGGCCAAGTCAGTGAGTATGACAGGATTGGTTATGTTTTTCCTATGTGGTTTTCAGATGCCAGTCATGTTGGTCGGTAAGTTATTTAAAACCAAATTGAACCTTCCATGATATATATGGAAGAATAACAAGTGGGTAAAGGGGTACAAAATGGAGGAAAACTTGTGTCATATGAATTTAACCTAAATTAGTCCATATTGTACATGTCAGGATATATATGTAGTCATGACAGGATTGTATTACATTAACTACATTCGACTAAATATCATTTCTACCAATTCGAACCACACAAATTACGTTAACTACTTTTAAACCATATCGACCATGACTTGCTTCGAAGAAAAGAAAGCAAAACAAGAAAAAATCATAAGCAAATTACATTAACTAGGTTCAAAAGTAATATGAGTGGTAAGAGATCCTTCAAGAGTTTGGATCTCTTACTACACATATTAACAAAAGAGATATTTCAAGAGTTTGCATGTCTTACTACACATATTAACAAAAGAGATCTTTCAAGAGTTTGCATCTCTTACTACACATATTAACAAAAGAGATATTTCAAGAGTTTGCATCTCTTACTACACATATCAACATTAAAAGTATTCCTGGTTCAAAGAACAATTAAAACAGTTAACCTGGTCATGGGTCGACTGCGGGGTTAGGACAATTTCGTGAATTATGGCCGAAGTTTCCACAACTTCCACACCTTCTCCTCGGACCCCTGTATTCTTCACATGACGAGATTATTTTCTTCCTTGGTCTTCCTGATTTCCTCCTAACTATCGGGGACACGCATGCTTTATTCAAAACAGTGTCAGGAACTTCCCAACGCTTAAAGGAAGGGACCGGATACAATGTTTCCTTGTATACTTCCTTCCACTTTTCAGCCGTAAATAAGGGATGCACCAGCTGTACAAGATCAACACCACAATCCTTGGCAGCCGCTATGGCATACGCACAAGGAATTTGGTCAATTTGGAATGCTTTGCAGTAGCATGTTCGAGCATGGAGGTTTACCAAGAATGTAGTTCCATTGGCATACACTTGAAACTCATATTGATTCAGCCTAGTCACAGCCATTGTCAACGATCTCAAATAATGAACTTGTAGCTCACGACACAATGTCGGGGTCAGCACTTCTGAACAAGATTCTCCCTTTTTCCTCCGTTCACAAAACCACTGAATCATGACATTCACTATACCGTCAAGCAAGCCAATCAGCGACATTCGACACGGCCCCACTAATCGACTATTAACGGATTCCACATTGTTGGACATCATAATATTGAATCTATTCGCGGGCATATGCGACCTTGTCCACACTTCAAATCCAACACCCCTTAGATAGGTACCCACTTCCGGGGACTGGGCATAAAGTCTTGCAAACTCACGGTTGAACTCATGATTGGTGTAGGCTTGATTTGCCTTTTGGTACAGAATCCACAAGTCACTCCTTTTAAATCTGGCCTCCACGTTTTGAAATAGGTGAAGTGTGCAACAACCATGCTTTGCGAAGATGTAGTGCTCTCTTAAACTTTTGTAAATGCTTCCAGGACGGTCAGACACAAAAGCCAAGGTCATGCTCGTCGACGACAACTAAACGTAGGTGTCGGAAAAAATATGACCATGAGCTATCATTCTCATTGTCAACTACAACAAAAGCCATTGGATATATATGTCTGTTTCCGTCTTGTGCCACTGCTACTAGAAGTGTGCCCCTATACTTTGAATCTTTGATCCCAAATAGGTACCATCCACATTTATGACCTACAATAAATTTCACTCAGCTTTAAAAAATGACAGTGTACACATGACAATAGAATACTTAAGTGCTACAATAGAATGCATATATTTGACAAAAAATACGTTGATCGTGACAAAACTTATATTTACCTTTCTTAAAAACTGCATTTCATTGCGCCAAGCACCCAAGGTGAAAAAACAATACTTGAGTCGACGATTAGAATCTACTTCAACATGTGTGACTGTCCCTGTATTCATCATTTCCAGCATGTACATGTATCCATGAAGCCGCTTGTAGCTTTTCTCAGCTGTGCCTCTTATCCTGTCTATGGCGGTTAAACATGCTCGATTTGCCTTATCGTAACTAACTCTCACTCCCATCTTCTTCATTAAGTCTTGAATTTGTGTAGCACGAGGTCCATTACATGCACCAGTTGTGCTAAAGTTGTAACAGATTAATGTTAGTTAATATACATAGCTGATAAATATATATGATCGTACTGACAGGATAGTTTACTTACTTGACATATGTGGGCATCAATTACGCTTAAACTTGCATGTGTGTGGTGGTTATGCTTTAGCTTCATGCCACATGTGTGTTGTCCATAATACTTCTTTACTTCAAACAATCATGTTTTGCCAAGAGCTGTCCCACGACAAAAAAGGTGCAACTAGGATCAATGCACCTTACCACATATAACTTCGTATCAGACTTATGGACATGCATCTGGAAGCACCTATGTAATGCCATCAAGGATAAACGATCCTTAAGATATTTCTTGCAATTGAAATGATCTCCAACTTTTATTTCCAAATCATTACAGCTCACCCCATCATCCTCCATTGGCTCTTCCAAATCATCCAATTGCCTTTTACTAAACTTTTTGCTATGATGGTACTCAACTTCAATCTCTTGGAGAACTTCCTCATCAATGTCTATAAATGAGTTGTCCATTTTATTAGTGTCATCCAGCAATAGCCCTTCTTTAACATCTTTCTCAAAATCATCCTCAAAGTCATCCCAAACATCATGCACAACATCTTGCCCAACGTCTTCCCCATAATCACTGTCAATCTCCATACATTCATGTATTCTTTTCCTTCATGTGGAAGTCCTTGTTTCTCTCCCATCAGTTTCTGAATCTGCCTCAGATTGGCTCACCAAGTCAACTATTTGTACTTCCCCATTGTTGTCACGACAAATTTTTGGTTTCATTTCATACATGTACAATCAACTATATTCAGGACATCTTCAGTGGTACAATTGTCGCTTACCATATTTATCTTGTCCGATTTGGTACCATTTGTACTTGGATGACCACCCATCACAACCTCGGCCTCTGCCTTTTGACTTTGTGTTAACGGTGGTAGAGTCAGACAGACTGTGATGTCGTGCTCAACATAAGGCCTTACATTTACATACTCTGTGTTTGCAAATTATTTGTTTCCTTTCTTTTTCAAACTCGCATATAACTCGATAGGTCAAATAGTATCTTATGATTGCAAGTTCACAAATTTGAAAGCTTCAAGGTCGTCGTCATCTTTGACATCGAATGGTTGTAACTTTGGTTTCCGCGGTGATAGATATTTGAGCACCATTTCATCTATCTCGTCAATGCATTCTATCTTCTCAACCAACTTTTTCCTCAGATTTGAGTAATTGATATCTTCAGACACAAGAAGTGCTTTTGTCGTTGTGATCCCATCGAAAACCCACATGTTTCCCTTACATATCCATTCACCACCTGTTCTCAGAGTCAAGTAGTATGATCTTGAACCTGTTATATGAAGAAAAAGCAAACACAAGTACAATTACTCTATGACAAATGTTGACAGTATAGTGTCTAACACTTACAGTATTATGACGAACATGACTAACACCGACATTAGTAATAGAAAGTTACGGTTTTAGCCCATCCTGAATTGAAGATAGAAAGGGTTTTCTAGCCAAACGGGACAAAATTGTGTAGGAAAAACAAAAACTTTAGAATCAATGAACAAATGTGAAAGTCAGAACTCACCCATTATTTAATTCTTCTATTCCAAAGACATTGAAGATGCAGCGAAAGCCTTTTTGAAGATTTGTGGATTTAAGGTTTTGTACAAGTTTACGGTTGGGGTTATTTTAGGTGAAGACTAACAAGTGGGTAAAGGGGTAGAAAATGGAGGAAAACTTGTTCACTTTTGGAGGGAAAATAGAGGTCAAATCATGGCATGTACTATATTCACAGAGGTCATATCAAGTAATTATTTTTGAAACAATATTAAAAAAGGAATGACATGGCAAAAAAATTGAAAACCGTAAATAAATGCATGACCGACCTTTCCCCTTCTGATTCTTCGCCCTAAATCCAAAACCCTATCCTTCTTGTTCGTTTCCCTGAGCCGAGGTCCTTCACTGCGCCGAACACAAGGTGATGCTTTGTTGCTGCTTAATTATGTACTATTGAGGCTGGAAACCCTAAATAATGTTTCTACTGCCACTCGTGTGGTCCTTTTTGTTGCCAATTGCTTGCTATTTAGTATGTACAATTTCGTGACTTTTTTGTGTGCTTTTCGTAGTGGGTCAATCTGATAATTAGAGGGTCACATAAGCAAGCATGTAACAGGGTTTTTTTTTGCCGGAATTTGGCTTTGTTTTTGTAGTTCAACTGAAGTCCAATGTCATACAGCGACACCTCAAGTTATCAAAGCAGGGACCCCTGGAAAATATGAATTTTCACCTATATCTCCTACACGTTCTGAAATAGAGGAGAAGTTGCAAGAAGAGTTAGAGATGTTGCTAACGAATAGCCCACGTTCCTAAATGTTGGATGAAATAATCACAGGCCTATGTACTGAGATACATGAATTTGGACACAAAATTATGAAACTCAATACAAATGAGATGCACTTCGAGGCTACAATTAGCCAACTCAAAGCAAGGGTGGCAAAACTTGAAGGTGAAAACAAGACACTACTCTATGCAAGGGTGGCATAACTTGAAGGTGAAAACAAGACACTACACTCCCAGAAAAATTTGAGCAAACTTCTATTAAATCCTATTTGTGCATTTGGTGTTGGTGTCATTATAGGGAATAGTACTTTTAGCATTTGTTATCGAGCATGTAGGTCATAACTATGAAGTATGTACCTGATGACTTTGGTTTTTTATGTAAGAGGATGAATTAAATTTTAATAGTATTTCAAGTAAGTGGTAAGTATTATGGTGTAGCATGGTTGATTGTACATGTCAGAGTGTGAAGACTTTGATATCGCACTTCATGTAAGTTTTGCAAATTCAAAAAACAATGCCAGCACTACATGTCAGAGTGCGAAGACTTTGATGTCGCTCTTCATGTAAGTTTTGCAAATTCAAAAACAATGCCAGCACTAGACACACAGACAATAGTTGACAGCACCATTACACTGGATATCATTACATTACTAGAAAAAAGGATAGTTGCCAGTACTCAAAAACTGATCAACCAACACTAGCATCACATCAAAATTTTATGGATCCTGCTCCTTCACGCGAAAAGCACAGCCTTCGTAAGCGCTATTTGCAACACAATGGCATAACATTTTGCACCAGTGTCAGTCCTGTCAATGGCCAACAAAACGGTTACGCAACATTTTAATGCATCTGATAAACAACTAAGTTGGTTTACCGAGAAATACCTTTCCAATAATATAAGGGTTTCCAACAATAATAAGCAATGATCTGGCACGAGTTATGGCAAAATTGAACCTCTTCGGGTTGGTTATAAATCCCAAGCTGAAAGTCCTGTCATATTCATCATGTTTCTCGGTTGATCTGACGATTGACAGGATGATCACTTCCCTTTCTTCACCCTGAAACTGCTCAACCCCGCCTATCTTAATTTCAGTCATATGTAGAGACATGAGAGCCTTCCCTATCTTTACTACTTGTTGTGGGTAAGGGGTAATAATCTCGATGTCGTGCTCAAAGACATTCTTTTTTTTGAGCTTCTGTACGAGCTCAACCACCTTGCTAGCTTCAATCCTATTAAACCATGAAGGGCTGCCCTTTTCCCTCTCATCCAAGCCTTGGATGCCATATAACATTACATGGAAGTTCTTGTTGGGAAGTAGATCAGCCCATGGTAAGGAATATGTGTCCCTTTCTTTTCAATATGGAATCAACGCTCCTTTATAAAACAGTCTTGAAGGAACATAAAGAATTTCAGGGTGGCTTCGGTAATTGTTCACCAACATTGTGACATAATTGCGATCCCCTGATTTGTAAACTTTAAAGTCCAGCAAACTCTCCATAAAAGACCTTCCCAGCCCATAATCCTCAACTTGCTTTGAATGAATATCAGGGCCAAGTTGCTTGGGATCACCAGAAATAACAATAACTGTGTTGTTTTCGTAGAGGGTTGATGTGGGGATCATTGTGTCTGGCTCTGAAACTTGGCTTGCATCATCTAAGACGATGTAGGAGAAGTGGCCACGGTTAACCAATTTAGCATAAATGCAAGATGCACTCGTGTATGTCATTATTATTATCCTGTAGTTGCAGAGTGCATCTCGAGAAGGGCAAGTGAAGAAACCTTCATTGTAGGTACAAAACCTCAACAATGCAGCGTTCATTTTTTCTAAGGGGCGACGTGTGACATTCAACTTAAAAATATCTTCCTCCCTAAGTTTCATCCCCTCGCAAAGGATTTTCTCTAATATGTGATCTGCCGCGCAATTTGAAGAAGCACATACCAGTATATGAGAATTCCGTATAGTTTTATATAGTTGTAGGATCACCTCCACCAGTATTTTTGTCTTTCCTATTCACGGGGGTCCATAAATCACATAAGGAGCTCTTCCTCTACACCCTAAAATTAAGCGAACAACATTTTTCTGCTCCTCGTTAAGAACACGTGAGATAGGCATGCACAAGATTGTTTGTTGTAATCCTCCACTTTCCATGATACTCATGGGGAAAGAGGAACTTTTCGTGTAATGCCTCTGCAGATAGAATGGCTTGACGGAGCCTACTGAAATTTACCTCGTTGTACACAAAGCAGATTTCATATAGATTGCTATATATGTTCCCTTGGTAAATACCATCATGAAATTGCAGTAATACTTCATCAGCCTTAACACGGTGGATCCAGCCCTGTTAAAACAACATTGGCAAGTTCAACATGAGAAAACAACACTGGCAACGATAATTCGTGCAATTGTGACAAAAAAATATGAACTTCTATTTCATTGTTCATTCCGACAATAACACATAACCCTTTGACAACAATATGAACACAATTGACATTACTCTACAAAATTACCTTCACCCAGTTTACCACACATACCTGATCAAGACAATATTCCCCATAAACATTTACCACATCTCCACGGACAAGTGAGGGCCTTCTTTCAGCTAGTCCTGGCACTTTAAGTGCTAAAAAGTCAAAATCCTTTTGTCTCACAGTAATAGACTTCATATTATAAGCTTTCACGTAGTCCTGTAAACAAATATAAAAAGAGAATCATTCAACAAGTTGGTACTACGAGAGAACCATGCCATCTAGCTATCCCCTCAATCCCTCACCCCCATACAGAGAAAATATAACAATTACCATAATGAGAAGTTCCTTCATCCCTAACAACGCATTGAAATACGACGCATAAGTTTCCTATGTTAAGCCTTGTAAGACAACTTCAGGGATTTCCTCAAACTCAATCGCTTTCCTTATTTCTGGTGGTATGTTATATGGTTTCTCAGGTGCCAAAGCTTTGGAGACTTCATCTTCAACCAAGAGGAAGACAACGCGTTCAATAGTCACAACCTCAGTTTTGATATGCACAATAGATGTGAAAACGCCAATCTCCTTGGGCACACAAGACAACCATATAGTTAGGCTACCATGTGGCCTCAACGTTCGGTCCTCCATAGAAAAAGAACCCACAAAATCTTCCTCGGGTATGTCATCTGGCTGGCCAGATGGAGGTTTCATCAGTGACAAAACGAATGAATCTTTGGGATTTGAAGCATAAATTTCCACACCCCAAAGTACCACATCTTCTGAAGTGGTGTTTTCTATGGTGAATGACGCCGCGGCAACCTCGTTGACAGGAACCAATTGAGGCTTCCCTCCAGCAAATGGAAATGGCATAGAGACAATGACAAGACCCTCCACAGTAGGAGTGGAAGTAGTGATTGAGGGAACATCCATGAAGCCAACCTCTCCCTTGTCTCCAATGGTGGAGTATTCATTAGCCATACCTATTTGGCACTCAATTAAAATCCAACAGCAGTTTGTGAGTCTACAAGAAAAGAACCCAACCAGACGAGCTACTTTAAGGAGATGAAGACTCGAAGGAGATGGATGAGATGAAGTGAAACAAAGAGAGAGTAGGAGTGGAAGCATGTAGATAAAAATACTCAAACAAGAGACACTCGACGGAGATGGGTGAGATGAAGTGCAATTAATATCTCTGTAATTAAGATGTCTGTAAAAGTAGAATAGTCAAAGAAGCAGAGCATCGGGAGAGGGAGATGCATTCTGAATACGATCAAAATTGCCAGTGGTACAGTATTAATTTGTCATAATAGTGAGCAAGAAATGACAATACTTCTTTAAAATGTCACACGTCCAAGTAAATATAAGAGAATTGTGGGATTGTGAGTAGAAGGATTCAACCAGGATGTCACGCACCTACAAATTAAGTGGCAAGCGTTATCATATAATATGGTAGAATGCAAATTATGTACAGACATGGAGCATTCTTCATGTAATATCTGGAAATTGACAATAAAATTGGCATTTAATACTATCAACCTTAAAGTTTAGTGTTGTTTTTTGCATTTAAACTTTAATGTCATATTACATACTAAAGTTTGTATTTAAACTTTAATGTGACATTACATACTAAAGTTTACTGTTGATTTTTGGGTGTTGAAATCACTATCCTTATCAGTAGAGAAAGATGTGAAATTTTTATTTGTAGTTCTGACATTATTATTCGTAAGTATGACATTCGTTTTCCTAAGGCTGACATGAGTTTTTGATAATAGTAGAAACAACCAAGTATGACGTAGTCATTATTGCCGCTTGTGAATCTTTGGTTTTACATTATTTTGGCTCAAATTTTGTTTAACCTGGAAATCCGCTTGTGAATCAATTTGTGTACTTTCGAAACTTATACAAGGAAAGAGGAATAATTGTCACTTCATCAGCATAAATTTGAAATGTTGAGTATCAGTTCAAGATAATTGTGAAATGTTCAGTTCATGATAAAAATAATTTGGAAGATGAAGGTTCAACGGTTCAACAGTCCATCGACATTCTTCTTTCTATGCAACAGTTCATCGGGTTCAACAATCAGATGGGAGGAAGAGGAGGTTTGGATTTTCTAATGGCGGGAGAATGGGCGGGATGGAGGTTTTGAGAATCACTACCACCAGTTCATCAAAATTTGTCTTTCAATTCAACAGTTCATCGGCCGACGGAAGGATGTCCAGATGGAGGATTGCAGAATGGGCGGGAGAAAGGGAGGGAGATGGGCAGGATAGGCTACAATAAAAGGATGGAACTTTGGGGGTTTTGGAAGAAAATAATAGTTAATGATATTTGTGTACTTGTTTTGTTTTTTATTTTGTTTTTCTTTTCTACAATTTTATTGCTTGTATTTACTTATTGAATTAAAATATAAGTTTTATTATTTTGTAAAAATACACCAAATGATGTATATATGCAAAAAAAAATACAAGCATCTATTTTTGCATGTGACATATCCATTTAGGGTATCCATGCAAATCTACTGGTAGACTTCTATATGAATTGCGCAAAACTATAAGGATGGTATTAGGCTCATTGATGAAGCAAATATAGCTTTTGGATATGTATACACTGATTAGGTAAACGTAGCTTATGAATATATTAAATATGAACTCATATTGTTTATGAATATATTACCTAAATATATGAACTCATATTTTCTATTAATATGAACTCATATTGTTTATGAATATATTACCTAAATTTTAATTAAAAAATATAACTATATATATTATTTAGTCTTATTAACTTTAATATAGTTAAAAAATAATCAATTTTAGAAACCAACATAAAATTATCCCATGCGCTACATCATTTTTATAACTTTTATTTACATTACTAAGAAAAATTTATGATACAAAAAAATTTTAAATGCTTTGACATCTTTAAAAATAATTATTATTGCAAAAAAAATAATACTAATAATTATATGATTAAAATTGCAAATAAATAATACTTATTTTTTTGATAGCAATTGTAAAGATAGTTATTGATTATAAACCCCAAGTATTATTTTCTTATAAAATCATACAAATATCATTCTTTATCTATCTTAATTTTAATACAGTTAAAAAAATGTAATCAAATGTCGTTCTTTATCTATCTTAATCTATAATGGTTGATTTAAATATTCCAATAATTTATATAACCTAGATAATTGAATTATGTTAATATAATCCACCGTATCTAATTCATATCACCAAATTTTAAAATACACACATCTTTATGATAAGATGGTCATTACAATAACCAAATATTATAAAAAAAAATTATAATAGTCTAGACCTTTTTCTTGATTGTAAATATCAAGCCTGCCAATTTTCAATCCTGTATAATTATAATGCAATGATCTTTACTTGATTTAAATAGTGGTTTGGCATGGTTTAATTAAAAAGGGATCTATACATCCAAAATTAGTGATTATAATTATTAATATCTTATAAAAATAAATATAAAAAGTCACAACAGATTTGTTTCTGGATTTTTTTCAGTTTTAGAATAATTTGACTCTCAAACTGTAAACAAATCTGTTAAGAAGGAAATTAAAAATTAAAAATATATAACTTTTTTTATTAAAATTGGAATGTCAAAAGGATGTAAAGACACATATCATATAGTGAAGGTGCATATTTTCAGAGGAACATATAATCTTAGGAGGTTCAGATTATGTAATAATATAGTGGATTGAATTTAATTATAGAAAATTTTGGACATATTTTGTTGTTGTCATTTATTATTTGGTATTTGTAGGTAGTTTATATGACATAATTGATATTAAGCTTTGTTTAATTTATTGTTATAAAATGATGGTTCATGTTCACTTGATAATATTATGGAAAACTAACTTTTTGATTCGAAAAAATAAAGCGAAACTCAAAAATTATAAATTAGTAGTTAAACGATTGCCTATATTACTTAATTAATCCACTTTTTATGTTATAAATTCTATAAATGTGGTAAAGTGAACGTGAGAGGTTTGACTGAACTAATGACATGACCAATGAAAATATATCGTGTTATAAACATATACAATCTAATTTTCTTTTGTAATATCATAAGTCTGATCAAATTTCTAAAGTCCAAGTCATGACCACTCGAATTGTCACTTGAAAAATTAAATTGTTTCTTTTTTCAATATATATATAGATTGAAATCTGATAGATAGATAGATAGGTGTCTATAATTTGACAACTAATATACAATATATGAAGTTTATATTATTTTTTTATTGATATTTAATAGTTTGTATTATTTAAAGGCTTTTTTCTAATATCAATAAATTGAAATTGAAAATTAACTCTTACTTAAAAATAAATAAAATTTAATGTAAAAAACTCGTGCAAGACACAAGTACATCAACTAGTAATAAACTAATTATGGTTAAAAAATATTTACAATATAATTCCCCCAATACTTCTATTCGATGGGCCATTCTTACGGCCTCAATTGCCCATGGACTTCTCTTTTTGTAGTTCAAACCCAAATTCGATGACGGTGATGAAAAATCTAAAATTAGATTCAGGTAGCACAATATATAACGTGAGTCGCAGATGGATGTATTAACAAAGAAGATCGAGAAATACAGACAGGCACCCATTGACATCGGCAAATTAACTTGGGGTTGTTTGTTTGTTGGAGTTAAGAAATGAGGAATGGGGTTTGAAAGGGTTGAGGAATCCAACCCAAAATTTAGTGCTTGGTGTTTAATATATTAGAATCAAATTCATTTCCCAAATCTATTCAAATCCAAGTTATTAAATCCTTTAAATTTTTGGGGTTGAAAATAAAGAAATACGGTATGAGAAAAGTTGAGAAAATAGGGCTTCAAAACATCATTCCAAAATACTAACCAAACACATAAATTCATCAATCACTTTTCAAATCCATACCTTCAATCCAATACCTCATTCCAACCCGATACCTAATTTTTACTAAACACACCCCTAATCTTTACTTCTGATGATATTAAAAGTCTACAACCAAATACTAGTACAATATAAGCACACAAAATGCAGAGGTCCAGTATGACTTAAATCTGAGTTATAATTTATAGGATTTCGTTGGTTAATGCTCCTTTTATTTTTAGATTCTGTTGAGGTAAAATATATCCCGTAAACTTATTTTTGATCTATTCATTAATTTCTATCAGCAAGCAACAATTCAAGAGGAAAATAATAGGCTTTATCATTAAAAGTCCATTAAGAAGGAGCAATCCATTAGACAAAGTATTTAATATCAAAAGGTACCCTAATTAACCTAAGTTTCAATTAGCCTTCACTATTTTCATTCACACTCATCTCTTTCAAGAAAATCCTAACCACCATGGGTGGAATTCTCTACATATCAGATTTGAATTGAGTGTCGGAGGGGCCTTAGAGGAGATCCCAACCCTCCCTTTGACCGTTTTTCCTTGTAGATCTAGTTCAATGATCAGGTTCCAGGGAGATTTATCGTCAACAGTTCTCTTAATCTATATGGTACAAAAATATGCTACCACATTTGACGTCGTCTGTGGGAATCGATAGTGGCGGCAGATGAAGCCCTGGGACCTCCGATATGATGGAAGTGGACAGCGAGCCCGGTTCAAGGCGACTGGGGCACCAACGCGAATGGAGCGCTGTCGTAGCGCGGTCAAGGTGCAAACGGAGCGCATCAGAGTGCGAACGAAGCGCGAATAGAGCGCGGCTGGGGCACGAGCCAATGGAGCGCACAAACCAGACGGGGCACGCAACAAGCCCTACGGAGTTTGTTCAAAGAATTTGCATATTACGACGAATCAATGAGCTCAACCCAAGCACAAACATGATCTAGAGCTTAATCGCACTTGATATGCCAGAGAGTTCAGAATTGCCTCGGAAAATTTCCGCACGGCCGTGTGGTCGAGCGCACGGGCCGTGCGGTGTCTACGACCTGCCCTACAAAAAGAAAGCTCGACAAATCTCTGCACCACACGGCCGTGCGGTGGCTACGACTTAAAAAATCTAGAATTTGGCCTGACCACATGGTCGTGCGGTGGCTGCGACATGTTGCAAGCGAGGGAATTTGGCCTCAGTTATGTTGGGCTTGCGAGTGGGCCGAACGAGGTGGGCCATGGATCCCAGACCCTATCTATAATAAATTGTTTTTCGGTTTCTCAAGCCTCTACTCGCCAGCTAAGTTTTCTACCATTCCTTCTGAGTTCATGATAATCACATTTTTCGATAATTACTTTTATTGATACATGTTAATTGTTGTGAAGTGCTAAATTGCAAGTGGCCATGAGTAAGGCCATTAAATTTATTTCTATATGATTATATTTAAAGCATGGCACAAGATGCCTGAAGCAATTAGTCTACGGGCCACAGGGGCACGAGCTGCCTTTTTACTTATGTTAGCCAACGGGCAGCAGGGGCACGAGCTGTTATCTTATTCTATTAGCCTACGGGCCGCAAGGGTACACGAGCTGCCATCTTTATTATATTAGCATTCGTGCCGCAAGGACACAAGCTATCAAAACCAAGGAATCGGTTATGCACTAACAACACAGGTTGCCACGGACACACCAACACAGATTGAGGTCAACCCGAGTAGCCCAAGAGCATACATTAAGTAGCCAAGGGGTGTACACAAAACCGAGTAGTCCAGGGGCGTATATCAAGTAGCCCAAGGGTATACACAAAACCAAGTAGCCCAGGGACGTACATCAATTAGCCCAGGGGTGTACACAAAACCGAGTAGCCCATGAGCGTACATCAACTAGCCCAGGGGTGTACACAAACTAAGTAGCCCATGGGCATACATCAAGTAGCTTAGGGGTGTACAAAAAATCGAGTAGCCCAGGGGCGTACACCAAGTAGTCCAAGGGTGTACACAAATTGAGTAGCCCAGGGGCAAACATCAAGTAGCCCAGGGGTGTACACAAAACCGAGTAGCCCAATGTCATACACCAAGTAGCCTAGGGGTGTACACAAACTGAGTAGCCCAGGGGCATACATCAAGTAGCCAAGGGGTATACACAGAATCAAGTAGCCCAGAGGTGTACACACAACCAAGTAGCCTAGGGGCATAGACAAATTAGTCTATGGCATACATAAAGTAGCAGTTGAGCTTGTTGAAGCAAGAGCAAAAGGCACACAAAGAGTCGATGAAGCGCAAAAACGCATGGCTCGAAGCGGAAAAACTATTCAAATGGAGTGGTAAACTCGAAGCGATGAGTTGTTGGGGAAAATAGACGTCTGCCACAAGTAGAAATCGAGCCAAAATGGCACCCGAGATAAACAGATGAACCGCACGATCGTGCATTTTTTGCAAGTCAGATTATTCAAATATTCGACCCTCGTACGAGCCCCGAGTATTCGAGGGACATTTGTGGAGGTAAAATATATCCCTATATTTATTTTTTATCTATTCATCAATTTCTATTAGTTGCAAAGTCAAGTAGCAATTCAAGAGGAGAATAATTGGCTTTATCATTAAAAGCCCATTAAGAAGGGGAAACCCATTGAACAAGTTGGACAAGGTATTTAATATCTAAAGGTACCCAAATTAACCTAAGTTTTAATTAGCCTCCACTATTCTCATTCACTCTCTTTTCTTTCAAGAAAACCCTAACCACCATGGGTGAAATTCTCTACATATCATATCTGACTTGAGCGTCGGAGGGGCCTTAGGGGAGATCCCGGCCCTCCCTTTGATCATTTTCCCTTTCAGGACTAGTTCACTGATTAGGTTCTAGGGAGATCTATCATCTTCAGTTCTCTTAATCTATATGGTTCAAAAATATGCTACCATAGATTCTTAATTAGTTTCAATCTTGTTTACGTTAGTGCTCAATTATGGGTTCATAGTGGCGAGATGTTTGTTTCTGACTCTTCTATAGATGACGTCTCCATCTCTTCCTTCATCACTTCCCATTTCATACTTGTGTCACTTTATTTTATCTATAGTTCAACTTTACAGATGAAATTAGTGAAATATTATTTTTTACTAATAAAGGTGATATACATTGTGCAAAGTGACTTAAATTAGGAGTATGTCATATGATCTTTACATTGTACACCTTTTCTGTGCAAAGTGTAGGGATGAGCAAAATCAACCGGACCGAGGATACATCCGTCCGTTTTCGGTCGAGGAATTTTCAAAGTCGGGTTGGGAAGGTACCAATTTTTTAAAATTAATTATTTTTTTGTTTGTGAAAAACTTAGAAAATATAATTTTTATGCATATCCGTATAATTGAGTATTAATATATTACTGTATTTTGGTTTCAAAAAAAAATATATTACTGTATTTAAAAAACATGAAGTCAGTCCGAGATAAATCGGACCGAAATCAGACCATTTTTTTCAATGTTGTCCTCGATCTATAATTTTTTTTCCAAATTTAGTTTTGAACCGATTAATATATTACGATGGGCATGACCGGTTTGCTACTTACGAATTTTTTTTTGTCCTTCATATCCTTCCTCATGTTATTTTGCAAAACTAAGTATATAGGCGGTTGTTCGACTCCCGGTGCTTCCATCTACTTCCAAGTACTTACTTGTACAAAATGGCTCTAGAAAAAACCTTGGAGGGGATGCTTTTTGTACTTATCACTCGGTCTCCCAAGTTACTTTCTCTTCTCTGCCCCCGACACTTCCCCACAAAGACAAACAAGAAAGATCCAAGTAATATTCTCTTCATCTCTTTTCTTCTACTCGTTCTTCTTGGCCACAAATCTTCCGGTTTTCCACTTCACCCCTTTGAGATTTCGCGATTTCCTTAACCCCGATTTTGCGATTTCAACCACGTTCTTGGTTTAGGGTAGGACTTTTACGGGTTTATGTTCGACTTGTGCGATTTGTTGAGACATTAAGGGGGTTAGGGCTTTTGATTTTGGTTTGCTAATGTACTGTAAAATGTAGGAACTTGAAGATTCATTTAGGGAGGAGAAAGACGATGTACTAGATCAGTCCCCGGGAAATGCTCGGGTTGCGTGGCCGCCGTCCCCGAGAAATGTTCTAAACATTAACTTTTTGTTGTTGTTTCGGTACAACTACTTCTAAAGATTGTATGTTCTACGCGTGATGTCGGAAACCGAATGCAATGCACTAGTGGAAAAAAGGTTTTTTACCACGATTATTTTGCAAATGTTACCACGATTAATGAACCGTGGTAAACTTGGACGTGGTAAACATATTTACCACGGTTGCATATTTACCACGGTTGTTGAACCGTGGTAAATGGGACAACCGTGGTAAAAATGTAACAATTGAATAGGTGAATAAACCGTAGTAGAATTGTACAACCGTGGTAAATTGATCATGGTAATTAATTTTTGAACCGTGGTAAAATTGTATAATCGCAGTAAAATTGAATCATAGTACATTTGATCGAATCGTGGTAAATCGTTACAATTCCATAAACCGAGGTAAATGTGCACATCTTTTGATACCTAATTTATAATATTTATTATATCATACACACAATTATCATTTATCAAAATGGATCGATCAAATAATGTGCACATTTACCTCACAAGCAAAATTTGGAGCCACACTTCTACACTTGAAATTATGGGGCGCACTTATTGTTACCTCATAGGCTTCAGAATCTCAACTCAAAGTCTTTCCACCTACCCCCTTGAATCAACACTAAAATAATGTAAATTTTCACTCAACAAGGAAGAAGATATATCTCATACAAGGTTAATTCTAAATACAACTAATTCACATCACATTATACTCCATTAATTAGGTAATTCTGGAGATATGAGCAAGTTCTTTGCGTTCATCCATGATTAAGATGGCAACGTGCATTGACAGCAACTTCTCAAGAGTAATTTTATCAACATCTGACTTAACCACGATCTCAACACACTGTATGTGCAATCATTCACTAAACACTCTTGCACAGGTCTGCAACAGATAGAAAGGTCAAAAGATCAGTAGCCGTCTCTACAAGTACAAACAAACATTTACAATAAACGTTTACAATTATCTAAGAGCAAAAAGTACATGGATATTCAGTACACTTACAAAACTTAAAATTTCCAACGAAATAAGTCAACAATCACATGACTCAATATCCATAGCTCAAGTACGAGAGATTCCCCAATAAGAAGTATTAATGAATCTCAATTTTCCAATTAGTCAAACAAGGAAGCTTAATTAAGAACATGAAATTGCTAAAAAAAATATTCAAAACATGCCTGGTAGAGGGAGACTAACTCATTGATATGAAAGGTGAGGGACAAGTTCAAATGAAGCAACATATATAAATGCAACTAATATCCCATTAAACTACAGACATAGGTCAACTAGTCAAAGACCATACTTAAATGTAAATGCAACTAGACCTTTCAATGCTGAAAAGATTTAAGTAGAATTGCCCGCACAAATATCCCATTAAACTTCTTAAATGACTTTGTATTTTGCAAATGTCAATGTTTTAATAGGATCCTCTTTCATCTACTCCTAAGGTGCGGTTTATAGTCCTCTAAGCACATATATGCTGCAATTTTGTTGATGTCCATGTTTTGAGCTATGGAGTACAAGGACACCTAGCATTAAGATAATGTAGCAAACACTATCAAAAAGATATACCTGAAAATAAATAAATGCATACATGCGATGCTATATTCTAAAGAAAAAGTGTATCATTCCATTCATCAACATTTCAAAGCATAAATGTTTTTCAAGATAAAAAGTTATCCATACCTAGAGACAAGTAAATCTTGAATGGGGGCTTGAACGGTTGAATCTCGTAGAAGAAATATAGACCATATAGGCCACCCAATCTATGTGACAAGCTAGCTTGAACGGTTCATGATCACTTGTGGAGAACATGTCTATGAAACATATAAATAGTACTATAAATATAATAGCATGAAGTGGCAATATGTTATCACAAATATATGAAAAAATCATGAAAGAAAAGGACTACACAGCAGAAACCTAAGAGTTCTACTGCTCTTACCTAAGAAACATATATAAAGTACTATAAAAATAATATCAAACAAATGAAATTAGAAGAAAGAGGAACATAATTCCACACTAGCTACTAGCTCATATAGGGGGACAAGGGTAGCACAAAACCTCGGAAAATGATGGTCTTGGAGAATGGGAGTCACAAGATAGCCGATATGTAAACCATGATGCTGGATCTGGATTCACTTCAAAGATCAACAACAAGAAGTCATGTAATGTTGATAACTTGGCGGTGGAGAAGCTAAGACAACAAAACTCCAACCCCAACGAAGCTAAGAGCTCAAACCGGTTCACAGCTACGTGTTGGAGATACTCTGAGGTTCAGGACTCCTTCTCAGTGATCTTAATTCCACATTCTCCACCTTCCAACTTCACGAATCGAGTCATCTAATCAACCTGGAGCTCTTCTTCGTGACAGAATAGACTGAACCAAATAGGGGGTTTTTTGTATAACAGCTTCCTCAGGAAATTAGACAGAAAGCTCATATTCGACGGTGTGAACGATATTCTTGCATTGAAGTTGGCATATGCAATACCGCATGTTGAGCCGTGGCTGAGCTCATGGAATCTGGCTAAGAAAAACCCTAAATGCACAAAAGCTTTTGAGAGAGCTGTTTGAGGAAATAGAGCTCCTCCAGGCAAGCGAAAGGCAAGAAATTATCTTGTGGGAGGTATTTATGTACAATATCATTCAACAAAAAATACACAACAATCTGGCCCCAGAAGCACAACAATCTCAAATTGGATGCAGAAGCAGCACAACAGTCTAAAATTAGATAGCACTAGCGGTATAACAATCTAAAATTAGGGCCTAGCAGATCAACCTCAAACCATTGATAGCACTAACATCACAACAATCTGACACAAAGGCTGAAATTTACTATACCTCAAAGGCTGAAATTTGCACAACTACTCTACTCAGCGACAGCAATCAATACTAGTGCACCACCTCGTCTGCTCGTCGTCCTACGCGGTGCTTGCCATCCTCGCCTCGTCTGCAAGACGTCGTCCTCGCCTTGTTCGCACGCCATCGTCCTCGCCTCGTCCAACCTATTGCAAAATGCAGGGGACAGTTGCGGGTTGTGGGAATGCTGAGTTGAGGAAGAGAAGAGAGAAGGGCAAAGAAGAAGAGGGGGGCGGGCTAGGTTTGAGTTAATTTAGGTTTCACTGAAAAAAATAGGGGTAAAAGAAATTGTAAAATTTTACCACGGTTGTATAAAGAACCGAGGTAATAGTTCCAAACATTCTCATTTATCACGGAAAGATATGGACCCGTGGTCAAAGTAATTGTAAAAATTACCACGGTTGTTTAAAGAACTGGGGTAATAGTGTCAAATATTCTCATTTACCACGAAAAAATATGGAACCGTGGTAAAAGTAATTGTAAAATTACCACGGTTGTTTAAAGAACCGGGGTAATAATGCCATACATTCTCATTTACCACGAAAAAATACAGAACCGTGATAAAAGTAATTGTAAAGTTACCACGATTGTTTAAAGAACCGGGGTAATAATGCCATACATTCTCATTTACCACAAAAAAATACGGAACCGTGGTAAAAGTAATTGTAAAATTACCACGGTTGTGTAAAGAACCGGGGTAATAATGCCATACATTCTCATTTACCACGAAAAAATACGGCACCGTGGTAAAAGTAATTGTAAAATTACCACGGTTGTGTAAAGAACCGGGGTAATAATGCCATACATTCTCATTTACCACGAAAAAATACAAACCGTGGTAAAAATAATTGTAAAATTACCACGGTTGTTTAAAGAACCGGGGTAATAATGCCATACATTCTCATTTACCACGAAAAATACGAAACCGTGATAAAATCAACCGTAGCCAATTATTTAGTTTGCTTATAATCTTAATATGTTTTTTTCACTCGTATATGATCTATGCAAGAATTAGTGATGTCAGAAATTAATTCTTATAAAGATGTAATGGCTACACATATAGTTTCGTAATTTTTAACATAGAGAATGTACAAAATCATAGCCTTTAACAAGTGAAACCCATAACATTTTGATATTCCATCATGGTCTTGGGAAGAAACAAAGTGAAATCATGTTCGAGTGCTCAAAGTGGGACATGTCCTATTTTTTTCTCTAATCTATTTCAAATCATATGCATCGATAATCATTTAACATCAACATAGCACTTAATATAACATAATAGATACACCCTCCCGCCTTTCGGCGAGATATTTACCATCATTTTCTTTTCATTGAAAAATGAAGTCTCGATCGATAAACACAAATCAAAGTAATTAACACTACGAATACAAGAAAGAGAAATTCTGGGCTAGTCATTATAGCGCCTCCTTCTGATCCTAGAAAACGTCCGAAAAAACCTGCTACGGAACTACCGAGCAAGGGAAAAAAGACTATAAGTAAATACATAATTTCGAGTGTGATCAAACAACAAAAAATCAAACAATGACAGAGCGGCGAGTGAACTAGGTTTTAGTCGACCGTGATAGGTCTGTCATCCTCCGAAGCAAATAGCATTTCCTATTGATTTGTCCCCTAGACTGGACTTATTCTGATTCTGAATTATCCGTCGTTACGTTGTTCCCAAGGACTAGCCGAATCGAAATAGCGAAATTCTGGGTCATCTCAATGGGTTCAAAAACCACACGTTTCTTTGGATCATCATAGCGTACTTCTACATATCCACTACATAGCAATTGTTCAACTTACAACATAGCTTAGACAAACTTAAAACACACATATGCTGAGACGTAATAGTTTAACTACCACCACACATACATTTGCTACAACTATACCACTTAACATCAAACTTTGACAAACTTAAAACATAACAGTTTAGACAAACATAAAACATAGCATCAACTACCATAAATAACATATTCATCTAGTCATCCCTTGTGCGAGCACACAACTCTATAGTTGTCGGGGTCAAAGGCCTGATGCAAAACTTCCCGTAACTTCCGCTCTCCCTTATTTTGTTCTTCCACCACTCATTGTTTTCCATAATGGCGCCAATATCAGGGTCGCAATCAAACTCACCAAAAGCTTCATGATTTTTACACATGATATAATCCCTCTTTAAAGCTAAGAATTTGTATTTCGTAGATGCATGGGTAACTTGTTTGTCGGTAGCACGATTGAAGTGTGTTGCTACTACACTCCATCTTAACGAATTGTCTACGCACACTTCAAGAAACTGATTAGCACACACGTCAAGCAAAACACATGTGTCAACATCTATCCATGTCATATCTGCCATCATGTACGAAAAAATGAAACCAAGAATTGAGCTATTGTTTTCCAACAATGTCCTAATTTTATATTTGCACACATGAGGCAAAAATTTCCAATTAGCTGCCACTAAAGATAACAACATGTAATCCTCTACCTAATTCATAGATAAACAACTTCAAACTTATGTAATCCTCTACCTAATTCACAGATAAACAACTTGTAATATTCTAGTTTAGAAAGAATTATGTTGACGAATGCTTATAAGAGCATATAAACTTTTTGTAAGTTATAATCATTAAGTTGGTTGTGACGAATGAATTCTCCTTTAAACTCCAATTCTATTCACCAGATGTATGATCAACTTCTTTCGAGTAGTGACAAGTGCTTAGTACAGAGGAGCGGAGCCATGTTTGTGTACGACATGAAGAAGCGTTTTGAGGTAACACGAAACAATACAAGCAAACAATCTTCCCCTAAATTATACCATCACTCCACAAATCAATTGCGTACAATATTTTCCCCAAGCTAAATCCTAAGTCAAACACTCTACATTCTGAATTTAGTTTTCAATGAAGCAGTAGGGTTTATTCATAAGTTTTTAATTTTCAGTCTTTCAATCGAATTTCCTACAAACTTTACCTCAAACCAGTTTTTAATCATGCTCTCTTTGCAACAATTTCAAAAATAACCAAACTTTTTCATAGCTATGAACGCAAACCGAAACACGACTTGTAACACAGGAGGACGTCTTCACCGTTTTCCTCCTCAACAACAGCCCGACCAGAACAGTTTTCGACTCCTACGACCAACCTAACGATGCATGTTGTAGGATTGGGGCATAAATCGAACTCTAACAATGGGAATCAAAATTTGATTTTGGGAGGAGCATGTTCGTTTGAGTCGTCCAGTGTGAAGATCAGAGGAAGAAGACGACCTAAGTATTAGGAGAATCAGGTGATGTGCACATCACGTGCAACTTAAAACAAAACTTCATTTTTGAACATTTTGGTAATTTCACCCATTTATTTAAACTTTTTGAGGATCCATAAGTATTTTCTACTGAATATACATAACGAAAATAAATATTTAATTTCAGCATCAAATTGACTACATAATTTAACATTAGTATTAACATTAACATAAGTATCAGCATCAATATCAACACTATTTATCAACATTAATGTTAACATTAACATAAGTATCAACTTCAATATAACACTATTTACCGAACATACCCTATATGGATCGATGGAGCTTCACAAGGCAGCAGATCTAGATACCAAGCACCCACTGACATCGATTTAGCAGTTTAACTTGGGGACAAAATATCCTATTTTCTCAAATAAAAATATACAAAACTGAAGTTATTCGATTGTCGTCTGATCAATTTTGCATAATATACTCAAATTGGGACTTGAAATTATTCGTACGTGGATAATATTATCAATATATCACCGTACAACAACTTGATGTGCAATTTATTACAAAGACTGGACTCTGTCTTTAGCACAGCAGCATCGTTCCTTTGCCAATAAAAGGAAGTGCTCCAGTCCATTTTCCCGATGGCGAAAACCTCCTCCTAACTGCATAAAACTAAATTTTGATGCATCCGTTAAACATAATGGTTCTACACACATTGGATACATATTCCGGAATCACTCTGGTGAGGTGGTCTTCTTAGACCATAGGCAGATTCTCTGCTTCTCACCTATTAAAGCTGAGGCGTTGGCCGCTCTTGAGTGCCTTCGTAGGGCTATTTCGCAAGGGTTTACGCGAATAGTTCTTGAAGGAGATAATCTTTCTGTCATTAATTCCATCCGTGGAATTTGGAAAATCCCTTGGAAAATTTCTCCTATAATTATGGAAATTAGATTGTTGTTACATGGTTTGGATTATTTTCAGGTTCATCATTGCTACCGAGAGTCCAACAAAGCCGTATATTTCCTGGCTACTTCTAACATCTCCTCTACTCTTCTACGCAATGCTATTTCGGATTACCTTTTGCCGCACCATGACTGTGCACAGTTGCATCGATCTCGACTCCAATTTTTAGATTCGAGCTCTACTGTTTCTTCAGCTTATAAATCATTTGCAAAAATCATCCGTTGTGATGATTTAGGTATGTCTTCTCGTTTATAAGGATACCTTATGTTTGCCTGTATAAAAAACAACAACTTGATGTGCAATTTGTGACAGATTATCTTTAATTATGCGTTGTACTAACGGGATTGTGCACAAAGATTGGAGTTTATACATCTTGAGAAGAGTGAAGTATATCTGCTCCATAATTAGCAATACGTTTGGATCCTCCTCTTACACAATATAATGGATTTGTTTGGATTACGCATTATCTGACATTATAATGCTAAAAACTGATATTATAATGCCAAAAACGACATTATAATGCCAGTTTTTTGGCATTATAAAGCCACATAATGCGTAATCCAAACAAACGTCACACTCTAAATAAATCGACCTACCCTAATTTATTTGGGTCCAACCTTATAAAGAGTACTAGCTTAGTTCCAGTGTCAAGAACATAGTTTGGATATAATTTTATATTAATATTATTTTTAATTATAAAAAATATATTTATTTTATATTCTAAAAATATTAAATAAATAAAAAATGTATTTAACTAGTGATAATATATAATAAATTAAGATAAGTACCATAACATAAGGAAATATCTACAATTTTAAAATAATAAAGATCAATGTAATTTCATACATACGTAATATATTGAATCAAGTCTTATATCTAAAAATAAATAAATTAAAAGGAATTTGAATAAATTATGATTAATTAACTAAAAGAATTAAAAGAAAATATTTTTAAAATATCTATTATATTATATCTAATATGAAAATCATGATCAAATGTGAATAATTTATATATTATAAAGGAAATCAGGATCATATCTAAAAAAAATATATTATAATAATAAAAAATGAGATAATTTAGTGATGTGATACAATATAGAGTAGACATGTGACAAAAATGATGTAGTCCAATGTCAAAACGACAAGTGGTCTTAGCTAGGTTTTACTTTAGTATTATATAATAGATTAAAAATCAAAGCTTCAAATCAATCATAAAAATGGGTATCCTTGTAATTTTAGAAATATAAAGGTGTGACAAATTGGTTAAAAAATATGATAATACGTAGTCCCTTAACATTATTTAAATTAATTTTAATGTTGTTCCATGAACAATAAATATCTACTTAAAATTTTTGAGATATTTGAATATTATTAATTAAAGAAACATTTAAATTATCCTAGTGTATATATAATTTAGATGATATATTTATGATTAGATTGAATTTTAAATCCAAAAAAAAAATCAAAATAACAAAAATGAATTTTGATTTAGATATTTTTTCGACAAAAAAATGTAAATTTAAAAAAATGCATGAATTTGATTTGGTTTACATGTGACAATTTTAATGAGGGGGTGTTATATGATGTAGTTAGGTTCTAGTTCAGTATATATAGTAGATTTATAAATAGAAGAGATGAATTCAACCATGAGATTATGGTAGGGGAAGAGCCAAAAATCCAGAACACCAAAATTAATTATTATATCTAAATGTATAAAGAGCTAAAACTAAACTGTACCAAGGAGACAAATACCTGATCACAATTGAAATGATTTTGTTGTAAACTCTCTCGCGTCCATGGTTTTGGGAAGTCTAAAACATTGAAGAAAACGTTTATAATCAAAATATAATAATGAAAAACCTAACAGTATAATGAAAATATAATACCAAATAAAAAAAACTATCTAAAAATATAAAAATAATCTTGCTGGTTATATATAATATTCTCCCAATCTTTTCTTTCCTAATAAGTTATTCAATCGTGTTGCATAATGTTTTGTGAATACAGCTCTACCGAGCATTGAATTCTGGTGCGAAGTTTTATGCTTCAAAATCAATTCTCAATGTAGGAATATTATCATAACAAATTCAGAGTATGTGAAACTATAACAGAGACTCCTTAATAGAGGTTTGCATTTATATATTGAATTATCTTCAATCAGTCGGTCTATAAATTATAACTTGAGAATGATCTGAACGAATTACTTTATAATTTTGAGAAAAAATAGTTCTGCAATCATAAAATTTGAAATTTAGCTGAACAATGTGTTACTTGCTCTATTGTTGAATGTGTGTTGCATCCGTTTTGAAATTGTGTTTGATATGTTGGAAATCAGATTTAAGTGTCCATTTTGATCAGTACAAAATTGGATCTTGTTAATCATCCATGGGAATGTGCATTCTATAGTTCGGTAAATTTGGCTTCTTTGTATCATCAGATACTGAATACCTTATAAAAGCTAATCATGATTTTCAACTTCTGCAAATAAAGATCTAGAACCCATGGCTCCATAAGATGAAAAAAATCAAATGGCGTTCTGTCGATTATATTTCGTTGAAAAAGACAAATGTTGTTCAATCCAATTTTTTTATTTGTAATCTTTTATAATTTATTTTTAATATTCACAATTGATTTGTTATCTAGCTAATTGATTTATTTGTAATCTTCCTAATTAATTTGTATTTTAATAAGGAAATATTAGTAATAGGTTTAAGATAATTATCTTTAAGACATAGTTATATTTAATTGAAAAAAATGAAAAATAGCAAAAAAATGACATGTGGAAAATTGAATATGGGGTGCCATGTGGCATTAATTTATTTATCTTTAGTATATATATAGTAGATTTATAGGATTATATGTCACATATTCATCCGTAAACCCAATCTTCACATGTGTCAAATGGTTATTCTTCCGAATTTCTTGTTTCTTACGTATTTTTATAAAAGTCTTGTTATAATGAGTAGTACACCCTTACACATTGATCCTTGATTTCTAGAGTTTTAATTCAACCAAAAATTTACTAAAAGCACACGATATATGGATGATTGAGATGCGAAATATATTGAAAAGACAGAAGGAATAAAGTACATATAAATATAAAAAATGAACAGTTATTAATTCTATTTTATTAAAAGAATTTATTAGGAAATGATCAAATATTTGGTATATATTTCAAGGTTTAAAAATGTAAAATTATATATTCAAAGTATTTATGCAAGAAAGTAGCTTACATAAATAATTGTGTGATTCTATTCTATTTAAATTAGGAAATGTGCGATTGATTTGTATAGTATAATAAGAAAGGATCAAATATTTGGTATATATTTTGAGGATAAAAAATGAAAAATTATATCTTCAAAGTATTAATGTAAAAAAGTATATTACGAAAATAATTGTGTGATTCTTCTTTTTCGAGACTTTCCTAATCAAGGTACGAGATTTAGTATAATTTAGGACACATGTGATTTGTTTCTATCTTAATTAGAAAATGTGTGATTTGTGATTGATTTATATGGTATAATAGAAAAGGATCAAATATATGCTATATATTTTGAGATTTAAAAAATGTGAAATTGTAAAACAATGACATGTGACGAAATGATTGTGAAAGTGCCATGTGACGAGAATTTTTATGGCTTTATAGTATATATAGTAGATTTCAAGTAGTAACAATGTTTAGGTATTTTTACCTTCGACTAACCAGTTTAATCGATCCAGAATAACCGACGGCGAATGCAAATCCCTCCGAACGTCCGCACTCCATATACACCATTAGAAAGACTCGAACTTGAGACCTCAATATAGAGCGCTTAAAGAGCCCAATGCCGATGCCAGCTGGACCAACGAAGCGTTGGCTATGATATTTATGTTTTGAAAAGACGATGGAAATAATGTTTTGCCACGGTTATCAAAGGGAAATGTTTAAAATGTTGGTGCTACTGCAACGGCTACCATGACAAAAGTGAATCAGAGGATTCAGATCGACTGCTTCTTAGTTAGTTGGGCTATAAGGTGCATAGTACATAGCCGGTATATAATGGGGCAAGCTAACGAGCTAGGGGATCACGGCTTGAATCTGCCTTGTCTCGCCACTCAGCAGTCACGGATGCTACAACACGACAATCACCACATGACACTACATTAAATGAACAAATCATAATATAGATTGTATACACACTATATTCGATCATATGCAGGTTAACTATGTCGTGTTCTTATCTTCTTCTCTCTATTGTTTCATTCTGAACTTCTTTTCCATCTAAATGTGTTATAAGCTATAACATTTCTTACAACAGGGACTTGAATCACTCTTTCAGCTGTAACATTTCTAGACGTTGTTATAGCATCCAACTTGCATACATACAGGGTTTGAAACACTTGATATATAAGATCTACAACAACGGTGTTAGAAATATATCAACCCATTAAATCTGACAGTGCACAGAAAATCTCAAAGCAAGTTCTTGGACCCATCAAAGGTAATCACAATCACATGCTCATAGATGTTTGTCTCTGCCTTAGCTCACAGATGTAGTTGATTTCTCTTCCCATCCATTTCACAGTTCAATCTTCCTTTCCTTTTTACTTGTAGAAATCATTAAAAAAATCCATAAAATAGTCTTCCTAAGTAAAAAAACTATACTGGACTCAAATGATGGATCATTCAAGTTATTGTTGGAACTGAATTTTCCGGACACTTTTCCGGTGGGCTCCGGTCACCGGTTGTGCCGGATTATGGGAGCGTTGGATTTGCCTTCGCGAGCTCTACAACGAAGTGTGCTCATACGATAAATTCGGGTTCCGTTTGAATGAGAAATGAGGACTCAAAGGTGATTGGTTGCAACACCCAAATGGAGTTTGGGGTGCAATTCTACATCCCACATCGGAAATGTGGAGTAGAATTGAGTGGTTTATATACCACTAACACCCAAGCCAAGGTAAGAATTTGGTGACTATGGAGAGAAGAGTTTGACCACTCACGCGCGCCGTCCGTCCGATCCGATCCGGTCGATCGGGTCGGGTCGGGCTTGTGGGCTTGTGGAATAGGCCCAAGCAGCAGCTAAGCTTCTTTTTGGAAGCCAGCTGGGCCGTTTCGGGAATGGGCTTTTGATTTGGGCTGCAGACCAAATCCTCCGCCATCAATACCGGAGATCTTCGCAATTACTCCGGAAGATCCGTAACGTCCACCGCCACTAATGCAGAAGATCTGCAACGGTCACCACGTGATCCTCCATGAATGCAGAAGATCTGCAACGGCTCCTCTTCCAAGCTCTATATAAGAGCGAGCGTCCTCTCATTCAGAACACACTCATCGAACACAGCTATCCTCCTCCCTCCTCTCTGTTTTCCGAAAAAATCGAGTCTGAGAGTGCTCCACAGAAACGGTTCGTAGCCTTCGGTCCTTTGGTTGCGCAAGTCCGAAGTTGTTCAAACAGTTGTATCCTGGGATTCGGAACGCCATCAACCATCGCAATACGGGGCGTTTTCAGAATTAAGGAGAGAGATATCGTTCTCGACTTTGCTTCGTAATTCTGTTCGGTATAATTTCGTTTCGTTATTGCACACTTTCTTATTGTAGTTTACATTTCGTATATGCGTTCCAATAGTTATATAAGCAAGTAGTTCCAAATGAAAAAAAAATAGATAGATATATATTCCCCTATATAGTTATATAAGCAGGAAGCAGTTACTGTTTTCTGTAACTTTTCCCTCCCCCTTCCTCTTTTTATACCCAATCCAAGCACTATACTTTCTCAGCGCTTTGAAGGTCTCTTTTTGAACTTCCAAAGCCATGTCTTCTTCCAGAAGGACAATGCCTTTACTCTTTCCCCTTTCTTCATCATTTCTGTGCTTATTTCTCATTTCCTTTGCTCCTCTTCTATGCTCAGCTAAACCCACAAACAACAACTCTTCTTCAAATGTCCCAACCAAGATAGGAAATGGGTACCATTTAATCTCCCTTGAAGAAGCCCCTAATGGTGGAATTGTGGGCTACTTACAAGTCAAGAACAAGAACAAAATCTATGGCTCTGATCTCCCTTACTTGAGACTCTATGTGAAGTAAGTATACAAAATCCAGATTTCTGCAGCCTCCAAAGATTTTCACCTTTGGAAACCCTTTTATTCATTCTTATGTATGTGGGTAATTTTTCAGGCATGAAACAGAGGAAAGATTGAGGGTTCACATTACAGATTCAGACAAATCCAGATGGGAAGTCCCATACAATTTTCTGCCAAGAAAAGAGGCTCCACCATTGAAGCAATCCTTAGGAAGATCAAGAAAGATTCCACTCTTTACCTCCAAACTTTCAGGCGATGAGCTGATCTTCAGCTACACCTCAGACCCATTCACTTTCTCTGTCAAAAGGAAGTCAAATGGGCGAACCCTTTTTGACACAACCTCAAATGAACAAGACCCATATAACAGTTTGGTTTTCAAGGATCAGTATCTTGAAATATCCACAAAACTGCCCTCTGATGCCTCCCTTTATGGGCTTGGGGAGAGCACACAGCCTCATGGGATTAAGCTTTACCCTAGTGACCCTTACACTCTTTGGACAACTGATGCTTCTGCCATCAACCTCAACACTGATCTTTATGGGTCCCACCCCTTTTACATGGATCTTAGGAGTTCTACTGTTGAATAGCAATGGGACGGATGTGTTCTATAAGGGGAGTTCATTGACATACAAAGTTATTGGAGGTGTCTTTGATTTCTACTTCTTTGCAGGGCCCTCTCCTCTTGATGTTGTTGATCAGTACACCAGCTTGATTGGAAGGCTTGCTCCTATGCCTTACTGGGCTTTTGGTAATTCATTCTCACCCTTTTTCAATCTCTTTATGAGGATTTTAGTTCATGAACTTTTGTCTTTTATCTTATTTAATTTTTGTGTTTTGTTTGAGGTGGGTTCACTGTTGGTTCATGCTATCAGTCTCTACTCTCTACTCTCTAGTAAAGGAGAGCTTTAAGCACTTTCTTATTATTTGCCTAATCTGGAAGGAATATATGGATGGTTAATTGTAGTATAATATGCTTGCATTGTTTATTCTGAAATGTTAATATGGGGTGAGAATTGGGATGTATGTCCTGTTGCTTTAGTAAAGGACAACTTGAGTCATGTCCTGTTGATCAGTACACTTTTGTAAGTAGTGCTTAGATATGTGATGATTTGGTTTGGTCAGGATTTATTTGTTCTAAAACTGTGGGGTTTCTTAGGTAGAGAGAGCTTAATTAGATTGAGGGAGACAATATATTCTAAACCAACATTACCAGATTGATCTCTTCTTTTTTCTGACTTAACTTTATATTAATTATAGCATATATATAGATTTTTTTACCAAACTAGGCACTGTAGAGAAAGTTATTCTAAAAGTAAGCTCGGTATGAAACTTATTCCAAGAATAGGCTGGCTCCGTAGCTTTGGGCTAAGTCGCTGAAGAGAGCAGCGACTCAAAAAAAAAAAAAAACACGTCCTGAACAACGACTTTCACCAAAGCGGATGTGGTTGTTTAAAAACTTAAAAAAAGGAATTAGTCGTTGTATAGTACAACGACTCATTTCTTTTTTTAATTTTTTTAATCTCCGGTTTTTTACGTACATAAAATAAAACTAAAAAGGTATGAGTCGCTGTACCGTACAACGACTCAAACATATTTTATTTTTTCCTCCCCCGATTTAATTTCGTATATAAAAAATAAAATAAAAAATGGACTAAGTCGATGTATGATATTGCGACTAAATCAAGTAGAGCCTTTCATCAGAACAACGACTGATGAGTTTATAGAAAAAATTATTCTCAACACAACGATTTTTTTTATAACCCTAAGCTCATTATGCATCACATCATATAGCGGTTCATTTTTTTAGAAAAGAAAATGGATTTGCTACTGTAGTAATATGGCAGAAGAATATCACAAGAATATGGGCAGGAATATATCAGTGAATATTACAAAGATGGACTTGACTAGGCGTAATGAAAAGAGAGTCGTCGTTCAGTCCTTCGCCTCTCCAGAGAGTCGCCGTCCAGTCCTTCTCCTCTCCAGAGAGTCGCCGTTCGGTGCTTTGCTTCTCCCTCTTGAAATCGTTTGACCAATCGGAGACTTACCTGCTTCATTTAAAATTTTCAAAATCTGCATTCATATGTTTATCTGGTCTTCTATTGATCTTCTAATGCATTTATATCCTCCTCACCGCCCTCTTCACCAACCCTTTACCCTATGCTCCCTTCTCCCTTAATTAAACTCTCTTCTCCCTCAACTTTCCCTTCTTCATTAAACCCTCTTCAACCACCTCCGCCGGCCCTCAACTTTCCCTTCTTCATTAAACCCTCTTCAACCACCTCTGTCGGCGAGCCTTAAGAAGCCACAAGCACCTATGCTGACGCCGACGTTGACTCTCCTCCAGCGCTGGTTAGTCTCCTACTCCATTTTTTTTTACCATTTTGAGAGTTAGTTGGTATCATCAATCATATATATAAAGCTTCTTATTAACATTATATGGAATTTGGTCAATAATTTTAGTTGAGATGTCAATTTGTGGGTTCTGTACGAGCTGTATTATATATCCCTGTGTAACCCTCTGTTGTGTTGTAAAAAATATTATGATTATGATTTTGGTTGGCTCATCAAAAATAATAAAAGCCAACATTTGAAATTTAATTAATCCCTCGTTGTTAGGATTTTGTTAGGATTAGAAAAGATTTGCTCCCAATTTTGATTTGAAATGTAATCACCCGATTTTATTAGAGTATAATTTTGATTTGGTGGTAACTCTCTTTGTTGTTTATATATATAGTGATTTTGGGTGTTGGGTTGAATAGTTATTTTTAATGTTATTTATTTAATTTATATATGTATAGTATGGTTTTAGGTTGAGAAAGAATAATATGGTTTTGAGGTTTAAAGATTAAAAAAGAATAGAAATTGGAGGCTTATTTTTGAAAATAAGGGTTGAGAAGACTTTTTTTTTGGTAAAGAAGACAATTATTTTTGTTGAAGAAGAAATTTATTTTTGGTAAAGAAGACATTTTTTCGAGTAAAAATACAAGAAAATAAATCGACTAAATACATAGAGATGAATAGTTTTTATTTTAGTTCATTTATAAATATATAGAGATGTGATATATGACTAAATACCCTTCACTATCTATGCTCTATCTATGAACTAAAAAAATAGGTTATAGAAATTGGGTAACATATGGCTAAATGTTGGAGAGAAGATAGGATACCATTTAAGACATGATCTAGCTAGTATCATATTTTGAAAAATACCCTTCACTATCTATGCTCTATCAATATTCTATTTGTCTACAATTTGGAGAGTCTATGAATAGTTTTTATTTGCTTTTTAATATTGATAAATAGTATCATGTTTTTTCATGATATAATAATGTTATTATGCTTAGCTTTAAAATATAGAATAATATGAAATTATATGAATAATATAAAGTTATTATAAACTAGTATTTGTTTTCTCATATTTCTAATATAGACATGGATGATGATGGCAACTATCCTTGGGGGAACGGGGTAAGCTCGTTCACAAGATTACTTACAGATGTTGAATATGGTGAAGAGACCCATATGTCGAATTTTGCACCGTATGATGCCAGCGGATCTCATTTGCTTGGAGTTCCAAATCATATGCAGTCGGTAGGGGCCACGACAAGCCATCAAGAGGGAGGCGACGATGTAATAAATGATAATATTTACATCGATGAGTATGGTATTGATCACGAGGATGACATGGATCAATCTTCGGACGATGGTGATGCGAACGAAGTTGATGTAGCAGCGGCTCATATGGCTAGAGAGGCAGCAACTATCAGCCCAAGTTGGAACATAATTGGAGAACCCGACCCGCAAATGATGGACTCATGGCAAACATGGAATGCAAGAAATCCATTCCCAGTCGAGGGTGAATTTGCTCCTGGTCAACATTTCAATTCGCTTCAAGAGTTGAAAAGAAAAATCGCAATTTATTCTGCATCGAGGGGAAATGAGTATAAGGTGGAAAAATCAAGAGACCGATGGTATACAGTTGTTTGCGTGGAGAAAGATCGAGGATGCACATGGAGATTATCAGCTCATAAGATCACTAAGCATCTTGACATGTGGACAATAAGCACGTACAAAGGTCCCCACATCCCCAATTGTGTGAGAGATGTCATGCATATGGATAATCGTAACATCAATGAAAAGTTCATCTCTCAAGAGATTGTTTCTCTTATCCGCGTGGACAAAGCATTGAAACCTAGGGCCATCATGCAAGTAATACAAGATGTGTACAGTGTGAACATTACGTACAAAAGAGCATGGGGTGCAAAACAAAAAGCTATAGCTTCATTTTTTGGGGATTGGGACGAATCATATGCTCAGTTGCCTCGCTTAATGGCTGCGCTTGAACAATTCAACCCTGGTACCGTGGTTGAATGGTGTACGACACCAAGTGTTGATGGCAGTGAGCAAGTCTTCCAGTGTGTTTTTTTGTCGTTTGGGCCATGTATTGCGGGTTTCCAACATTGTCGGCCTTTTATTACAATTGACGGCACTCACATGTATGGCAAGTATAAAGGAACTCTGCTAATAGAAATGGATGTTGATGCAAATCAACAAATATTTCCCCTTGCTTTTGCCATCGTTGAGATTGAAAATGGCTCGAGTTGGCCTTGGTTCATGGAGTTAATTGGTTGTCGTGTAACACAACGATATGGTTTGTGCGTTATTTCAGACATACATGCAGGTATCATGAAGGCCATGAGAGAACTCCCACGGTGGAAAGAGCCGAATGCATTTCACAGGTTGTGCGTCTGCCATGTAGTTTCAAACTTTAATTCTCGCTTCAAAGATAAACATTTGAAGAGATTAGTTGGTTCAACCGCGTATAAACATGAAGAGGCCTAGTTCGTGAGTGGGTTTGAGGCCATTGGAAAGAAAAACCCAGAGGCACGTGATTATATGGAACAAATTGGAAAGGATAAATGGTTTTTATCTCATGATGGCGGTTTTAGGTATAGAGTGATGACATCCAACATGTCTGAGTGTTTCAATGGAGTGATGAAGGGTGCCAGATCTCTACATATCGCTGGTCTTGTGCAATTAACTTTTTACAAGATTAACGCGTACTTTGTAGAACGGCGTGGTATGGCATACGCAAGAAGTGTAGTAGGCCATCAATATTCCGAGAAAGTAGAGTTGAAGCTTCAAGAGAATTTGCAAATAGCTCGTCGTGCGGAGGTGATCACGTTCAACGTATCAAGACATGTCTACGAAGTGCATGTTCCACCGATTCGGGAATACGGCAGTCGCTTACAATATGTGGTAAATTTGAGTGAAAGGACATGCAATTGTCAAAGATGGAAGAATTTGAAGGTTCCTTGTCCTCACGTCTTAGCAGTGTGTCGGGCTAACAGCTTCTCATATGATGCATATGTTGATCGTTTCTACACTACAAAGACACACTTGATGACATACCAGATGTCTTTTTATCCAGTCGGGGATAAGGTAGATTGGCCGGTGATTGAGGGACCTCCATTGAAACCAGATCCGACAAAGCTTCGAGATGTTGGTAGATCTGGTAGATGACAAACAACTCGATACAAAAATAAGATGGACTTCAGTGTTCCGGGGAAAAAATGTTGTAGTGTATGTGGACAAGAGGGACACAATAAGAGGTCTTGTGCATCACGACCTGAGATTTCTGGTCAATAGGATTAGTTTGCTTTTTTATCATGTTGGTTGTATTAATGTAGCATTTGTATTGATGTATGTGGACAAGATGTTGTTGTTTGTATTCATGTATCGTTTGTATTAATGTATCATTTCTATTAGATGTTGTTTAGCGTGGTTTATGTAATGAACATTGCAGGATCATTTTCAGTTTGATATGTTATTTTGTTGCACCTATCACCATTTTTTTTGTACTTGCAAAGCCAATACATTGACTACGACATGGAGATTGTCCCGGGTCCATTGTCATCTGATGTGCTCTCTAGACAACACGAGCACAGGTCGACTGATGTGTGGGCAAAGGCAGATTATGTAAGTGTAAATTTGTTAGATATTTATTGATTGTGCATCTTGTTCACATTTACTTATATATACTAGTAAAGTTTGTGTTTATGTGCAGACAATGTTAGCTCTGACACCCAAACAACACCTTCGGGGGTGGTTTCCGCCTCATGAAAGAGTGTTAGACTATGTTCGCCGTGTTAGGTTTTATTGTATACATCGTCTTAGATCTATACATTTTACGATGGATATGGACCCTATTACAGCATTGGTTAAGAGATGGAGACCTGAGACCCACACATTTCACTTGGCTGTGGGTGAGGCGACGATTACACTGCAAGACGTTGTAGTGTTGTTGGGACTACGTGTGGATGGACCCGTAGTGACAGGCACTGCAACTTATGATTGGCCATTCACAATTCAATCTCTCCTTGGTAAATATGATGAGAAAAAGTTAAAAGGCTCATCTTTGAAAATCTCATGGATACGAGACAATTTTTGACACTTGCCGGAAGATGCAGATGAGGAGACAGTGAAATGTTATGCTAGGGCATACATACTTTTGATCATGGGTGGAGTGTTGTTCCCTGATGCCAGTGGGGGAGGTTTACAAGTACTCTATTTGCCATTGTTGGCGGACTTGGAGGTTGCTGGAAATTACAATTGGGGAAGTGCTACTTTGGCATATCTCTATCGACAATTATGCAGAGCAGCAGGAAGAAACAAATATGAAATTGGAGGATCCATAATCTTACTACAGGTATATAATGAAGTTGAATATAAGTTATAATTGTTAGATAGTGTACTCATTAATATCATTAATGATAGGATGTTTGCTAAGACAAGTCGGTTGGCCGGTTCACAACCTCCTCCATTTGGTGATCAGTTTCAACCTGGTCAGGATTCACTAGCTTTGAGGTAACACCCCTTACCTATATTCTTTTGTCAATGTCCTAAAAGTTGCTTATCAATTTCCTTTCATTTTAGGTGGTTGGGGTGTACATATTCATATGGGGATACACCCCATAGCCTAACATACTATCGAGATGTATTGGATATGCAACGAGGTGATCAGGTTAGAACAATTGTTCTCATACGAAAGAATATATTGAAAAGCTGTAAATTATTTACTTTATTCTAATGTGGTATTTTTTTTCTCTAGTTTATGTGGGTACCCTATGAGGATGATGTATTGGCAAGACTTTCTGACATTTGTTGCTCGGGATCTAATGTGTGGATGACCCAAGCCCCTTTGATATGCTTTGACATAGTAGAGTGGCATTGACCCGAGCGTGTGATGCGGCAATTTGGATATCCACAACATGTCGGGGGTTATGATAACTATCCACAATTGCATAATGTGGATAGAAGATGGAAGCATCAGCAAGACTGGGCCACATATCATTCAAAATTTATAGAAGTATGGAACAGACGTGCAAACCTAATAGTTGTTTCTCCTATAAATGACCATGACCTCTCAAGAGTTGAGCAAGAATACATGTATTGGTATAAAACTATTACACATCTATTCATCAGCCCCCACACTCATACAACGACAGGGAAATACCAACCATTGGCTCCAGACTTGTACATGATGGTGAGTATGTTTACAATAGATCCTTTTAAACTACTTACTTATAATTGATACTAACACATTTAGTTTATTTTGATTTTTTTAAGGGACAATATGTGTCTACTCAAGGGAATGATGTGCTTAATCGAATGTCTGTCGACCAATCCTTCTTCTGGCGCCATCAAAATACGAGTGGAGCATCATTCAGTTTGGATTTCTGAGGCCGTCTACGCACCCATCGTCGTCTATGCCGCATCTGTATATGCCGCCACAACCGCCTATGTCGTCGTCGCCTCCACCCCGTATGTCCTCGCCGCTGTCACTGCCTATGTCGTCAGCACCATCGCTGACACATATGTCCCCATATTCAGCATTTTCAGAGTTTGGTGGTTCTTCATTTACAGCTCCGTACCCTTATTCAGGATTTTATGGGTTTGCTGGTTCTTCACTATTTTCAAGCGCCCCGAACTTATTTACTTCAACCAACGCTCCAAACGTATTCATTTCCCCCACTAGGCCGACGTCTAGAGGTAGGGCTGTTCAAAATTGGCCCGGACCGGACCGGTGAAATTCCGGTCCGGTCCAAGGTTTTCCCTTAATCCGGTTCCATTTCGGTCCGGTCCAAACCCGAAAAAAAAACCGGTCCGGATCGGATTTTTTTTAAAAAAAATGTTTTAAAAAAAATTTATATGTTTTATATGTTTTTTTGGAGATTTATATGTATTTTTTTATAGATATTTTTTTAATTTATTAAGTTAGGAGTATATATATTTTATAGATATTTTTTTATAGATTTTAAATAAGAATTTAATTTATTTTTTTTAAAATAAAGCCTGGTCCAATCTGGTCTTAGACCGGACCAGACCAGAATTGGACCGGATGAACACCCCTATCTAGAGGTGTTGTGCAAGAGCGTACTGGCTTTGATCCTTCTTTATCATGTGTGAGGGAGCCAAATGAAGATGATGAAGAGGATGAGGAGGAGGAGGAGGAGGAAGATGAAGAGGAGGAGGAGGATGAAGAGTAGTAGATGAAAAATGATGTATAAATTTGATATTTTATGAACAGCGGTGAAATTTTATGTGCTACTTTTTATAATACAATTCGTATTTTTATAAGTTCTATTTTTCATTATATAAGTTCTATTTTAATAACTTAAAACAATAACTCCAACATTTAAAAAAAAATGTCTTGTATAGAATACTACCTTAATAAAACACTATAACATTCTAAAGTCTAAATCCTAATAACAAATAACTATTAAATCATACCCTAAAATTTAATAACAAGTAATGAAAAATTAAGTATGCAGTTTAAATTCTAATAACTCGTATATATATTTATTTAAATACAATTTTTAAATTAAAAAATAAATATGTATACGTGCATACACCCACTAATGCATGTATATTATATGACCTTTTTTTTGATAGGATATTATATGATCTTAAAACAATAACAATGTATGAGTCTTTGCCTCACACAAGAGCCAATTTAAAAAAACTGCAATTTTAAACATAAAAAAGAAAGAGACGTTGTATAACACAACGACTCATACGCTTTATAACAAAGAGACGCTGTATAACACAACGACTCACAAGAGCCAATTTAAAAAACTATAATTTTAAGTCGTTGTTTCGTACAACAATTCTTTTTTTTTTTAGTTTTATTTTATTTAAGAAATTAAACAGTAGATTAAAAAAATGAAAAAGGTAATTAGTCTCTATACTATACAGCGACTCACATATTTTTCAATTTTTTTAAAAAGGGCAATTTAGCTTCGGTTAAGTCGCTGTCTGAGACGTCTTCTCATTTCAGTTGAGTCGTTGGGTACAACAGCGACTTAGGCCGAATCTACAGAAGCCAGCCTATTTTGGGAATAAGTTTATTATCGAGCCTAATTTTGTAATAACTTTATGTACAATGCCTAGTTTGGTAAAAAAAAATTCCATATATATATGGATGCATTTGATTTGTCCGCGTGTCTCTTGCACACCGTGTCAAATAAATAACAACACTAGACTCTGATTCCAATTCCAGGCTTCCACCAATGCAGATGGGGCTACCACAACCTCTCAGTAGTAGAAGACGTGGTAAAAAACTACCGAAAAGATGAGACCCCACTGGACGTAATCTAGAACGACGACGACCACATGGACTTCCATAAGGATTTGACACTGAACCAAATCAGCTACCCTCGCCCTCAGCTCCTCTCCTTCCTAGAGAAAGTCCACTCCAGGAATGAGGTCTCTAATTTCTGCTCGGGCATGTGCACTATTCTGCAGGGGAAACAATGCCCCATCGGAACCGGGCCCAGCTGGGTTTGTTCCCTGAATAGCAACAACATAAAGGACACCGAATGGGATGACCCTCCTTACATGATCAATATATGCTTTCGGGTCCCAGGCTCCGGTTGGATTCAAGACTATCGCCACTAGCGCGGTTCACTACGATGCACATAGTTTGTATGGGTTTTCGGAAGCCGTTGCAACTCACAAGGAACATGGAATGATTTGAGGTATTCGATCACTACCATGTTGAATTTTGGTATGTTTGGTGTGCCCATTGTCGGATCCGACATTTGCGGGTTCTACCCTCATCCCACCGAGGAGCTATGCAACCGGTGGATCGAGCTGGGCGCGTTTTATCCCTTCTCCGGCCAGAGACCATGCCAACTACTATAGTGAATAGTCCAAGACAAGAGTTGTACGATTGGGAGACTAAGGGAACAAATAGAATCAAGATAGTGGAAAGTGTTTCTTCATATTTTATTAGTTTAAGAGTTTAAAGAATGCCACATATATAGAGCATGTGTGTACAATGCATGGAACCATCAAGAATAGTGATAGCTGTCTAGAGTTACTATGGATTGTCTTGGACTGAGTCTGATTGGGACTCATTACGCCCCCTCGATCAAAACTCATCAAGGAAGAGTTTGGAGCGCAACAGGCTGAACCAGGCAGTAGAGACTGGCTTTATAAGTATGTCTGCAAGTTGATCTTTGGTAAATAGATAGGCAAGTCTCAAAGTTCCAGCCTTGACTCGTTCCCGGATTAAATGGTAATCAAGTTCAATATGTTTCATTCAGTGATGAAAAATGGGGTTGACTGCAAGGTATGTAGTCCCAATATTGTCACACCAGAGGAGAGAGGCAGTAGGAAGGGCAATGCCAAGTTCGGCCAAGAGGTGCTGAATCCATACAAGTTCACAGGCGGCCAAGGCAACATACCGATATTCAGCCTCAGTAGAAGATCTTGTAACTGCAGGCTGCTTTTTGGAGGACCAGGATATGAGGGAATTTCCCTAGAAGACACAGTAGGCCCTTGTAGAGCGACGATCAATCTTGTTACCGGCCAGTCATCATCACTGAAGGCTGACAATTGGAATGTGTTGGCAGAAGTAAGATAAAGCGCAAGTGATTTGGTGGAGTTTAAGTAGCGTAAAATTCGCTTGACAGCCTGGCAATGTGTAGTGCTCGGTTGATGCATAAATTGACATACACAATTCATAGCAAATGAGATGTCATGATGAGTTAAGGACAAATACTGTAGGCTGCCAGCAACACTACGATACAGTGAAGGATCAGAGAACAAGTCGCCCATGTTAGAGCTGAGATGAACAGTCATAGCCATAGGTGTACTCACCGGTTTACTATCATGCATACCAGTACCATGGAGAAGATCAGAAATGTATTTGGATTGACAGAGGTACATACCGGACTGTCATGCATACCAGTACCATGCAGAAGATCAAAAACAATATTATCGGCACAAAATTGACGGACCGTAACCAAATTACGGGAAATTGAAGGTACAAGAAGAAGGTTTTAAGATTAAAAATATGAGAGGTAGAAGAATGGAGGGTAGTGGAACAATAATGAAGGATCGGTAAGGATGATCCGTCTCCAAGAGCGACCTCCTCAGTGCCATGATAAGGATGAGAGCTGGGTGTCAGAGAAGACAAGTCCGGTGTGTATTGATTGGTGGCGCCGGTGTTGGGAATCCAATGTCCGGCGGTGGCTGGAGAGTGAGTTATAGAGATGTTGGCTTGAAAGGCGGCGGGAGCTGGGGCTTGATATGAATGATTGAAGCAGTGGTAGCAGTTGAGGGTGACATGCCCATTTTTCCCACAAACTTGGCAGGCGGCTCTCAGGTCTAGTTGACCGGTGAAGTTGAGCGGGGTTCTGCCACCGAGGAAGCCACAAGCACCTCAGCCCCTCGGATTGCAACCACCACGACCACCACGGAAGGGCGGTGCAGAGTATGAGCGCCCGGACTGGAAAGTAGAGTTTTGTTATGGGCTATTTTATGGGTACGGATTGGTTGTGAGATGAGCTTGCATTTGAGGGGTTGAAAGTAAAGCAGAGGTTTGATGATGAAGGCGGGATTCATGATTGAGCAGGTAGGAGAGGATTTGATGGGGAAAGGGTAAGGCTGCTTGAGTTGTGAGGGATGTAACAATGGATTCGTATTCTGTACCTAATCTGCGAGGAGATAGACGACGAACTCCGAATCAGGCACCGGTTGCCCAACAACAACAAAGGTGCTGGTGAGGGTTCGAGCTTTGTTAAAGTATTCTATCACCGTTTCACCCCCTTTCTTCAGTGAGGCAAGTTGGAGCCGAGTCTGGACTATGTGGGCACTGGAGCAGGCAGTGAAGAGGTCCAGGAGAAGGGACCATGCCTGAAAGGCGATGGTGCAGTCAATGACTTGGACGAGCACTAATTCGGACAAGGATGAGGTGATGATGGCCATCACTAGTTGGTCTCTTGATAGCATCCATTTCATACATGTTTAGGACATGTATTTAGGCATAAATTAGGCCATTTGCAGATGCATATTTCTCGTATTTAGTTTATTTTATAGTTTTATTGGATTTTGATGTCTACACAAGTTTCTATGGCATTTCAGGTATTTTACCGAGTTTAGCGGATTATGGACTTGGTCGCGGGCCATTAATTTAATTAAATGCACAGCCCATATTAAATGAAGAAGGAAGCCTACGTACAAATAAAAGGGCTAAAGCCCAATTGAGCTGGTCCACCGTGGAGAACAACAGGCAACAACACGTGAAGAAGCTGGAGAGATGGGGTGTGATGCAATGCTGACATCAGCCGAGCATTTGGAGATTTGCTGCCGAGTGAAATGGAGGTGGGCCGCGCGTACTTGTTGCTGAGATTGGGCCAATTTGGAGGAAGCAAGTCAATTCGTTTGTTACGGATTTGATTTGCTTATTTTGTGTTATTATTTTATTATTTTTCACCATATTTAGAATTAGGTCAAAAGCACTCTTTAGAAAAAAAAGGAGTTTTGGGGGAAGGAGTTCGTTCATTCATTCTAGAGTTTTGGAGTTTTTGCTACAAACCTATGGAGAACTAAGCCTCCTTGGCTTAGTCAGACGCTGAAGCTTTCGTTTGGATTCAGTTGTGAGATTCTTGTTCTTAATCTATTGCATGGTTTTTATCTTTCTCTTGCTTAAGTTGCTTATGATTGATATTGATAATCTCTATTTGGACGCAAATAGGGTTTGTCGTTATTGATCTATTGCTAGATCTAGATTGTTACTGGTTGAGCATATCTATTTCAGAGTAGCAACTGCATCGTACTAGTATCTGGTTGTGCTAGTCTTATGCAGAAGAGAACTGATTTACATTCTAGGATAAAAGCTGGTTGTTTTATGCTAGAATTGTATCCAACTATATTCCTATTCTTAACGCTGCTGTTAAACTGAATCTTGATAGTTTCAGGGTTGTTTAATTAGTTAGTGCTAATAGTATGTGGTTGTGCTATTAGTTATATCTGAAAAGGAATTGGAATTTCCATTGCATGAGATTTTGAATGAGTATCTAGGATCAACTTGTCATACGAATAGTGGATGTTGTTTGACTAAGTGCTTTTCCCATCACTGATTTCACAACTCTTTAGCTTGTTTACCTTTTGCATGTTTAGAACTTACAAAACTCACAAAACCCCCCTTTTGTTACGTTTGATTGACATACGAATTGCATATTTAGATAGAATTCGCCTCCCTGTGGATTCGACCTGTACTTACCTAGGACTACGGTTTAGGGTTTGTTTGGATATTTTGCATAGCAGTTTTTACACGACGAAAACCTGTTATCAAATTGGCGCCGTTGTCGGGGAGGCAATAATCTATTTTGTGTGCGATTTGTGTGTCAACTATTGTGTGGACCTATCTTACGGTCCACACCCGTGCTATTGATTTTTGTTTTTCCTTTTTGATTTTGTTACAGAGATGGATAGATTTCCCCACTTCCATCAGGAGCCGCAATATGACCCATACTCATACACATACACTCCAGGGTGGAGAGATCACCCCAATTCGAGTTATGGGCACCAACATTATCCCCCTTATGGTCATGATTATCAGGAGTTTAACCCGGGACCACAGTCGTTCTATCAGCAGGGTACTCCACCGCAGTACTACCCAACCTACGAGCATAGCCCACCAGTGTCCAATCCAGATTACTATGTCTCACAGTCTACTGCGGATTTATTCCGGACCTTGGAGAATCAGATGTGGCACAATCCAAGTCCCTCCATGTCATTGGAGGACATGGTTCGATCTCTCAATCAGAGCACGATCCAACTTGAACAACAAATGAAGTCCTATATCCAGAACACTGAGAGGCAGACAGAGCAAATGGTACAAGCAGTGAGCAGAATGGAGGACATGACGTCGGCAGAACCACTATCTCACCCAGTGGTGCACCAGGAAGAGAATGTCTTCTCGATGACCCCACAAAGTACTGAGCAGCTGCATGTCGCCCCCTTAGCTGAAAGGGAGGAACAAATTTGTGAGACGGGTGCAGAATACAACGAGATATCTGCAGAAGAGAACCCAAGACCGCGGGAGGTATACCTCGACCTCGGTTCACCCACTGAGGAGATGGGTTTTCCAAACGATATTTTAGACCGCGTTGTGCTTTCTGAAGAAGAGTATTTTTTGGGACTGGAGGAATTCATCGACCAAGAGGAGGAGAGCCGCGATCGCGAAAACGATCATGCGACGCTCGTTCCTCTCGAAAATGCCCCGGTAGCCCCCGACCCTCTCGAGGCTGCCTATGATGAGTATGTACATCTCAACCCCTCTCCACTTGTCTCGCTGCACCCCGTCACGCCCCTCCCTGAGGCAGTACAAGATACTCGAAGGCTGAAGAACGACAAAGAGCTATATGAAACCTTCAGTATCTGCGAGACAACCATTCCCTTGATCGAACTGAAAAATTGCATCCCTCGCTACACAGAGTTTTTAAGGGCGCTGGGCAATATAAAGAAGAAACCAAAGGGGAAGCATAAGAAGGAGGCCTTAATTCAGGTGACAGATTTTTACATGCTGGATACGGGGCAGGACAAACATGCAGGCCCTGAGATGTTGGGTAGGCCATTTCTGAAGATGTCAAGTGCATTCATAGATATGAACAGCGGTCCAACCATCATGAAGTACACAAGCATGGGGGAAATGCTCAACATGGAGCACACAAAGCGGCATCCCCCTGATATAGACCTCAGGAGTTCAAGTGCTAGGACAAACCCGAGTTGAAGAGGATTGAGTAGGATGTCGAGCCACGACAGTAAACAAGGCGCTTCTCGGGAGGCAACCCGATGATTAGGTAGTTTATTTCCCTTCCTTTAGTTAATTTCAATTTGATTTTATTTCTGCTTTACATTTTGTGTCGAACTAACCTGCAGGAAGCGTATCCAAGTGAAGAAGGAGAAGCGGCGACCGCCGCCATCCTTACGGCGACCACCGCCAAGGCCTCGCCAAGATAGTTGGCTATGGCATCCTGGCGGCGACCGCCGTTTAATCACGGCGATCGCCGTTTAATCACGGTGACCGCCGCAATTAAACGGCGATCGCTGCCCTCCTTACGGCGACCGCCGCACTTTCTCAGGTAAAAAAAAATAAAAAAATCTCCCAAAAAAAAAAAAAAAAATCGTTTCTCCTTTGTTTCGTTTTCTTTCTTCTTTCCTTCGCTTTCTGTTATTTTCTTTCTCCCCTCTGTCTGCCCTATCTCAGGCTTCTCAGCCGTGCCTCCATCTTCTTGCCCCCACCTTCATCTCTCTCCCTTCACATCTTCATCTCTCTCTCACCACCGCGCCTACCGCCTCCGCTGCTGCCCAGATCCGTGCCACCCTACTCCACCAGTGCCCCGTCCTGCGATGCGAGCCCACCGTCGGCGAGACGAAGACGGATCCGCGACCCACGCATCTCATTCCGGCAAGATGAAGCGACCCAGCGGCCGGCGAAACCAGTGCTGCGCACCGCGTCACCCCGACCCAAGCCAACACCATAGTTGTCCCCGTCTGCACCCAAACCTTCCGGCGACCCTCCGCCTCTGTTGCCATGTCTCCACCAAGTACTGAATTTGTGATCTATGTATTGAATTTTTGGACTGATTTTTTCTGGGCATGGTAGAACTATTTTTCTATTTGTGCATGATTAGGTTAGTTTATGCTGTTATAATTCCATAATTAGAGGTGCCGATGCTTCATGTACTCAATATTGAATATTTATCTGGTGAAGTTTTGACTTTTGATTGGCCTGCAGCTGTTCCAATTTTGAAGAATTAGTTTGGTTGCTTCTGTTTTGTAGACCATTGAATTTGGAGTGGGTTTGACCTATATTAGTGAGATATCTAGTTGGTCGAATGGTCGTTGTGCTTATTTACTGATGGTTTTATCTCAAAACCTTTATTGTGCTATTTTTGCTATCTCTTTGGTGTGTTTCCTCTTTCAGATTTTGGACAGGTCTTCTCTAAATGATATAGTGCTGAACTTTTGGACCTTCTCGAATGCACCAAGGAGGCAATCGCAGCTCTTTTACCATGAAGCCGCCTGAATGCCTGACTTGTTTGGTGAGTTTCGTTTCCTCTTTCTTCTATGTCTACATTGGGGACAATGTAGAATTTAAGCTTGGGGGAGGAATTCACATGTAGACTTGCATGTTCATATTAGTTCATCCTAGATTTAGTTGCATTTTTATTTGATTTTTCTTTGTTTTTGCATTTGTTTGCATCTCTAGGTTATTGTTAGTTTCCCTTAAGTTCATTTTGCATTGCATTGTCACATTATGGATGCTTGATATGATGCCATGTTTAATCTTTTGTGGGTTCTTTTGATGGTATATGATTCATGAATCTTCTTAATATGTTTTGACTGTTAAAGTTGCAATTACATTATGAGCATGATATGATTATTCAAACTTATGACAATGGACTTGAGATGTGGACTTAGATTAAGATGTGTTAGGACCAATACTCTAGACAAAAATGTCCTAGTGAGCTTGTTAGCCTTTCTTGGACTACAATTGCATAAGTCCTCTAATTTTCTTGTGTGAATCTCCTTGTCTATTATCTCTAGAACTTGCATGAATACCTCTTCGAGGCTGTATTTTAAGACTTTTATGCATGACATTTTGATTGAGACATTGTCTTTCTTTGTGAGCCCATATTTTCCTTGACTACCTTTTACATATTTTCCCTTTGCTTGATGCCAATCTGAGCCTTAAAGCCCTTTCTTTGGAAGCTCCACAAAAGCAATCCGAGCCTATATTTATCTTACTCATCCAGGGAATTGAAATGGATTTTGCTAGTGTGGAAATGAGCTAAGCTTGGGGGAATTGCATAATATGCATATGCTATTGGTTGATGGTTTGTATGTGGATTGTAGAGATCTCGTCATTCTGATTATTATGTTGTTTCCTTCTTCTTATAAAAAAAAAAAAAAATTTAAAAGAAGAAGGAAAAATGTTAAGAATGAGAAGTTGTAATGTGAATTGAGGTGTTGTGCTGAATTTATAAGTATTTAAGTTTGGTATTATTCTTTGTGAAATTCTTTTCCCTGGATTAGCACCACATGGCCTAAATATCTCCATGCCCTTTGATTTTACCTTGGCCCCATTACAACCTTATATGCATGTCTCTTGATTGTGTTATGTGTATAGTCTCTAGCAGTGGAGATCTAGATATTGATGCAAGCTTATGGTAGTTAACATTCAAGGGTGATAATTGAGAGAAACACATACCTGAAACACATGAGCGGAGTGACTTTATTATCTTAGTGAGGTCTAGAGTGGAGGAACTAATTACATTCTTGTCTTTGATTGAGAAGCATGCTATGACAGGACTTGTCATTTGTTTGGGTTTTCATGGTCATTGCTCATTTGTTCTTGGATTGAAACAGCCGTTACATATTTTGTGGACTCATTAGTTATGTACTTGCTTGGGACAAACAAAGATTAAGCTTGGGGGAATTTGATAGCATCCATTTCATACATGTTTAGGACATGTATTTAGGCATAAATTAGGTCGTTTGCAGATGCATATTTCTCGTATTTAGTTTATTTTATAGTTTTATTGGATTTCGATGTCTACACAAGTTTCTATGGCATTTTAGGTATTTTACCGAGTTTAGCGGATTATGGACTTGGTCGCGGGCCATTAATTTAATTAAATGCACAGCCCATATTAAATGAAGAAGGAATCCCACATACAAATAAAAGGGATAAAGCCCAATTGAGCTGGTCCACCGTGGAGAACAACAGGCAACAACACGTGAAGAAGCTGGAGAGATGGGGTGTGATGCAATGCTGACATCAGCCGAGCATTTGGAGATTTGCTGCCGAGTGAAATGGAGGTGGGCCGCGCGTACTTGTTGCTGAGATTGGGCCAATTTGGAGGAAGCAAGTCAATTCGTTTGTTACGGATTTGATTTGCTTATTTTGTGTTATTATTTTACTGTTATTATTTTATTATTTTCACCATATTTAGAATTAGGTCAAAAGCACTCTTTAGAAAAAAAAAGGAGTTTTGGGGGAAGGAGTTCATTCGTTCATTCTAGAGTTTTGGAGTTTTTGCTACAAACCTATGGAGAACTAAGCCTCCTTGGCTTAGTCAGACGCTGAAGCTTTCGTTTGGATTCAGTTGTGAGATTCTTGTTCTTAATCTATTGCATGGTTTTTATCTTTCTCTTGCTTAAGTTGCTTATGATTGATATTGATAATCTCTATTTGGACGCAAATAGGGTTTGTCGTTATTGATCTATTGCTAGATCTAGATTGTTACTGGTTGAGCATATCTATTTCAGAGTATCAACTGCATCGTACTAGTATCTAGTTGTGCTAGTCTTATGCAGAAGAGAACTGATTTACATTCTAGGATAAAAGCTGGTTGTTTTATGCTAGAATTGTATCCAACTATATTCCTATTCTTAACGCTGCTGTTAAATTGAATCTTGATAGTTTTAGGGTTATTTAATTAGTTAGTGCTAATAGTATCTGGTTGTGCTATTAGTTATATCTGAAAAGGAATTGGAATTTCCATTGCATGAGATTTTGAATGAGTATCTAGGATCAACTTGTCATACGAATAGTGGATGTTGTTTGACTAAGTGCTTTTCCCATCACTGATTTCACAACTCTTTAGCTTGTTTACCTTTTGCATGTTTAGAACTTACAAAACTCACAAAACCCCCATTTTGTTACGTTTGATTGACATACGAATTGCATATTTAGATAGAATTCGCCTCCCTGTGGATTCGACCTGTACTTACCTAGGACTACGGTTTAGGGTTTGTTTGGATATTTTGCATAGCAGTTTTTACACGACGAAAACATGTTATCATCTCTCGAGGTCCAGTCGTCAAGTGTTGGATTGTGGCTGCCATCAGTTAATGTCGGCGGCAATGCGGGATTAGACCCATCGATGAAACGATGGAGTTTGTGTGCTTGCAGGTAAGGTAGTTTTCCATAATGGAAAATTTTCAATGGTAAGTTTGACCGTAATGAATGAGGAGAAGGAGGAGAGGGGAGGTGATGGAAGAGTGTTTGCATCTTGGATTTTCCCATTATCGGCCATGGCGTAGAGCTGGACGTTTGTCCGGTTAAGCTCTGATACCATAAGGGAACAATTAGAATCAAGATAGTGGAGAGTGTTTCTTCATATTTCATTAGTTTCAGAGTGTACAGAATGCCACATATATAGAGCATGTGTGTACAATGCAGGGAACCATCTAGAATAGTGATAGATGTCTAGGGTTACTATGGGTTGTCTTGGGCCTTCTCTTAGGCTGAGTCTGATTGGGCCTCATTATAGACGGTGGCAGATTCGGTGCGAAATGCGCTTGGTATGAGGTATAGACTGTTGCCTTACCTCTACACGTTGAGCTACGAAGCTCACACCAGCGGGGCGCCTATTGCGAGGCCACTGTCCTTCTCCTTCCCTAACTACACCGACTGGTACGGCTTGAGCACGCAATTCTTGCTTGGGAGCGGCTTGATGGTGTCCCTTGTGCTAGAGCAGGGGGGGCCACGGCTGTCAAGGCGCTCTTCCCGCCTGGAGCCTGGTATAATTAACATCTTCGGCATGACTCAAGTCGTTGTTTCGAAGGGCAATACGTGACGGTGGATGCTCCGTTACACGTCGTCAATGTCCATGTTTACGAGAACATGATTATCCCAATGCAACAAGGTGGAATGGTGTCCAAGGAAGTGAGGATGACGCCATATAGCCTTATGGGGGCGGGAAGGGCGATGCCAAGGGGGGCATTTTCGTGGAAGACGATGAGCTCCCTAATATGACACTAGGGACTTTGAGTTCCATGTAACGATTTGTGACGACAATGTGGTGAAGGTGTGGTCGGAAGTCCAAGAGGGCGGCTTTGCCTTGAGCAAGGGTTGGGTGGTTGAGAAGGTGACCGTTATGGGTTATTAGGAAGCGTGGGGCCTGTCCGAGTTGAGATCGATGGCAATGCTGTGTGGCCACTAACTCGTCGTCTCTAAAACAAGTTGAGAAATCGAGCGATGAGGATACAAGGAAGAGTATCTCAGTACAAGTTAGCGGGTTGTTGCTGCCTCTAGGGAAGAACTTCGCCATGTCATGGATGATGGGATCTTAGTGATGCCATAATGTTTTTGGAACATGTGATTTAGTTTGAGCAATTTGGTGAGTTTTTCGTTCTAGTTCTTGTCATGAAATAAAGATTATAGAAAGAAGACGGGGTGAAAGTTTGTGTTCAATTGTTAATCCTTCTTAGTTGTACCGTACTGTGTAGGTTAGTGCTATGATGTTGAAAATAGGCATCAATGTAGTCTACAATCTACATGTACTCTTGCTGCATAATAGAGGCATCAATGTAGTCTATTGTCTACACGTACTCTTGCTGCATAATAGAGACATCCAATATCTACTAAACTAATATTTTTCGGTGGAGGTAATATTTGGGTGATGCTTCTACCCTAAAAAAAATGGCGGATGCTATATACATCTTATTTTTAGCCTTTGTATACATCATTTGGTGCACCTCATGTTTTAGGGTAAAAATATCAAATCGATCTAACAAGCAATGGAACAAATGAAATTAAGAAAAATGACAAGAACAAACTTATCTCCTCTGAACAAGAAGATCACTAGGTCGAGTACTTTCATCCTTAATCGTCTGAATCTTGGACGAAGAACTTAATGAGAAATTCACACTTTGATCAATGTAAGAGAATGTATTCGTGCTTTACTCAATAAGAGTGTATTCAACGTGTTTTTTACATATGTGATCTCATGCTACTTATATTAATCACTAATTAATCGAATAAAAATCTATTGAAATCCGCGGGGGTCATTATGCAGTTTGTTAGTCGTCCGAGATTATCTCTACCGGCTCAACATCTTGTTGTTTTCCTCGTCGTCTCCGCCTCGGTCTTCAAAGTCTCTCGATTCTCGTTTGGACTACTGGGCCGATCCACTGCACTTCGAGGAAATTGTAGGCCCAGCAATTTCCCCAAAGTAAACTGGGTCGAAATAGTGGTTGAAGGGGCAGTTTACTTTCCTCTATTCTCTTTCCACACACAATCTTCCTCTGTCGATCTTCCTGCGAGTGTGGATGACGTGGAGACTTCGGATTGGACTAGTGTCTTGGCCGTATAATTGACAGTTTTACCTTCTTAAATAGACTGCCTCCCTTTCTTATCTTCCATAGCCTTCTCTTCTCTGTAAAAAACTCTCTAGCGAGGAAAGTCATGGCTTTGCCCCCTTGAGCTTCTGAGCCCGGAGGACTCTAATATGTTCTTGCCTCCGATGACAAGCCAATTGTCAAAAGGTGGCGCCTTGGGATCTAGTCTTGGGTGAGAAGTCACATTGAACGTCACAACAGTGAAGAAGATGGCGAACGCGTTGATGAACGCGTTGATGAACGTGGTGGTGAACACGGTGTTGGTGCGGTGGTAAACGCGGTGGAAGCGGTTGTTGGGGCGAACGGATAGCGTTGGCGGAAGCGATTTGATGAGGGATAGATGACTTGAAGAGACAAGTCGTTGGTGTCGTAGCGTCGACTACGGGTGTCGTAGCGTCGACTGCGGGTGTTGTAGCATCGACTGCGGTTGAAGGGAGATGCGAAGGAAGACTAGCTTGAAGGTTCAAGCGTTTGCTGTAGCGTCGGCGGCGGAGTAAAGGGGATGCGAAGATAGAGGGTTTAGACGTCCGATCAAGGGAAGGAGGATAAACACTCGACTTGAAACCTTGAATTAAATTGAACGTGAGGAAATAACAATAACAAAGGAGGCTTTAAATAGCCAAAGAACTTAGCCGAGACCTAATGGGCTTGGACCGAGACAAACCTATGGGCTAGCCCATGCAAGCATGCAAAAGGCACAAACCCAAAAATAGAAAAGACTATAAAAGGAAACTATCTAAAATACGCAATAATACCAAATATAGAAAATGTCTCGAAACTATGAAAACGACGCGTTGAATGAGTACAAACACCGCGAGGAACATCGACTAAGGGTCGATGGCCTCGCGAGTGGGTGCACGCGATGTTGGCTCTGAAGAACGCGTTGTTTCGATGCCGATGGTGGCGAGGACGACGAGTCTTGGGTTTTTGTCTGGGCTTCCTTGGCCAGCGACGACGCGTGCGACAAGTGATGCGACGATGACATAGATGGCTTTGGACCTAGACCTTGTCACTGGGCCCTCTGAGCGTAGGCTAATGGCTTCTTCCTCGTCTTGGGCCGTCATGGGAGGCAGGGTCACATCACCCTCCCCCACTTGGCTGTGAAGCGTCCCTGCTTCACCATCATCAAACTCTGGCTCAACATATGGTGTCAAGTCCGCCACGTTGAAGGACGCGTGGACTCCAAAATCTGGTGGGAGCTCGAGTTGATAGGCATTGTCCCCTATGTCCTTTATCACGCGAAAGGGGCCATCTCCACGTGGTGCCAATTTGTGCTTACGCCGCGAGGGGAACCTTTCTTTTCCCATGTGCACCCAGACGAGGTCCCCGGGCGCAAAAACGACGCGGTGTCTACCAGTGTTCTTCTGGGATGCATATTGCGCAGCCCTTCTCTCCAATTGGTCTCTGGTTCTTCGATGGAGCTCTTGTACGTGCTCAGCGCGATTGGCGGCAGAGACATGCATTGGGTCTCGCAGTGGTCGCGGTGACAAATCAAGCGGTGTCAATGGGTTCATTCCATACACCACTTCAAAAGGGGTCAACTTGGTCGACGTGTGCCTGCATCTATTGTAACAAAACTCGACAAGTGATAGTAAGTCCTCCCAACGCCTAGGGTTGGCTTTAAGCATCGTGCGGAAAAGGGCTCCTAGGGTTCGATTTGTGACCTCCGTTTGGCCATCGGTTTGGGGGTGGTAGCTAGTGAAAAATAGGAGTTTGGTTCCTAGCTTACCCCAAAGAGTTCTCCAAAAATGACCAACGAACTTAGAATCTCTATCACTCACTATTGTACGCGGGACTCCGTGAAGACGCACCACATGCTCAAAGAATAGATCGGCAATCTCACTAGCACTATGGGTTGTCTTACAAGATATAAAATGTGCCATCTTAGAAAATCTATCTACGACCACAAAAATAGAGTCTTTACCTCGTCTAGAGAGGGGCAAACCCGTGATGAAATCCATAGACAAATCTTCCCAGGGGGCACTAGGAAGGGGCAATGGGGTGTAGAGGCCGTGTGGGCTTGACCTAGCTTTGGCTCTTTGGCACGTCACACAACTTATACAAAACCTAGTCACTTGGTGGGTCATCTTAGGCCAAAAGAAATATTATCTTAACGCGGCCAAGGTCTTACTAATCCCAAAGTGTCCACGACTTTCGTGTGCTTCCTGAATCAAAAGGAGCCTAATGGAAGACCTAGGGATGCAAAGGCGACTAGCCTTGTATAAATAACCCTCAGAAAGGAAATAGGACTCAAACTCACGCGATCTCAGGCAATGCTCTAAAATAGGTGCAAGGAAAGGATCACTACCATACAATTCTTTAATCAAAGCAAAACCCAAAACTTTAGTTTGCACATGAGTCAAGAGAACATACCTTCTAGATAATGCGTCTGCGACAATGTTCTCATTTCCTTTCTTGTGGACCACGACATAAGGAAATGTCTCCAGAAATTCCACCCAACGAGCATGGCGTCGATTGAGGTGGGCTTGGCTCTTCAAATAGCTCAAGGCTGCGTGGTCGCTGTGGATGACAAATTCATGCGGCCAAAGGTAATGTTGCCATGTCTTTAGCACGCGTATGAGGGCATACAACTCTTTGTCGTAGGTGGGGTAATTTAGTGTGGCCCATGTGAGCTTCTCACTGAAATATGCAATGGGCCTCTTCTCTTGGTGTAGCACACCACCAATTCCTATGTCTGAGGCATCACACTCCACCTCGAAGTGTTTGGCGAAGTCGGGAAGCTGGAGCAATGGTGCCTAGCACAAGGCCCTCTTCAAAGCCGAGAAGGCTTTTTCGTGGGACTCAAGCCACAAGACAGTGCTTCCCTTCTTTGTCAATTCATGCAATGGCACGGCAATGGAAGAGAAGTCTCGAACAAAGCGCCTATAAAATCATGCGAGGCCTAGAAAGCTTCGCACCTGTGTCGGCGTCGACGAAGTTGGTCACTCTTTGATGGCCGCGATCTTTGCCTCATCGACGCGTAGACCATCACTACTCACGACGTAGCCCAGAAAATTTGTGGACGCGGAGCAAAAACTGCACTTGGCCAGATTTGCAAACATGCTCTCGCGTCGAAGGCATTCGAGCACAAGTCGAAGGTGATCGACATGTTCTTCTAGACTCCGTGAATACACAAGGATGTCATCGAAATAAACGACGACAAACTTGCCAAGGAATGTTCTCAAGACGTGGTTCATCACGCGCATGAAGGTGCTGGGCGCGTTTGTGAGCCCAAATGGCATGACAAGCCACTCGTAGAGCCCGTACTTTGTCTTGAATGCGGTCTTCCACTCATCACCTTCTTTCATCCTGATCTGGTGATAACCACTCTTCAAATCTATCTTGGAGAAAAGTGTGGCGCCATGAAGTTCATCAAGCATATCGTCGAGGTGTGGAATAGGATGCCTATACTTGACGGTGATCTGGTTTATCGCACGACAATCAACACACATTCTCCATGTGCCATCTTTCTTGGGCACAAGGATCATAGGCACAACACAAGGGGAGAGAGATTCCCTTACGTAGCCGCGATCCAACAACTCTTGCACTTGGCGCTGTAGCTCTTTGGTCTCTTCTGGGCCAGCTCTATATGCAGCGCGATTGGGCAAGGAAGCACCTGGTACAAGATCAATCTGGTGCTCAATGCCTCTCAGTGGAGGTAAACCTTGTGGCAACTCATCAGGAAATACATCGTCAAACGCGGCGAGCAAGGTCGCGATGACTGGCGGCACGGACGCGGTGTTCGACGACTCAAGGATGCATGGAGTGGGCACAAGTAGAAAACATGGAGCTTTTCCAGTAAAACACTTAGTGAGGTCACTGGGCCTGGCTAAAAGCACGTGTTGCTCACACTTTCCTTGCAAAGGAGTCGTCTTCGGGCAACGGCGCGGCAAACTTTGTTGATGGCGAGGTGCTTCTCGAATTCTGTGGGGCACTTGGTGTCCCAGCCGTGGCGTTGTGCGTCTTCTTGCCAGTTCCTGGAGGAGACGAAGTTTTGCCAGATTTGGAGAAGTTTTGCCTCTAGACACTCTTTTGACCTAGTGGACGCAGCCCTCTATGGCTTTCTGGCGATCATGTTCAACCTGGTCCTGCAAGATCTCATGGGGAGACATTGGATGCAAAGTGATGCGCTTCCCGTGGTAATTGAACACATAAGTGTTCAAATAGCCATCATGGAGCACGCGCATGACGAATTGCCATGGACGCCCAAGCAAGATATGGGTGGCGTCCATTGCAATGACATCACAAAGTATAGAATCACAGTATTGCCCTATGGAAAAAGAAATTAAACATTGGCGAGATACTGTGTTACCTGGACTTGAAGAAATCCATTGGAGGGCATAAGGTTGGGGATGAGGCGTCGTAGGCAACTTGAAGTGTGTGACGACCTTCTCATTCACAATATTAGCGCATGATCCTCCATCAACAATAACACTCAAGGAAGCCGTCTGGACGAGAGCTCTTGTGTGGAATAAGTTCTCGCGTTGATCGTGTAAGCTTGCTTCCTTGACTGTGAGGAGACGATGCGTCACCAAGCTCAATGGTGTGCCCGCGTGCAGAGAAGCTGGTTCACAGTCGTAGGCGTCTTCCTCTTCGTCGATGCCTTCATCGATGGCCTCTAGGGTTTGCTCCTCGTCGTCACAAGACTCATAGCCGACGGCGGTTGTGGAGAACAAAACCTTTCGAGCGTTTGGGCAATCTTTCTTATAGTGGCCTCTTCCACCACATTTGTAACACTCAACGTCGCACGCGCGATCTGTGCTCACTGGAGCCGGTCTTGGTATGTTCTGGCGTGGCGCGGTGCTTGGCGGCAGTGGCTTTGCCTTAGGGGCTTGGCTTGACGCGCCTGTGGTAGAGGCATGATCAGCTCTACTTTGTAATTCTTATCTAGGAATTGTTACTGGTGTTTAGGGTGCCATTTGTAGGGGTTTAGAGCACAACTGTGGAGTATGGAGTTGGAGTGAAGAAGTGTGGATATGGCGGTTTGGAGGAGCTAATTGAAGACATCCAGAAGACGAGGAGTAAACCACTGGAGGAGACGAAGAAGAATAGAAGAAGTGCCACACAAATGAGCAAAGAAGGCCCCAGCCGCGACCAAGGGCGAAGACACGAAGAGGCCACGGCGAAGGGCGAGACGCGGAGCAAACGAAGGCCATTTCCGCGGGCGCGGATTTCTCGCCGCGACCGCAGAAAATTCCAGAGCTGTGAAAAAGCCGAGAGAAAAAAGTTAATTTCCGCGACCGCGGATTTGGTGCCGCGACCGCGGAAGGACACGGGGGCGAGCCCGACGAGGAATTCCGAGTTTTTCTTATTTTATTATTTTCCGGTTTTTGTTTATTTTATTATTTCGAACTTTATAGTTTATTTCCTTTTAGAATACTTTCGTTATCTTTTCCCTTTAGTTTTAGGGTTAGGTTATTTAACCTAGTTTCCCATTCATTGTTCATAAATCATATTATTCATCATCGTTATTTCCATTCAGCAGTTTCCCCTTTGAAGTATTTTGTTTCCAAGAACTATGATGAGCTAAGCACCCTTTTGCTTAGTCCGACAATTGAAGCATTTTGTATGATTTGATTGTGAGGTTACAACTCTATTCCCTGTTTCTTTGGATTATATCTTTTCTCTTGAGCATATTCTTATTGATTCTTATTGATTTGACTGGTTTGGCCAACTGGTTGATATTAGTAATTGTCTATTGTTAGGGTTTGGATATTTCGGGTTGAGATTCCTTATCTGTTGTAGCATCCATGATATTCTAGGACTGGTAGGACTAGTTTATTATGAAAGAGATTTGATTATATGTTAAATACTGCGGGTCGTGGTGTTGCATGTATCCTGGTTAATTCCTATGCTTCTTGCTGCTATTGAATTAAATCTTGAAGGTTGGTAGGGATTGTTTAATAGTTAGGGTTGCTTGGACTGGTAACTAATTCAGAATAGGGACAGGAATAATCAAAGGAAGGAATAGAGATAACCTAGGACCAATCAATCATATGAAAAATGGATATTTGTTTGGCTAAGTGTTTTCCCTTAATTGATTGAAACCCTTTGCTTTTGTTTATTTGTTTACTTGTTTGCCAACAATCAACCAAAACCCCCCTTTGTTACTATTGCATGCAATCTTACATACAGAAATACAACTCCTCCCTGTGGGATTCGATCCTTGCTTGCCCAAACTACTAGTTTAGGTTTGTTTAGGATTATTTTGATTAGGCACACGACTTTAGCCTTCATCAAATTGGCGCCGTTGCCGGGGAGGCAAGTTTTGTTTTTTCTTTGTGTGTGTTTGTGTGCAAATTTTTGTGTGGACCTATCTTACGGTCCACACCCGTGCTTTTGATTTTTTTTCCTTTTTGATTTTTGATACAGAGATGCATAGATTTCCCCATTTCCGGCAGGAGCCGCAATATGACCCGTACTCCTACGCATACACTCCAGGGTGGAGAGATCACCCCAATTCGAGTTATGGGTACCAACATTACCCTCCCTATGGTCATGATTACCAGGAGTTCTACCCGGGGCCACATTCGTTCTATCAACAGGGTAATCCACAACAATACTATCCAGCCTACGAGCATAGACCACCGGTGTCCAATCCAAGCTTCTCCATGTCTACTGAAGATACGTTTCGATATCTTATGCAAAGCATCCAGAACATGGAGAATCAGACTAGGCAAACAGATCAAGCAATAAGCAGATTGGAGGCCATGGTGTCGGCGCAACCAATATCTCACCCAGTAGTACACCACAGAGAGAATGTCAATCAAGAGACGCAGTCCAGTACCCAGAACTTGGAGAGTCAGATGGAGCAAATGGTTCAAGCGGTGAGCAGAATGGAAGCCATGGCGTCAGCATCAACGCTATCTCACCCAGTAGTGCACCAGAGAGAGGATGTCTTTTTAATGACCCTGCGAAGTACTGAAGAGCTGCTTGTCGCCCCCTTAGCTGAAAGGGAACAACAAAATATTCAGGCGAGTGCAGACTATAGAGAGATGTCTACAGAAGAAAACCTCGACCGCGGTTTACTCAAGGAGTTGGGCCTTCTAGACGATATCTATGACCGCGAGGTGCTCCCTGAAGAAGATATGCCCTGGGAACTGGAGGAATTCAGCAACCACGAGGACGAGAGCCGCGACCGCAGCGTGACTACTGGCGAGGAGGGCAAAATCGGCGACAATCCACGACCGCGACAGGACACCCGCGACCGCGGAAAAATCACAGAGGAACAAAAGCACCAGGTCGAGAACAATCCGCGACCGCGGCATGAAATCCGCGACCGCGGAAAAAGAGCCGAAGACATCGACCAGGTCGACGATTTTCCGTGACCGTGGTCACCAATCCGCGACCGCGGAAATACTCCAGATGCGCCTCTTCACCCCAATGTCCCCTATGACGACTATGTGCGCCCCTACTTCCCTCCGCTCGGATCAGAAAAGCCTCATGCACCCTTTCCTGAAGCTCTGAAGGACACCAGAAATGTGGAAAACGATAAGGATTTATTTGAAACCTTCAGTTATTGCGAGGTAAACATTCCTTTGCTCAAACTAGAAAACAGCATCCCTCGCTGCAAGGAATTTTTAAAGGCGCTGTGCAAGATCAAGAAAAAGAAACCGAAGGGGAAGCACAAGAAAGAAACTGGGAGTAAAAGGGCAACTTTCTCCACGCTAGATACTGGGCAGGACAATCATACAGCCCCTGAGATGTTGGGTAGGCCATTTCTGAAGATGGAAAGCGCAATCATGGATGTAAACAGCAGTCTACCCATCATGAAGTGTAGGGGACTGGGGGTAAAGCATACAAAGAGGCATCCCCCTGATATTGACCCTATGAGTTCAGTTGATGTGGGCAACCCAAGTTGAGGTGGATGAGTAGTATGTCGAGCCACGACAATAACTAAGGCGCTATTCGGGAGGCAACCCGAGGTATGTATTTATTTCCTTGTCTTTTCAATTCATGTTTTTATTTGCATTTGTGTTAGTGTGCTTTTGCTTTTGTTTTTGTTTTGTTTGTAAACTAACTTGTAGGGAGGAGGCCCGAACCTTATTGAAGAAGGTGTTTTCCACACCAATTGTAAGTCTTCCTATACCCTGCTCGAAAAAAAAAATCCAAAAAAAAGAAAAAATTCAAAAAAAAAAAAGTTCTACCGAAGGCCAGCAGTCCGGTTTTCCCATGGAGAGATGGTACGCATCGTGTTGTCCAGGAGGAGACATTAGCCCCACATTTGTATTGACAACGATGATGACCCTACAGTCGACAGCTGGAGAGGAGAAACACCAGGGCCCACACCACGATTACATCTGGGCCTATTTTTTTTGTGTTCGTTGAAGGCCATGCAACCCCGTTCCCTTGATTTACCACTTCTCATTACAGTGGTTCCCTTTGGTTGCAAGGTAGAGATGAGTTGAAGACCGCCGCAACACCAGAGACCTGAGCGTTCATTGCTTTACCGCCAGCAACAACTTTCGTGTCCAAGCCAACTCCGCGGCGTTTGTGAGTTATTTTTTTGCCCTTCCCTGTGATTTATTCTTTTTGTCTTTCATTACATTGAGGACAATGCAATGTATAAGCATGGGGGAGTATTCTTTACTTGCTACGTCGTTGAGGAGAAAAAAAATGAATATAAAGAAAAAGCCAAAAAAATTGAAAAAAATGCAAAAATAGAAATCCTGGGATAAGTCGAAAACCCAAAAGGGCGGCTTAGGTAATAAGCAGGTGGCTTGGACCAGCATTAGGTTGGGGTAATATGAGGTCAAGAGTGATGTGATTTATATGTGAGCCCATCTATTGAAAAATGAAATGAGTGGCTTGGTGAAAACTCGAAAGGGCGCCTTGGCAAAATGAGTGAAAAGAAGAAGAGTGATTTTTAGGAATCATCATTTTACCTGGCGAGGTGACATAATAAGAGGTGATATAAGGATGATTCGGGTAGGTCACTGTGGAGTTATAAGAAGATAGATGGAGATTAGGATTAGATTTTTATTCACTCTATGGTGTTCGGGATAAGTTTGGGGGAAGTACTCTGCTTTCCTTTTAGCTTGGTTGTGTGTGGTGTTGTTTTGGTGTTGTGTATGTATGGTGTGTTGTGTTGTGCATATTGTGTTGGTGCCTTGGAGTTTCATTGTTAGGTGTAATTTTTAGAGGGGATGACTTTTATATGCTTCCTGAGACCTTGGGGATTTGATTGAAGGAGTAGGTTTCTTTTAGCTTACTCGAGGACGAGCAAGGTTTAAGCATGGGGGAGTTTGATCAGCTCTACTTTGTAGTGCTTATCTAGGAATTGTTACCGGTGTTTAGGGTGCCATTTGTAGGGGTTTAGAGCACAACTGTGGAGTATGGAGTTGGAGTGAAGAAGTGTGGATATGGCGGTTTGGAAGAGCTAATTGAAGACATCCAGAAGACGAGGAGTAAACCACTGGAGGAGACGAAGAAGAATAGAAGAAGAGCCACACAAATGAGCAAAGAAGGCCCCAGCCGCGACCAAGGGCGAAGACACGAAGAGGCCGCGGCGAAGGGCGAGACGCGGAGCAAACGAAGGCCATTTCCGCGGGCGTGGATTTCTCGCCGCGACCGCGGAAAATTCCAGAGCTGTGCAAAAGCCGAGAGCAAAAAGTTAATTTCCGCGACCGCGGATTTGGTGCCGCGACCGCGGAAGGACACGGGGGCGAGCTCGACGAGGAATACTTTCGTTATCTTTTCCCTTTAGTTTTAGGGTTAGGTTATTTAACCTAGTTTCCTATTCATTGATCATAAATCATATTATTCATCATCGTTATTTCCATTCAGCAGTTTCCCCTTTGAAGTATTTTGTTTCCAAGAACTATGAGGAGCTAAGCACCCTTTTGCTTAGTCCGACAATTAAAGCCTTTCGTATGATTTGATTGTGAGGTTACAACTCTATTCCCTGTTTCTTTGGATTATATCTTTTCTCTTGAGCATATTCTTATTGATTCTTATTGATTTGACTGGTTTGGCCAACTGGTTGATATTAGTAATTGTCTATTGCTAGGGTTTGGATATTTCGGGTTGAGATTCCTTATCTGTTGTAGCATCCATGATATTCTAGGACTGGTAGGACTAGTTTATTATGAAAGAGATTTGATTATATGTTAAATACTACGGGCCGTGGTGTTGCATGTATCCTGGTTAATTCCTATGCTTCTTGCTGCTATTGAATTAAATCTTGAAGGTTGGTAGGGATTATTTAATAGTTAGGGTTGTCTGGACTGGTAACTAATTCAGAATAGGGACAGGAATAATCAAAGGAAGGAATAGAGATAACCTAGGACCAATCAATCATATGAAAAGTGGATATTTGTTTGGCTAAGTGTTTTCCCTTAATTGATTGAAACCCTTTGCTTTTGTTTATTTGTTTACTTGGTTGCCAATAATCAACCAAAACCCCCCTTTGTTACTATTGCATGCAATCTTACATAAAGAAAGACAACTCCTCCCTGTGGGATTCGACCCTTGCTTGCCCAAACTACTAGTTTAGGATTATTTTGATTAGGCACACGACTTTAGCCTTCATCAAGGCACTAGGGCGAACATTAGTAGAAGGTAATCCACTAGGGTTAGAAGAATACATTTGTTGGCCACTGGGATATGTGTAAGACTTTCGGCGAGAGATTTGTGCATGGATTTGCATCGCCGTATGGGTGAGTGTGTTCAAGTCTTTGATGGGCAAAATCTCGAGTTGATCACGGATGTTAGTGACAAGCCACTCAAGAATTTCGTCCTCAATGTAGATGGTGCAACAGAGATGTTGTCCTTGTAATACATGTCTTCAAGCTTGGAAAAGAACTCGAGTGGAGACATCGACCCTTGGCGAGCCATTGCTATCTCCATTCGCATTTGATTCCTATAGTCTGGAGGGACATATTTCTTTATCATCACGTACACGAGTTGGTTCCACTCCGTGACCCGTGTCCTATGGCGACGCACGCAGTCATCTTCAAATCTATGCCACCAAACGCGGGCGGCTCCTCGGAAGTTAAGTGTCGCGGCGTCGACATGCTTCTCGGGGGGCACTCGACAATATCGAAGTGTGTACTCCATAGCCTGCACCCATTCAAGAAAAATAGAGGGATTGTATTCACCATAAAAATGCTCGATTTTTACCTTGACTTGGTGTCGTTGGAATCGAGGCTGGGCAGGTGCTTGGTTGAACGCATTGTTTGGCGCGGCGTCGTAGAGAGGGTTCTCAAAGGTGCGCACTCCATGTGGTCTATCGCGTCCAACCTAGCGTCTATCGCGTACTTGGCGATCTTCACGGACATACTCATCCCTGGGCACGTAGGCGTCATTGCATTGACGTCTTCGCGGTTGGGCATCATAGTTGTCACGTTGAATGTCTCTTGGCATAACATCGCGGCGCTCGCCGCCAATGTCACGAACGCGTTCTCCTTGGGGCTGGAGATGCGGTGGAGGTATCCAATCCGATGGGTGATCCTGCAATTCAAGTGGATCTCCAAGAGGTAGGTGAAAAAAAATTAGGGTTGACCATACCTGAGTCATCGATCTCCTCGTCGTCATACTCGTCGAAGTCGTCGTGGACATTGGGTGTGATCGACGCGTAGCCATCAGATCCGTAACGCGGCGTTCAAACACTCTGGTGTCGAAGGTGATCGCGTACATCATGGCTCTGTGGCTGGGTTGTTGGTCTCATCGCGTCGCGTATGCCCACTTGGTCGGCGACTGGGTCTCCTTGGCATCGCGTCGGCTGGCTCGGCTCGGCGAGGGCGGCCTTCGCGTGGCACTGAGTCCGGTACGCGTCTCTGGGTTTGCCTAGAGGCATATCGATCATCAAAGTTGTATAGTTCAGAATACTCACCTTGAGTGTCCTCGGCATCGCGGTCGTAGTCGGAGTCGTTGTCGAAGCCAGTGGTTGTGGCTTTGGGCACGTAGCGGTCCACGTGGGAAACGAAGCCTTGGCGACTCTCGATGACACTCTGCATACGATTGAGTTGTGGTTGATGATGAGATGTCGAAGGCATGAGTCCTTTGCCGTTGTCGACTCTTTTCTTTGATGGACCGGCGTCGGTGGCTCGTGGTTGAGCCGGCGCGTCCATTGTACTCAGGGGAGTTGGGTTGGGCACGAGTTGTGCATCGCGTTGTTGGGATCTCAAAGCTGCGTTGTCTTGTCTAAGGGCTTGGATCTCCCTTTGCTCCTGGGACAACGCGATGAGAGGGTCTTGTTCTAGGGGGTCAACCAGTGGTTGGTCTTGGGGTAGATCCAACGGTGGTTGATGTGGGTTGTTGTTGTCGACTCCGAGTTGGTTTTCACCGTGTTCAATCGCCATGGTACCTATAACAATATGGCCAGACAAGGGAGTAAAAACGAACCAAAAGACAACGAAGAACAACAACCAAGCAAATCACTAGTCAAGTCACAAAGTTCACGTAGATAGGGCTAGTTTGGGCTTGTCGTGAGGGCGGCTTGGCTTGACAAGAGATGGTGTATCAAGCAAGTTGCAATCAAACAAACAAGAACAATTTAAAACCCTAAAACAAACGTAAACAAAGCAACCTAATAAGCAAGAAAGTACCTTCTAGGAAGCTTTACCTAAACGGCGGAGAGAGATAGAAGATGAACTTAGACCGAGAGTGGGTTAGGGTTGCCTTATTTTGGCTTTACCTAACTTTGGATTTTTATTTTTATTTTGAATATCTTTTCGATATCTTTTTTTTTTTTAATATCCGAGATCTTATCTTTTGATCTTTTCGAATTTTGCAAAGGGAAACAAAAATAAAATCGGTCCAAGTAACAAGAATATCACAAGTGTGATCTTAGAGATAGGAAAGAGAAGATAAGATTTCACAAATATCTTATAAGGAAATTCGGTTAACTTAACTAAAAAGCAAAATCTAGCAAACAAGGAAACTCTATCCACGCGTGAAATAAGGAAACAAAATATTCTAGCATGCAAGATAACAAATTACCTAACACACCAAAACTTAGGGAACAAGGAAAAAAAATTCGGCCAAGATAGGATCTTGTAGAAACCGAAGGTGTTGCAAAGATGGAAATTCTGGTTTTTCTCTTCTTTTCTCGCGAGATCTTTATGAAAGCAAACGATGGGGGTCAAGAAAAAATGTGAACAAAATGCAAACTTGAGTTCGTGACTTACAAGACTGATGGGCTCTGATACCAGTTGATGTTTTCTTGCCTCCGATGACAAGCCAATTGTCAAAAGGTGGCGCCTTGGGATCTAGTCTTGGGTGAGAAGTCACGTTGAACGTCACAGCAGTGAAGAAGATGGCGAACGCGTTGATGAACGCGATGATGAACGTGGTGGTGAACACGGTGTTGGTGCGGTGGTGAACGCGGTAGAAGCGGTTGTTGGGGCGAAAGGATAGCGTTGGCGGAAGCGATTTGATGAGGGATAGATGACTTGAAGAGACAAGTCATTGGTGTCGTAGCATCGACTGCGGTTGAAGGGAGATGTGAAGGAAGACTGGATTGAAGGTTCAAGCGTTTGCCGTAGCGTCGGCAGCGGAGTGAAGGGGATGCGAAGATAGAGGGTTTTGACGTCTGATCAAGGGAAGGAGGATAAACACTCGACTTGAAACCTTGAATTAAATTGAACGTGAAGAGATAACAATAATAAAGGAGGCTTTAAATAGCCAAAGAACTCGGCCAAGACCTAATGGGCTTGGACCGAGACGAACCTATGGGCTAGCCCATGCAAGCATGCAAAAGGCACAAACCCAAAAATAGAAAAGACTATAAAAGGAAACTATCTAAAATACACAATAATACCAAATATAGAAAATGTCTCGAAACTATAAAAACGACGCGTTGAATGAGTACAAACACTGCGAGGAACAACGACTAAGGGTCGATGGCCTCGCGAGTGGGTGCACGCGATGTTGGCTCTGAAGAACGCGTTGTTTCGATGCCGATGGTGGCGAGGACGACGAGTCTTGGATTTTCGTCTAGGCTTCCTTGGCCAGCGACGACGCGTGCGATAAGTGATGCGACGGCGGCAGAGATCGCTTTGGACCTAGACCTTGTCACTGGGCCCTCTGAGCGTAGGCTCATGGCTTCTTCCTCGTCTTGGGCCGTCATGGGAGGCAGGGTCACATCAGACTCCATGGCCGAAACCCTGACCCAGTCGGAATTAGACAAAATCCTTGAAGTCGGGCAATTCCCGCCCGAGACGGTGGCGCGTCTTCCACACCCTCATAAGCGCGTAGACTGGTGTCGGGAAGGTTGGATTTGCTTTTTTGAGTACCCCTTTAAGATTGGGCATACCTTTCTCTTTTTGAACCATGTCCAGAACTTCTTGGCTGTTCTATGTTTTGCCCCTTGCCAAGTTATGCCACATGCTTGGCGCCTCCTGAGGGTTGTCGATTTGCTATTCTCTAGCGTCGATGTCGATTTTGATTTTGACGCTTTGTGGTATTTTTATTATCTGAGTACTTGGGGGTCTTCTATGTTTCAATTGCGTCTTCGGTCGAGTAGGTCGCCAATTGTTTTGAACCTTAATGTTAACAACTATAAGTGGAGGTCTCGTTTCTTTTTTTGTGGAGCGGAAGTCGCTTGACGGGTGCATCGACTGTTCTTTTCTGCTGGACAACTAGAGGACGAAAAGTATGGTATCTGTCTTCTTTAGATTTTCGTTGGATGCTTTCTTAACCTTTGCTCACGTGTTTTTTGTTTCAGTTCCTAATCTGGAAGAGCCTGTTGAAGATTCTGTGTTTGAGGAGGTGAAAAACATTTTGCTTTATCTCCCTGTTTGTGCAGAGATATTTTGTGAACGTTAACCTTCTGTCGTCCAATCTTCCTGGTCAAGTCAGCATGTCGAATCCTTCATCTTCCTTAACCAAAGGCACATGTTCGTTCCTCCAAGTACGCGTTTGGGTGGTTTTTGGACTGGTCGTGTTCTTACTATATTGTGCTTATCTAGAAGCGTCTCGTGGCGAAGAGGTCTAGTGCGCACCTCTTAGGAAAGGGTCTCATAGAGCAAAAGATTTTTGTTGCGAAGGCGTCGGCTTCTGCCAAAGTCATTTCTCTCGACTCGCCTTCGTCCAAGACGTTCGAGGCCAAGAGAAAGGCGATCATGCCTGCTGAGCCCGTAAGGGTTGACCTTGAGGACATGTCTTGTCTGACTAGCTTTACGCTCAAGACCCCATAGCCAAGAGGAAGATTGGAGATCTCCATCCGATCGATTTTATTGATGAGGCAGGCGTCCTGGCCTGGAATGTAAGTGCAATTGCGTACATATGAAGTTTTTATTTTGAACAACAAATGTGTACATGACTTTTTTTTTTGCAGTCGTTCCAGCATGCCCTAGTAGCATTCTCGACAGTAAAGGACTTGAGTGTAAAGGCGGACAAGCACATCACTCACATCGAGGCCCAACTTGCTGATGCCAACAATCGCGTGAAGACTGTTGAGAAAAAACTTGTTCGTGTAGATAAGAAGTTGAAGGAGACCCAGGCTCGTGTTAAGGAGCTTGAGAGCGGCATTAAAGAGCTTCAGGTAAAGGATGTTCATACTGCCAACGACGTCGGCGCCTACTACTAGTTGAAGTCTCGCATAGAAATGATTGAGGAGTTTGTTGCTGGGAATCATACGTCTTGGAGTTTGGACGACGAGACGACGAACATGGAGCTTCTTTATCCTAATGGGAATCCTTGTGTTGAGCTCTTCAAGATTATCGATCTGGAGAGGAGGAGCAGAAAGGTGAAGGCGATCTTGAGGCACACAAGGGCATGGATGAGGAGATCCCGGGGACGTCTTCCCCTGCGCTTAAGGACCATGTGTCTGCCCTTGCAAATGTTGCTGAAAAGTCAGGTGAATCCTGAATGTTTTACTGGTTGTGTTTCTAGACAATGTTGGTTTTTGTTGCATCGTGTGTGACGCGTTAAACTCTGTGATGCTAGTTTGCGAGTGTTGTGCCCCATCGTGGAGATGGGATGGATAATGGTTTTGGTGACCCGTCTACCATCGTGGGTCACATCTTAATATGAATGTTCTTGTTTTTGCGTACCTTGTGTGTTGTTTTCTATTTTGCAGGTGAACTCGTCAGTCGTCTCATGGGTGAGTTGTGTGAACTAGTCGAATGGACCTATAATTGTAATGGTTAGCTGTATGACAAGTTGTGTAGTTCTGAGGAGGAGTGTATTTGTATTTTTGTAGGATATGTACCTTTGTTGATAGAAGGCAGGATCGTGAAATCCACAGTGCAAGGTGAAGCCCACTAGACCTCCAAGGAATGGACATCAAACTTTCAGAAATCTGGCATGTCTTCAACTGGCTCATTCTCTCTGGTCCGGACTCCAAATTGGGTGATTCCAAATCCCAGAGTTAGATCTGGAAGTCTAGATGATTTCCTCAGAATTAGAGCGTGAATTGATCGGGGAATCAGGGGCCCGTTTGGATTACAACATTATATATTATAAAAGTTGTTTTATGATTTATAATTAACACTATTTCTGAACTCCATTTGGCAAAGAAAAAGTTATGTCTTTTCTGTTTATCGTTCATAAACATTTTCTCCCCAATTTCATCATAAAACACTAGAAATTTCTCTTCCTACCTTCTCCTGACGAGAAGGGGCTTCCTATTTCAAAGTCATGGTCATGCCGAGCCACCCTGACCGCCGTCACGCCGCCGCAATTCCACCTCCTTCATTCACCGCGTAGAGAAATCAAAGGGAGGGAGAGATTCACCACCTTAGATCTATCGTTGTGGAGCCGCGTGACAACTAAATCTACCTACAATCGGTTGGATTTGCTTACAATCAGCCGAATTTGCTTTCCACCGCTCGGATCTACTTACATAATTGCCCATGGAGCCGAGTAAATGGAAGAGAACGAGATGAAGGAGAAGAGTCCAAATCCACGACCACCTCCCGATCCGCCAGGCATCCCATCCACATATTCGTCAACCCGACAATTGTTGGAGAGACCGACTCTTGCAATTTTGGGGTGGAGCAAGATAAGCCATGGATACCTGAGCAAAAAAAAGAGAAGCCATGGATACAAAGCTCAGAAAATTGAAGAAATGGTGATAAAATATTTATATAATGGTTAAAGTAATGAATTCAGCCAAACACTACTTACCAACAGTACATATATTATAAATAATTACTTTCAACTCTCATAATGAATTTTAAAAGATAAACTCCCATAATACATAATTAATTTATAAACTATGTAATCCAAACGGGGCCAGATGTTATGCAGAATTTACTGAAGGGTCATAGATAGTTCAGCGAAAGAGGTGTTGATGATGATGGATTTGGTTTTGATGAAGTGGATGATGGTGATGAATAGATCTGGATGTGGGGATTGATTTGTGATGAAGATCGAAGGGATAAGTATCCTAGAATCACGTGGATATGACTCACCACAAGAGAATAGAACAAGATCAAAGAGCATAGGGATATTAAGCACCCTAAACTAGTCGATCAAAAGCCCGATATTACACACGAGCAAAGACTGAAATTTCTGGAAAATTTCAAAGGAGATATATCTGGTTTTTTATTAAACATTTAATGATTACAAAAGGCTCACGAGGCTTGCTTAAATAGGCATACAAAATTGGAGTTTAAAACTCTTGAACTAGCCTAGTAAAAGCTTCCTCTAATTAGTGTCTTCTAGATCAAATAACTCTTAAACCGGAAGTCTTTTGAACTTTCCCTTATAGAACATGATAGCTGGATGAGTTAAGTGGGCCTCCTCTGAAAATGGGCCAGTTTGCACGAGTGCAACAAAATTGGGCCCATGCTTAACGCAACTATGTCATCCTAGCGCGACGACGTGTGTGGAGTGTGATGTTTGGGAGTCTTGGGCACACTTCCCTTGGCACTCATGGGCTGAACGGACTCTTCTTTTTCACTTGAGCCAATGGAAGCTTTGGTGTGCGGGACAAGTGGTGGAGCGACCGGTGGAATGAAGTCCTCTTTGTGTGGCGCTGACGCTTGGCCTTGATCAACTTGGCCGGTGTCACTTGCTTGCACCTGTGGCTCTTGGTGGCTTGAGGTGTCTAGCTCTAGATGGGATGTAGTCACATCATTTGTTGTATTAGAACAAGTCTTGTAGGAATGTATTTGTATTGTTCATCTACTCATGGTGTACCGATCGATCGTGTAATGTGTAAGCTCTTTTTATGGTAATATTTTTTGTTGATCAACTTGAATTTGTCTCGAGGCCTTTTGTTGTGTCCCTGTCTATAATGTTTGAAAAAAAATGGTCAAGGGGTGACCGTTGGGTGTGAGCCCAATGGCCCTCCGATGCTTAAGTCAGTATGTGGTCGAATAGAGATAATCGAATGAAATTGAATCGAAAGTAAAGTATAAGGTTTAGAAATGATACAACTTTAGATGGGTCGCGTTCCAGCTCCTTGGGATTGGTTGACCATCTTTTGTCTCGAGTCGACATTCTCCTTGACCGATGATCTCCTTGATGAGATATGGTCCTTCTCATTGGGGTGCAAGTTTTCCGTCGGTTGGATCTCTAGTACTTTGGAATACTTTTCTCAAGACCCAATCTCTTACTTTGAAGACTTTGACGCGGACGTTTTTGTTGTAACTCCTCGTGACCTGTTGTTGACCGCTTCGCTTCCATACACTAATGAGAAGGGTGACTGTTCGATCGCGTTCTTCGAGGTGGTCCTGTCGGACCAAAGTATTAGGGGAAGTTGATCCGCCCATTTTCCTTTTGCCCCTATGAGACGCTTCTTGAGGTTGTTTATGATGATCTTGTTACCGGACTCAACTTGGCCATTGGACTGTGGGTATCGAGGCGTGGACGTGATCAGATTGATGTTCCATTCTTTGTAAAAGGATCGCGTCTTGCTACTGATGAATTGGGAGCCATTGTCGCATACTATTTCTGATGGTACGTCGAATCTGCATAGGATGTTACGTTTTATGAACGAGATGACGTGTATATCTTTTACCTTTCGATATGCTTCAGCTTTAATCCATTTAGAAAAATAATCGGTCATAGCATACTCTTTCTTTTACCTTTCGAGAAGACGCGTTGCCCTGATGTTGATGGTAATTTTTCGACGATGTTCATTCCCTACCTCATGAATGGCCATGGTGCTAATGTTGGATGTAGTAACTCTGATGGTTGATGAGCTATAGGTGTGTGTCGTTGGCAGGCGTCGCACTTCTTGACGTATTCTACTGCATCTCTGTTCATCGTTGGCCAGTAGTACCCTGTCTTGAGAGCTTTACCTGACAGGTTGTGTCCTCTAGTATGATTGCCGCATTCTCCGTCGTGTAGGGATTGTAGGACGCGTTCGACTTCGATTGTCTTTAAGCATCGCAAGTATAGCCCTGTGACAAATCGTTTGAACAAGACATTATCTTTTAGATCGAAGGTTGATGCTTGTACCTTTAGTATTTTGGCTTCCCCTTTGTCTGTTGGAAGTATGTCGTCTTGTAGCCATTTGATGTAAGACATAGTCCAATCATCTCGATCGTTTATGACATCATCTTCGGTGTTGTCACCTACTTCTGTTGAGACTACTTCCTCCAAGGGTGGGTCGTCCGTCTTTTGAGTGTCATCGTTTTTTGTTGTTTTGTGAGCTTTGGGGACTGTTAGAGTCGTAATGTGTGCTAGGGGGATGTTGTGGAAGTCGTTAGGATGCAAAGCTCAACTGAGGTTTGCTAGAGCGTCAACTTGGGCGTTGAGGTCACGCGGGACTTGCTTGATGGGGGAATTTTTCTGCCAGTTTTTTGACGATGTCTAGGTAGGCCATTATTCTGTCGTCTTTGGCGGCATATGAGCCTTGTACCTGGTTGACAATTAAAAGAGAATCGCATACCACTTCGATGCTTTGGATCGCGAGGTGTCGCGCAAGCGTCAGTCCGAATATGAGTGCTTCATACTCTACTTCGTTGTTGGTCGCATCTCATTCGCATCTTATGGCTTAGGCTATCTTGTTCCCTTGTGGCGATTTTAGTACAACTCCTAGTCCGACTCCTAGGCGATTTTAGTACAACTCCTAGGCCGACTCCTAAGGAGTCGGCCTAGGATGCCCGATCCACCCGATCATCCGCCCCGAATTTATGGACGAAAACCCGAAGTTAAGTGGATGATAACCGGGTGAATGGATTAACGGATGGTTGACGGATCGGATACGGATGAAGGTTCATCCAATCCACCACCCGATCCATCACCCACCCGACCACCCGACCCGATTAATCCGTATAATTTATTAATATTGAAATAATATATATATATATTTTATTTTATTTTAATAGTAAATTAGTAATATATATATTTATTAATTTATTAATTTTCTATTTACTAACCTAGGTTTCCTTATTGGAACACCGACCACTCTCTGCCTCTCTCTCAAGTCTCCTATTCTCCTCTGCGGCGCCATTCATCTTCCATAACCAGATCCACGCCGCCGGTGAGCCATCTCTCGACGAGTTGTCTCCATCCACGACACCGGTGAGTCATCTCTCAACTCTCCGACTCCTGTCTCTCGTCTAGTACTCTAGTCCTCTCTCATCTGGTTTTTGACTTGTCTCTCACCTCTCGTCACTAGCCAGTCGTCTTGGCTGCTTATTAGTTATTATTCAGGTTTTCATTTGAGAATTTGTCCATTTGTGATGCTTGCACAGATAATCTTCGGTCTTTATCATTTCTTGATTTGAGAATTTGAGTATTTATCCATTTGCCCCCCTCTACTGGCGCCCACCTGCAAGTGTATAGGAAATCTGAATAGGTAATCTGGCATATAATATATTAATATGTAAACAAAGATCAGCCAAATGAGCAAATTCGTCCTATAGCTCTAGTCTGTTCTTATCTTCTTGAAAATGCTACACTCTTGGCCAATGGTGCTTTAAATCAAAAATATAATATTCATGATGAAATAGGTGATATTGTCTACATAGTACATACGCATGTAGGCCTTATTTCATATCCTATGGTTGAAGTATTTGACTGTATTTCCTATCCTCCTATATTTCATGATGATAAGCCAACTAAAGCAATGATCAACTAAAATTTTTCATGCAGGAACAATAATTATGAATCACTAAAATGCATGATTTTGTAAAAAAAATCATTAAAGAATAATTTATAGCTTAGTAGCATCGTTTAGAACCAGATATTGTAAAAAAATAGTTGATTTGTAGCATAGCATAACTGTATGAATTTGTTTTTATTAATGTTGTCATTTTTTTCCTCAGAAGAATGGTGTGCTTCAATGAAGAATCAACTCCATCAATTAGTTCATCACCTCTGTCGATCGAGCCATCGGTACCACCAACAACTTTGGGCAGCCAACCTTCTAATCCAGATGAATCAGCTACATGAATTTTGAAGGTTGATTGTTCTAAGAAGTTGAATCTTGATTGTAAGACTAGATGGAATTCCACTTTTGTGATGCTTGAAACTGCTTTGCCGTATAAGGAGATTTTCCATAAGTTGAAGATTCAACATCCTAGGTTTAATTTTGAGGTTCCTAGTGATGATGAGTGGAAGTGGATTGCCAACATTTGTATGAAGTTGTCTAAGTTTCATAAGGCGGCTGAGATCTTCTCTGGGAGAAAATATCCTACGGCTAATTTGTTCTATCGCAAAGTTTATTTGATTAAGATGGCTTTGATGAAATGGTTGGTTGATGATGATGTCATGATTAAGAATATGGCCACGTAAATGATGCTGAAATTTGATAAGTATTGGTCAAGTATAAGCGGTGTTTTGGCAGTTGCTGCAATCTTGGACCCTAGGGATAAAATGGAAAGCGTGGAATGGTTTTTTCGTAAGATTTATGGGGACATGGCTGATGTAGAGATTAATAATGTGAGATCCTTGATGTTTGATCTTGTGTTTGAGTATCAAGATCCAAGTGATGATAATGAGGCTCAGGAATATGCTTCTACTACTTCTACTGGATTTGGAAAACGACATGCAGTACCTCTTGATATAGATGAAGATGATGGTTTTAGTATGTCCAAGAAAAGTCGAAAGAAGAAGGCCAATGTAAGGCATGAGTTGGAGTATTATCTTCAAGAATCTGTGTTGCCTGATAGTAAAGATTTTGATGTTCTTAACTTTTGGAAAACTGATCTCAAGTGCCCAACATTACGTAAGATTGCGAGAGATATTTTGGCTATTCCGGTATCTACTGTTGCTTCGGAGAGTGCTTTTAGTATGGGCGGGAGAGTGGTGAGTCCTCATCGTTCTCGACTTCATTCTGATACTGTGGAAGCATTAATGTGCTTGCAAAATTGGATAGGTGGAGATTATTCAAGTAAGTCTATAACTATATATGTTTATTTTACTTTCTTGTTATTTTACTTCTATAACATTCTTTTATTTTTATGGTCATTGAAATATAGGGCTTTCGGATGGTACATATGATGTGGAAACTATATTGGAGGATGTTGACGTGGAAGAATCTGCAATGCAATCAAGTGAAAGAGTATGCATTTTCTCTAAATTATATTACGTTAAAGTTCATCTTCATCTTTTTACCGCATAATCAAGTGAAAGAGTACTAATAATTATTATTATTTTGTTTTATTTCTTGTGTTCTACTTTGCTAGGACGTTGAAGTGGATCGTTATCTCAACTATTGAAGAAGAATCGCTTTGCAATTTATGTTTGTCGATTTCTATAGTCGGAACTGTATTTTGTCAAGTTGTTCATCAAGTTTCTGAATTATGTTGTTTTATTATATATGGAATATTGAATCCATATGGATTATTAACGACTTTTATTTTTATTTTATATTTACTTTTTTATGTTGTTATTGTCGTAGTATGTTTTTTTTTTCAAGTTAAAATGTAAAAATATGAAAATCCGTATATTTCACCCGATCCATCCACATATCCGACGGATGATGGTGGATTGGAAACGGATTGAAGATTTCACGGATGATGGATGGAGCGGATGGATAAATTATTTAGCGGATCGGATGGTGGTATGGGTACATCCATCCACCACCTGATCCATTTCCATCCCTAGGTCACTCCTCTCATATTCGACGCTCCGTCTGTATGAAGTTCCCACGTGCTCCTGTCTTCTTCGGATGTCAGCTGAGTGGCTTCCTATTCTAGTGTTGGACTGAAATCAGCCACAAAGTCTGTCAAAGCTTGTGACTTGATTGGTGTCCTTGGTTCGTATTCGATGTCGAAACCACTCAAGTGATTGCTCATTTTGTCATTCGACATGTGAATTCTGGTTTCCTCATGATAGCTTTCATGGGATGGTTAGTTCGTACATTAATAACATGTGACTCAAAATAAGGTCTGAGTTTGTTCGACGCCATTACTAAAGCTAGGACTAGTTTTTCAAGTGACATATACTTGGTTTCCGCTGGGAGTAGGGAACGACTTACATAGTAAATTGGATATTGCTTACCGTCTTCTTCCTTTGTTATGACTGCACTCACCGCCGACTTTGACACCGCTAGGTACAGTGGTAGTGGTTTGTCGTCTTTTGGTTTTGCTAGTAGTAACGGACTTGCTAGATACGTCTTTAGGTCTTGAAAGGCATGTTTGTGTGCTGCCGTCCACTCGAACGACTTGTTCTTCTTCAGAGCCTCATAGAAGAGTTTACACTTGCCTCATGATTTAGATATGAATCTATTGAGTGTTGCTATGCATCCTGTTAACTTATGTACGTCTTTGACGCATCTAGGGGATCTCAAGTCGACGAATACTTTGATTTGATCAGGGATGACTTTTATCCCTCTTTGGGTTACCATGTACCCTAAGAATTTGCCTGAAGACACTCCAAAAGAGCAATTAGTAGGATTTAATTTCATGTTGTATCTTTTCAATACCTCGAACACTTCTTTTAGGTGTTCGGTGTGGTCCTGGGCTGCCTTTGATTTGACTAGCATGTCGTCTATATATACCTCCATGGTGTCCCCAATTTGGTCATTGAACATCTTGTTAACCAATCGTTGGTATGTTGCCTTGCCTTTTTTAGTCCAAAAGGCATTACCTTGTAATAATACGTACCTTGGCTTGTTTAGAAAGCCGTTTTTTCTTGGTTTTCTGGGTCCATTAGGATCTGGTTATAACCACTGAAAGCGTCCATGAACATGAGCATTTCGTGGCCTGCAGTCGCGTCGACCATCGCGTCGATGTGTGGCAGAGGAAACGAGTCTTTAGGACATGCCTTGTTTAGGTTTGTGAAGTTGATGCAGACCCATCATTTGCCATTCTTCTTTTGTACGATGACAACATTTGCGATCCATTCTGGGTATTTGACCTCCTAGATTTTACCTATTTCTAATAGGTTTTTGACCTTGTCGTCTACAATCTTGTTTTGCTCATGCGCGAATTTTCTTCGTTTCTGCTTGATTGGAGGGTAAGCTGGGTCTACATTTACTTTATTGGTAATAATGTCGGGTGAAATTACTATCATGTCTTCATGCAACCATACGAAGCAGTCAGCATTGGACTATAAGAATTCCACCAAATTGGCTTTGGTCGAGTCATTTAGGTCTGACCCGACCCTTACCGTTTGGTTTGTCTTTGAAGGATCCAATGTGATCTCGTCTAGTTGTTCCATTTCTGGTTCGATGTATCGTTCAGTCCCTTCGCCGACCTGTAGTTGCTATGGCGACTTTTGTCCGACTGTCCATTTCATTGATGTAACATAACATTCATTGGCAGCCCGTTGGTCGCCCTTTATTTCCTACACCCCCACTTTGTTGGAAACTTGATAGTCTGATGGTAAGTGAATGGTACAACTTTCGTGGCGTGTATCCAGGGTCTGCCAATGATCGCATTATAAGGCGACGGGCAATCGAGCACTAGGAACTTTACCTGTTGGTTGATACCGCCAGCATACATTGTTAACACTATTTCGGTTTAGGTTGTCCTCGCTCAGACCCATACCCTTCAGAGCGCCTAGTGTTAACAAGTTTGTGGCGCTACATGTGTCAATCAGCACTCGGCGTATTAGACAATTACCAATTGATAAAGAGATTACCAGACCGTCGTGGTGGTTGCCCAATTCCTTGACTTCGGAGTTGTCAAAGGTGATGACAGGCGTGTCCCCAGTCCTTGATCGTCTTGCTTCTAATTGTAGTGGTCTGTCGCCTTTGCTTTCTTTGGTGTATCTCTTAGCAGCAAAGAATGTGTTTCCACATACGTTCGACCCTCCTGAAATGATGTTAATAAATTTTGTATGTACTAGAGATGAAGGTCGATCAATCGTTACTTGGTCCCTTCGTTCCATAGTAGCATTTGCCTTGTCGTAGATCACGTCGCGCATGAGTCCTTGTGCTAGGAGCCTTGCAACCTCCTTGCGTAGCACAATGCACTCATCCATCATGGGGCCGTGATCCTTGTGAAATTCGCACCACCTGCTCATGTCTTTCTTGGAGTCCGACTTGTCACTCTTTCGGGGCCATCTTACGTCTTTTCCATATTTGTCGAAACTCTTGACGAGCTTCGACACAGAAATGTTGAAGTTATAAGAATGGACCTTCAGAGGCAAAGTCGGGTTGTTCTTCCAGTCTTGGTTTCTATCATAAGAGTTGTTTACCTGACCCGGGTCGTTTCGTCCTTTGGGATACGGTTGGTTTCGTCTGTCACGTCGATGATCCGAGGATGATCTTCGATCGACTTGATCTGGGTTCTTGTCTGCTTTTGTAGGTTCTTCATCTTCTTCCAGCCTAACTTGGGCCATGGTCTTCGCTTGTCCGTCTTCGAAGCTTCGGCACGGGTACTTAGTCAGTTCGCGGTAAAGTTCGTTGCCACAAACTAGTCCTCGGCGGAAGGCCTCAATGGATGTTGGAACCTCACAATGCGGGATCGCGACCTTTTCCTTGTTGTACCTGTTAAGATAATCTCTTAAGGGTTCGCCATACCTTTGCGAGATCATGTAAAGCTCAATTTAATTGTTTCTCTAATCTCCTGCTACTGGCGAATTGGATTTTGAATGAGTTGACCAGATAAGCGAAAGACGCAATCGACCCTTGAGGAAAATGCATGATCCAAGTTAGTGCAGGTCCCGCGAGGTTTTGTGCTAAAGCTTTTTCACATGACTGCATCGCGGTTCCTTTTGGAATAGAGATAGTCATTAATTTCTGTTTGTAAATAGAAATATGGTCGTCTAGATCCCCAGTCCCGTCGTAGTTGGGCATGTTGGGGACAGTAAACTTCTTTGGTATTTTGACGCGTGCAATCGCCTCTACAAAGGGAGAGTCTTCATATTCGTAGACCGCTTCTTTTTCAATCGGTTGTGGGACTCTTGTAATTCTGGCGATGCGATCGTCCAGAGTCTTCATGCGTTCGTCAACAACCTATTGTATGAGGGGTTGGAGATCCATTGGTGTGGCGATCTGTGGAGGGGTTACTCGAGTCTCGATAGACTCGGTCGCAATAACATGAACGTTAGTCGTAAACGTACTGACGGGTGGAGTTTGAAACATACCTTGGGGTGAAGGACACTTTGCATCAATGGCGCTATGGGCGTCGCAATTGCTTCGTCCATGTTGACGCGTGTCTGAAGGCCCTCGGTATTGACCGTGCGCCTCGATCCTCTTGGGGCTGATGCGGCCGAATACACTTGAGATTTCAAAAACTCATTTTCAAGAGTTAGTCGCGCGGTCTCAGCCTCGGATTGGGCGCTTAAGGCTTTGGTTCTAAGGCATTGCTGGGTCAGTTCTTCTTGGAGGGCACTCATGTTTTTGTCTAGCTCTTGGATCTGGTCAACAAGGATAGGAGGGTTGGTGACCAGATCCTCAATTTGGTCGGTGGTGTGTATTTCGGTTTGGTTTCCGACTAGAGCGTCGGTTTGGGTTTGGTTGTTGTTGGAAACAGTCACAAGGACTCCAGAATCAGTCATGGTGATAAGGAGAGGGTTCTTGGATCAGTAGTTGGCTAGATGTCCCACGGTGGGCGCCAAATTGTTTTGGGGAAAAAAGATCAAATCGATCTAGCTTGCCTTAGATGGGGTAACTAGACAACAAAGAGATTGAGATATCGAAATAATCCAAATCAACAAACAATGGAACAAATGAAACTAAGAAATGACAAGAACAAACTTATCTCCTCTTGACAAGAAGATCACTAGGTCGAGTACTTTCGTCCTTAATCGTCTGGATCTTGGACGATTCTTAATGAGAAGTTCACGCTTTGATCAATTTAAGAGAATGTATTTGTGCTCTACTCAGTAAGAGTGTATTCAACGTGTTTTTTACATAAGAGATCTCAGGCTACTTATATTAATCAGTAATTAATCGAATAAAAATCTATAGAAAACTGCGGGGGTCGCTATGCAGTTTGTTATTCGTCCGAGATTCTCTCTACCGACTCAACGTCTTGTTGTTTTCCTCGTCGTCCCCGCCTCGGTTTTCAAAGTCTCTTGCTTCTTGTTTGGACTACTGGGCCGATCCGCTGGACTTCAGGGAAATCGTAGGCCCAACACCTCATAAAAGAGCATACACCAAACCCAGACGCATAAGTGATTACAGATATCAAAAGCAGTAAAACTAACACATCTAAATCTACGGTACACCAACAAAAAGCGCAAAAAAAAGTAAGACAAACAGATTTGGTGCGCTTGTTGTTGGCGCACAAAAAAAAAGCGTACACCATTGACAGACACGCAAGCTTCAGTTATAAAAAGACGAAGTGCACTCGGTTCTTCTTCTTCTTCTTCTTCTTCTTTGTGAATCTGATTTTCTCTGTGGCTGATGTGGAGGCGGTGGTGGCTGATGTGAAGGAGGTGGTTTCTGTGGAGGCTGCGAGCGGTAGTGGGCAGGAGAGCGACGTTCCAGTAAAGGCAGTTGTGGTGGGAGTGGTTTCGCCGACAAAGCTTGAGGAGGTCGGTGGTAGACAGGAGGTCGCTGGTCTTCAAGAGCCGACCAATAGTGGTGGAAGCGGCGACCTGATGGACGAGGGGGCCGAAGATGGCTAGGAGGGTCAATGTGTTAGGACTCGAGGCGGACAAGGCGCTAGGGGCAAAAGACGACGTGGCGATATACCGAATGTCCTTCTGGCGGCTTTCAGACCTACCGATTTCGTTTCACCTACTCCCGGATGGCGTTCAATGGAGTAGTCGAGAAGTATGTATGTTTGACAAGATTTTTTATTATATTCGTACTATTAATTTCTTGTTTGCTTTGTATTGAATTTTAGAAATTTATATTGAACTTTAGAAACATAGATTGAATTTTAGAAACATAAATTGAATTTTATAAATTTATTATGATTTTGTGATTAGACAAAGATATTAAGAGTGAATTTTAGAAAATTTTGAATACTGGATTTAGGAATTTTTTGGGTTGATTTGTTACGATGTTGGCCTTGAATAATTGGTATTAGGAATGAATTTTTAATAGAACCGGGGAACAATAAATTGATTAGAATAAAATGAACCTTAAAAAAATTTAAAATTAATTATTTGAAAATTGTATTAGGAATGTATTTAGGAAAACATTGGATTGGAATAAATTGAACGTTGGAAATCGCTAATAGAAATTGAATTAATGTTACAAATAACTTTAAAAAATTAGTCGGATATAAGAAAACATTGGATTGGAATAAATTGAATGTTGAAAATTTGGTAATAGAAGTTGAATTAATAATACATATAATTTTGGAAAAAACCGTCCGGATAGAGAAAGAAATTTATAAAAGTTTAAAACATTATAAAAAATTGGATTGGATTAAATTGAACGTTGGAAAACTGGTATTAGAAATTGAATTAATGAAACAAATAATTTTAAAAAACAAACCAAATATAGAAAGAAATTTATAAAATTTAAACAATTATAGAAAATTTGATTAAAATAAATCGAACGTTGGAATATTAATATTAGAAATGGAATTAATGTTACAATTTTTTTAAGCAAAACCGACCAGATATAAAAAGATATTTAAAAAAGTTTAAAACATTATAGAAAATTGGATTGGAATAAACTTAACGTTAGAAAATTGCTATTAGAAATGGAATTAATATTTTATAATGTATTAAAACTTTTTTAAATAAATATGAATTAGACCTAAATGAATAATATAATTTTTAATAATCTTATGAAAGGCATGAAAGGCGTTACAAGCCACATTGTTATCGGTTCGATGTCCGAGGCGTGGGTCACATCGCCTCGATACGTGGGTTGTGACAGAATCGAGGCGTCGTCATGCGGAGGAGGCAGTGGAGCATTATCTTTGAGCCAACCTACATGAAAAAAAAATGTTTATGCTATGACCCTAAATCCAAACATGAAAATCATTTAGTAAAACTATGGTTTACTTGTATGAAGTAGTTTCAGGTCCCGACTAGAGCAATCTTCAATATCTTGTTTGGAGGATCAATGCTTCCATGAGACGCCTTCATTGGTATGCACAAGCATGGACCATCCCAAGATAACAATACAAGAGCAACTTGATGTAGAGCGGCAAACACTAAACCAACTATCAACATGTCGAGTCAATACCACTATGAGCAAGGAGTCAAGATGTAGTCGACATTGTATATCAACACGTCTATATCGTAGAGTGGATTTGGTACGGCAGCATATACATCTCTGGTTTCCATCAACTCACTCGTCCACTTCATTCGAACTATAGAATATTCGTTCTCTTCTGATCCCAAAAGCGGGTCCAATAGCCGTAATGTCTATTTAATATACTTGCGATGAACATCTCTTATAAAAGTGATGAACATCTCAAATCTATTCACAGCTATGCTTGCACTTTTTTCCGAAAAAATCTTGTTTTTATTCGGATAAAATATTGTCCTGTTTTTATTCGGATAAAATATTGTCATGCTACTTTTTCATCTTTTAATAAAAGAATGATTGATGCCATGTATTTATTAAATTTGGACAATCCAAATTCAGTTTAATTTCTCTCCTAACTAATTGCTATCACAAGATGCCTTCTCTGTTTAAAGTATATCTAAGGTAGAGCTCTATAGGTGGACAAAGAGAACTAGTATTTTTTTTTTAAAAGAGATTTATTTTTTGAATCGAATCATGGGCGGAAAAATTGATGTTAGTTAATTAGTTTGACATAAGCAAACATTCAATTGATCTAGTGATTTAATGTTTTCATTCAAGGAATTATTTAGAGGCTTCAGGATGCATGCGAAAAGTGTGTATGGAGACGCTAGCGTTTGGGGGTTTACCTAGGGGTGTTCATATCCGACCGGTACATCGATCCGATCCATGAATATGCCAATCCGATCCAAAAATATCTAACTATATGAATCCAATCCGATCAAGGAAAACTTACCGGATCACCGAATCGGAAATGGATTGTTGAAACATATATCTCTAGGGAATGCTACTATTATACTATATATACATATATTATATATATATAGGACAAGTTCAAATAGCCTAGGTGGTTTCCCCTTGTTTTGTAAATACTTTAAAGTTCAAGTCTAATGGTGTTCGAATCTCGGGAGGACCAAAGGAGAAGGGTCTTTTTATTTTATTTTTTCTATTTTTTTTTCTAATAAGTTGTATGTTGACTAAACTGCCTAAGTATTTCTCATTTGTTTGATGTTGTATGTTGATCGAATTACTTAAGTATTTTATTTGAATTTTTATGTTGAGGATGTGGTTAAACTAGTTGATGAATATGATGGTATTTTTTTGCATTGAAAGAGATCTTTATTATTGATATATATATACACATATATACAGAACACTTCCCATGAGATCATTAATTCGTGTGAGAATGTTATTCCAGTAAGATCCCATCAGATCATTAATTCGTGTGAGAACGTTGTTCCCGTGAAAACAGGCCAGGCGGTGGTAATTTTATAAATATGACCAACTTTTGAAAAATTCTCAACAAGTAAATGTTCCTATTTAGAACCAAAAATTCACTTAGTGCACTTGGTTCAAGGGGAGAGGGAGAGCATGTCCACTGATATTTGAATCTCCCCACTCCACCCTTCTTCTTTTTATTTTGATTACCTTTCACTTTTTCTTAATTATTTAAGAGCATGCAATTGTGGATTAATCGCGATTTTAACCCAAATATTTTTTGTTCAAAACCTTCTTGTTTCTATTTTATTTATTCATTTCTCTTTTCATCAATTCTTTAAGTGCACACAATTGTAAATTATATAACTAGATGTGCATTTAGATTAAATGTGCATTTTGTTTATACTAGATGTGCATTTTTAGCTATATGTGCATTTGATTATACTGTGATGTGCATGTGGTTATAACGTGATGTGTATTTGGTTACTACGTGATGTGCATTTGGATTTTGTAGGATGTGTAATCAGACATAAGTGAATGTGCATTTGTATATAACAAGTTGTGCATTTGGATTATACTAGATGTGCATTTACAACACGATGTGCATTTGGATTTTATAGGATGTGCATTTGTATACACCTAGATGTGTGTTTGGTTATAACGTGATGTGCATGTGGTTATTACATGAAGTGCATTTGAATCATGTAGGATGTGCAATTAGATAGAACTGAATGTGCATTTGTATATAACAAGATGTGCTTATGGATTATACGTGCATTGAGGTTATACTAGATCATAGATGTACATTTTTACTTATATGGTTTTAACGTGACATGAACTTGGTTATCACACGATGTGCATTTGGATTATACGTGCATTGGGGTTATACTAGATCATAGATGTACATTTTTTCTTATATGGTTTTAACGTGACATGAACTTGATTATAACGTGATGTGCATTTGGTTATCACACGATATGCATTTGGAATTATAGGATGTGCATTTGTATATAACTAGATGTGCATAAGATTATAACGTAATGCGTATTTGATCATAACGTGATGTGAATTTTAAGAAAATTTGGCCCAAGAAAAAAAATTTGGCCCAAAAATAAACAAATAAAATAAAATATATTTGACATGTGACACTACCGCGTGTTAGTGCGAGAACAATTCTCATCGTTCTTACATGGGGGAATTCTCACCCGAACCCCATATATATATTGCATATGTTAGGATACTCGATATAGATATTCGACCCGAGGACTTTTGGATTACATACAGATGTCAACTTCATGACTTTATTTAGAATATTTGATCCAATAAGACGGATCATATCGAATATCCGTCAATGAACAACCCTAGGTCTACATCTTAATGGACCAACCATAACCTGGTCTCGACGTAGAGCGGGGTTTAACCGACCAAACTAGACCACACAAAAAATAAAGAGAGAATTCGTCACTAATATTAAACTTCCTATAACACCCTCGTAAAAATTTACTAAAAATATTAGTAGACCCTTAATGGACCAATCATGCCTCTGATGATGTCTTCTCTTCACCTTCACCACAATGAATCATCCTCTTCATCAAGATCAAGCGAGACGATCTCACTCGTCATGTCTATGTGCCCTTGTATGTAAGAAAATAAGATCTCGTGCAAAGACAGATTCGACCTCCAAAATGGCGCGAAGACGATACTCGAAGATGTGAACCTCGACGTTAACGAAACCTGTCTTAATATGGCCGGATTCGACATGGGATTTATTATCATAATTGTGTAAGATAAAACTAACGTTTCTACATTTCAACTTAAATTGATTAGTTTGAAAGTTAGGCATTTAGGAGAGAGAAAGTCTCTATTCTCTCCTCCTTTCTACCTTCTTCTAGTTTTTTGTTGGGTTTCTTCTTTCTGTTGATCTTGTTCTTGTACAACATGTCTCTTCTCTTCCCCCTCTTCTTTCCTTTTTCAATTTTTCTTTGAAGTCAAATATGAACCTACTAAAGGAATTGTGTCCTTTAATCAAAGCTGCAATTACCAAATATGGAATAGGACAATTAATGGAGATTTACAATCCGGGTCTTTTAGGGATCGTAGTGCTTTGCTAGAAGCCAACTATGATTAATGGGCTTAATCGGGTTAGGCCCATGGCTATAATAACCGGGTCCTATGAGGTCACACACATAGAGTTATCGGGCAGGATCAAACTGAATCGGAAGCCCATGTTGGACATGGAATTTCGGCCCTATGGCTTAAGTTGGGAGATTGGCTTGTATTATTAATAGATATGAGTTATTATTAATAATAACTAGATAAAATGGAATCTTATTAGAAGATATAGATACAATATACAGATATTATATCTATTACCAAAGATAAGATATGATCTTATGTCAATATAAGTGATGGCTTCCAAAAGCAAAAGCGATCACTTACTTACCCTAATACACACGGTCAGCCCTCTCCCCAAGAAGCCAAGCTCGTGTATTTCGTTCTTCGCTCTAGCAGACGGGACCAAAGGCGATCCAGAATCCAGACTCGTGTGGACCAAGTAGAGAAGTCACACTTTGGGCTTTCGATATCCGCTGACGCTCTGCCGGAACGATTTGATTCGCATCAAAAGGTATGTAACTCTACTTCTACTTTATCTGTATTGATTCATGCATGAGATCCTAATTAGATGCTAGAAAATAGATTTTTGAAATTCCGCTTATACGCATCTAAATCCCTATAGTGGTATCAGAGCCTCTTGCATAAATTGATAGGATCAACAATTAAAAGAGTTAATTTTGATGCATCTCTTGATTCAAACTAAGTGATAAATTGATATATAGGTTAATTTGCATGATTAAAATTGTGATTTTAATTGATTGGATTAGTAAATTTGAGAACTTTATAAACAAATATGCATGTAAAATTGTATTACATAAAAGTTGTGAATTCTATTTGGAGAAGTTCATAATTTTATACGTTGATTTTACCCATGTTTGATTCATGTGATTTAATTATGCAAGAGATATGATTTTTGGCATGTTTTAAATCATTAGATGAAAATTTTGATTTTCAAAAGATGAATCAATCCCCTAAATTTGTTTTTCCACAAATTTGATTAATTTTGTATGAAATTTTTTCGTCCATAAATTTTTTCGTACACAAATTTTTTCGAATCGTGGAGAAAAACGAAGGACCGAACCGGATTGGATCCGGACCCGGCACGCACCACGAACCAGGCTCGACGCGAGGGCCGGACCCAATTGCACAGTGGCGCGCGCGGATCTAGGGCGACTGCGGCTCGAGCAACCCGGTGCGGGCGCGGGTGGGCCCAGCAGGGAACCGCAGCTCTCGCAGTTCAGTTCGGGCGTGGACCGCCCCTGCAGACCGCGGCTCACGCGCGGGTGGGCCCAACAGACCGCGACTCGGTTCGCGTGGCTGCGTGGCTCGGGTCGGTTCGCGGGTCTGCGCAGCTCGGTCTGGCTCGGGCACGGGCTGGGCTGGCTGGTCCGGGCTGGTTCGTGAAGGGCTTGTCCGGTAAGCTGGCTCGATCTCGCGCATAGAAAATATTTTGGGTAGATTTTGCGTTTTAGGATATTTTCCTAAAATATTAAGATAAGATCTTATTTGCCCAATTAGATAATATTTGATATTATTTATAATATATTTTCCTAAAGGTTGTTAGGAAAGAATCCCACTTGATTAAGATAAGGATATTTGATATCTTATCTTGTTTATGCATATTTTATCCAATGATGCATTTTAATGATTAATTCTATATATTTATTTTATTTGAATTAAGATAATAATATTAAATTATTTATCTCATGAGATGATTTATTTAATTTAACAGTATTTATTTTACAATTATTTAAATGTTTTATTGTTATTAATTAGATTAATAATATTTATAGTATTTGATATTATTGCATGCATGATTTAATATTATGATATTATTGTTTGCATGAGGTGACTAGTATGGCCCTTTTTAGGATAGAAAATACGATTTGCGTATCGTTATGTTTTCTTGTACACGATCTGCGTATCGTTATGTATTTATGTAATTTAATTTTCAGTAATTAGATTATTTAGAAAAATTATATAACACAAGAAGAGAAGATCCTAAGAAGACCAAGGATGGAGATCCATGAAGGGTACCAAGGATGACGATCCATGAGATGTTCCAAAGGATGGAGATCCATGAAGAACAAGACTCATGAAAATTAGATCTTTAATTTCGGTTTTTAGGGGCCATACTAGGATCACATTTAATTATTGCATTTTGAATGTTTTATCATTTTAAGACTTGCATGATTGTTTGTTTATGCTATTTTGTTCACTAGTAGATAGACAACCATTGCATGCTTAAGTCCCTACAAAACTATTGAGGTATTGCCTTTCCATGTCATAACCCATGAGACCCTTGGAATTCGTTGGATAGTTTTCGCCAAAGCAAGGTGTCCTTATTTGACCTTGGGATAGTGAGGGTGGATCTATATAAGGGATTCATAAACCTTCATATGGTTATACTCAACAAGAGACCAAAAGGCAAAGTTTTGGATCTTGAGGCATAGAGATGAGTCTAACATGGGATGTGATCACATAAGACTTAAGCAAGTGCCAAAGTACGCTTGGGTCTTATTGATAACAAAAATTTGCCGTTCTAATTCCTACTATGCAAAGTATCCAAACAAACCCTAAAACGTAGTCTTAGGCAAGTAAGGGTCGAATCCGCAGGGAGACAAATCAATCGTAGTATGCAATAAGTATGTCAATTTAAAGTAACCAAGGGGGGGTTTTGTTGGTTTGTTTTAGTAGCAAAACATGCAAAGGTGAATAAGTAATTAAAGGTGATGAAATCAGTTATTGGGAAAGCACTCAGTCAAACAATATCCGCTAATCGAATGACAAGTTGATCATAGATACTACTCAAAATCGCATGCAATGGTAATTCCAATTCCTTTTCAGATGTAACTAATGGCACAACCAGATACTATTATAACTAACTAATTAAACAACCCTGAAACTATCAAGATTCAGTTTAACAGCAGCCTTACGGATAGGAATATAGTTGGATACAACCCTAGAATAAAACAACCAGTTTTTACCCTAGAATGTAAACCAATTCTCTTCTGCATAAGATTAGCACAACCAGTTACTAATACGATGCAGTTGCTACAGTGGAATAGATGTGCTCAACCAGTAACAATCTAAACCTAGCAATAGATAAATAACGATAAACCCTAGTTGATCAGACTAGAAATTATCAATATCAATCTTAAGAAATCAAGCAAGAGAAAAGATAAGAACCAATGCAATAGATTAGGAGTAAGAACCTCACAACTGAATCACACGAAAAGCTTCAATGTCTGACTAAGCAAGAGAGGCTTAGTTCTTCATAGCAAGAGAATACCTAGAATTAGAAATTAGGGTTCCACCTCTAAAGAAACAAGTTTTCTCAACCCTTAAATACCAAAGGAAAATAATCTGAAATTATCCTAAAAGAAATAATAAAAACGAAATAAAGAAATATAAAATAAATCCGAAAATGAAATCGGCTCGGGGATGTTTCCGTCAGCGGCGGCGACCGCTGCTTCTTCCACGGCGATCGCTGCAAATGCGGCGATCGCTGCATTTAAACGGCGATCGCCGTTTCAAGGTCGTAGCTGAGGTCTCTCCATGGCCATTAACGGCGGTCGCCGTTATTCTGCGGCGATCGCCGCAGTTCTGCTTCTCCATCCTTCGCTCCTTAGCTCCTAAAGCTCCAAAAACGCAACTTCCGCATCTCCTCGCCAAGTCTCCAAATCACCTCCAAAGCATCCTAAAACAACACTAAAATCATGCCAAAACTACGTCAATACACACAACATAATTGTGTGTATCAAACTCCCCCACACTTGAATCTCTACTCGTCTCGAGTGGATAGAGAACTACCACCCATCACCAATAAGCACCTAGATCATCAACATGTAAGGAAAGCCCACAACCAAGAGTAAAAGCATCTACATGAAAGCTCAACATCCCTCAACACCAGCATCATAATCAGCACAACAGCAACACCAACATATGCAATATCCACAACCTCAACCACAGTAGCCAACACAACACACATCCAAGCTCAAGGGCAAGCAGAATACTTCCCCCAAGCTTATCCCGGTCATCCAAAAATGTAAGTAACCACTAGTCATAACCTCCATCTATGACTCCTTATGTCTCCCAAAGTGACCTACCCGACAATCCTTCTTTGTCTCCTCTTCTTATGTCGCCCCACCGGTAAAATGAGATCCTAGAAAACACTCCTTTTCTTTTCACTCATTTTGCCTAGAAGCCCTTTCGGGTTTTCATCCTAGCCACTCATTTCATTTTATCATAGATGGACTCACCGCCTCACATCACTCCGAATCCACTTTTTCCCAGGCCTAGTGCCTGTCGGATTACCTGCTTTTTACCTGGACCGCCTTTTCGGGTTTTCAGCCCATCCCAGGATTTTTATTTGCTTTTTTTTTTGTACTAGCAATAATAAATACATAATCAACTCCCCCACACTGAAAATGAGCATTGTCCTCAATGATATCAGACATAATAACATAGGGGAAGTGAAGAATGTACCTACTACTGCGGCGGTGGTGGGAAGTCGGGATATTGGGAACCCATGAAAAGGTTCCACTGCCTCATCTGCTCCCCCATGGCCTGGATGTCCTGGACCTGCGTCGCGTAATGATCCCTTGACTCCTGGCGGAAGTCAATGAACTCCTGGTGGTACCCAGCGAGGTCTGACTGAATGGACTGCTGGCGCACGTCAATCCCCTGGACCATCTCCCACGTCTGTCTTTGGTAATCATAAGATGGTCCAGCAGCAGCGGTAGCTTGCACCTCAGGCAAAGTTGTATCCTCATCATATTACTCCTCATCACTATCATCATCACCCGCATCAGGCTGTGCCCCAAGGGCAGCAGAAGAACCAGCGGCGGAACGACCTGCAACTGAACTACCACCAGCGCCCACGCGGTACTGGCGCACATCAAAATCCCTGTAGCGCGGGCCACAAGTCACCACAAAGGGAAAAGGGATGGGGATCCGATGGCAGCCCCGCGAGCCATACAACCAGAATTTTGGGTTTGATCCAGTCCCAGATACCACAGTGGACGTCCTGAGCTGCCTCCAATCATAGCTAAAGGCAGCGGAGAGCTGCTGGGAGGGGTCGGGCTGCTCGAGGCCCAGGTGACGTCCAATCAGCGTAATCATGCCCCCAATGACAATCTTGTGCTTCTTGTTCTCCTGAAATTTTCTGCAGGAAGCAATAAAGTGGGAGCGCCAACTCCACACCAAAGGGCACTCCGGGGTCATACTCCACACAGCGTACAAGTCGTCGTACGGAACCTTGTTTAACTCGGACTGGCCATGGAAGGCCATTCGCACCACCTTATGTGCTAGGCGCAGGCCCGGATGCGACCACTTGTAATTGTACTCTCCTCCCTGCGGATCATAAATCTCAGTCCCGGTAGAGTGGTACCAGAAGTTAAAGAAAGCATTAGCGTCCGCCCACGCCCTCTCAGAAGATGGGGACTTAGTAATCCCAAGCGCTGAATCCAGGTCCTCCCAGGACATAGAGTGCCTGCTGCCACCCAAACTGAATGTAATCTTTTCCTCAGCACAATGATTCTCAAAGCTGGCTAGAAACTCCACAGTCCAGGCGGGGAATGTGGGTGCCGCAAAATGGAAAAAACTACCCAGGCCACCATTAACAAACAGCTCATGCGTGCTCTCATACATCCTCAAATCCCGCAAAGTTTCTGGATCAAAGAATAATATGGACTGGAACTCCCTATCTTGTAAAAGTCTCCTACGAGACTCCTCAACCTTATTACGGGAGACCTCAACCCCCGAAGGTTTCTTACGAGAGGCCTCGCCCCCCGATGATTTCTTACGAGAGGAGAGCGAGCGTTTCAAAAACCCAGACATCACAATAAAATGCAGCAACAACAATCAAAAGCAGAAGGGGACATAAATCACCAGATGCGAGAAAACGGCGGTCGCTGCTAAGAACGGCGGTCGCCGCGAAGAACAGCGGTCGCTGCGAAGAACGGCGGTAGCCGTATTCAAGTTGTCGCCGATTCTGCAGGTCTGGAAAGCAGCGATCACGGGATGGTCCGTGGCTAGCGGCGGGCTGGCGGCGATCGGGGCGCGGCGGTCGCCGGATCTGGGGGAGAGAGACCTGAGAGTGGTTTTGGGGGAGGAGAGAAAGGGAGGAGGCTGGTAAAAAAAAAATATAGAGGGTAGGGGAGGGGTAGGTTAGCTGGTATAGGTTTTTTTTTTTTGGCTTTTACCTCCGTTTGGTTTTAACGGGTTTCTTTTTATGCCTTTTGCACCCTGTTTAAGGTTTTTTCAGGGTCCATTTTTATTTGATTTTTGACTTTTTCTCTCCATTTAAGGTCTATTCGGGGATTTATTTTCTGTCTTTTGCGCCCCGTTTAGGGTTTTTTCGGGGCCCAATTTTATTTTATTTTTCGCAAGAAAAAAAAAATCGAACCTGAAACGGCGGCGGTCGCCGTCATTTGATGCAAACAGCGTGATCGAGAAGGGGGGAAACGGCGGGCGTCGTATGGAGGGCGGCAGTCGCCGTAAATGCGGCGGTCGCCGCGATTAAACGGTGGTCGCCGTTTCGATGTCGTAGGCAACCTCCATGGTGAGCAATTAACGGCGATCGCCGCAAGTTACGCGGCGGTCGCCGTGAACACCTTCTTCGATTTTTTCACGTTTCTGCAGGTGAGTTCGACACAAAAAAGGGAAATAACTAGAATTGACGAAGGGAAAGGAAAAGAAATTACCTAATCATCGGGTTGCCTCCCGAGAAGCGCCGTAGTTAACGTCGTGGCTCGACTCAATGTAGGTTCAATCACGTTTCAGCTTTGGGTTCCTTCAGGAACGCCTCCTCAATGGTGTCTTTGGTGAAGCCTTCATGGTATTTCTTTATCCTCTGCCCATTCACCTTGAACAAAGTCTGTGATGTCGAGTCAAACAGCTCTACGGCACCATGTGGGAAGACTTTGGTCACATAATATGGTCCTGCCCAGCGCGATCTCAGCTTGCCTGGGAAAAGTCTAAGGCGTGACTGGAATAAGAGGACTTTGTCTCCAACCTTGAAGTCCTTCCTCAGTATGATCTTGTCATGCCAGGCCTTAGTCCTTTCCTTGTAGTGAATGGCATTGTCATAAGCCTCGATCCTGGCCTCCTCTAGCTCTTGTAGTTGGAGCTTTCTAAGCTCCCCAGCCTCATCCATCTTCAAGCTGCAATTCTTTACAGCCCAATATGCCTTGTTCTCTAGCTCCACTGGAAGGTGACAAGCCTTACCAAACACCAACCGAAAGGGTGACATACCAATTGGTGTTTTGTAAGCTGTCCTGTATGCCCAGAGTGCGTCATCAAGCCTCAAACTCCAGTCTTTTCTATTGGGAGACACCGTCTTCTCCAAGATGGACTTTATCTCCCTGTTGGACACTTCAGCTTGCCCATTTGTTTGAGGGTGATAAGCAGTAGAAACTCTCTGCGTGACATGGTATTTCTTCAATAGCGCAGTGATTGTCCTGTTGCAGAAGTGAGTTCCTCTATCACTGATAAGAGCTTTTGGCACACCAAACCTGGTAAATATGTTGGACTTCAAGAAACCTGCAACAACTTTAGCATCATCAGTCCTGGTGGCCTTCGCTTCCACCCACTTGGAAACGTAGTCTACCGCAAGCAAAATATATATGTTACCGCAAGAGGATGGAAACGGTCCCAAGAAGTCAATACCCCAAACATCGAAGATTTCACAGAAAATCAAGCCTGTTTGTGGCATCTCATCCCTCTGAGATATATTTCCAACCCGTTGACACTTGTCACAGGATTTACAGTGGTTATGCGCATCCTTGAAGATGGAAGGCCACCAAAATCCTGCTTCAAGTACCTTCCTTGCGGTTTGTTGTACCCCAAAGTGTCCACCGCATGCCTCAGCATGACAAAAGGTAAGGAGAGAATTTACCTCATTTTCTGGGATACACCTACGAATTACCTGGTCAGAACAATGTTTCCATAGGTAGGGGTCGTCCCAGACAAAAAATCTGGCTGAACTGCGCAGCCTGTCCCTCTGAGCCTTGTTGAAGGGTGGAGGAAATTCACCCGTGGTGAGAAAATTCACCAAATCGGCATACCAAGGCTCTACAGTAGTGAGCCGGAATAGAGACTCATCAGGGAATTTCGTCTGAATCTGGGGTTGTGGGGTGTTATCTTCCTGGACAATTCGGCTGAGATGGTCAACAACAAGATTCTCAGCACCCTTCTTGTCCTTGATCTCCACATCAAATTCGCTGAGTAATAGGATCCACCGGATCAGCCTTGGCTTGGCTTCCTTTTTTGTCATGAGATAGCGCAGAGCAGCATGGTCGGAGTAGACAAAGACCTTTGTACCAAGCAGGTACTGCCTGAACTTCTCAAGAGCAAACACTACAGCCAGCATCTCCTTCTCTGTGGTGGAGTAGTTCCTCTGCGCACCATTCAGCGTCATAGAGGCATACTGGATCACATAGGAAGCTCTACCATCCTTTTGGCCTAGCACGGCCCCCACAGCATAGTCACTGGCATCGCACATGATCTCAAAAGACTTAGACCAATCAGGAGCCTGAATAATTGGGGCACTTGTTAGGCGAGCTTTCAGTTCATCAAAGGCTGCCCGACACTCAGCTGTAAACTCAAATCCAATCTCCTTCTTCAGCAGGTCACATAGAGGTGATGAGATCTTGGAAAAATCTTTAATGAACCTGCGATAGAAACCTGCATGGCCCAGAAAAGAACGAACTTCGCGAACATTAGTAGGATAGGGCAAAGATTGAATTACTTCAATCTTTGCTTTATCGACCTCAATACCCCTAGACGATACAATGTGACCCAAAACAATGCCCTGCTCAACCATAAAGTGACACTTCTCAGAATTCAGCACTAAATTGGTGTCAACACACCTTGCAAGCACAAGTGATAGATGGTGTAGGCATGCATCAAAGTCATCTCCATAAACAGTAAAATCATCCATGAAAACCTCTATGAAATGCTCAATGTACTCAGAAAAGATGCTTACCATGCACCGTTGAAAGGTTCCTGGAGCATTACACAACCCAAATGGCATCCTGCGATAAGCAAAAGTGCCAAAAGGATAAGTGAAAGTCGTCTTTGCTTGGTCCTCTGGTGCAATGGCTATCTGGAAGTACCCGGAGTACCCATCCAAGAAACAATAGAAAGCACGTCCTGACAGTCTCTCGAGCATCTGGTCAATGAATGGCAGAGGGAAATGGTCCTTCCTGGTTACCGCGTTCAGCTTGCGGTAATCAATGCACACCATGTAGCCTGTCTGCAGTCATGTAGGGACTAGCTCTCCCTGTTGGTTCTCCACAACTGTGATCCCTCCCTTCTTGGGAACAACCTGCGTAGGGCTAACCCACCTGCTGTCAGAAATAGGAAAAATCATACCTGCCTGCAGAAGCTTCAGAACTTCCTTCTTGACAACGTCCATCATAGGTGGGTTTAGACGCCTCTGGGGTTGTCTCGAAGGTTTCTCTTCGCCTTCCAGCAGAATACGGTGCATGCAGGTGGTAGGGCTGATGCCCTTGATGTCAGCAATGGTCCAACCGATTGCTGTCTTGTACTCCTTCAGAACCACCATTAACTTTTCTTCTTGTTCCTTGGTGAGCTTGTTCGAGATGATCACGGGCAAAGTCTCCTTGTCTCCAAGGAAGACATACTTGAGGTGCTCGGGAAGTTGTTTCAACTCAAGCACTGGTGCCTGCACAATAGAGGGCAAAAGTTTCTCGCTAGGCAAGGTTAGTGGCAGAGGTGATTTACCTGGTAGCTCAGAAGGATGCTTATAGTAAGCATCCAACTCATTGACAACTTCCTGCACGTCAGCAGATAGAGTAAAATCCAAACTAGAATCAACAATAATGGATTGCATATCATCTAATTGGTCATCATCAAAAACATCTTGCACCATAGGCTCCAGTACATCAAGAGCACACAAAGAATGGTCATCAGCAGGATATTTCATGGCTTCATATATGTTATAATTAATGGTCTGGCCATCAAATTCCATAGTTAAAGAACATGTGCTCACATTGATCTTAGTATTAGCGGTTTTGAGGAAGGGTCTCCCTAACAGAATAGGGGCTGCATGCTTGTCATGTTCCATGTTTAGCACATAAAAATCAGCAAGAAACGTGAGATCACCAACCATAACCAAGACATCCTCTACAATCCCTATAGGAGGCACACTAGATCGATCAGCTAATTGAATAGAAATATTGGTTGCATGCAAAGGTCCTAATCGCAAGGATTCACAGAGAGAGGAAGGTAAAACATTGATGGAGGCACCCAAATCTAGCATAGCCTTATTGAACGTGGTGCCTCCAATGGTGATAGGGATAGTGAACATACCTGGGTCACCACACTTCTTGGGTAAGCGCTTCTGAAACACAGCAGAGACATGTTCGCTTACCTTTACCTTCTTCTTGCTATTTCTGTCTTGGTTCCTCTTTGTTGTGCACATCTGCTTTAAGAATTTGGCATAACGGGGGACAGACTTGATCAAATTGAGAAGAGGTATGTTGACCTCAACGTTTCTGAACATCTCAAACATGTCCTTGTCCTGCGCAAGTGGCTTGGTGCGCTTCAAAGAAGATGGGAAGGGCGCAACAGGCTTCCACTCAGGAAAAATTGGAGTTTCAGACTCCTTCTCAGCTTCAACTTCGCAGTCAGAGGGGCGGCGGTCGTTGTTTGTGTCGCGGCGATCGCCATTTGCGTTCTCAGGATTTCCGAGAGAATTATCACCGTCACGGCGGTCGCTGTAATTGTTGCAGCGGTCGCCGTTATTTTGTTCTTCCAAGTCGAGAGCAGCTTCCTTTTTACGGCGGTCGCCGTGTGTCGCGCAGCGGTCGCTGTTTCCACGGCGGTCACCGTTCTGCTCTAAATTCTTGGGCTCTTCCTCGTTGTCCTCAGACCACTCTTCCCCAAGCTTCTTCCCACTTCTCAAAGTCACAACACTGACATTTCGAATATTCGGGTTCACTTCAGTTTGAGACGGAAGTTTACCGGAATCCTTTGCATCCAGTTTGTTCACCACTTGAGAGATTTGACCAAATTGTCTTTCCAGATTCTGAATGCTGGCTTGTGTATTCTGAATACTTTCCTGGAAATGCATTTGGTTCTTGGTCAACTTGGCAACATTCTCGGTAAGGGCCATGTTGCTCTACATCATCATTTTCATCATGTCTTCCACAGATGATGAAGGATTTGAACTCTGCCCTTGCGGTCTGGCCACATAGGATTGCCTAGGTTGTGGAGGGTTACCTTGTTGTTGCGCTTATCCTTGATTCTGCTCCGGGTCTCTCCATCTGAAGTTGGGATGATCCCTCCAACCAGGATTGTAAGTGTTGGAGTAGGGATCATGCCTAGGTCTCTACTGATAGCCTCCGACTGCATTCACTTCCTCTTGCAAAGTAGGACACGAATCAGTAGGATGCAGGTCGTCATGACAAATTTCGCAAGCCTTAGCCTGCTGAGGCGTATCCTTCAGCTTCAGGCGCCTCACCTCCTCTCTTAGCACGTCAAAATCAGCCTGATCAATCTTTGACTGAGAACCAGCAACAACCAAGGTTTGGGAGCCTCTCCCACTGTACTGTCTAGAGTCATCCGCAAGTGTAGCAAATATCTCCAGAGCCTCTTCATAAGTTCTCTTCAGGATATTCCCACCACATGAGGAGTTTACCATCCGACGATCATCTTCACGGAATCCTCCATGCAGATACAAAATCAGATCATGGTTAGCGTAACCATGGTATGGGCAACTCTTCACCAGTTTCTTGAAGCGCTCGTAATAATCATAAAGAGATTCATTGGACTGTTGCTCGATGTTGCAGATTTTCTTCTTGAGCTGATTAGATTTGATTGCCGGAAAATACTTGTCAAGGAACACTTTCTTCAGATTCACCCAGGTAGTGATGCTCCCTGGGGGTAAAGAATGATACCAGTCCTTTGCAGAGTCTTTCAGAGAGAAGGAGAATACTCTCAGCCTCATCTGATCTTCAGTAATTTCAGATGGCCTCATACTGGTACAGACCTCAAGAAACTCATCTAGATGCTGAATAGGGTCTTCAAGGGTAGTTCCGCTAAATTTCGGGAGTAGATGGACTACTCCTGTTTTGAGTTCGAATTTCACCCCTTCACCCAGGGCAGGAAACTGCACAGCACGAGATGGTTGATCTAAGTTGGGAGCCGTCAAGGACTCCAAAGTAACGCGTAAATTATCACCCATCGTATCAGTTTCCGGAAGCAATGCACGTGCAGCCCTGCGAGCCTGATGGAAAGTTCTTTCGATCTCTGGATCAAAAAGCAAGGGTGGATTATTAGTAACACGGGTGTGAACCATAAGATAGGTTCACACCAAAATTGGCACACAAATCACACACACAAAATAGAATTGCCTCCCCGGCAACGGCGCCAATTTGATAACAGGAATTTGCCGTTCTAATTCCTACTATGCAAAGTATCCAAACAAACCCTAAAACGTAGTCTTAGGCAAGTAAGGGTCGAATCCGCAGGGAGACAAATCAATCGCAGTATGCAATAAGTATGTCAATTTAAAGTAACCAAGGGGGGGGGGGTTTGTTGGTTTGTTTTAGTAGCAAAACATGCAAAGGTGAATAAGTAATTAAAGGTGATGAAATCAGTTATTGGGAAAGCACTCAGTCAAACAATATCCGCTAATCGAATGACAAGTTGATCATAGATACTACTCAAAATCGCATGCAATGGTAATTCCAATTCCTTTTCAGATGTAACTAATGGCACAACCAGATACTATTAGAACTAACTAATTAAACAACCCTGAAACTATCAAGATTCAGTTTAACAGCAGCCTTACGGATAGGAATATAGTTGGATACAACCCTAGAATAAAACAACCAGTTTTTACCCTAGAATGTAAACCAATTCTCTTCTGCATAAGATTAGCACAACCAGTTACTAATACGATGCAGTTGCTACAGTAGAATAGATGTGCTCAACCAGTAACAATCTAAACCTAGCAATAGATAAATAACGATAAACCCTAGTTGATCAGACTAGAAATTATCAATATCAATCTTAAGAAATCAAGCAAGAGAAAAGATAAGAACCAATGCAATAGATTAGGAGTAAGAACCTCACAACTGAATCACACGAAAAGCTTCAATGTCTGACTAAGCAAGAGAGGCTTAGTTCTTCATAGCAAGAGAATACCTAGAATTAGAAATTAGGGTTCCACCTCTAAAGAAACAAGTTTTCTCAACCCTTAAATACCAAAGGAAAATAATCTGAAATTATCCTAAAAGAAATAATAAAAACGAAATAAAGAAATATAAAATAAATCCGAAAATGAAATCGGCTCGGGGATGTTTCCGTCAGCGGCGGCGACCGCTGCTTCTTCCACGGTGATCGCTGCATTTAAACGGCGATCGCCATTTCAAGGTCGTAGCTGAGGTCTCTCCATGGCCATTAACGGCGGTCGCCGTTATTCTGCGGCGATCGCCGCAGTTCTGCTTCTCCATCCTTCGCTCCTCAGCTCCTAAAGCTCCAAAAACGCAACTTCCGCATCTCCTCGCCAAGTCTCCAAATCACCTCCAAAGCATCCTAAAACAACACTAAAATCATGCCAAAACTCCGTCAATACACACAACATAATTGTGTGTATCACTTATCTGAGATAGGGTCTTGGAATCATTTTATTCACTAGGGACAAACTTAATTTGAATAAAATGTGCATTTGCTTAAATTTTAAAGCATGTTTAATTTTGAGCTTTTTATGTCAAGCATAAACTTATCTGCATATTACTTCATTTGTAGATATCATGTCTAGCAACGATAACTTGAAATTCACCATTCGCTCAATTGTTGAGAAGAACAAACTCAATAGGACAAATTTTCTCGATTGGGAACGGAACTTGAGAGAAGGACGTGAGGACGTTCTAGATATCCCTATCCCTATCTTGACTGACACTTCTACTGCTGAGGAGAAGGCGAAAGAAAAGAAGATAAGAGCTAACTCGGTGTCTGTCACATGTCTTATGCTCGCTGCTATGGAACCTGGCCTTCAAAAGAGGTCTGAACGTCAGGATGCTCATACAATCATTGGAAACCTGAAAGTGTTGTTTCAGAAACATGCCAGAATTGAGAGGTATGAGACTCACAAGGCCATATTAGAGTGCAAACTTGAGAAGGGAAAACAAGTAAGTACCCATGTATTTGACATGATTGGTCTCTTTGACCAAATGGCAGCACTGGGTTCCCCATACAGCCAAGAGTTGGCTACTGACATCATATTGCACTCCTTGCATGATGGATTCGCCCAATTCAAGATGAATTACCATATGCATGGAATTGGCAAAACTCTAAATGAACTCAATGGCATGCTCAAAACTGCTGAGCAAAATATCCAAGTTGACAATAAGAAAGAAGTTCTCATGATCAACAAAGCGAAAGGGTTCAAGAAGGGGCCTAAAGGGAAGCAAAAGCAACAAAACCAAAGGGAAAGGCAAGAAAGTTGCCAAACCCAAGGTAGTAGAGAAGCCAAAGGTGGCTGCTGAGCATGACTGCTTCTACTGCAAGGCTAAGGGGCATTGGAAGAGAAACTGCCCTAAATACCTGGAAGACAATAAGAATGGGATTGTGAGCTCCACTTCAGGTATTTTTTTATTGAAGTCTTAACAACCAAGGCTACTACTTGGGTATTCGATACCGGATGTGGTTCTTGCATTATTTCGAATGTGCAGGGACTAAGAAGTAGGAGGCACTTGGAGAAGGGAGAGATAGACCTGTGCGTTGGAAATGGAGCAAGAGTTGCTGCGCTTGCCGTAGGAAATTATAGTCTATATTTACCTTCTGGCTTAGTATTAGAATTAAATAATTGTTATTTTGTTCCTTCAATTACTAAGAACCTTATTTCGACTTCAGTTTTGGATCTTGAGGGTTTTGAATTTGTCATTAAGAATGGATGCTTTTCTATTTTCAAGAATGATATTTTTTATGCCAATGCTCCCATGAGTAATGGACTTTATGTGTTGGATCTCAAGTCTGAGATTTATAACATTAATACTAAGAGGCAAAAGTCGAATGATTTGAGTGAAGCCTATCTATGGCACTGTCGCTTGGGTCACATTAGCTTGAACCGCATGAAGAAACTCCATAAAGATAGAATTCTCAAATCAGTAGATTGTGAATCACTTGAGACATGTGAGTCATGCCTAATGGGCAAGATGACAAGGTCACCTTTCACTGGGACAAGTGAAAGGGCTACTGAGCTACTGGCCCTAATACATACTGATGTCTTTGGACCAATGAGCACATAAGCTAGAGGAGACTATCGATACTTCATCACATTTACTGACGACTTGAGTATATATGGGTGTATCTACTTAATGACGCACAAATCTGAATCCTTTGAAAAGTTCAAAGAGTTTCAAAATGAAGTAGAAACTCAAACTGGCAAGAAGATAAAGGCACTTCGATCCGATCGCGGTGGTGAATATCTAAGCCAGGAGATCGATCATCATCTAAGAAGTTGGGATAATAACACAATTGACTCCACTAGGCACACCACAACTGAATGGTGTATCTGAAAGAAGAAACAGGACCCTGTTAGACATGGTCCGATCAATGATGAGTTTTGCTAACCTTCCAGTATCCTTCTGGGGATATGCCATCACAACCGCTGCATTCACACTAAACAGGACTCCATCTAGGACTGTAGACAAGACATCATATGAGATATGGACTCGAAGAGTTCCAAGTCTGTCTTTTCTAAAAATTTGGGGATGTGAAGCTTATGTAAAGCGTTTACTATCAGATAAGCTTGCACCCAAATCAGATAAATGCTTATTTATAGGGTATCCTAAGGAAACCAAGGGATACTACTTCTACAATCCCACTGAGCACAAAGTGTTTGTTGCAAGGGATAGTGTCTTTTTGGAAAAAGAATTTATTTCCAAGAAGCCAAGTGTGAGAAATGTTCATCTTGAAGAAGTTCAAGATAAGCAACAAACCTAACAACAAGTCGACATGGACGATGCCAACGAGGAGACGCCCATATCTGGAGGCATAAATTCCCAATGGGAAGTCATCCAGGTACTGGAACCAATACCTCAAGAACTAGATTCAAATGAGGACCCACAAACAGTTGTGGAAAGTGCTCTAGTTGTCGAACCCACACATAGATCAAACAGGCCAAGAGCACAGCCAAGACAATATGATGATTTCATCCTGACTGCAAGCCTTGATGTTCTGCTTTTAGAAAGAGGAGAACATGCCACCTATAAGCAAGCAACGACGGGTCCAGACTCCGAGAAATGGCTTAAGGCCATGAAATCTGAAAATAGATTCTATGTTTGAGAATCAAGTCTGGGACTTGATAGATTTGCCAAATGGGGTAAAACCCATTGGATGCAAATGGGTTTTCAAACTCAAGACAGACAAAGATGGAAATGTATCTATTTACAAGGCAAGGCTAGTTGCCAAGGGTTTTAAACAGATTCATGGTATTGAGTATGACGAGACATTTTCACCGGTCGTAATGATTAGGTCCATCAGGATACTCCTAGCTATTACCGCTCATTATGATTATGAGATTTGGCAAATGGATGTCAAGACCGCTTTTCTAAATGGACATTTAGAAGAGGATGTGTACATGACACAACCAGAGGGTTTTGAAGATCCAACTAACCCTAGGAAAGTATGCAAGCTTAAGAAGTCCATTTATGGACTTAAGCAAGCATCCAGGAGTTAGAACATTCGATTTGATGAAGCTATAAAAGAGTTTAACTTCATCAGATGTGAAGAAGAGCCTTGTGTTTACAAGAAATTTAGTGGGAGCAAAGTGGTCTTCTTAGTCCTGTATGTGGATGACATACTGCTCATTGGAAATGACATTCCGATGCTAGAGTCCGTTAAGGGATGGCTGAAGAAATGTTTTTCAATGAAAGACCTAGGAGAAGCGGAGTACATATTGGATATCAAAATCTACATAGATAGATCTAAGAGACTACTTGGATTAAGTCAAGGAACTTATATAGATAAGGTTCTTGACAGGTTCAAAATGCAAGATTCCAAGAAAGGATTTCCACCCATGCAACATGGCATATACCTCAGCAAGAAGCAGTGTCCTAAGACACCAGCTGAGCTAGAGAAGATGAGCAAGATACCTTATGCTTCTGCTATAGGATCTATCATGTATGCCATGATATGTACATGCCCTGACGTTGCATTTGCTCTGAGCATGTGTAGTAGATACCAATCGAATCCCGGAGATGCACATTGGTGTGCAGCCAAGAACATTCTAAAGTACTTGAGAAGAACCAAGGTTGACTTCTTGGTATATGGGGGTGATGACAAGTTAGTCGTTCGAGGGTATACTGATGTAAGCTTCCAGACAGACTGGGATGATTTTGAGTCCCAGTCAGGATATGTCTTCATCCTAAATGGAGGAGTTGTGAGCTGGAAGAGCTCTAAGCAGGACACAGTAGTTGATTCTACGACAAAGGCAGAGTACATCATCGCTAGTGAAGCGGCAAAAGAGGTTGTCTGGATTAGGCAGTTCATTGATGAGCTCAGCGTTGTTCCTAGCATATCAGGGGCAATTGACGTCTATTATGACAACAACGGCACCATAGCCCAAGCTAAGGAACCGAGCTCAAGCTCCAAATCCAGACACGTACTACGAAAGTATCACATCATTCGACACATCGTTGATAGAGGAGACGTAAGGATGTGCAAAGTGCACATAGATGACAACATTGCAGATCCACTAACCAAGCCTATGCCTAGGCCCAAGCATGAGAGTCACACTAGGGTCAAGGGCCTCAAGCACATTGGAGAATGACTTTGAAATTGCATTTCTTACATTATGAACCTTGTTTTATGAATGTCAAACACGTTTTACTTGATTATATGACATACGGTTTTCATTCTTATCTAATCATTGCTTGGTATTAGATAAAATGTCCAAATAATTTATAATTCGCATTGGGCTCATCATAAGTGTTTTGGTGAATGAAACCCCATTAAGTGAACTGAAGTTATGAATTATTCAAAGTCCATGGTCTAAGTCATCAACTTGGACATAAATGACTTCATTAAAGACAGTATTGTAAGTTGACTGATAGCGCCAGGTTTCATGGGCTATAGGGACATAGAGATGTCTAGTCATTTACATAGATATGTATGGATGATACATATAGGACTGACCCATCTTAAGACTCTCCAAAAGGGCTTGAAGAGTTGTAAGTCAAACCATGATTGGTAGATTCCTCATACATGAGTATGATATGGTTTCTCTTGATGATTGGTATGTCTTTGACGTTGTTAAACGCCGACCATAACATGCAGTTATAAAGGCAGTGATTGGGATTGCCAAAAGTTGAGTGGGAGTTGTAGTCATACAAGACTAGAGAAGTCCTCCTCCTTCATGTATACTGTGATGCATGGACAGGAATGGTGTCTCGGCCACTTGAAGAGCGAGAACTGAAAAATGCATGGCCATGCTCGGATGGATTATTTGTAATCATCCGTTATTTGACAGTTCAAACTCAAGAGTTCAAGAAACGCATTTGATAAGAGATATGAATGTCATCATATCATCAAATAAGACACTAAGAGACAAAGGGATTTAACATTGCACACTTGTTTTAAGGACAAGTGGGAGATTGAAGGAATTGTGTCATTTAATCAAAGGTGCAATTACCAAACATGGAATAGGACTATTAATGGAGATTTACAATCCGGGTATTTTAGGGATCGTAGTGCTTTGCTAGAATCCAACTACGATTAATGGGCTTAATCGGGTTAGGCCCATGGCTATAATAACCGGGTCTTATGAGGTCACACACATAGGGTTATCGGGCTGGATCAAACTGAACTGGAAGCCCATGTTGGACATGGAATTTCGGCCCTATGGCTTAAGTTGGGAGATTGGCTTTTATTATTAATAGATAAGAGTTATTATTAATAATAACTAGATAAAAGGGAATCTTATTAGAAGATATAGATACAATATAAAGATATTATATCTATTACCAAAGATAAGATATGATCTTATGACAATATAAGTGATGGCTTCCAAAAGCAAAAGCGATCACTTACTTACCCTAATACACACGGCCGGCCCTCTCCCCAAGAAGCCAAGCTCGTGTCTTTCGTTCTTTGTTCTAGCAGACGAGACCAATAGCGATCCAGAATCCAGACTCGTGTGGACCAAGTAGAGAAGTCACACTTGGGGCTTTCGATCTCCGCTGAAGCTTTGTCGGAACGATTTGATTCGCATCAAAAGGTATGTAACTCTACTTCTACTTGATCCGTATTGATTCATGCATGAGATCCTAATTAGATGCTAGAAACTAGTTTTCTGAAATTCCGCTTATACGCATCTAAATCCCTATACCTACCACAAAAATCACTCAATTGAAACTTTCGTTGATCATCAGCCATGTGTGGCCACACATATTTGAACCCAGATTTGTTAAAGGAGGTTTACAGCCATGGAGATTCAAAGGATCAACCCAAATCCAACAACCTCACCTTGGATCTAAGCATATTGGACTCTACTTAATTTTACGATGAAAAACCGTGCACTCCCATTTGAGCGGCACCTGGTGCAGCACATAAAATTCACCAAAAACCTGATTCAAGGCGTGGACGGCACGTCGTGCAGCACAGAAAAGACGGTTTTTCGAAAACCCGGTTCAGATCTTGTGCTGCACGTAATGCCGCACAAACAATCCGGTTTTTTGATTTTTTTGCGAACCTGGTTTACTAAAATAAGAAAAAATAAAAATTTTATTAAAATTTTATTTTTTGAACCCGGTTTACATTCTGGACGTCACCTAGTGAAGCACATAAGAATTTTTTATTTTTTTTAAATAAATTAAAATTAAAACAAAAAAACTTGGGAACCACATAGTAGCATCCACTCCCACTCTTGTATTTAAATCAACAAATTTATTTTAAAAATTATTTTTGAAATAAATTTACTACATACTCAACGCATTGTATATATCTTGCTATTCTATATGATTTCAAAATTCAAATACCTAGTAGATTTGTATACTTATGTGCATTTGACTATAGTTATAGACGTTTTCAAGTAATCAGGGTTACATGGCTATAAATCCGTTTGTATCATGAGATTTCAATATACTTTTATTCATCTAAAATTCATGTGCGTTTCTCCACCAATTCGTTTGATATTAACTGTTTGTTATTATTATTCTCGAAAATCACATATAACTATGGTTATATCCAATTTGGTTATATCTTATAGTTATATCCAATTTGGTTAAATATTATATTTATATTCTATAGTTATATTCTATGGTTATATCCTATAGTTATATACTATGATTATATCTTATAGTTATATCCAATTTGGTTATATCATATCGTTATATCCAATTTGGTTATATCTTATGGTTATATTTTATAGTTATATACTATGGTTATATCATATAGTTATATACTATGATTTTATCTTATAGTTATAGATATTAGAAATTATTTTCCAAACTTCAACTTGAAAATCTTAAACTTTGTACTAAAATAATAAAGACCCTAAACCCTAAAAAACCCTACAACAATCCCAACACAACCATTTGGGCGCAACCTAGGGGTTTCTAGTGTTATTTTAGGGTTTATGGTTAGGTTTTGGGGTTTATGGTTTGAGGGAGTTCCGATAGACGGTGGAAGTTTAGAGTCCATTCGAATACAAAGTCTAACATTGATTACTTGATTTGAGATTAGGAAGAAAACTATGATAAAATAGAGTTTAATCCATAAAGTAATTCTATTTTTCAGTCCATGTTCCTCCAAATAGTTGAATATATTAAGATTATATCCTATAGTTAAATAATATGGTTATATCCTATAGTTATATACTATGTTTATATCCTATAGTTATATACTATAGTTATATCTTATAGTTATATCCAATTTGGTTATATCATATCGTTATATCCTATGATTATATCCAATTTGGTTATATCTTATAGTTATATCCAATTTGGTTATATATTATATTTATATTCTATAGTTATATACTATGGTTATATCATATAGTTATATAATATGATAATATCTTATATTTATATCCAATTTGGTTATATCATATCGTTATATCCTATAGTTATATCCAATTTGGTTATATCTTATGGTTATATTCTATAGTTATATACTATGGTTATATCCTATATTATATTCTATAGTTATATACTATGGTTATATCATATATTTATATACTATAATTATATCTTATAGTTATATCCAATTTGGTTATATCATATCATTATATCCAATTTGGTTATATCTTATTGTTATATCCAATTTGGTTATATATTATATTTATATTCTATAGTTATATACTATGGTTATGTCATATAGTTATATACTATGATTATATCTTATAGTTATATCCAATTTGGTTATATCATATCGTTATATCCTATAGTTATATCCAATTTGGTTATATCATATCGTTATATCCTATGGTTGTATCCAATTTGGTTATATCTTATAGTTATATCCAATTATATCATATCGTTATATCTAATTTGGTTATATCTTATGGCTATATTCTATAGTTATATATTATGGTTATATCCTATATTATATTCTATAGTTATATACTACGGTTATATCATATAGTTATATACTATGATTATATCTTATAGTTATATCCAATTTGGTTATATCTTATAGTTATATCCAATTTGGTTATATCTTATGGTTATATTATATAGTTATATACTATGGTTATATCCTATATTATATTCTATAGTTATATACTATGGTTATATCATACAGTTATGTACTATGATTATATCTTATAGTTATATCCAATTTGGTTATATCTTATAGTTATATCTTATGGTTATATTATATAGTTATATACTATGGTTATATCCTATATTATATTCTATAGTTATATACTATTGTTATATCATATAGCTATATACTATAATTATATCTTTTAGTTACATCTAATTTGGTTATATCATATCGTTATATCCAATTTGGTTATATCTTATGGTTATATTATATAGTTATATACTATGCTTATATCCTATATTATAATCTATAGTTATATACTATGGTTATATCATTAAGCTATATACTATGATTATATCTTATAGTTATATCCAATTTGATAATATCATATCGCTATATCCTATAGTTATATCCAATTTGGTTATATATTATCTTTATATTCTATAGTTATATACTATGGTTATATCCTAAATTATATTCTATAGGTATATACTATGGTTATATCATATAGCTATATACTATGATTATATCTTATAGTTATATCCAATTTGATTATATCATATCGTTATATCCTATAGTTATATCCAATTTGGTTATATATTATATTTATATTCTATAGTTATATACTATGGTTATATAATATAGTTATACTATGATTATATCTTATAGTTATATCCAATTTGGTTATATCATATTGTTATATCCTATAGTTATATCTAATTTGGTTATATCTTATGGTTATATTTTATAGTTATATACTATGGTTATATCCTATATTATATTCTATAGTTATATACTTTGGTTATATCATATAGTTATATACTATGATTATATCCTATAGTTATATCCAATTTGGTTATATCATATATTATATTTTATAGTTATACACTATGGTTATATCATATAGCTATATACTATGATTATATCTTATAATTATATCCAATCTAGTTATATCATATCGTTATATCCTATGGTTATATCCAATTTGGTTATATGTTATTGTTATATCCAATTTGGATATATATTATATTTATATTCTATAGTTATATAATATGGTTATATCATATAGTTATATACTAAGATTATATCTTATAGTTATATCCAATTTGGTTATATCATATCGTTATATCCAATTTGGTTATATCTTATGGTTATATTATAAAGTTATATCCTATATTATATTCAATAGTTATATACTATGGTTATATCATATAGTTATATACTATGATTATATCTTATAGTTATATCCAATTTGGTTATATCATATCGTTATATCCAATGGTTGTATCCAATTTGGTTATATCTTATAGTTATATCCAATTGGGTTATATCATATCGTTATATCCTATAGTTATATCCAATTTGGTTATATCTTATGGTTATATTCTATAGTTATATATTATGGTTATATCCTATATTATATTTTATAGTTATAAACTATGGTTATATCATATAGTTATGTACTATGATTATATCTTATAGTTATATCCAATTTGGTTATATCCTATGGTTATATCCAATTTGGTTATATCTTATAGTTATATCCAATTTGGTTATATCTTATGGTTATATTATATAGTTATATACTATGGTTATATCCTATATTATATTCTATAGTTATACACTATGGTTATATCATATAGCTATATACTATAATTATATCTTTTAGTTATATCCAATTTGGTTATATCATATCGTTATATCCTATAGTTATAACCAATTTGGTTATATCTTATGGTTATATTATATAGTTATATACTATGCTTATATCTTATATTATATTCTATAGTTATATACTATGGTTATATTATATAGCTATATATATTATTATATCTTATAGTTATATCTTATAGTTATATCCAATTTGGTTATATCATATCGTTATATCCTATAGTTATATCCAATTTGGTTATATATTATATTTATATTCTATAGTTATATACTATGGTTCTATCTTATATTATATTCTATAGTTATATACTATGGTTATATCATATAGCTATATATACTATGATTATATCTTATAGTTATATCCAATTTGATTATATCATATCGTTATATCCTATAGTTATATCCAATTTGGTTATATATTATATTTATATTCTATAGTTTCATACTATGGTTATATCATATAGTTATACTATGATTATATCTTATAGTTGTATCCAATTTGGTTATATCCTATAGTTATATCCAATTTGGTTATATCTTATGGTTATATTCTATAGTTATATACTATGGTTATATCCTGTATTATATTCTATAGTTATATACTATGGTTACATCATATAGTTATATACTATGATTATATTCTATAGTTATATCCAATTTGGTTATATCTTATGTTTATATTATATAGTTATATACTATGGTTATATCCTATATTATATTCTATAGTTATATACTATGGTTATATCATATAGCTATATACTATGATTATATCTTATAGTTATATCCAATTTGATTATATCATATCGTTATATCCTATAGTTATATCTTATGGTTATATTATATAGTTATATACTATGATTATATCCTATACTATATTCTATAGTTATATACTATGGTTATATCAAATAGCTATATATTATGATTATATATTATAGTTATATCCAATTTGGTTATATCATATCGTTATATCCAATTTGGTTATATCATATGGTTATATTATATAGTTATATACTCCTATATTATATTCTATAGTTGTATACTATGGTTATATCATATAGCTATATACTATGATTATATCTTATATTTATATCCAATTTGGTTATATCATATTGTTATATCCTATAGTTATATACTATGATTATAGTTATATCTAATTTGGTTAAATCTTATGGTTATACTAGGTATTTGAGTTTCCAAATCATATATAATAGCAGGATACATAGTATATTTATTTAATTTTTAAAATAATTATTGATTTAAAAACAAGAGTGGGTGTTTTTTTTTCTGGGCGCAAGTGAACCGTTTTTTTTTTTATAAAAATCATAAAAAATTTAAAAAAAAATTGAATCGGACTTGTGTTGCACGTGGTGCAGCACAAAAAACCCAGTTTTTTTCGGCGGCACCAAGTGCAGCACAATTTGGAGTGCACGGTTAAAAAAAAGTGGAGTGCGCATTTGTTTCGCCTAATTTTATTCCCTCAGTTCTGGTAGTATGTATCACGAGCCTCAAAATTTTCTCCCTGCCGCCCTACTTGTTTGACTTCTGCATAGGTATGTTTTTTACTCCTTGCACAACTCCTTTCAATCAATGTATTAAACTTTTATGTACCTTTTATCTTACACACATCTTTGCTACTCTTATTCATTAACTTATGGGGAAAAGATCCCGTGAGGACGTGCTAGGGTGTTAGGAATAAGGATGGATCTGCGCTTTCTGTTTCACCCTCTTCATTAAGGTAGCTTTCAGGCGCGTTCCTTGGCGCGTGCTCCTTTCTTCTTCTTCTTTCTTGTTCGCCAATCCAACAGTACGGCTCTTCTCGATTTGCTGAAATCGTTTCTGCCGTCTTCTACACTCCCTCGATTTGCTGAAATCGTTTGCTGTTTGATTTCGCATTCATCTCTTTGATCTCGCATTCATCTTATTCGTTTGATTCGCTCTAAATTTGTTGTTGATTACCTGCTTCAACTGATATTGAGGTGCTAAATTAGTCTCGCCTGCAGATCCCTTGAAATTGGGGTTTTTCTTTCTCGTTTTCGATGGATTCAGGTAAGTTCTCAGTTTTGTTGTTGTTGTTTTGTTTATAATATCGTATTTTGCTTCGTGTTGCTTTTCATCTCTATAGTTTCTATTGTTTTTCTTGTTGTTTTAACATAGGGGTTTTTGCAGGGAACCACCCGCTATATGTCACTTTCGGCACTAAACCACCCGGATTTAAAATATTGATTTTAAACCACCCAAAAGTGACACTTTTGTTACATTCGACGGATTTCGTTAAAATTTCCATCCAAATGTGTGAAAAGACTATTTTGCCCCTTGGTTTTCTGTGTAATTACAGGAATAGTTTTGGAAAAATTGCAATCTGGCCCTCTAGTTTTTGGTTTGTGGCAGAATAGTCCTCAAACAAATTTTCATAATTACAAAAATTGCCCAAACTTGTTATTTTTAATATTCTGAGTTGATAGTATATTTTAACCCCAAATTAAAGTGTAGAAAAATTAACTTAGGTTAAAATAGGATTAAGTTATTATTCTTATGAATTTGACCATATTTAAATATGTAACAAAAATGTAAAATTTGATTTAAATATTTCAAGTCAAAATTTATAAGTTTTATATAAATTATAATTAATATAAGGTTAATCATAAAATTGAATTAAAGATTAACCTTATATTAATTATAATTAATATAACATTATAATATTATTCTTATGAATTTAACCTTATATTAATTATAATTTATATAAAACTTATAACTTATAAATTAATTAAATTAATTATAACGTTATATTAATTATAATTAATATAAGGTTAATCTTTAATTCAATTTTATGATTAACCTTATATTAATTATAATTTATATAAAACTTATAAATTTTGACTTGAAATATTTAAATCAAATTTTACATTTTTGTTACATATTTAAATATGGTCAAATTCATAAGAATAATAACTTAAGCCTATTTTAACCTAAGTTAATTTTTCTACACTTTAATTTGGGGTTAAAATATACTATCAACTCAGAATATTAAAAATAATAAGTTTGGGCAATTTTTGTAATTATGAAAATTTGTTTGAGGACTATTCTGCCACAAACCAAAAACTAGAGGGCCAGATTACAATTTCCCCAAAACTATTCTTGTAATTTCACAAAAAACCAAGGGGCAAAATAGTCTTTTCACACATTTGGACGGAAATTTTAACGAAATCCGTCCATGGGTGGTCGAATGTAACAAAAGTGTCACTTTTGGGTGGTTTAAAATCAATAGGTTAAATCCGGGTGGTTTAGTGCCGAAAGTGACATATAGCGGGTGGTTCCCTGTAAAAACCCCTTTAACATATGAACACTTCTCTTTGTATTTCACATATGAACACATTTTCTGGTTCATATGAACATATTCTCTTTGTTTTTTAGGTTTACGTACATTCTCTTGGCTTTTGCATATGAATACATCTTTTTATATGTATGCACACATGTGTTTATCTGTCATTAATACATTATTAATTCATCTTTCCATGTATTTAGTCTTTCATATATTATCTCTACATTTTGCATATGCACACAATAAAGTTTTAGTGTTTCATATACAGTATATGCTCACAGTGGAAGTTGATGTATGCACACAATAATGTTAATCATATGCACACAAATGTGTTTAGCATATGAACACATCTGTGTTAGCATATGAACACAAACATTATCATTGTATGCACATAAAAGTTTCAATTAAATCATATGCACACACATGTTTCAACCATATGCACACAAATGTTTTTATCATATGCACACAACACTTTAACATTTTACAACAATCTATTTCACTACAGACAATAACATACTTAAATCATCTGCACACTCATGTTACAACCATATGCACACACATGTTTTTATGATATGCACACAACACTTTAACATTTTATAACAATCTATTTCTCTTGGCTTTTGCATATGAACACATCTTTTTATATGTATGCACATGTGTGTTTACCTATCATTAATACATTATTAATTCATCTTTCCATGTATTTAGTCTTTCATATATTATCTCTACATTTTGCATATGCACACAATAAAGTTTTAGTGTTTCATATACTGTATATGCACACAGTGGAAGTTGATGTATGCACACAATAGTGTTAATCATATGCACACAAATGTGTTTAGCATATGAACACATCTGTGTTAGCATATGAACACATCTTAATTTCATCTTTCCATGTAGTTTTAGTGTTTCATATATTATATATGCACACACTGAAAGTTTAGGTATGCACACAACAGTGTTAATTATATGCACACATATGAACACATCTTTTTATATGTATGCACACATGTGTTTACCTGGCATGAATACAATATTAATTCATCTTTCCATTTAGTTAGTCTTTCATATATTATCTCTGCACACACTGGAAGTTAAGTTATGCACACAACAGTGTTAATCATATGCACACATGAGTTTTAATATATGCACACAACATTCTGCAACTTATATTTTTGTATTATGTTGGACAACTTTTTTCAGGAAAGGGTGAAATGGAGGAGAAGAAGGGTACTGTTTCTCCATGCAGTACTATTGAATATCATTCTCCTGTGTGTGATGATGAATTGAAGCCATATGTTGGACAACTTTTCCCTTCGGTTGAAGCTGCCATTCAGTTTTATCGAATCTATGCAGAAGCATGTGGTTTTTCTATACGTGTGAATTCATCAAAGAAAGCAAAGGATGAATCAAATGTTATCATATGAAAGTATCTAGTTTGCAATAGAGAAGGGTTCAAGCATGTATCTCCTTATGCTGAGTTCAATCCTGCTGAAGGAGATCTTGTTAAAAGAAGGACGGTGTCCAACAGGTGCGGATGTGATGCTAAAATGTGGTTCAGATTCGCAGGAAATGATGGCTACCGAGTGACACATTTTGTTAGTGAACATACACATCCCATGCTATGGAAGTCTGAAATACAGTTTTCTAAAAGCAGCAAGAAAGTCACACCATTTCACCAAGACTTCATCATGAACTGCATTAAATCAAATGTCGGTGTTAGCAAGAGTTACAAAGTCTACAAGAATTTAGTTGGTTCATATGCTAATGTAGGTGCTACTGTTGTTGATTTCAAGAATTTTTTAAGAGGTCTCAATTCATATATGGTAGGCTCTGATGCACAAATGGTCCTTGATGACTTCTAGAAGAGGAAGGACACAAGATTTTAAATTTTATTTCATATGCACAACCAGTTTTTTATTTAATGCACACATAAGGTATATCACATGCATACAACATATACACTTGCCTCACTGTTTGCACACACAATGTGAACACACATTAACTCATAGTATATGAACACAGACATTATCATTGTATGCACACAAAAGTTTCAATTAAATCATATGCACACACATATTTCAACCATATGCACAAAGATGTTTTTATCATATGCATGCACATCTTATTTGTCATATGTACACAACACTTTAACATTTTACAACAATCTATTTTACTACAGACAATAACATACTTAAATCATCTGCACACTCATGTTACAACCATATGCACACACATGTTTTTATGATATGCACACAACACTATAACATTTTATAACAATCTGTTTCACTACAGACAATAACGAATTTTTTTTATGGAAAATGCAAAAATATATTAAGCATCAGAAGCAAAGGTTACATGCCAGATAGAAGGCATCAAGATGACAAACAAGGATACCATTGCCAAAGGAGGCAAGGAACTAGCAAAGAAGGTAAGGAAAGGAACTACAAAGAAAACTAGAATCACTGCATCCAACAGATTCACAACAGTTCTTGCTTTTAAAGATTTACTCACAAGAACTGCAATGGATCCATCAGAATAAGGCAGAAGAGACTCCAGTAACACGGCAGAGCCACCAAACCTAAAACCAAAATTTACAAACTGCATACAAGGACAACCAAAAGCAAAAAGGACCCAAAGAGAAACACAAAAGCCAACAACAGGAAAAGGAAAAACAAAAAGAACCGGCCCTAAAACAAGCACCACCAGAACAGTACCCAAATCAGCCTCCAAAGCTCGAATACAGAAGGAAAATTCTCCAATCTGGATCTTGAAGACCGTGCTTTCAAGAAGAGAGGCGAGATCAACCACGCAGTAGCCATACAGACCAACTCTGAGGCCAGAATCTGACGAATCTAAGCGGAAGCGCACCTTGTGCAGAAAACAGAGAGGAACCAGAGAGGAGGAGCGTCGGCAGCGCTGATAGGAGAGCAGAAAATAGAGCAAGGTACTTTGGGCAGGAACAGCGACAGAAAACAACATGCAGAAGAAGAAGCTGACGGCTATGGCGGCACTGATGCCGAGAGGAACCAGAGGAGATGCACAACGGCCAAAACAAAATCGGCCAAAAAACAGGAGTTTAGAGGCCATGGCAGGCACATGCATCGGAGAAGGAGAAGCGACAACAAGAACTTGTACAACAGCAAAGGAGAATTGGAGGAAAAGCAGGCGACTAAGGCGGCGAGAAGAGACGGCGCCAGACATCTGAGGCGGAGCGGCAGGGAGGAACATGAACATAAACCTGTACAGGAAGGAAGACATCTGAGGCGGCACACATCTGAGGCGGCGCAGCGAAGGCTTGACAGGTGAAGCCTGAGAGAGGCTGAGTTCCCAAGGAACTAAAGAAGCCATGGAAGCCGAAAGACCAAACCAGAAAACTAGCACAAAGGCTAGAGTAAACTCCCACCGCCAGAGGCAGGAGAGAAGAGAGTTTTCCTGACGAAGTTAAATGATCTTCACATGGATGTTACAACCATATGCACACACATGTTATTACAGTATGCACACAACTCTAAACCATTTTAAAACACAATCTAAAGAATAGAAGCACATGAATTTTGTAGGAAGCAGTTTAAACTAGAAGATTTATATAGGTTTTACAGTTTTCTTCCTACTTGTTGTGATTTCTCGTTGCTCGATTTCCGCATTTTTTACTTGTTTTGGTTCTTCTTCTTCCGATACCTGAAAATCCACTAGAAATCTTAGAAGATGCACATGAAATCTGCTTGAAGGAGTCCAAATCGCGCGGAACAAAGTAGGAAAAAAACTGAAATTCGAGCGGAAGTATGTTAGATGTTGAGAACAAGCATCAAAATGAGAAGAAGCTCTTGAAATCGCTTAGATGTACTACAAAACAGGATGAAATCGATACATTACCTTGCTTTTGGAAACTTGTCTTGAAATTGCTTCGAAATCAACCTTTGAAATCGCCCTAATTTCGCTCTCCTTCCCTCCCGTTAACTGTCTCGCGCTTTGTTTCTGATTGTGTCGCTTGGAGTTCTTTTGATTTAAAAAGTGAGTGTGTGCAAGCGAGGCAGAGAGCGTGCCCTATTTTCTCTACTAACAAGCGCGCTACAGGAACCGTTGGATTGCTTGCAATCTAGTGTTATTAGGTGTCCTTAGTCCTAACATGTATACATGTCCTCACCAGATTTACACCCTAACTTATGAGAACGTCTTCTACTTTTTGATGCAAATTCATGATTTCCAACTTCTTCTGTTTTGTGCTATTAATTGTTTTGACTGAAGTTCTGTTTTCTTCCTCTTATTCTTGCAATTGGGAAGTTACACTAACTTGACTCTACTTTCTTGCTCGAATCTATGTCTAATTTATTTTGATGATTCTATGGAAAAACTTTCTCGTACCCTATGCCCTTTTTGGACCTTCTTTCTGATCCTTATCATAACAATTTATCAATTCTTTTGTATGTTTTTATCCACTTGGATTATTACCCGGACTTTGACCATATTTTTTTTGATAAAGTAAAAATTAGACCGGAAACTATAAAAGAATCGGTTTTTCAGTCTATAGCATCTTTGCAGATGAAAACTAAAAGCTCTTGATTGGCTTGAATGTCTTCCAAGGGACTCCGCTGGCTCATCTTCGCAATGTAATCAGCAACAGTGTTTGACCCCCAAGAGACATGACAGATCCGCACTGTGAAAAAAAGTTGTAGAAGACAAAGGATATCAGAAATTAAAATTTCAATATCCCAAGGATAGTGCTAGATCTTTTTCAAAACGTTTACAGTAGTAAGGTTATCACATTCTTGTTCAATGTTGTTTAGTCCTAATTCATATGCTTTAACCAAAGCATTTTGAACCGCTAGGATTTCTGTTCTCATGGGGGTTGAAACTCCACATGTTGCTTTGCTTGCCCCAAGAGATAAACTTCTATTCAGAATTCTTATGTTTGACAACCTATTATTCTTCTTTACTTTATTATTTTTCTTGTATATTTTATACTTACTGTTGCATACTATACTCTACACGTGTCCCTTTCATAACCCATTTCTTCCTTTGCTGGCACTTTTACAAGCACATCAAATTATATGCTCCCTAATTGTGCACTCTTTTATGCACCCTTTAGGTTTTACTTGCTTATTTTATATTTTAAACCTTAAATTATGGTTAATAATTAAGGTTTAGGGTTTATAGTTACATATTTAGGGTTTATAGTTTAAGGTTTAGGGTTTAGGATTTACAGTTTAGGATTTAGGGTTTAAATTACAAGATCTTCAAAACCAACTTCTTACTAATTTTAATAATAATCGTTTACAAGAACTTTATGATAGACATTTGATTAAAAATAACAGATTATTGGATTTTCAACATAAATATTGGAAACAACGTGCCAAGACTAGATTTCACGAAGGCTCTGATCGTAACACAAAATATTTCCATATTATTTCTAAAATTCATAATTTTAAACAGAAAATCGTATCATTCCATTCTCTTGATGGTATTGTTATGATTGATGATTAGTGTATTAGAAATCCTCATCTTATTACAATATGCGGTTCCAAAATCCTCACATTCAAAATGTCAGTCAAAGTGATTTGGTAATTATTCCTCATCTTATTACGGATAATGATAATTTTTATTTTTTGCCGAACCCCTACTCCATCTGAAATTAAAAACATTGTCTTCGCATTACCACTTTTACCAAAATTCATAAGTCCATTACATGGTGCATTTGTTCCTAGACGTCTCATCCAGAACAATATTCTTATTGCCCATGAAATTTTTCATTTCTTTCATAAGAAGAAAAAAAGAAAATTGGCTACATGGATCTAAAATTAGATATGAAAAAGGCTTATGACAAACTTAACTGCAATTTTATTCGACAGATTCTTTTAAAATTTTGTTTTGACCCTTCTTGGGTTGAACGTGTTATGACTTGTATTACAAATACTACTTCTTCTGTCCTTGTTAATAATGAACCTGGTAAATTATTCCATCAATATGTGGTTTACATCAAGGAGATCCTATTGCATATAGCTATGGAATATCTTGCTCGTAGTCTATCTCATGCCTCTGTGTTTCTAGAGCGTAGAGTAGGGATTCGACTAACAAGACATGGTACTTGTATTCCTTTTTAAAATTTTGCAGACGATACTCTTATCTTGGCCAATGCTTCTAAAAAAATATGCTTTACATTAAATTTGTGCTTGATGATTTCACAAGAAAATTTGGGTTGTCTATTAATTATCATAAGAGTACATTTTAGACTTCTTGTAATGTCTCCACTCAACAAGAAGACTCTTTAGCTAGCATTTTAAATATACAGGTAACCCGTTCAATGGAAAAATACTTAGGTATCCCTATTGTTCGAGGTAGAGTAAAGAACAATTTGTTTGATTATTCTATTCTAAATTTAAAAAAACAACTGAGAAAATGGAAAGCTAATTCTCTATCTCAAGCGGGTAGAACGATTCTTAACCAATCTAATCTTCTGTCAAAAACAAATTACCTTATGCAAAGTTTCCTCTTACCTAAAGGTGTCTGTCAGGATATTGATAAAATTAACAAGATTTTTTTCTGGAACAATTTCAGCGCAAACTTACATCCACTTTTAAGCTAGGAAATTTTTTGTCAACCTAAAAGTTGTGGGAGCCTGGATTTAATGCTATCTACTAATATTAAGAGCGCAATGCAAATGAAACTTTTATGGAAAATACTTGTTCAGCCAGATAATATGTGGGTTCGAATCATTAGTGAAAAATATCTTCAGCATAATACCCTATTTTCTTATCGCAAACATAACTCAGATTCATGGCAGTTTTCGAGTCTTCTCCAGCTTCGTGAATTATTTCAAAAAGGTATCATCTGTCAAGTTGGAGACGGTACTCAAATTAAATTTTGGACCGACCATTGGATTCCAGATTGTAATTTAACACCTTATTCTCACCAATAGGATCTGAATACTCCAGTTTCAAGCTTTATTACCCAATGCAAGATAGTTTATGGGATATTGCGAGTCTTTCACATATCCTTCTGCTACATATTATTAACAAAATAACTCATGTTTATATTCCTCATACTCATACACATGGCCAACTTATTTGGAGACCTTTTTTGGATGGTTGCTTTTCTGTTATAAGTGCCAGATCCTTAACTCATTCTGAATCCACTTCATTTTCTCAACAGGACTTTCCTGTTTGGTTTTGGAAAGAGAATATTCCTCCTAAAATTTAAAATTTTCTTTGAAAATCACTATCTAACTCTTTACCTAGTACAGAACGCCTTAACAGATATTAAAATCGAGTTCCTTCTCAATGTGTTATGTGCAATATGAATACTAAATCTTCCAATCATTTATTTTTTGAGTACCAATTTACTATTAATGAAATACAACAAATGTAGTCTCTTACTTGACATATTTACAATATTCAATCTAATTCGGATTTTTGGATAAATTTGATTTATTTCCGGAAAATAATAGCAACTTTCAAATTATTTTTTCCTCTGGTGGAATATCTAGAAACATAGAAACTCCATTATTTTCATAAACAATCACTCTCAAAATTTCAATCTTACAAAGCTTAGCCATATTCAATCAACTTCAACTAGATATAAATACAAAAAATATAGTAACAACATTAAATCCAAAAATAACAGAAAGACATGACGATGGATTAAACCTAGGGATGATGGACTAAGTTAAAATTTAACGCTTCTGTTAAAAAAAATTACCTTGTCACATTGGAATTATATTTTGTAATCATTTAAGGGAGGTGGTCTTTTTAGACGGTAAGCAAATTATTTGCTCCTCCCCATTAAAAGTTGAGGCATTTGCTGCTTTGGAAGGAATTCGTCGGGCAATCTCTCTTAATATTAAGTTCTTAGTGCTTGAGGGAGATAACCTAACAGAAATTAATGCTATTAGAGGCATCAGGAAGATAGCGTGGGAAATGTACCCGATTATTTTAGAAATATCTTAATTATTAACAAGTTTTTTGGGTTTTTAGATTTATCATTGTTATAGCGATAGCAACAAAGTTGCAGACTTTCTCGGTACAACAAACATCTCCCCTATTTAGCTTCGTGGGACTATCATGAGTTTTTTGGTCCTCATCCACATCAAGATTGCATAAGTAGATCACGATATCGGCTTCTACATTGTAATCCGAGCTTTCAATTAGCTTGTCTAAAGCTTGTAAAAATAATCTGCTGTGATGGTTTAGGTATTCCTTATACTGTGTAAGAATACCTTTTGTTTGTCATATATCAAAAAAAAACTTAAATTGATTAGTTTGTTGTCTTCTTCTTCACATATTAACAACTATAAATAAAATTTTGTTGACGTTCAGAGTTCTCTGCTTTTTAATTCAGCGAGCTTCAAGTTTATCTATCTGCATAGGTGGACTATACGGTCACGAAAAAGGACTATGTGAGTCAGGCAGCCAGCTAACAAAGCATTCAAGCTATCTACATGTGGTAACATAAATTTGTACCATAATCAATGTTCTAAAAGTCGCTAGGCCGGAGCTGAGCGGTGAGGGAGGGCTTGGTGGCTAGGCGGATTAAAAATTAATGCCTAATCCATATGATTATTTTACTATGTTTTCTCAAATCGATTAATGTTTATAAAACTATGTTGGGATGAGGTTTGATAATTTATTGTGGGCCTTATTTTACAAAGCATAACCAAAAACTATGTTCTATGCATCCGTGATCTTCTAAGATGTTGTTGCTTCCACAACATCGAAAGCTTCTTCTTGTCTATGCGGCCCTAGGCGAGGAGTGACCCCTTAGCGCCCAGGCAAGGCCTAACCGAGGATTTTTAGAACACTGACCACAATAAATTGTTGATAACGATGACGAGAACCCGCAACACCGACGAACGTCGATCCCTCCGATCTTGTTTCCGGTGCCCTGCAAACATAGAAAAAGCCAAAGGCGGAGCTCTTCCCCCGTTTAACCTCTAACACTCAAGTCAGATCTACCAAAATGTCATTGGGAATGGGAGCTAGGGTTTTTAGAGAGAATGAATGAATGAGACTTAGGTTAATTAGGGTACCCCGTGTAGTAATTGGGATATTCCTTCTTCATGGGCTTCATCAAGCCCATTAATTGTCTCTTGGGAAATTAAATTGATTTAGTTATATAATAATTACCAATAAATAAAATAGGGTGACTATTTTTACCTCCACCCTACCTTAGTCTTTAATCATGAGGTCACCTTATTTGTTTTGAATGAAGAAATACATGTAAGAACAGATCACATCATTGTACAACTTTAGTTGTTTCGTTTTAACAACTTTGGAGGTATGAACAAATTACATCAGTATAAAGCTGGATAATTTTACTTGCTCATTTCATAATGTTTTTTATATGCCTTCTTGCTTTGAAACAAAAGAATTGTGTATTCTTTGTTGATATTGTAGGCAAGCATTACAAAACTTCTTGAACAAGTTTGATTGCTAGTATAAATTATATTTTCTAGTTCATTTTATGCATGTCATGGACTATTCTGAGAGGGCAGAAATACCATCAGTAATAATATTCAAAAGGCAAACGGTAAATGAATCAGTACAATCAACTTCATTCAAATCAAATGAACGATACTAAGAATCCCATGCACTGCTATGTAATCTAACTCTAATTCTGGCCTTAAGAAAGATCACGTCTTTCCCTTCCACCGTCATACCCGACTCAGGTTGGGCAATTGAGTGGATCATCAATGAGAAACCAAAAACCGATACAACAACATTGCATTTTCGGGGGGGGGGGGGGGGGGGGGGGGGGGGGGGGGCTATGACTCTGATGACGAACAAGGCTGCATCAACGAGGAAACTAAGAGTCAGCATGTGACATACGCGTGTGGGAGGCTTTGGTTATTTTAACATTTTTTGTAAAAATAGAGTTACAATACTGTCGTTGCTATGTTCTTTTAATGCATGTCAGTTGATTTTCTTGCTACACACCCTATTCCGCCTACTGCTCTTCATACATTCCAGCAACTTCTTTCCACATGCAGTTCCGCTACTATTATTGTTCGGCTTCTTAATACTCCTTTTGTCCCTTAATATAAGGGATGTTAACCAATTTTCACGGTATTTAAGAAATTTTTATCAGGTACATTCATAGTCACATAAACTGTTTTTTTGCTTTTTTTACAAATAAATGAAACAAATTTAATCAACAAATCCAAGTCATCAATCCATACAAAAAATAACCAACCAATAGGAGTAAAGATGATTTTATTGATAACCAATAGAATTTCAGGAATTATAGCACAGAGATTGAGAGCTTAATTTCCATTACATTAAAAAATGACTTTTGATTACCCTTCCTAATTTAAATAGAGAATTCCTGCAACAATGAACCAAACATAAACCTCATCTTAAAATTCTGAAAACACAAGAGAGAAAACTGCATCATTGCTTGTTGTTGATGGCTTCGGACTTTGAGTTAAATGACATGGAAGAATATGAGTTCCAGTTTGATCTTAATGAGCCAGTAGGGGACATAGAAGAAGATGGCCTTGTTTTTCATCTTAATGAGCCAGCTGGGGATATGGAAGAAGATCAACAAGAGTGTCAACAACCAGAAGCACAAGCAACAAGTCATCATCAGACATCAAGGAAAAGGCTCAGCAGTGAACAACGAATGCACATATTGTTATGGCTTCTAAACAGAGCAACAGAGGGACACCTTCAATGTGGTTCAATACAGGCAGCTGCACAAGAGTTCAATGTATCAACAAAGTGCATAAGCATAATATGGAACACAACCAAGAAACAGAAGAATGCTGGACTGAGCTACAATGTGTCTACAAAGTATCACAACTCTGGTAGAAAAAGAATTGAAGTGCCAATTGAAGATATCACAACACTGAATATGGGGGACAAATCATGCATCAGAGACTTAGCTACCAAGCTTAATCTTTCAAAGAGCACAATTCATAGGATGGTTAAAAGGGGAATTATAAAGTCTCACACAAATCCACTCCATCCTGGATTGAATGATGCAAACAAAAAGACAAGGTTGGAATGTATATTAGGGCTACTACAAGGGAATACAGCAGAAACAAAGAGACAATATTATCCAATGTATGACTTTGTTCACTTGGATGAAAAGTGGTTTAATCTGAGCAAGAAGTCACACAGAGTATATCTAGCACAAAGTGAGAAGGGAAAATACAGAGCAACAAGTTCAAGCAGATTCATACCCAAAGTCATGTTCACTGCAGTTGTAGCTAGACCAAGATTCAATACACAGGGAGAATGTACCTGTGATGGGAAGATTGGTATCTTCCCATTCACTTATAGAGAGGCAGCAAAAAGGTCATCCAAAAACAGAGACAAGGGGACTATTGTTACTAAGATAGTTGAATTAGTTAACCAAAAAGTCACAAGGTGCATGTTAATCAACCATATTATTCCAACAATCAAGGCAAAATGGCCACAAGATGGAGCTGACAAAGTGATATTCATACAGCAGGATAATGCAAAGGCCCACATAACTCAAGATAATGCAGAATGGCAGCAGGTATATCAACAAGATGGTTTCACTTTCATTCTAATTCAACAACCACCTAATAGCCCTGATTTGAATATATTAGATCTAGGTTTCCTTAGAAGTATACAATCATTGATGCACAAAAAATTGCCCAAGGATGTTGATAAGATGCTTGAGGCAGTTCATGAAGCATTTTATGAGTTAGACCCCAAAACTCTAAGTAATGTGTGGATGTGATAACAGGAATTTTGTCGTTCTAATTCCTACTATGCAAGAAATCCAAACAGAACCTAAAACGCAGTCTTAGGCAAGTAAGGGTCGATCCACAGGGAAACACAATCTATCGCAGTATGTAAAGTGTATGTCAATTGAAGTAACCAAAGGGGGGATTTTGTTTATTTGTAGAGTAACCAAGCATGCAAAAGTAAGTAAGCAATTAAAGTGCTAAAATCAAGTATGGGGAAGGCACTTAGTCAAACAATATCCACTAATCGAATGACAAGTTGATCATAGAAACCACTCAAAATCGCATGCAATGGCAATTCCAATTCCTTTTCAAAAGTATCTAATAGCACAACCAGATACTATTAGAACTAACTAATTAAACAACCCTGAAACTATCAAGATTCAATTTAACAGCAGCTTTATGGATAGGAATATAGTTGGATACAACCTAGAATAAAACAACCAGTTTTTACCCTAAGATGCAAATCAATTCTCTTCTGCATAAGATTAGCACAACCAGTTACTAACACGATGCAGTTGCTACTAAGGAATAGATATGCTCAACCAGTAACAATCTAGACCTAGCAATAGATAAATACCAACAAACCCTAGTTGATCAGACTAGAAATTACCAATATCAATCATAAGATTCAAGCAAGAGAAAAGATAAAAGCCAAAGCAATAGATTAAAAGTAAGAAACTTACAACTGAATCAAACGAAGAGCTTCAACGTCTGACTAAGCAAGAGAGGCTTAGTTCTTCATAGCAAGGGAAATACGTAAGAAAAATAAAACTAGGGTTCCGAGATAAGAAAAGAACAAGTCTTCTCAACCCTTAAATACCAAAGGGAATTTAATCTGAAATTAACTTAAAATAAAAACAAAACGTAATAAAATAAAATAACTACAACCGAAAAGGAAAATCGGCTCGGTGCTTCGTCCAACAGCGGCGGCGGCCGCTGCTTTTCCCACGGCGATCGCCGTAATTGCGGCGGTTGCTGCAATTACACGGCGGTCGCCGTTTCAATGTCGTAGCTGAGGTTCTCCAGGGGGAATTAACGGCGGTCGCCGTTGTTATGCGGTGGTCGCCGTTGTTATGCGGCGGTCGCCGTAATTCTGCTTCTTCATACTTCGCTCCTCAGCTCCAAAAGCTCCAAAAACGTAACTTTCGCGCCTCCTTGCCAAGTCTCCAAATCATCACTAGAGCATCCTAAAGCACCACTAAAATCATGCCAAAACTCCGTCAATACACGCAACATAATTGTGTGTATCAAACTCCCCCACACTTGAATCTCTACTCGTCTCGAGTGGATAGAGAACTACCACCCATCACCAATAAGCACCTAGATAATCAACATGCAAGGAAAGCCCACAACCAAGAGTAACAGCATGTACATGAAAGCTCAACATCCTTCAACCAACCAATCACAACACAACTACACCCTCAACACCAGCATCATAATCAGCACAACATCAACACAAACATATGCAATATCCACAACCTCAACCACAGCAGCCAACTCAATACACATCCAAGCTTAAGGGCAAGCAGAATACTTTCCCCAAGCTTATCCCGGTCATCCAAAAATGAAAGTAACCACTAGTCCTAACCTCAATCTATGACTCCTTATGTCTCTCTCAATGGCCTACCCGACAATCCTTCTTTGTCTCCTCATCTTATGTCGCCCCACCGGTAAAATGAGATCCTAGAAAACACTCCTTTTCTTTTCACTCATTTTGCCTAGGAGCCCTTTCGGGTTTTCATCCTAGCCACTCATTTCATTTTATCATAGATGGACTCACCGCCTCACATCACTCTGAATCCACTTTTGCCCAGGCCTAGTGCCTGTCGGATTACCTGCTTTTTACATGGACCGCCCTTTCGGGTTTTCAGCCCATCCCAGGATTTTTTTTTTTTTTTTTTTTGAAAAGATACTAGCAATAATAAATACATAATCCACTCCCCCACACTTAAAATAAGCATTGTCCTCAATGATATCAGACATAATAACAGAGGAGAAGTGAAGAATGTACCTACTACTGCGGCGGTGGTGGGAAATCGGGATATTGGGAACCCATGAAAAGGTTCCACTGCCTCATCTGTTCCTCCAGGGATTGAATGTCCTGGGCCTGCGTTGCGTAGTGATCCCTGGACTCCTGGCGGAAGTCAATGAACTCCTGGTGGTAGGCAGCAAAGTCCGACTGCATAGACTGCTGGCGAGAGTCAATCCCCTGGACCATTTCCCAAGTCTGTCTCTGGTAATCCTGAGACGGTCCAGCAGCAGCGGTAGCCTGTACCGTAGGCATAGCAGTGTCCTCATCGTCATTGGCATCATCGTCCTCATCCTCACTGTCATCATCATCCTGAGCAACACTTCCAGCTGGCACGGGACGCACCCCAGGGGCTCCCACCCGGTAACTGCTCACATCAAAGTCTCTGTAGCGCGGGCCACAGGCCACCTCAAACGGAAAAGGGATGGGGATTTTGTAGATACCCTGCGTGCCATACAGCCAGAACTTCGGGTTAGACCCGGTCCCGGATATCACAGTGGAAGTCCTGAGCTGTTTCCAATCATATGTAAAAGCAGGAGAGAGTTGCTGGGAAGGGTCGGGTTGCTCGAGACCCAGGTGGCGGCCTATCAAAGTGATCATGCCCCCAATGACGATCTTCTGCCCCTTGTTATCCTGAAATTTTCTGCACGTAACAATAAAATGGGTGCGCCAATCTCACACCAGAGGGCACTCGGGGGTCATACTCCATACAGCATACAAATCGTCGTACGGGAGCTTGTTCAATTCAGACTGGCCATGGAAGGCCATCCGCACTACTTTATGTGCTAGCCGCAGGCCCGGATGCGACCACTTGTAATTGTACTCCCCATCCTGCGGGTTGTAAACATTGGACCCTGTGGAGTGGTACCAAAAGGGGAAGTAACCATTGGCGGCGTTCCACGCCTGCGCAGAAGATGGTGGCCTGGTAATCCCAAGCGCTAGATCAAGGTCCGTCCAGGACATAGAGTACTTGCTACCACCCAAACTAAATGTGATCCTCTCCTCATCGCAATGACTATCAAAGTTGGCCAGAAACTCCACAGTCCAGCTGGGGAATGTGGGCGCCACAAAATGGAAGAAACTACCCAGCCCACCATTGACAAAAAGCTCATGCGTACTCTCATATATTTGCAACTCCCGCAGAGTGTCTGGATCAAAGAATAATGTGGACTGAAAAGCCCTCTCCTGCAAAAGCCTCCTACGAGCCTCCTCAACCTTGTTACGGGAGGCCTCAACCCCCGATGATTTTTTTCGAGAGGGCTCACCTCCCGTTGATTTCTTCCGGGAAGACAATGAGCGTTTCAAAAATCCCTACATCTCAATAATCCCAACTACTAGCAACAGCAAAAAGCAGAACAGGGAGGGAATAAAAATAAAATCACCAGATTCGACGAAACGGCGATCGCCGGGTTGAGCGGCGGTCGCTGCTAAGAACGGCGGGTCGCCGTGTTGAATGCGGCGGTCGCCGTTTTCAATTTTCACAGATTCTGCAGATTTCCGAAACGGCGAGCAACGACGGCGACCTTGGCTGGCGGCGGGCAAGCGGCGAGCGAAGTTGGCGGCGAGCTGGCGCGGCGGTCGCCGGATCTGGGGTTGAGGGGGAGTGGCGAGAGAGAGAGAGAGGAGAATGGGGAATGGGAAAGTGAGGGAGAGGGTAGGGGGTAGGTTAGATGATAGGTCTGGGAAGGGGGGGGCCCATATTTTTTTTTTTTTTTTTTTTTTTGGCTTTTACCCCCGTTTGGTTTTAACGGGTTTCTTTTTATGCCTTTTGCACCCTGTTTAAGGTTTTCTCAGGGTCCATTTTTATTGGATTTTTTACTTTTTCTCCCCGTTTAAGGTCTTTTCGGGGATTTATTTTCTGTCTTTTGCGCTCCGTTTAGGGATTTTTTTATTTTTCGGGGCCCATTTTTTTTTTTTTTGCGAAAATTAAAAGAAAAGGAAACAAAGAATCGAACCTGAAACGGCAGCGGTCGCCGTCATTTGATGCAAACAGCGTGATCGAGGAGGGGTGAAACGGCGGGCATCGTGTGGAGGGAGGCGGTCGCCGTAATTGCGGCGGTCGCCACAATTAAACGGCGGTCGCCGTTTTGAAGTCGTAGGCAACCTCCATGGTGAGCAATTAACGGCGGTCGCCGTAAGTTACGCGGCGGTCACCGTGAACACCTTCTTCGATTTTTCACGTTTCTGCAGGTGAGTTCGACACAGAAATACAGAAACAAAAGGGAAATAACTAGAATTGACTAAGGGAAAGGAAAAGAAATTACCTAATCATCGGGTTGCCTCCCGAGAAGCGCCGTAGTTAACGTCGTGGCTCGACTCAGTGTAGGTTCAATCACGTTTCAGCTTCGGGTTCCTTCAAGAACGCCTCCTCAATGGTGTCTTTGGTGAAGCCTTCATGGTATTTCTTTATCCTCTGCCCATTCACCTTGAACAAAGTCTGTGATGTCGAGTCAAACAGCTCTACGGCACCATGTGGGAAGACTTTGGTCACATAATATGGTCCGGCCCAGCGCGATCTCAGCTTGCCTGGGAAAAGTCTAAGGCGTGACTGGAATAAGAGGACTTTGTCTCCAACCTTGAAGTCCTTCCTCAGTATGATCTTGTCATGCCAGGCCTTAGTCCTTTCCTTGTAGTGAATGGCATTGTCATAAGCCTCGATCTTGGCCTCCTCCAGCTCTTGTAGTTGGAGCTTTCTAAGCACTCCAGCCTCATCCATCTGCAAGCTGCAATTCTTTACAGCCCAATATGCCTTATGCTCTAGCTCCACTGGAAGGTGACAGGCCTTACCAAACACCAACCGAAAGGGTGACATACCAATTGGTGTTTTGTAAGCTGTCCTGTATGCCCAGAGTGCGTCATCAAGCCTCAAACTCCAGTCTTTTCTATTAGGAGACACCGTCTTCTCCAAGATGGACTTTATCTCCCGGTTGGACACTTCAGCTTGCCCATTCGTTTGAGGGTGATAGGCGGTAGAAACTCGCTGCGTGACATGATATTTCTTTAACAGCGTAGTAATTGTCCTGTTGCAGAAGTGAGTTCCTCTATCACTGATGAGAGCCTTTGGCACTCCAAACCTGGTAAATATGTGGGACTTCAAGAAATCTGCAACAACTTTAGCATCATCAGTCCTGGTGGCCTTCGCTTCCACCCACTTGGAAACGTAGTCCACCGCAAGCAAAATATATATGTTACCACAAGAGGATGGAAACGGTCCCATGAAGTCAATACCCCAAACATCGAAGATTTCACAGAAAATCAATCCTGTTTGTGGCATCTCATCCCTCTGAGATATATTTCCAACCCGTTGACACTTGTCACAGGATTTGCAGTGGTTATGCGCATCCTTGAAGATGGAAGGCCACCAAAATCATGCTTCAAGTACCTTTCTTGCGGTTCGTTGTACCCCAAAGTGTCCACCACAGGCCTTAGAATGACAAAAAGTAAGGAGAGAATTTACCTCATTTTCTGGGATACACCTACGAATTACCTGGTCAGAACAATGTTTCCATAGGTAGGGGTCGTCCCAGACAAAAAATCTGGCTGAACTGCACAGCCTGTCCCTCTGAGCCTTGTTGAAGGGTGGAGGAAAGTCACCCATGGTGAGAAAATTCACCAAATCAGCATACCAATGCTCTACAGTAGTGAGCCGGAATAGAGACTCATCAGGGAATCTCGTCTGAATCTGGGGTTGTGGGGTGTTATCTTCCTGGACAATTCGGCTGAGGTGGTCAGCAACAAGATTCTCAGCACCCTTCTTGTCCTTGATCTCCACATCAAATTCGCTGAGTAATAGGATCCACCGGATCAGCCTTGGCTTGGCTTCCTTCTTCGTCATGAGGTAGCGCAGAGCAGCATGGTCGGAGTAGACAAAGACCTTTGTACCAAGCAGGTACTGCCTGAACTTCTCAAGGGAAAACACTACTGCCAGCATCTCCTTCTCTGTGGTGGAGTAGTTCCTCTGCGCACCATTTAGCGTCATAGATGCATACTGGATCACATGGGATGCTCTTCCATCTTTTTGGCCCAACACAGCCCCCACAGCATAGTCACTGGCGTCGCACATGATCTCAAAGGGCTTAGACCAGTCAGGCGCCTGGATGATTGGGGCACTTGTCAGGCGAGCCTTCAGTTCATCAAAGGCTGCCCGACACTCAGCTGTAAACTCAAATCCAATCTCCTTCTTCAGCAGGTCACATAGAGGTGATGAGATCTTGGAAAAATCTTTAATGAACCTGCGATAGAAACCTGCGTGGCCTAGAAAAGAATGAACTTCGCGAACATTAGTAAGATAGGGCAAAGACTGAATTACTTCAATCTTTGCCTTATCGACCTCAATACCCCTAGATGACACAATATGACCCAAAACAATGCCCTGCTCAACCATAAAGTGACACTTCTCAGAATTTAGCACTAAATTGGTGTCAACACACCTTGCAAGCACAAGTGATAGATGGTGCAAGCATGCATCAAAGTCATCTCCATAAACAGTAAAATCATCCATGAATACCTCTATGAAGTTCTCAATGTACTCAGAAAATATGCTTACCATACACCGCTGGAAGGTACCTGAAGCATTGCACAATCCAAATGGCATCCTGTGATAGGCAAAAGTGCCAAAGGGGCAAGTGAATGTCGTCTTCGCTTGGTCTTCAGGTGCAATGGCTATCTGGAAATAGCCTGAGTATCCATCCAGGAAGCAGTAGAATGCACGACCTGACAGTCTCTCGAGCATCTGGTCAATGAATGGTAGAGGGAAGTGGTCCTTCCTGGTCACCGCGTTCAGCTTGCGGTAATCAATGCACACCTTGTAGCCTGTCTGCAGTCGTGTAGGGACTAACTCTCCATGTTGGTTTTCCACAACTGTGATCCCTCCTTTCTTTGGGACGACCTGCGTAGGACTAACCCACTTACTGTCAGAAATAGGAAAGATCATACCTGCCTGCAGAAGCTTCAGAACTTCCTTCTTGACAACATCCATCATAGGTGGATTCAGACGCCTCTGGGGTTGTCGCAAAGGCTTCTCTTCGCCTTCCAGCAGAATTCGGTGCATGCATGTGGTGGGGCTGATTCCCTTGATGTCAGCAATGGTCCAACCAATTGCCATCTTGTGTTCCTTGAGAACCACCACCAACTTGTCTTCTTGTTCCTTGGTGAGCTTGTTAGAGATGATCACTGGCAGGGTCTCCTCGTCTCCAAGAAAGACATACTTGAGGTGCTCGGGAAGTTGCTTCAACTCAATCACTGGTGCCTGCACAATAGAGGGTAAAAGTTTCTCGCCAGGCAGGGTTAGTGGCAGAGGTGCTTTACCTGGTAGCTCAGTAGGACGCTTATAGTAAGCATCCAACTCATTGACAACTTCCTGCACGTTAGCAGATAGAGTAAAATCTAAACTAGAATCAACAATCATGGATTGCATAGAATCTAATTGGTCATCATCAAAGACATCTTGTACTACAGGCTCAAGCACATCAATAGCACATAAAGAGTGATCATCAGCAGGATATTTCATGGCTTCATATATGTTATAATTAATAGTCTGGCCATCAAACTCCATAGTTAAAGAACCTGTGCTCACATTGATCTTAGTATTAGCAGTTTTGAGGAAAGGTCTCCCTAACAGAATAGGGGCTGCATGCTTGTCATGTTCCATATTGAGCACATAGAAATCAACAGGGAACGTAAGATCACCAACCATAACCAAGACATCCTCCACAATCCCTATAGGACGCACACTAGACCTATCAGCCAATTGAATGGAAATATTAGTTGCATGCAAAGGTCCTAATCGCAAGGATTCACAGAGAGAGGAAGGTAAAACATTGATAGAAGCACCCAAATCCAGCATAGCCTTATTAAACTTGGTTCCTCCAATGGTGATAGGGATAGTAAACATACCTGGGTCACCACACTTTTTGGGTAAGCGTTTTTGAAACACAGCAGAGACATGTTCGCTTACCTTTACCTTCTTCTTGCTATTCCTGTCTTGGTTCCTTTTTGTGGTGCACATCTGCTTCAAGAATTTGGCATAACGGGGGACGGACTTGATCAGATTGAGAAGAGGTATGTTGACCTCGACGTTCCTGAACATCTCGAACATGTCCTTGTCCTGCGCAAGTGGCTTGGTGCGCTTCAGAGCAGATGGGAAGGGCGCAACCGGCTTCCACTCAGGAAAAATCGGAGAGTCAGACTTCTTTTCAGCCTCAGCTTCGACTCCAGATGAACGGCGGGCGCCGCAATTGTCACGGCGGTCGCCGTGAACATCATCAGAAACTTCGGAAATTGGAACACCGTCACGGCGGCCGCCGCAATTGATACGGCGGTCGTCGTTGTTTTCATCACAAAAGTCGAGAGCAGACTCCTCCTGACGACGGGCGCCGTAGTCGTCACGGCGGTCGCCATCACTGTTCTTGGCCAAATCCTCAGTTTCTTCCTCGTTAATCTCAGAATTATTTTCCCCAAGCTTCTTCCCACTTCTCAAAGTCACAGCACTGACATTTCGAATGTTTGGGTTCACCTCAGTTTGAGACGGGAGTTTACCGGAATCCCTGGCATCCAGTTTATTCACCACTTGAGAAATCTGACCAAACTGTCTTTCCAGATTCTGGATGCTGGACTGTGTATGCTCCTGGAATTCCTTTTGATTCTTGCTCATTTGGACAACATTCGCAGTCAATGTTTTCATCATGTCCTCCATGGATGATGAAGGATTCGAGCTCTGCCCTTGGGGTCTCGGTACATAGGGTTGTCTAGACTGTTGTGGGTTACCCTGTTGTTGCGTTTGACCTTGATCCTGTTCCGGGTTTCTCCATCTGAAGTTGGGATGGTTCCTCCAGCCAGGATTGTATGTACTAGAATAGGGATCATTCCTGGGCCGCTGCTGATATCCTCCTACTGCATTCACCTTCTCTTGCATAGTAGGACATGCATCAGTAGGGTGTAGGTCGTCATGACAGATCTCGCAGGCCTTAACCTGTTGAGGCGTACCCTTCAGCTTCAGACGCCTCACCTCCTCTCGCAGTAAATCAAAATCAGCTTGATCATACTTAGATTGAGCGCTTGTAGCAACCAAGCTTTGAGAGCCTCTCCCACTATATTGTCTCGCATCATCAGCTAGAGTGGCAAATATCTCCAGGGCCTCTTCATAGGTCCTTTTCAGAATATTACCGCCACAAGAGGAATTCACCATCCGACGGTCATCTTCACGGAGTCCTCCATGCAGATAAAGAATAAGATCATGCTTTTCATACCCATGGTAGGGGCAGCTCTTCACTAGCTTCTTGAAGCGCTCATAATACTCATAGAGGGACTCATTAGACTGCTGCTCAATGTTGCATATCTTCTTCTTCAGCTGATTAGATTTGATTGCTGGGAAGTACTTGTCTAGGAAAACTTTCTTCAGGGCAGTCCAGGTGGTGATGCTTCCTGGGGCCAAAGTATGGTACCAGTCTTTCACAGAGTCCTTCAGTGAGAAGGAGAAAACTCTAAGCTTCATCTGATCTTCAGTGATCTCAGATGGCCTCATACTGGTGCAGACCTCAACGAACTCATCCAAATGTTGAATAGGGTCTTTAAGGGGAGTTCCGCTGAATTTCGGGAGTAAGTGCACTACTCCTGTCTTAAGCTCAAATTTTACTCCTGCACCAAGAGCGGGAAATTCCACAGCACGAGTTGGTTGGTCTAAGTTGGGAGCCGTCAAGGACTCAAGAGTAACACGTTGATCAGTCATCGTATCAGTATCCTGCAGTACTGCACGCGCAGCCCTGATAGCCTGGTGAAAAGTCCTTTCGATCTCTGGATCAAAATCAAGAAGTGGAGTATTAGTAACACGTGTGGTGTGAACCATAAGAGAGGTTCACACCAAAATTGGCACACAAATCACACACACAAGATAGAATTGTATATTCCCCGGCAACGGCGCCAATTTGATAACAGGAATTTTGTCGTTCTAATTCCTACTATGCAAGAAATCCAAACAGAACCTAAAACGCAGTCTTAGGCAAGTAAGGGTCGATCCACAGGGAAACACAATCTATCGCAGTATGTAAAGTGTATGTCAATTGAAGTAACCAAAGGGGGGATTTTGTTTGTTTGTAGAGTAACCAAGCATGCAAAAGTAAGTAAGCAATTAAAGTGCTGAAATCAAGTATGGGGAAGGCACTTAGTCAAACAATATCCACTAATCGAATGACAAGTTGATCATAGAAACCACTCAAAATCGCATGCAATGGCAATTCCAATTCCTTTTCAAAAGTATCTAATAGCACAACCAGATACTATTAGAACTAACTAATTAAACAACCCTGAAACTATCAAGATTCAATTTAACAACAGCTTTATGGATAGGAATATAGTTGGATACAACCTAGAATAAAAAAACCAGTTTTTACCCTAAGATGCAAATCAATTCTCTTCTGCATAAGATTAGCACAACCAGTTACTAACACGATGCAGTTGCTACTAAGGAATAGATATGCTCAACCAGTAACAATCTAGACCTAGCAATAGATAAATACCAACAAACCCTAGTTGATCAGACTAGAAATTACCAATATCAATCATAAGATTCAAGCAAGAGAAAAGATAAAAGCCAAAGCAATAGATTAAAAGTAAGAAACTTACAACTGAATCAAACGAAGAGCTTCAACGTCTGACTAAGCAAGAGAGGCTTAGTTCTTCATAGCAAGGGAAATACGTAAGAAAAAGAAAACTAGGGTTTCGAGATAAGAAAAGAACAAGTCTTCTCAACCCTTAAATACCAAAGGGAATTTAATCTGAAATTAACTTAAAATAAAAACAAAACGTAATAAAATAAAATAACTACAACCGAAAAGGAAAATCGGCTCGGTGCTTCGTCCAACAGCGGCGGCGGCCGTTGCTTTTCCCACGGCGATCGCCGTAATTGCGGCGGTCGCTGCAATTACACGGCGGTCGCCGTTTCAATGTCGTAGCTGAGGTTCTCCAGGGGGAATTAACGGCGGTCGCCGTTGTTATGCGGCGGTCGCCGTAATTCTGCTTCTTCATACTTCGCTCCTCAGCTCCAAAAGCTCCAAAAACGTAACTTCCGCGCCTCCTTGCCAAGTCTCCAAATCATCACTAGAGCATCCTAAAACACCACTAAAATCATGCCAAAACTCCGTCAATACACGCAACATAATTGTGTGTATCAGGATGTCACTACAGTTTGTCATGAATGGGATATTAAAAGTAAAGGGAGGAAATGAATATGACTTGCCACATATAAACAAGAAAAAAATTGGAGGCTGAGGGAAACCTAGAAGGACAAATCAAGTCACCAATGTGGGCTGTACTAGAAGCATGGAATGTTGTTCATGGGGGTGCACAACAAACTGAAGCAAAAGACACTCAAGAAGCAGCATAAGACACTTAAGAAGAAGCACAAGACACTCAAGAAGCAGCACAAGACACTCAAGAAGCAACAACATCATATGCACTACAACTCTACAAGACAGTCAATGTATTTAGAAGCTTTTACAAGCTTCTAAATACATTGACTGCTTTATATTTTGTGAGAAGCTTATATTTTTTGTGACATTAGTGCTACTTTTGTGGAAAATTAGGAAGTTAAGTGAAAAGTAGAAACCTATTTGTAGAGCTCCAACTTTTGTGATTATAAACTGTTGTGATCCTTTATCAAAATTGAAATATATTTAGAACATCAAATGCACACAACAATAACATACCAATAAGCCTCATTCATTCCAATATAAAAGGACATTCAATGTATGTCGCACATAGCAATCTCAGATGTCCCCATAACCCTCACTGACACAACTCCATTCACACAACAATAACATACCCATAAGCCTCAATCAGTCTGAATTTACTGGTTTCTTATGGCATATTAAGGCAGTGAACATATAGGAATTGCATCTCACTATTACCAAGACTTCATCATTGATCAAACAACATACAAAAAGTAGCGATAAGTCATCAATCCATACAAGAATAACATGCAAGAATAGCATTTCAAATAACTGTAATCAGCAAATACAAGTCATCAATCCATACAAAATGTAACTAACCAATAGGAGTAAAGCTCTTTTTATTGATAACCTATAAGAACACTACATCATTAAGACCTCATCATTGATCAAACAACAGAAAAAATGACTAATCTCAGATGTCCCATAAGCCTCACTGACAAAACTCCATTCACACAATAATAACATATCCATAAGCCTCATTTAGTCACATTTAATTGGTTTATTATGGCACATTAAGGCAGTGAACTGACATGAATTGTGTATCAGTATTTTCAATAATTCATCACTGATCATACAATAGAAAAAAGGGACTACTCTCAGATGTCCCCAAACATTAGTGACATTGACCCTTAGCATTTAACCCTAACTACACCATTAGCCTCATTCAGTAAAAATTGACTGGTTTCTCATGGCATACTAGGGTTAGAAGCAACATTGGAATGAATCATCTCAACATAAATGGACTCATCATTGGTGAAACAAAATTGCATGGGCATAATTTAAAAGGACAGATTTACAAGCAACCTTTAAAACCACCAAAACACAAGCAACAAGTCAATATAGACATTAGATCATCAATCCACCATTTAAAATCATCATAAACATAATCATCCAGCAAAATCACATGTTCACTTGATCAGCCCATATCATACATACATCCTCTAACAACAATAATCACAAATTAATCACAGATTCAACATCCATAACACTTAAACAAACACAGTAAGCACCAACATCAACATCCACATCATGCATCCATCCTCCAACAACAATAATCACAGAGTAATCACAGATTCATCATCCACAACACTTAAAACAAACACAAACACAATCAACACCAACATCAACATCCACAACATGCATGCATCCTCTAACAACAACAATCACAGAGTAATCACAAATTCAACATCCACAACATGCATGCATCCTCCAACAACAATAAAAATAGAACATTCAACGGTAAAGGAGCTTGAGAAAAAAGGGGACTTATCTACACAAATCACCAACAGAATCACAATCACTGTCCCCATCAGCTTCAGATCAGGGACAACACCTCCCTCATCACCATCATCAGGGACTGCATCTCCATCCGAGGACATAGACGGCGGCGGGTCAACATGCACCTCTTCATCACCATCATCAGGGACTGCACCACTCTCCAAGGTTCCCTCCACCAATTCTTGAGAACCAAGGGGACTATAGTTGTGATTCCTATCATAACTCTTATCCCACTTGCAATTTGGAGCGTTAGAGCATGAATAGGATTCAGATTCATGAGAACCCAGGGGACTGTCGGTTGAGTTTGACAAATCACTCATACTGAGAGAAATGGAGATCTACAGGGAGAGACGATGATGAAAAGAGAGAGACGAGGATGAAACCTTCAATTTGAGAAGGGAGATCGAGATCTGCAGAGAAATTGTCAATGGAGGTGGTGACCAATTTTCTTGGATTTTAGATGAAGAGTGAGATGGGGATCTGTAAACAAAGAGACGATGGAGTAGTGTTGTGATTGAATAAAACAAGGACAAGGTGGGTGTATCAATTTGAGAAGGGAGATGGGGATCTGCAGAGAGAGAGACGAGGGAGGTGGGTATAAATTTTTTAGGGTTCGTAGATAAAGAGGAGATGATGAGTTGTAAAGAGAGAGACGAGGGAGTGATGCTGTGATTGAATGAAAAGAGTACAAAATGGGTGGGTGGGTAGTTGGTGGTTGAGATTATTAATGAGGGTAAAGTGGGTATAATCGTTTTTTTATGAGGATAAAATATTACCAAAAATTTGTACATAAAAGAAAAAATTAGAAAACAAAAATAATAATTTGGGACAACCATACATCCCTTATATTAAGGAACACAGAGAATAGTAAATATAAGTTCATCAGTTTAAACTCTATTTTTAATAGTTTTAATATTCAATTTTTAAAAATCAATCATTTGGATAATTTAAGATAACATTTTTTTTAAAAAAAAGTCATAATGTTTGCCTTTATTAAAAAAACAAATTTGATGATGATTTTTTTCGTTGATGTGTAGCATTTATGAAAATATATTAGTTGGTGTAAAGAAGCGGCAGCCCGCCAAGCCACGTCACCCTGTGTGGCGGGATGATGCAAACTCCCTCCAATTCAATTCGAGCACGTCACTCTGCCCGTCGGCCATCTTATTGGAGCTGATCAAACCGGGCTCGGGCGGGGTTAAAGGTGGATATTTCGGCCCATCTGTAATGGGTGGGCCCACTCACTTTCATTCAGGCCATCGTCTTGTCGATATCCACTTTTTTAATACGAATACGGACGAGCGTTTTCTTAGGACTATAATTATAGGCAATGGCTAAATACACGCGAAAATGTGGCTAAATATACGCGGTTTTACACGCTTAAGGTAAGCGTCCGATTTTACACGCTTAAGGTAAGCGTGGAGGGGTATTGTGGGTATTTTGAAAATACATTCTTACACGCTTAGCTTAAGCGTATGCCTACACGCTTAAGCTAAGCGTGTAGTTTTTTTTTTTTTTCAAGTTAAAAAAACCCTAAAAGCACACGCTTAAGCTAAGCGTATGCCTACACGCTTAAGCTAGGCGTACAGTACTTAAAAAAAAATTCCAAAATTGCATTTTTTTCCATAATCATGTAGAGAATTTCAATACGAGTCCGTACATATAAAATTCGTCCAAAACGGACATCGTTTGCCCCTCCAAAAGCCCAAAAAACGAAGCCTTCAACTCGTGCGCATCCGTAAGCTTTTATAAGCTTCAATGGAGGATTTGGCAAATTTCTTGGATTCGATTGAAGCCATTAACTATTGGGCATTTAAGAGGACCTTATCATACATGTAATTCCACATTTAATCGGATTGAATGTCGATTAAAATCGTAGAATTTTAGCCCCAAAGCCACCGTGTCGTCCAAGGGGCCGATTTGAAAAAATCCAAAATTGGATCAAATCGTCTTCAATTGGAGGGCATGAACCATAGAGCATTGTTGAGGGTATCCTAAGATTCAAAATGCCTATAAAATCTCCTTCAATCGTTGCCCCAATGCATCCAATTTCGAAGTCAAAATTCATGAACCTTAAATCCCGTTACCGGTTGTTCTTGACCGAAATTCGAGCACATGCAAGCTTTATTCTTGCAATTATTGGTACTACTAGCCTTGAAAATTGGTCCTCTTTCAAAGACCTTTCTTTACATCGCCGAAAAAAGACCACTTTTATTCAATTTGGAGTTTTTCGACGAGGTGTCAAGAAGGTATTCCGGCGGGATTGAATTTGTGCCCATTTTGCGATTTTTTGGGTATTTTTGATTTGTTTTGTCTTAATCTTGGTTAAATTAATTAATCTAGATTAGTGAAAAATATTTTAGGATCAATTTGGTTAAATTAATTAATCTTAGACTTATATACTATAGTATTTTATTAAATCAAATATACTTAGACTTATATACTATAGTATTTTATTAAATTTCATATAGTTACACTTATGTACTATAGTATTTCATTACATTTCATATAGTTACACTTATGTACTATAGTATTTCATTACATTTCATATAGTTACACTTATATAGTATAGTATTTCATTAAATCTAGTATACTTAAACTTATATATTATAGTATTTTATTATATTTCATATAGTTACACTTATATACTATAGTATTTTATTAAATCAAGTATACTTAGACTTATATACTATAGTATTTCATTAAATTTCATATAGTTACACTTATGTACTATAGTATTTCATTACATTTCATATAGTTATACTTATGTACTATAGTATTTCATTACATTTCATATAGTTATACTTATATAGTATAGTATTTCATTAAATCTAGTGTACTTAAACTTATACATTTATATAGTTACACTTATATAGTATAGTATTTTATTATATTTCATATAGTTACACTTATATACTATAGTATTTCATTAAATCAAGTATACTTAGACTTATATACTATAGTATTTCATTAAATTTCATATAGTTACACTTATGTACTATAGTATTTCATTACATTTCATATAGTTACACTTATGTACTATAGTATTTCATTATATTTCATATAGTTACACTTATATAGTATAGTATTTCATTAAATCTAGTATACTTAAACTTATATATTACAGTTTTTTATTATATTTCATATAGTTATACTTATATACTATAGTATTTCATTAAATCAAGTATACTTAGACTTATATACTATAGTATTTCATTAAATTTCATATAGTTACACTTATGTACTATAGTATTTCATTACATTTCATATAGTTATACTTATGTACTATAGTATTTCATTACATTTCATATAGTTACACTTATATAGTATAGTATTTCATTAAATCTAGTATACTTAAACTTATATATTATAGTTTTTTATTATATTTCATATAGTTACACTTATATACTATAGTATTTTTATTAAATCAAGTATACTTAGACTTATATACTATAGTATTTCATTAAATTTCATATAGTTACACTTATGTACTATAGTATTTCATTACATTTTATATAGTTACACTTATGTACTATAGTATTTCATTACATTTCATATAGTTACACTTATATACTATAGTATTTCATTAAATCTGATATACTTAAACTTATATATTATAGTTTTTTATTATATTTCATATAGTTACACTTATATACTATAATATTTTATTAAATCAAGTATACTTAGACTTATATACTATAGTATTTCATTAAATTTCATATAGTTACACTTATGTACTATAGTATTTCATTACATTTTATATAGTTACACTTATGTACTATAGTATTTCATTACATTTCATATAGTTACACTTATATAGTATAGTATTTCATTAAATCTAGTATATTTAAACTTATATATTATAGTTTTTTATTATATTTCATATAGTTACACTTATATACTATAGTATTTTTTTAAATCAAGTATACTTAGACTTATATACTATAGTATTTCATTAAATTTCATATAGTTACACTTATGTACTATAGTATTTCATTACATTTCATATAGTTACACTTATGTACTATAGTATTTTATTACATTTTCATATAGTTACACTTATGTACTATAGTATTTCATTAAATCTAGTATACTTAGACTTATATACTATAGTATTTTATTATATTTCATATAATTACATTATATACTATAGTATTTCATTATATTTCATATAGTTACACTTATGTACTATAATATTTCATTAAGTCTAGTATACTTAGACTTATATACTATAGTATTTCATTATATTTCATATAGTTACATGTATATATTTTAGTATTTCATTATATTTCATATAGTTACACTTATGTACTATTGTAATTAATTAAATTTCATATAGTTACACTTATGTACTATAGTATTTCATTAAATCTGGTATACTTAGACTTATATACTATAGTATTTCATGAAATTTTAATATAGTTACACTTATATACTATAGTATTTCATTATAATTTAGTATTATGAACTTATTACTTATATACTATAGTTACACATTATGATTAAGTATTATGAACTTATTACTTATATACTGTAGTTATGTATTATAGTTAAGTATTACAAAATATATTAGTTATAAAGTATAGTTATGCATTATAATTAAGTATTACATACTTATTACTTATATACTATAGTTAAATATTATGGTTAAGTATTTATGAATTTATTACTTATATACTATGTATTATAGTTACATATTTTGAACTTATTACTTACATATTATATGCCGGGCACAAAATTGATCCTAAAATATTTTTCACTAATTTAGATTAATTAATTTAACCAAGATTAAGACAAAACAAATCAAAAATACCCAAAAATCGCAAAATGGGCACAAATTCAATCCCGCCGGAATACCTTCTTGACACCTCGTCGGAAAAACTCCAAATTGAATAAAAGTGGTCTTTTTTCGGCGATGTAAAGAGAGGACTTTGAAAGAGGACCAATTTTCAAGGCTAGTAGTACCAATAATTGCAAGAATAAAGCTTGCATGTGCTCGAATTTCGGTCAAGAACAACCGGTAACGGGATTTAAGGTTCATGAGTTTTGACTTCGAAATTGGATGCATTGGGGCAACGATTGAAGGAGATTTTATAGGCATTTTGAATCTTAGGATACCCTCAACAATGCTCTATGGTTCATGCCCTCCAATTGAAGACGATTTGATCCAATTTTGGATTTTTTCAAATCGGCCCCTTGGACGACACGGTGGCTTTGGGGCTAAAATTCTACGATTTTAATCGACATTCAATCCGATTAAATGTGGAATTACATGTATGATAAGGTCCTCTTAAATGCCCAATAGTTAATGGCTTCAATCGAATCCAAGAAATTTGCCAAATCCTCCATTGAAGCTTATAAAAGCTTACGGATGCGCACGGGTTGAAGGCTTCGTTTTTTGGGCTTTTGGAGGGGCAAACGATGTCCGTTTTGGACGAATTTTATATGTACGGACTCGTATTGAAATTCTCTACATGATTATGGAAAAAAATGCAATTTTGAAAAAAATTGTTTTAGTACTGTACGCCTAGCTTAAGCGTGTAGGCTACGTTTAGCTTAAGCGTGTGCTTTTAGGGTTTTTTTAACTTGCAAAAAAAAAAAAAAAACTACACACTTAGCTTAAGCGTGTAGGCATACGCTTAAGCTAAGCGTGTAAGAATATATTTTCAAAATACCCACAATACCCCTCCACGCTTACCTTAAGCGTGTAAAACCGGACGTTTACCTTAAGCGTGTAAAACCGCGTACATTTAGCCACATTCTCGCGTGTATTTAGCATGCCCGTAATTATATTACACTTACAAACTTAAATAGTGCGTATGACTTATGACTACAAGTCTATAACATATATCATATTATATTTATGATCAAATATAATATATAAAACGTATTATATAATTTGGGAAAAGATACGGTGAGGACGAGGTTTTAGGAGAGGAGTAAGTACGCTCCAAAACTGTCGGATCAAGAAATAAAGTGTGCAAATCAGCCAAGGAAAGAATTCAGATATAATTTGGCATGGCCGGATTTTTTGCTCGCGTGCACATGGATTTTGCTCCGTAAGCATACATACGTTGTTTCGCATGCACACACGTTGTTTTCATGTCCACACACAAGTCATTTTTGTATGCATACGTAGATTATTTTCGTTGGTTTTCATACGTATGCACACATGTTATTTTGTACGTGTTTTGGGTCATTTTCGCATGTACACATATGTTATTTTCGTATGCACACATGCACACATACGTTGTTTCACATGCACACATAGCATGTAATGCATTTCATATGCACAAACATGTCATTTTCACATGTACACGGTAGTATACTTCGCATACACACGATAGTATATTTCGCATGTACACAATCGTGTTTTCATGTACACACGTTTTGTTCATTCCATATGAACGTACGTGTTTTATGTATGCACACAAAAATGAATTTCACGTGCACACCGTAGTGTATTTGGCATGTACACAAATCTACACTTCACGTGTACGCTAATCCGTCTTTTTCGCGAATAATTCGGCCGTGCCAAATTTTTGCCGATTCTTTTCCCAATTTTTAAAAAGTAATCTGGACACTCCGTTTATTTTTCATCCGACAACTCTTATGCGTCATCATTCATCTCTTCTGTTTCCATTCTCATCGGATCTCAACCCATATAATTTTGTATAAACATATAACAGGATTATAATTACATTCTTATGTTTTTCTCTAGTTCACCGGATCCCATTCTCTTGTTCAGTACCTATCGTGTAGCATCATGGTCCATATTTCATGGTGCTGATGATGATACCCATGAGATAGCACGTGGGACCCTCATCATGAATGAATGTTGAATACAGCAGTGTCACGTGAACCGGTCATGGGACCGGCCCTGCACTATTTTATAGCAGCTACTCTACGTCTACGGGACTGTAATAAAGTTGGTAAGTCAGTCACAAGAAAAATGTTTTAAGAAGAAAATAAACAATTAACTAGAAAGGAACATGGAAAGATGATGAATAATTGGAATGTAAACAAAAAGAAAATCGATGACGTGGCACGCGGATTCACCGTTGATATCTTTTCTCAAGGATTGTTAGGTGAAACTTTCAACAAAACTCTAAACGAAGCTTTAGAGCGTATCAATGGCTGCGAACAACGTAAACCCTTCGGGCCTAGGCAGCCTAGCAAGGTTATCGCAGCAGCTAAGACTCTTCGATCCTCCATTTTCTGCTGACAAATTCACCCTTAGCTTCAACACAGCTGATGCCGGGCGCGAGGGCAAATTGGTAATTTCCAAGGGAAATCCAACCAGCAATCCCAAGAGATCTGCTGTTCTTGTTTGCATCTTTGAAGGCGACAATGGAGATATGCGCGTCATACTCACCAAACGCTCCTCAAAGCTCTCCTCCCATTCCGGTTTGGTTTCTACTACTTCAGTTGTTCTTTGATTCAGTGATTTCGCTACACATTTATTAACAGGAGGGGTATTTAAGTCTACTGAAACACATTCTTAATAGCTGCACCTGCGTGTGTAACGTTACTTTGATGTTGATGAATGAATTGATGCAGGTGAGGTCGCATTGCCCGGTGGGAAGGCGGATGAAGGCGACCAAGACGACGCCGCAACAGCTCTCAGGGAAGCAGAGGAGGAGATTGGGCTACACCCTTCTCTTGTTGATGTTGTCACTGTTCTTGACCCTTTCACCATGAAGGTAAACTAATTAACTTGTTGTGCATCGTAATTAGGTCCTGTGTGGTTCTAAATCATGAACGCTGAGTTAGATAGATCAATTACTTGGACTTCTGATGGGACTAAAACCTACCCGCAAGTGTACGGGGTCAGTTGTAGTAGTTAAGTGTCGATCTCACAGAGACCAATGTAATATTAGTGCTACCAGTGAACTAGGCCGGAAAGATATGAGATTGGATAAAACTATAACTAAGTTAACAAATATTGATAAAGAAAACAAATAAAAATCTATGAGATAAATGTGTGTAAGGTTAAGGATCACCGCAATAATGCTTCAGTAAATAAAATCAAACTCTACCTGAATCTAGTCCAACTATTTGAAGGTAAGTCATCTAAGGTAATCTACTAACTCCTTTCAGACGATGATAGACGTGTCTGAACTAAACTAACAATCGCTCTCACGCAGAGCTAATCTCATTCAAACCCATTAACGCACTTAGAGTCTAGAGATAAATTGAGATAACATCCGCTCTCGCGCTCCGTTAAATCAACTCAAACCTAGAACATCTATGACGACTTAGTATCCTCAAGAGTAATTAAGTTGCTCTCGCACAAATAACACTCGGGTTCGATTCCTATGGATCTAGTAGAAATTATCACCTCTCGGTCTCAAACTCTACCTGATTACTTACTAGTGTTTTCACCTCTCGGTCTCAAACCCTAATAAGATCCAATTAGCAAAAGCTACTATGGACATAAAGCATCTAGGAACGAATCAAATACTATTTCAATTCAGGCAAAGATAATAACTCTAATTACATACGCATTGTTTGGATCACCATAACCCTAGAACTAGGAATTTAGCCAAGCATGATTGAAGGCGTATTCAATAGATTTAAACTAGCCAACAACATATATGAATTATTTAATTAAAACGGGAGATAAGAAAATCCAAATCTCAATAACAAAATAATTCAAGTTGACAAAGGCTAGAACGATAATACCAAATCTCCAATTGTGCAAAAGGCCAAAAATCCTTCTTGAATTTCAATCACTTATCTGCGGCTGTGAAAGCTAAAACAAAACAAAAACTAAACTCCTCTCTTGTCTACGGAAGAGACCAGCTAAAACTAAGACAAAAACTAAAGCCAAAAAACAAGAATAAAATCTAAACTCCTCCACTCAAGCTGCGTAACCCCATTTGAAAAGTCAAACTAATCCCTTCTCTCCTCCACCAGATTCCTTGTTCCAGTGGGCTCGTGCCATCCAATTCAGCATACCATGTAATGGGCCGGCCCACACATGTGAAATAACAGCAGCATCAGTAGTTTTCGAAAGACATTTCGAGATTGTGTCCACACGGGCCTGATATTAATTAGCAACAGGATCGGGCCTTTATTTGACATCTTCAACAATAGACTCGTATTGCCTTTGAATTTGCACATAAAATACCTGAAATCACAAAAGTACGAGTGTAGACTTCGAATACAAAATAATGTAAAGTTAACAATAAAAAATATAAAATATGCATGTAAAAGAACTATTCTAATATACAACTAGACTCCTAAAATATGTACAAAATTGGTGTTATCAACTTCGACACCAAATTTCATTCAAATTATACTATCTAAGTTTTATATTAAATCTTGGTCATATGAAGTAGTATCAAAATGTTCCGGACCATACTTATAACGTCACAGAATGCACAACATACATACATAGTACTGATGGACAAACACACGTTTTATATGGTGGTTCGTTGCAGTATGGGATGATGGTAGTTCCGGTGGTTGGATTACTGATGGACAAGAACTCGTTCCATCCCACACTAAATGTGGATGAAGTCGAAGAAATATTTGATGCCCCACTGGAAATGTTCCTCAAGGTTGGATCACCTAATTAATCTATTTACATAGATGTACTACATTTTAGCTTTCAGAGGATTTTGTATTTGTAATCGAATTTTGAGTATTGATATATTAATTCAGGACGAAAATCGAAAAGAAGAGGAAAGGGAATGGAAAGGAGAGAAGTATCTGTTGCATTTCTTCGATTACGAAGCCGCCAATGGTAAGTCGTATGTGATATATGCTCTAACTGCAGGGATCTTGATCAGTGCTGCGTCGGTAGTGTACGGGAGATCCCCGGATTTCAGTTTAGGCAAACCCAAGTTCTGGAGCACTAATGTGGTGGTCTCCACTTAATTCCAACACCTAATTTGGAACCTCATTTGTTAGCTCTATCTATTGAATGATTCAAACATGATAAACCATTTTGATCCTCTCTAGCTAGCAATTTTGTGATGATGTACAAGTACCATTCTTTGCTCAATAGGTGAGACCAACATTGATGAGTCCCATCTCTGTTTTTTTTTGCAAGTGTGATCTTGGTCAATCCCTCTAGTCTTTTTTTTTTTTTTTTCTAGCAATTGGGGTTTACCTATTTCACTTAATTGGATTGGTTCTTCCTCAATCGTTTTACGAAAATCTAAATCTTAAATCGCACATTTATCAATTACAGATGGAAAATGTTTCTCCTACAATGAGGGTAGACTACCCTCATGAGTTGGTATACTTGTTAAGTAATATCTTAAAAAATTAATATAAGCTAATTTTAATGATTAATATTTTATATATTTATATAGACAAACCCAGAGACGGACGCATGATTTTTTCACAGAGTAAAATATAAACGCTCAAACTATTTTGTTTACCTAATATCATTGAACTAAATGTAAAATCCTTAAAGAAATAATGGGAAAATTCCATTACCCCGCCCATCTTAAACGAGAAAAAATTGTATCACGCTGAATTTAGATAATGAAAATAAAAAGTTCTATCGATTTTTTTTTATATATAAATGAGATATTTTAGTCGGTGGATAAAAGACCATTGTTTACACTAAGTGTGTCGTATGCCTTACACAACCAACCCTTTATACAAATCCTATATTCGAACCAAAAAGAAATTTTGCTCAAACTTGATAAAAAAAAATTTACACAACTTAAAAAAAATCATCGTTATTAACTACTATCTCTGCGTAAATTCAACATATGTGTATGAAAAATTGATTTTGAAATTGTAAATTCATAAACCCAAAATTTAGAAAACTCCAACACAAATAAGGATATATACAGAAGTGGTCGTGCATTTTTTAACATGTCTTGTTTTCAAATTTTGGATAAAGTTGTATTTTTTGGTATCCTTTACGGTTATTTAACAATTTTTAATTAAAAGATTATTATTTAAAAATTGGAAATATATAAGCAATTTTATTAAAAAATTTAAAAAAAACATTAAAAATTAATACTAATTATTTTTTTGGAAATTCCAGTGGGGACTATGACCCCTACTAAGCCTAAGCTAGGTCCGTCCATGGATAAACTGTAAACGTTAACTTCATATTATAGTTATTTGTAAAAGATGGTTAAATATGTATACATAACTATTAATATTATACATTCTTGAGTATGATAACTTTATTTTATATTTATGGTGTAGTTTAATTAAAATGGTATTTAAAAGGGCAGCTTGGTCCAATAAAACAAAGATCAGCTTGGAGCCTGGGAAAGTCCGGCCACCGCTGATACTAACTATGAAATTGAAGGAAAAAAATGGTTTACTGGAACAAAAGGAGAAAGAGGTAAGGTGAAATGGGAGGGGGACTAATTCAGATCTAATTCGAAATACAAGACAGAACATTGTCTCATACATCGATGGGCCGAAAACTCGGCAACCGGACAGCCCGACAAGAACAATCAGAAAACAAAACATCTAGTCCAAATACAACCATCTAGTAAAAAAGAAACAAACAAAAGGTTCACCAAGGATTCACGAATCCTGAAAAATGGATGAGTTTGGCAAAACACGGATTAGAGAAACAAACTAACACGACGTTGTACCGCCGGCGAGCAATCTACAAGACTTTCCACTGGAAATGTAATGAACATCATGGGCAAAACTCCGACACAAGGAGACCGCAGGAAACACAGATCCAAGCCCTCGACCTCAACCTCAACCTCAACTAGAACAATCAACTCAAACCAAGCGCCAAGAAGAAATCCCAAACCAGACGTATCTCAAATTGTCCAATATAGCTTACTCATCCAAGATTTGTAATTTTTTCATGATTTTAATCAGAATTTTCTAGCTTCGGTTTATCATAATTGTTCTTGGATCAATTGTTCTATGTATATTTAGAATATGGTAATCCAAAAAATACACAAAAAATAAGTAAAAATAAATCATTTGTTCAACAAGTTGTTCTTATTTCATATGCTTTTGGGTAGAGATTCGATCTAGCTTTTGTCTCTTATAACAACAAGAAAAACGGAAGCGTTATCACATATTGTCAGTTGATGGAAAAACGGAAGCGTTATTTCATATGTTCACAGTGAGGCACGTGCGGATTTTTCACAAAAAAACGCGTATAATATGAAAAAATACTTGTGTCATTTTTTGTTGTTTTAATAAAAGCATGGTTTATGCCTTTTAAGTCTCATATCTAGACGACCCAAGATGGTTCTTATTTTCACTCCTATATAATGGTTATCATGTGATTCATTCCCTCATATCAAATATGATATACACATACTAATATGTATATCATTATACTTTGAGCAAGTTTAGCACTCCGCTAAAGATGCTATGAGGGGTAAAGTGACCGTTGCGTTGACAAGTTGGATAAATGATGACAAATTACAATATTTATATAAAAAATGCAAAGTACAAACTGAAAAATGTAACCCAAATGATAACTAATTAGGGAGATGATGACAGATCATTCGTGCCCATGCTTCGAGGATATGTCGGAATTGAAAAAACAAAACAAAGAAATTACGAGAACCAGATTGAACAAAATTTGAACATGGAAAATTGAGTTTTAGAGAGAGTAAGAGTGTTGTATTAGATTAGGAGAACGTGGAATGTAGAATACTCTTGTTTACATGGGTACATGCATATATAGTGATAGAAAAAGATATTGCATTACTTGTAATAAATTTCTAGAATATTTGCATAATAGTTACCTCAATTATACCCATAATTATAATCCCTTGATCTTCTCCTTGTGAACACCCATCATCTCCTTAATTCGGATTTGAAACAACTGAATATATTATCTCTTAATTCTCTCTCTACATCTAATTCATTTTGTTGACGTCTCTATGATTTTCAGTGATACGTTGACATGTTCACGCACCCATTGTAACAACTGCTTGATTTTCGCCTCTTTGTTTCCAACGACTATTTTTTGTAACTCATTCTTTGGATAAGATCAAGATCCCATTAAATTTATTCCCATTAAGTCTCCTAATTTATTACCATTGATGCGCTAGTTGTAACAACTGCTTGATTTTCGCTGATCCTTGTTTGGAAACAATCCAGTCCTGGATTGTTTTTAAACAAGGATCCGAGACTTATCGATATAAGGGCTGAAACATTGTCACATGTTGGGGTAAAAGATGACATACCAATAACCTCAAATGTATTTTTGAAGCGTTAGCGGACATGATACATTTTTGAAAAGTATCTTAGAAGCTGTCATATGACAATCTGAATTACTCAAGATTTGTCATGTGTCAAATTCAAATGACGTATTTACCACTTCTGTATGTTTTGTAAATCATAATCATGTTGGCGTTACCGAAATCAAGTATATACGAAGTGTTCAATTTGTCAGCATATCTGTTACAGACTATGTTATGATTTTTTTTAAATGATAATTTAATGTTTGTGTGTAAATTTATGGTAATATGTGTTGTGTGTTAAGTTGTAACTCGTAGTGTATATAGAAGTTGTTTGTGAGTTGTAACCCATAATGTGTGTATATGTTGTTTATGTTAGTGTTTTTCCTTGTTATTTTAGCTATATTTGCAAGTTTTGAATTAAAGAGTGTCAAGAAGATGACAACTCTATGTACGGTATGTTTTTGCGCAAAACTATAGGATGTAATATAGTATGTACTTTTATATATTACGCATATGTTTAACGTTCACTTCACAAAAATCAAAAAGATCAGTACTATGACACGAGGTGATGTATTATCCTAAGTGAAAACAATCATCTTGCTTTTAATGAAATGCTTATAATATAACGTTGTATGTAACGTTCATATGTTGGATAATAAAATGAATCCCTCATTTATTGTTACCCTTTTCATTGCGAATTTCACATCACATTTCCATACCCCAATGTATAATTGAGACTAGTCATGTTGATGTGATTAATCCGTTATCGGATTAATCTTCCTTTGATCTTTGGTGTAATACCACATTTAATGTCGTCAACCTGTCATCAGATTAACTCTGCCTTTGTTTTTCAAGCGTTGGCGTGTTGTCACATTAAAGCAAGACGTTTCTTGCGTAAGTGTTGTCTTGTCGTCATGTTTAAAAGAGATATTCCCTGCAAAACTGTAACATGTTGGAAGTTTGGTGATTTGGTTTCCCCAATGACCATCCGATTCTTAAGTTAGTAAATGTCGTCAAGATAAAAATTTATGTAAAAACAATCATGTAAAGAATTGAAAGATAAAGGTTTTAGAAATGATATAGATGGAATCTACGTTCTCTTCGATGATGGTCTGGTGCTTTGTGGTCATCTTCATTGAAATCTATTTTCTCCTCTCTATTATTGTCATCTTCTTCTAGTCTGATTTGCGCCATCGATTTGACATGCACTTCTTCGAATGTATGACATGGATACTTGATCAACTCGCCCTGCAAATTGGTGTTGCCAAATAGCCCATGCTGAAAGGCTCCGATTGTAGTTCAGGAATCACATTGTGGAATTGCCACTTTCTCCATGTTGAACATGTCTGAGAATCGTAACGTCTCGTTGTGTCGTTGAACAAATCAATACAAGTTGCTTGAATGTTTTTTCAAGACGTTGACTACTTGCGAATTGCATTTTGGACAAGTTGATTAAGCCATCAAAGGATCTAATGCTTATGTTTAGTTGGTTTATGAATCATGTAAGTGTTGAACCTATTAAGGTTGCACCAAAAGCTTTGCACTGATGGTGACTTCTTTGAGATCACTTGGAATAGAGGTTGTCGTCACCCTCTGCTTGTAATGTGTAAGGCCTAATTCCTCAAAAACACCATTCCATGCCAACACAAGGACTTCTCAGGAGGTCACTGATACAAGCAAGGGAAGGGCGTGCCACACCATTGTTGAAGATGACGGTTTTCCCGGCCCTAACCCTAGAAAACCCACAGCTACACGGGCGCCGAAATAGAGAGACTTCTCAGTTGGAGGCTTGCGTTTCAAGAGATGATATGGAGGCTAGGGAGGAGGACGAGCTTGTCAAGGAGAAGGGTCATAATGGTCCGGCCCACTAGTGGAAGTTTGAAGACTTTGTTTGCTTTCCGTTTTTAGCGAGTGACATTTCTAGTATTTATATGTTGGTTTTCTGCATTTCCCAACTCAGTTTTTGATCATTGAATATTGTTTTGAAGCGTTGAACGCTCTCTTGGAATACATTTTTGATTCGTCGTTGATTGGCTGAACTTAGTGGATTTCTTTGTTTAGTTCAATCTTGAGTTTGTGTGCGTTTGGTGGATTCTGAGTTCATACAGCCTCGCCCTCGATTTCACAGACACGAGTGGATTCTTGTGTGACGGTTATCAAACCTTGCAAGAACCCAAGGAGGATTCCGAGGGTTCGAACAAGTCGTTCAAGACAATTCAGGTGGATTCCCATATTGTTGTTATTCGCTTATCCTAGTTCTAGATCTATCCTACGTCGTCATCTTCAATCTCTCCGGATCTCTTCATTGGCGCCACTTCCTTCAAGCACGCCGGACCTGCACGTCGACGCCCGCTCTGAGGCCACCGAGCCCTCTTTTGCCTCGGCCAAGCGTCCGAGTCTAATCATTGGCGAGCAAAGCAGCGTTTTCCCTATCACGCGGAGATCTTACGAAGGCGGAAGCCATCATTTGGTATCAGAGCTAGCAAGGTAAAACGCTCCGATCACTCTTTGTGTTTCATTGTTTCTACTAGTGGGCCTAATCTTGGCTAAAGGAGAGTGAACCTTGCCCTAACCGAGCGGTGTGCGTCAGAACCGTGAGCTTGTCCAGAGTTGAGTGCCCGGTGAGGAGTGTGCCTTGGCCGAGTGTGGTGAGCCTCGGCCTTGCCTTGGGTGGCAAGCCGTGCGGTTAGCTAAACCGATCCCTTTTGATTCCCTACTTGATTTGGAAGATTGTGGTGATTTGAAATTTTATTTTATTTTAATTTGGTAAGTCATTTTGGATAATCTACCATATCTTTTTAGTTGCTAGAATTGTGGGATTTCCTTACCTTGAGTAGGAAGTTTGTTGCCCCTTGCATTGTGTTAAAAAGGAGGGGGGGGGGGGGGGGGGGGGGGGGGGGGGGAGAGAAGGAGTTTTTGGTTCACGTGTGGGCCCAGAGGTCTCAATTTGTTAAAAAAAAAAGTGTCAAAAGAAAACAGTGTTTAAGGTGAGGCGGGCCCGGGCGAAGCCTTGAGAAGCCCTAGGGCGTACGTCAAGTGGTCCCGGCCCAAATGGCTCGAGAAGACCCCGCCCCGAACGACCTCTTTTGATAAGTTGATTTCAGGGTTTTTGAAAAAAAAAGGATTGTAATTATTCATTAAAAGGATATCTTTTTAGGATAAGATCTCTTTTTCCCCTATCTTTCCAAATCTTTCCATATCTTGTTATATCTTCTTTTGTCCTTGATTTTATTTTATTTTCCTTTGAATTTGGTCACCTAAATCGACCCTTGCCATATTTTCGGCCGTCCCTTGCCTTAGCCGAGATTGCCTCCCACTTGTGGTAATTTTGGAAGGTAGATCGTGGTTAGGAAATTTTATTGTGCTGACTCTATCTTTGGGAAATTATTTATCCAAAGGGGATCTTTTAAGTTGGCAACTAATATTTTTGGCAAGATACCATATCTTGGGAAAATCAGCCTCTTGGAAGAATTTCTTGCGGCCCACTCTACACCATCTTGGCCGAAAGTTTGGCAACCAGAAGATCTTCCCCTAACCAAAGAGTGCGACCCAAGCTTCAACAAGTCAGCCGAAATCCCACACAAGGAAACACATGGAGTATTTTCGTCCCCTATCTTATCTTTTGGCTGAATTGTTATTAAAATTAATTCAAGAAAATCCCTAATATCTTTTAGGAGATATCTTATCTTATTTTTCAGAGTTGGTGGTTGGAATTCTTGGGCTCCAAGACAAGAAAAAGGGCCGAAATTCACTAAACCCTAATTCCTCCAAGGTGCCTCTCTCTTTCTCTTGTGCATTAAGATTTATCTACTAACGCAGCCTTGCGTCTTGTTAGTACCTTCCAGCAAATACAAGAGAACGTCTAGCCATGGTTGGTTCGGATCCGGAGCGCGAGCGTGAGGAGCCCTCTTCACCGGTGTCTTCCGCCATCATCGATGCTATCTGGGAGCTCCTTAGTCAAAAAATGCGCAGCTGTGTGTTGAATTTACTGAGGCTTTGGAGAGGAGGTAGAGAAGCGCCCCGAGGAAGGGCGCGTGCAAGGAGTGGCCGGAGCCACTGTCGCTGGTCGTCTCAATGCTTTGGGAGGCGCCGGTTCGTCTAGGGGCCGAGGAGCTTATCAAAATAGAGAGCAAACCCCATATGCTACATGGGCTGAGCAGGCTGAGTACGAAGAAGAAGAAGAGGAGCAAAGGGAGGAAGTTCACCGATCGCCGCGACATCAACCCCCGACGGCGGCGAGGCGGACGGCGCGCGGAGGATGCCGACATATCCGGGCCTTCGTGAGCAGCCGAGGCGATATATCCCAAACATGCAGCCGCGCCGTAATGTTCTTGGTCCTAGGGATCTTGGACGATGATATGAGCGGCAGTATGATGAAGATAGTCGGGAGCCGCCCACGCACAACCATGCTAAGGTGCCGATTGATAAGTTTTCTGGGACAACCGACGTGGAGGCATATCTGGAATGAGAGTCCAGAACCGAAGCTATTTTTTATTACTATGATCACCCGGACCATGTTCGAGTAGCCATGGACACAATTCACTTCACTGAGTTCGCCTTGTCATGGTGGAAGGCGGATAAGGTTGAGAGGGACATAGAAGAGATAGAGCCAATCCGCACATGGCGTGAGCTCAAGGTGGCAATGAGACATCGGTTTGTTCTAGCCAATTACTTGGACCTTGTGCAAGGTCAGTTGGAGAGGTTGAGGCAGGGCAATAATTCACCATCCGAGTACTACAACAACCTCAAGCAACTCATGGCGTGGTAAGGTGTTAACTTTCCTGAGCGTTATGTAGTATCTAAGTTTGCTAATGGCCTCAATGAAGATGTAGGCGGTCTTGTTCGAGCGTAGCACTTTGGTCCAGATCCTCCCATTGAAAGCGTGCTGCACTATGCCTAATAGATTTATGAGGGGTTGCCTAAGAGAAGGCAGTCCAGTGGGGCACGAGCTTGTGGAACTCCGGCCCCTGCTAGCAACCCTAAGCCGGTGGTTCCCAAGGAGGAGGCTGCCAATACCTCACCTAAAGCTCTACCAAGCGCTGCCAAGGAAGACAACCCGCGCACTCGAGACATACAATGTTACCGCTGCATGGGTCGTGGTCATATCGCTCGGGACTGCCCTACTAAGAAATAGGTGCTACTTAATGCCTTCGTGGAATACGAGTCCAAGGATGAGAACGAGGAGGTGGATGTCTCGGCTGAGGTGGAGGACACCAGGTGTGGCGCCTATGACACTCAAGGAGATATATTCATGGCCATTAAAGTTGAGCCAACTTATGAGGAGCCGCCTATGGAGGATACCGGGGACAATGGGGATCCAGTCGACTAAGGGTACATGGACGCCTTGATTGATTAGATCATGGAGGAGATACCCGAGCAAGCGCCCAAGCCGTCGGTTGATCCGCTGCAGAGAGAACTTGGCTTCCACCACACGTGCTATCTAGGGGGGAGTAGCATGCCTTTCATTGCCTTGGTGGATAGTGGAAGTGAGCGGAATATTTTGGCGGAGTTTGATGTTCAAAAGCTTAAACTTCCAACCTATCCTCTAGGTCAAAGGGTGACCATGGGTTGCATGAACGAGCAACATAGGATCGGGGTCTCACAAGGGGCAGACGTGACGATTCGGATGAAGGACTTCTCGGATGTTCTGTAGTGTTATGTGCTCCCTATCAAGGAGTATGCTATTATCCTTGGTCGGCCATGGCAATTTAATCGCTTTGTTATCCATGATGGCCGACGGAATCTGCATTATGTCATCCAAGACGGGGTGTGGTATAACTTTGAAGCCATGAGCAAGGGTGAGCTAGGGCAAGCAAAGGCAAGGGTGCACGCCTTACTCATCTAAGACCAGCCTCGCCCGACCCGAAAGTGGAAGATGCCACATGAAATGGTTAACCCTCCCAAGGAAGATAAGTCTATCTCCTTTGTTCCCTCGATTTCTAGTACTACTCTATTCTTACATTTTCCGAATTATAGGGCATATCTACTTCTGTTTTGTGAGACTTTGGGTAGGTATTCTAAGCTTGTGTATGCGTGTAATCCTAAGAGGGATTGGGTGAGGATTCGGAAGGGGAGTCCCCTCAATTTTATTTTATGCATAACGGGCGTGAGGATGAGGGAAAAATTGCTATTTCCGGGTTTAGGCTAGTTGGGATGTTTGAGAGGAATGGTTATCTTGTGTTCGTGGATGACCCATATGCAGATTTGAGGACGAATCTTCCCCAATAAGGGGAGGACGATACAAGCAAGGGAAGGGCGTGCCGCACCATTGTTGAAGACGACGGTTTTCCCGGCCCTAACCCTAGAAAAGCCGCAGCTACACAGGCGCCAAAAGGAGAGACTTCTCGGCTGGAGGCTTGCGTTTCAAGAGACGACATGGAGGCTAGGGAGGAGGACGAGCTTGTCAAGGAGAATGGTCATAATGGGCCGGCCCACTAGTGGAAGTTTGAAGACTTTGTTTGCTTTCCGTTTTTAGCAAGTGACATTTCAAGTATTTATATGTTGGATTTCTGCATTTCCCAACTCAGTTTTTTATCATTGAATATTGTTTTAAAGCATTGAACACTCTCTTGGAATACATTTTTGATTCGTCGTTGATTGGCTGAACTTAGTGGATTTCTTTGTTTAGTTCAATCTTGAGTTTGTGTGCGTTTGGTGGATTTCGAGTTCATACAGCCTCGCCCTCGATTTCACAAACACGAGTGGATTCTTGCGTGACGGTTATCAAACCTTGCAAGAACCCAAGGAGGATTCCGAGGGTTCGAACAAGTCGTTCAAGACAATTCAGGTGGATTCCCAGATTGTTGTTATTCGCTTATCCCGGTTCTAGATCTATCCTACGTCATCATCTTCAATCTCTCCGGATCTCTTCATCGACGCCACTTCCTTTAAGCACGCCATACCTGCACGTCGACCCCCGCTCTGAGGCCGCCGAGCCCTCTTTTGCCTCGGCCAAGCGTCCGAGTCTAATCATTGGCGAGCAAGCAGCGTTTTCCCTATCACGCGGTGATCTTGCGAAGGCGGAAGCCATCATTTGGTATCAGAGCTAGCAAGGTAAAATGCTCCGATCACTCTTTGCGTTTCATTGTTTCTACTAGTGGGACTAATCTTGGCTTAAGGAGAGTGAACCTTTCCCTAACCGAGCGGTGTGCATCAGAACCGTGAGCCTGTCCAGAGTTGAGTGCCCGGTGAAGAGTGTGCCTTGGCCGAGTGTGGTGAGCCTCGGCCTTGCCTTGGGTGGCAAGCCGTGCGGTTAGCTAAACCGATCCCTTTTCATTCCCTACTTGATTTGGAAGATTGTGGTGATTTGAAATTTTATTTTATTTTAATTTGGTAAGTCATTTTTTGGATAATCTACCATATCTTTTTAGTTGCTAGAATTGTGGGATTTTATTACCTTGAGTAGGAAGTTTGTTGCCCCTTGTATTGTGTTAAAAAGAGGGGGGGGGGGGGGGGAAGGAGTTTCTGGTTCACGTGTGGGCCCCAAGGGGCCCGAGAGGTCTCGATTTGTTAAAAAAAAAGAGCGTCAAAAGAAAACAGTGTTTAAGGTGAGGCAGGCTCGGACGAAGCCTTGAGAAGCCCTAGGGCGTACGTCAAGTGGTCCCGGCCCAAAGGGCTCGAGAAGACCCCGCCCCGAACGACCTCTTTTCATAAGTTGATTTCAGGGTTTTTGCAAAAATAAAGTATTGTAATTATTCATTAAAAGGATATCTTTTTAGGATAAGATCTCTTTTTCCCCTATCTTTCCAAATCTTTTCATATCTTGTTATATCTTCTTTTGTCCTTGATTTTATTTTATTTTCTGATAGGTGTCATTTCATACACCTTAACTAGCAATTATTAGCATTACTTAGAGGAGTTTATGACTAGATTTAGGGTTAAGTCTATAATCCAGAAGATGTAGAGAGAATTGAAGATATCCAGGGATTTACAGCTTATTTGGAGAAGGCTACCAATACTTGGTAGTAATGAAGAGCTGAAGAAAGAAGTGGGCGAGTTTCACCGCCCCGCGCTAGAGCCACCGCGACCCGGCGGTGGGTCTCAGAGAAGTTGGCGCCCCGTGGCCATCACGCGAGGCAAACCAAGCTTAAATTAATACAAGCCCGCGTGATGATTGCTGGAATTGGAAGGGAGCTCGGCCCAATTGAAGAAGAAAGGCCCACGAAGGAATTGAATTGGCGCGTGAGCTGGAGAAGGAAAGCGCAGAAGTGAAGCGGGAGAATGAGGATGATGACGTCATCGCTGATGTAGGCGAGAGGATGAGCTGCTTGTTGGAGAGTTGGGCCGGGTGCTGTTGTGGGCCGAGGGCATGGGGAAGCCGAGCGAGAATGTCAAATTAGATGTTGCTGTTCGTTTGTTTATTTTTGGCTATTAGTTTTATTATTATTTCCTTTTATTATTTTTATCACTTTTAGATTTAGGTTAAATACTCTTTAGTTAACCTAGTTGCCAAAAGACACAATCTACAATTCAGTTTTGACAAGTTCGTTCTTTCATTCCCAACTTTAGGATTTGAACGAATGGAGAACTAAACACCTTTGTTCTGCTAGACGTTTGAAGCAATACAGTTGATTCGGTTGTGAAATTTCTATTCCTTGTTCTTATTCTTATGTGTGTTGGTTTGATTCTCTTGGTTACATTGATTATTGATTTATCATTGTTCTTCATAGTCTGGCCAGCTAGGTTGAGTAATATTTATCAATTGCTAGGATTGCATATAGGGGTTCCGAGTGCATATCTAGTGGCATACACGATTGTGCGTATAGGGGTTCCGAGCGTACAATCGTGAGTGAGAATCAGTTGCATGTTAAGTAGTAAGGTGTCTTTCTATTTGCTAGTATCCTATATCCTTGTGTGTATTACTATTGCTTTGTTGGTGGTAAAGTATACCGACAACTGTGAGAATCGGAGGTACTTTACCAGTGACATAGTGATAAGTCTATCGACAACTGTGAGAATCGATAGTGCTTAAGATCAGGATGGGAACAACCATAAGAATAGTTAAAGAACTTGGATTGAATAGATTTCAGTGATCAACTTATATCTCTGTATTATGGATCTCGTTCTAGTGGAACTACTTTCCCCATTCATATTCTCAAGTCAACTAAACCTGTTTACTTTGCTCTGTTTGATACTCAAAACCCCCATTGTTACCTTGCATGCTTATAAAGACATAGATTGATTACTTCCTCCCTGTGGGATCGACCCTTGCTTGCCTCTACTACTTGTTTAGGTTTGTTAGGATTATTTTGTTTAGGTGTCACGACAACGCCTATCAAATTGGCGCCGTTGCCGGGGAGGCAAGTTTTGACTTTTCCGTGTGTTTGTTTGTGTGCGTGTTACCTTGGTGTGGACCTATCTTACGGTCCACACCCGTGCTACTGACTTTTGATTTTCCTTTTTGATTCTTGTTACAGATATGGATTTCTGGGGAGAGCCGCGATATGACTCATACTCATACTCATACACTCCAGGGTGGAGGAATCACCCCAATTCGAGTTATGGGGGCCATCAATACTCTCCATATGGCCTTGAATACCAGGAGTTGTATCCAGAGCCACAACCATTCTATCAGCAGGATACTCCGCACCAGTACTATCCGGCCTATGAGCATAGCCCACTAGTGTCCAACCCAAGTTCTGCTATGTCAACTGAAGAGATGCTCAGGACCTTGACTCAACATTTCACCACTCATGTGCATACTACTGAGTCAAGCATCAAGAATATGAAAAGGCAGGTAGACCAGATGGTGGAGTCAATTATACGGATCGATGCAAGGATTGAGGGAAATCTACCATCTCAAACGGTAGTAAACCCGAGGGAAAACGTTCCTCCTAGTGCTGAAGAGGAGGACGAATATGAGATGGAGAAAATCACCCACCGCCCCGCGTCACCTCTCACCGCGACCCGGCGTGAAGTCCCAGTTATTTCACCGCCCCGCGGCGACACTGATCGCGACCCGACGGTGAGCTTCAGTTATCCTCCCTCACAGCCACCGCCCCGCGGCGATGACCACCGCCCCGCGGCGATGACCACCGCCCCACGGTGGATGGAGTGCCTCATAGTGAGATCTCGCCACGACCCGCGGTGAGATCAGCGCAACCCGACGTCCAAAATTCCTATTCTGCTGATGAGGTCTGCGTTGATACTGATGAGGAGTTAGGACTTCCAGATGATATTTTGGATCGCAAGGTGCTGACTGAGGAGGAATATTTTTTGAGATTTGAGGAGGAGTGGAGCGACGATGAGGAGGAGTACCGCGATCACGAAAATACTCCTAAGACACCCGTTTCTCTCAAAAATGCCCCGACAGTCCCCGATCCTCTTGAGGCTGCCTATGATGAGTTTGTGCGTCTCAACTCCTTCCCTCTCGTCGCGCTGAAACCCGTTACACCCTCCCCTGAGGCTCTGAAGGACACCCAAAAGGTGGGGAGCGACAAAGGCTTATTTGACACCTTCAGTAGTTGCAAGGCAACCACCCCTTTGGTCCATCTGGCAGACAGCACCCCTCGCTGCAAGGAAATGTTAAAGGTGCCGGGCTTGATCAAAAAGAAACCGAAGGGGAAGCACAAGAAGGAAGCCTTGATACAAGTGGCTGATTTTTATATGCTGGATACGGGGCAGGACGTACATGCAACCCCTAAGATGCTGGGTAGACAGTTTTTAAAGATGGCAAGTGCATTCATGGATACGACGAGTGATCCAGCCATCAACAATTGCACAAGATTGGGGGTCACACTCAACATGGAGCACCCAAAGAGGCACCCCCCAGATCCAGATCCCAGGTGTTCAGTTGCTATGAGCAACCCAAGTTGAGGATGAGTAGGATGTCAAGCCATGACAATAACTAAGGCGCTATCCGGGAGGCAACCCGAGGTATGTTTTTCTTTTCTTGTTTTTCTTTCTTTGTTTTTGCATTTTTTTAGTGTGTTTTTGTCTTTGTTTTTGCTTTTGCTTTTGTTTTTGTTTTCGACTAACCTGCAGCGAAGAGACCCATGCCTATTGAAGAAGGTGTTTTCCACACCAATGTACGTCTTCTTTCCCTGCACTAAGTCACTCCCCGAAAAAACCTTAAACGGGGGGCAAAAAAAAATTCCAAAAAAAAAAAATTAAAAAAAAAAAAAATTGTACCGAAGGCCAGCTGTCCAGAGTCCTTATGGAGATGGTGCACATCATGTTGTCAAGGAAGAGACATTCGCCCCACATTTTTATTTGACAACGATGATGGCCCTACAATTGACAGCTGAGGAGGAGGCACACTAGAGTCCACACCATGATTACATCTGGGCTCCACCATGTATTCCTAGAAGGCCGTGCAATCCCGACATCTTTGCTATACCACTATTCACCAAAGTGGTTTTCTTTCGGTTGCACGGTAGGAGAAGATTACAGAGTTGATGAAGACACCCGCCCAACACCAGAGACCTGAGCATTTATTGAGAAGACCGCCAGCGACACCTACAGTGTCCAAGCAGCTTGGCGACGTTTGTGAGTTATTTTTTGCTATTCCCTATGCTCTTATTCTTTTGTCTTTCATTACATTGAGGACAATGCAATGTTTAAGCATGGGGGAGAGTTCTATACTTGCTACGTCGTTGAGGAGAAAAATGAATATAAAAAGAGAAAAAGCCAAAAAATTGAAAAAAGGCAAAAATTGAAAATCCTGGGATAGGTCGAAAACCCGAAAGGGCGGCCTAGGTAATAAGCAGGTGGCTTGGACCAGCATTAGGCTGGGGTAATATGTGGTCAAGAGTGACATGAGCTTATGTGAGTACATCTATTGGAAAATGAAATGAGTGGCTTGGTGAAAACCCGAAAGGGCGCCTTGGCAAAATGAGCGAAAAGAAGAAGAGTGAATTTAGGATTTCTTATTATTCTTGGCGAGGCGTCATAAGAAGAGGAGATATAAGGAGGTTTCAGGTAGGTCACTCTGGAGAGATAAGAAGATAGATGGGAGGATAGGATTAGTATTGTCACTCTATGGTGTTGTGTTGTATTGTGTTGTTGTGCTGTGCGTATTATTTTGGTACTCTGGAGCTGATTGTTGAGTTGTTGTAATTGCTGGTGTCATATTTTCTTGTACTTCCTGAGAACTTGGTGTTTGATTGAGAGAGTAGGTTTATCATTAGCTTACCCGGGACGAGTAAAGGTCTAAGCATGGGGGAATTTGATAGGTGTCATTTCATACACCTTAACTAGCAATTATTAGCATTACTTAGAGGAGTTTATGACTAGATTTAGGGTTAAGTCTGTAATCCAGAAGATGTAGAGAGAATTGAAGATATCCAGGGATTTATAGCTTATTTGGAGAAGGTTACCAACACTTGGTAGTAATGAAGAGCTGAAGAAAGGAGTGGGCGAGTTTCACCGCCCCGCGCCAGAGCCACCGCGACCCGGTGGTGGGTCTCAGAGAAGCTGGCGCCCCGTGGCCATCACGCGAGGCAAACCAAGCTTAAGATAATACAAGCCCACGTGGTGATTGCTGGAATTGGAAGAGAGCTCGGCCCAATTGAAGAAGAAAGGCCCACGAAGTTCGGCCCACGAAGGAATTGAATTGGCGCGTGAACTGGTGAAGGAAAGCGCGGAAGTGAAGCGGGAGAATGAGGATGATGACGTCAGCGCTGATGCAGGCGAGAGGATGAGCTGCTTGTTAGAGAGTTGGGCCGGGTGCTGTTGTGGGCCGAGGGCATGTGGAAGCCGAGCGAGAACGTCAAATTAGATGTTGTTGTTCGTTTGTTTATTTTTGGCTATTAGTTTTATTATTATTTCCTTTTATTATTTTTATCACTTTTAGATTTAGGTTAAATGCTCTTTAGTTAACCTAGTTGCCAAAAGACACAATCTACAATTCAGTTTTGACAAGTTCGTTCTTTCATTCCCAACTCTAGGGTTTGAACGAATGGAGAACCAAACACCTTTGTTCTGCTAGACGTTTGAAACAATACAGTTGATTCGGTTGTGATATTTCTATTCCTTGTTCTTATTCTTATGTGTGTTGGTTTGATTCTCTTGGTTATATTGATTATTGATTTATCATTGTTCTTCATAGTCTGGTCAACTAGGTTGAGTAATATTTATCAATTGCTAGGATTGCATATAGGGGTTCCGAGTGCATATCTAGTGGCATACACGATTGTGCGTATAGGGGTTCCGAGCGTACAATCGTGAGTGAGAATCAGTTGCATGTTAAGTAGTAAGGTGTCTTTCTATTTGCATGTATCCTATATCCTTGTGTGTATTGCTATTGCTTTGTTGGTGGCAAGGTTATTAAAATCGAAATTTTAGGATCGGATCACGGAAGGCCCTGCGGATCGGATCGTAAAATCGTAAGATTTTATAAACTTATTAAAAATAATATATTATAAATATAAAAAATAAAATAAAAAATTCAAGAATTTAGGTACGATAAATGGAAGTTTCCTAATATAAAATGAAACATTACATGACCAAAAGTTCAGAATTCATACATAATAGACAGGATCTTAAGATTTTATAACCATAAAGACATGATCTTAAGCCGATTTTACACGATTTTACTTTAAATAACCATAAAGACATGATCTTAAGATCCTACGATTTTAAGCCGATTTTACACGATTTTAATACGATTTTACACGATTTTAACCACAAAGACAGGATCTTAAGATTTTATAAGGGTCGTAAGATCCTACGATTTTAAGCCGATTTTACATGATTTTAATACGATTTTACTATTTTTCGATTTTATAGCCCGATCCGGATCAGACCCCTCCTACTGGATCGTAAAATCTCACGATTTTACGATCCGGATCTCGATTTTAATAACAGAGGTTGGTGGTAAAGTATACCAAAAACTGTGAGAATTGGAGGTACTTTACCAGTGACATAGTGATAAGTCTATCGACAACTGTGAGAATCGATAGTGCTTAAGATCAGGATGGGAACAACCATAAGAATAGTTAAAGAACTTGGATTGAATAGATTTCAGTGATCAACTTATATCTCTGTATTGTGGATCTCGTTCTAGTGGAACTACTTTCCCCATTCATATTCTCAAGTCAACTAAACCTGTTTACTTTGCTCTGTTTGATACTCAAAACCCCCCTTGTTACCTTGCATGCTTATAAACACATAGATTGATTACTTCCTCCCTGTGGGATCAACCCTTGCTTGCCTCTACTACTTGTTTAGGTTTGTTAGGATTATTTTGTTTAGGTGTCACGACAACGCCTATCATTTTCCTTTGAATTTGGTCACCTAAATCGACCCTTGCCATATTTTCGGCCGTCCCTTGCCTTAGCCGAGATTGCCTCCCACTTGTGGTAATTTTGGAAGGTAGATCGTGGTTAGGAAATTTTATTGTGCTGACTCTATCTTTGGGAAATTATTTATCCAAAGGGGATCTTTTAAGTTAGCAACTAATATTTTTGGCAAGATACCATATCTTGGGAAAATCAGCCTCTTGGAAGAATTTCTTACGGCCCACTCCATACCATCTTGGCCGAAAGTTTGGAAACCTGAAGATCTTCCCCTGACCAAAGAGTGCGACCCAAGCTTCAACAAGTCAGCCAAAATCCCACACAAGGAAACGCAGGGAGTATTTTCGTCCCCTATCTTATCTTTTGGCTGAATTGTTATTAAAATTAATTCAAGAAAATCCCTAATATCTTTTAGGAGATATCTTATCTTATTTTTCAGATTTGGAGGTTGGAATTCTTGGGCTCCAAGACAAGAAAAAGGGCCAAAATTCACTAAACCCTAATTCCTCCAAGGTGCGTCTCTCTTTCTCTTGTGCATTAAGATTTATCTACTAACGCAGCCTTGCGTCTTGTAGGTACCTTCCAGCAAATACAAGAGAACGTCTAGCCATGGTTGGTTCGGATCCGGAGCGCGAGCGTGAGGAGCCCTATTCACCGGTGTCTTCCGCCATCATCGATGCTATCTGGGAGCTCCTTAGTCAAAAAATGCGCAGCTGTGTGTTGAATTTACTGAGGCTTTGGAGAGGAGGCTGGAGAAGCGCCCCGAGGAAGGGCGCACGCAAGGAGTGGCCGGAGCCACTGTCGCTGGTCGTCTCAATGATTTGGGAGGCGCCGGTTCGTCTAGGGGCCGAGGAGCTTATCAAAATAGAGAGCAAACCCCATATGCTACGTGGGATGAGCAGGCTGAGTACGAAGAAGAAGAGGAGGAGCAAAGGGAGGAAGTTCACCGGTCACCGCGACATCAACCCCCGACGGCGGCGAGGCGGCAGGCGGACGGCGCGCGGAGGATGCCGACATATCCGGGCCTTCGTGAGCAGCCGGGGCGATATATCCCAAACATGCAGCCGCGCCGTAATGTTCCTGGTCCTAGGGATCTTGGACGAGGATATGAGCGGCAGTATGATGAAGATAGTCGGGAGCCGCCCACGCACAACCATGCTAAGGTGCCGATTGACAAGTTTCCTGGGACAACCGACGTGGAGGCATATCTGGAATGGGAGTCCAGAACCGAGGCTATTTTTTATTACTATGATCACCCGGACCATGTTTGAGTAGCCATGGACACAATTCACTTCACTGAGTTCGCCTTGTCATGGTGGAGGGCGGACAAGGTTGAGAGGGACATAGAAGGGATAGAGCCAATCCGCACATGGCGTGAGCTCAAGGTGGCAATGAGGCATCGGTTTGTGCTAGCCAATTACTTGGACCTTGTGCAAGGTCAGTTGGAGAGGTTGAGGCAAGGCAATAATTCACCATCCGAGTACTACAACAACCTCAAGCAACTCATGTCGTGGTAAGGTGTTAACTTTCCTGAGCGTTATGTAGTATCTAAGTTTGCTAATGGCCTCAATGAAGATGTAGGCGGTCTTGTTCGAGCGTAGCACTTTGGTCCTGATCCTCCAATTGAAAGCGTGCTGCACTATGCCCAATAGATTTATGAGGGGTTGCCTAAGAGAAGGCAGTCCAGTGGGGCGCGAGCTTGGGGAACTCCGGCCCCTGCTAGCAACCCTAATTCGGTGGTTCCCAAGGAGGAGGCTGCCAAGACCTCACCTAAAGCTCTACCAAGCGCTGCCAAGGAAGACAACCCGTGCACTCGAGACATACAATGTTACCGCTGCATGGGTCGTGGTCATATCGCTCGGGACTGCCCTACTAAGAAACAGGTGCTACTTAATGCCTTCGGGGAATACGAGTCCGAGGATGAGAATGAGGAGGTGGATGTCTCGGTTGAGGTGGAGGACACCAGGTGTGGCACCTATGACACTCAAGGAGATATATTCATGGCCATTAAAGTTGAGCCAACTTATGAGGAGCCGCCTATGGAGGATATCGGGGACAATGGGGATCCAGTCGACTAAGGGTACATGGACGCCTTGATTGATTGGATCATGGAGGAGATACCCCAGCAAGTGCCCAAGCCGTCGGTTGATCCGCTGCAGAGAGAACTTGGCTTCCACCACACGTGCTATCTAGGGGGGAGTAGCGTGCCTTTCATTGCCTTGGTGGATAGTGGAAGCGAGCGGAATATTTTGGCGGAGTTTGATGTTCAGAAGCTTAAACTTCCAACCTATCCTCTAGGTCAAAGGGTGACCATGGGTTGCACGAACGAGCAACATAGGATCGGGGTCTCACGAGGGGCAGACGTGACGATTCGGATGAAGGACTTCTCGGATGTTTTGTAGTGTTATGTGCTCCCTATCAAGGAGTATGCTATTATCCTTGGTCGGCCATGGCAATTTGATCGCTTTGTTATCCATGATGGCCGACGCAATCTGCATTATGTCATCCAAGACGGGGTGTGGTATAACTTTGAAGCCATGAGCAAGGGTGAGCTAGGGCAAGCAAAGGCAAGGGTGCACGCCTTACTCATCCAAGACCAGCCTCGCCCGACCCGAAAGTGGAAGATGCCACATGAAATGTTTAACCCTCCCAAGGAAGATAAGTCTATCTCCTTTGTTCCCTCGGTTTCTAGTACTACTCTATTCTTACATTTTCAGAATTATAGGGCATATCTACTTCTATTTTGTGAGACTTTGGGTAGGTATTCTAAGCTTGTGTATGCGTGTAATCCTAAGAGGGATTGGGTGAGGATTAGGAAGGGGAGTCCCCTCAAGTTTATTTTTATGCATACCGGGCGTGAGGATGAGGGAAAAATTGCTATTTCCGGGTTTAGGCTTGGGATGTTTGAGAGGAATGGTTATCTTGTGTTCGTGGACGACCCATATGCAGATTTGAGGACGAATCTTCCCCAATAAGGGGAGGACGATACAAGCAAGGGAAGGGCGTGCCGCACCATTGTTGAAGACGACGGTTTTCCCGGCCCTAACCCTAGAAAAGCCGCAACTACACGGGTGCCGAAAGGAGAAACTTCTCGGCTGGAGGCTTTCGTTTCAAGAGACGACATGGAGGCTACGGAAGAGGACGATCTTGTCAAGGAGAATGGTCATAATGGGCCGGCCCACTAGTGGAAGTTTGAAGACTTTGTTTGCTTTCCGTTTTTAGCAAGTGACATTTCAAGTATTTATATGTTGGTTTTCTGCATTTCCCAACTCAGTTTTTGATCATTGAATATTGTTTTGAAGCGTTGAACGCTCTCTTGGAATACATTTTTGATTCGTCGTTGATTGGATGGACTTAGTGGATTTCTTTGTTTAGTTCAATCTTGAGTTTGTGTGCGTTTGGTGGATTCCGAGTTCATACAGCCTCGCCCTCGATTTCACAAGCACGAGTGGATTCTTGTGTGAGGGTTATCAAACCTTGCAAGAACCCAAGGAGGATTCCGAGGGTTCAAACAAGTCGTTCAAGACAATTCAGGTGGATTCACAGATTGTTGTTATTCGCTTATCCCGGTTCTAGATCTATCCTACGTCGTCATCTTCAATCTCTCCGGATCTCTTCATCGGTGCCACTTCCTTCAAGCACGTCGGACCTGCACGTCGACGCCCGCTCTGAGGCCTCCGAGCCCTCTTTTGCCTCGGCCAAGCGTCCGAGTCTAATCATTGGCGAGCAAAGCAGCGTTTTCCCTATCACGCGGCGATCTTGCGAAGGCCAAAGCCATCAGTCACCCATCCTGATACTGCTCTCGTCCTAGCACACTTAACCTCAAAGTTCTTTGTCCTCACTTGAACCTTGACAAGGAAGAACACTTGTTGACATAGATAGCACTCTAATCCTTATAAATCATTTACAAATCTGGGGTGCTATAGTCTCATGCACTTAAATACTCGAGGTCCTCATCAAGGCCCAAAAACTGACCTCTGGGTTGAATAACTGCTCTCCAGAACAAGCCCACTCGTAACCCAAAACTTGGATCTGATACCATTTGTAAGGACCAAGGCCTTGGAAACATCAACCCATGCCAACATGAGGACTTGGCTTCCCTTGTGGACTTCCTATGAGGTCACTCATCGTGGTACCACTCTCGCCCTATCACGCTTAACTTCAGAGTTCTTTGTCCTCACTTGAACCTTAAAAAAGGAGAATCCCTTGTTGACATGGGTAGCAATCTATTCCTTATAACCCAATCACAAATCAGAGGTGTCACATAAAGCGACAAACTTTCATCTGGATATGTGATTCCATCATAAGATGTGATGAAAGGAAACTTGAACTTTTTAGGAAATTCAACAGATGTGATGGCATCTATGAAAGGATATTCTTAAAAGCAATCGTCGACCTCTTTCTTATTAGGACGTGGGATACAAGGAATTTGGGATATCCTGTCATTCAACTTCCTAAGATGTTCATGGATTTCTCATTCAATCAATTCCTTAACGGAATCAGACTAATCAACATTTTGTAGCATGTTGACATGTTGCGTCATTGCCGATCTTAATGCAATTATCCCCTAAACTTATGTGTTCGGAAAACCCGCACCGCACAACAAGACCAGTGTATTCATACTTCTCGGATCTTCAGACATTCATTCAGTCTTTTGGCTCATTTGGAGAATGTAGAGGTCTAATCGGTGCAAATCAAGAGTGGAAAGCTCTTTAAGATATCTATAACTTTCATGTTCGGAGCTTTTTCCAAATCATTTTGGAAAATGTCCGAAATTGCCAATTTTTTCACAACAGTCCATATCTAACATGATTCTCATTAAGGCCAAAATGTGAAACATGCATTCATAAAAAGATCCTTTCTTCTCCTCCCATCATCAAAGCTTGGACACTTGAAGAGTCTTTCTTCTTTCTATTTAAGCTAGGTTTCTTCTCAATTGTAAAAGGAGATTAAGTTGATATTTTTTGGAAAACATTGTGTTGAGTAATTCAAACCCTATCGGATTTTGGAGTGATTCCATTTCTATCGTTGGCGAGTTTATCCAACACGTTCTTGTTTTTTTATCAAGAACACCGAGCCAAGTACATTGGGTGCATTTATCCCATCACACTTGATTTGCGTCTTTTCTTCTCCATTGGTGCGTATATCCATTGGATCTCGATTCTTATCCATCAAACCCCAAAAAATCAATCAAAATTAGTTATCTTTTTCATATGTTCTTGCATCATCTATTGTACAAAACCCTAACACAATAATACAAAAAATAACTTTAGATTCGCAAAGTCCCTTAAATAATACAAACTGTCAGCTCTAAGAAAAAATAATATGAAATTCAATTTTTTTTAAATTGGTAGTCAAACTATTGCATATATATCAAAAATAAAATGATCCACTCTTTTGGTGATAATTCCCATAAAAGTGATGGCATGAACGTTAAAAGACCGGACTGATGGCATGGCCAAAGAATACATGTCGTGTTATAAACATGTTAAAAACAATTCAATTTTTTTGCCATTTCATAGGCCAAATCATATTTTCGAAGTTCACGTTATCACTTACATTGGAATTGTAACCGGGAAATTTAATAATTTTATTTTGAGTATATAAATCTATAATTTGGCAACTAACTTACAATTTTTGAAATGAGTATTGTGTTTAGTTGATAGTTGATTTTTAATAGTTTGTATTATTCAGAGTTATTTTTTGTTATATTAATGGAAATAGGTAATTATATTATACTTATAAATAAAATCAAATTTAATAAAAAGTATTACGTGCAAGACACGGGTTTATCAACTACTTGTAACTTGTAACCTAAAGCCAAATCTTTGTAAGATCCATATAGTCAAGTTGCAAAAGTTCTCTTTAATGTATAATTCTAAATAATACAATTTTCACCTAATTGAAATTTTTGTAACACCCCGGATTTGTGATCCCTTATAAGGATTAAAAAGTGTTATCCATGTCAACATAAACTCTTCATTTTCAGGGTTCAAGTGAGGACAAAGAACTCTGAAGTTAAGCATACTAGGGCGGGAGTAGTACAGGATGGGTGACCTCCTAGGAAGGTCTCGGGTTGGCATGGGGATGACGTTTCTAAGGCCTCAAGCCTTACAAATGGTATCAGAGTTGACTCTAGGTTACGAGTTGCTTGGTCCGGTGGACGGTTGCTCAACCCAACAGGAGGTTGATGTGATTATGGCCCACATCAAGGCCCATGCCAAGAAAGACAAGGTCGAGACTTCAACCAAGACCGATGAACTTGGACCGACGCCGCTCAAGTTAGGGTTTCTCAAACCCACCGGGCCAACTTCGTCAAAACTGAGCCGCCAACTCACCATCCTTTATGATATGCCTAATGAGGAGCCCATGCCAAAAACCAGGCCATTTGGAGCACGAATGCCTAAGGAGTTGCGAGGAGGCCTAAGGAGCGTCGAGCAAGCAAAGGAGGGAAGCGGCCATATCCTAGCTCGGGTCCGAACTTGCTGCACACATGGGTGTCCAAGAGGCTCATATGGACCCAAGGAAGCTACTAACCAAATTTGGCTCGAAACGCATGAGCGGATTGAGCTATGGCTCGATGAAGCTCCTTGCGCCACACACACCAGCGCCAAGGGCGTCGGGCCTGATTTTGGAGCTTGATCATGAGATCTGGTTCAATTGTATTGGGCTTGAGTTTTGGCCCATTTTGTGAGGCCCAATTAGTACTACTTTTGCCTATTTAAACCCCACCAACTCACTTGTGCAAGGGTTGACAAATTGAGAGAAAAAACTCTTGTTATCTTGTTTTTTTTTCTTCTATCAAATTCCAGAATCATTTCAAAGGCATCATCCAAGCCCGAATTTGCAGCCTCGTGGTGGATCTATCCTCAATGCCGCATGTTCAACCTCTTGAAGCCTTGGTGGGCATATCCAAGTCAAGAAGAGTCTTTCAATCCTCTTGTGTGGATTCAATTGAGGGGTTGATTGCTTATCCATATCCAACAATCCTTTTATGTGAAGATTAATCCAAGATCCTTCTCAAATCGTTCTCTTGTCATCAAAGGAGTCCTTCCCGAACAAAGTCATCTTCTTCCCATCCAAGATCGACATACCTTCAAGGAACCGGCTTCAAGATCCTAGGGGATTCATATCAAGTAGTATCAGAGCCACGCCTTGTAAGGAGGTTAGTTTGAGTACATAGCTTCGATTGTTTGAACTTTGCGTGCTCAAATTCGGGAACTTTTCTTTCTTGTGATTCATCACCATTAGAGGGCAAGTTGAGTGCTCATCCTCAACCTCTAAACCAGCAAGCCCGCGTCCCAAGCTGCACCCAAGAGAGTTGAAAGGGCTTAAAACGTTCAGCCATAAAGATCCATACCCGAAAAGTAACAAACTCTTCATTTGGCCTTCATTAAAACACTTCCATCTAAGTGAGATTACTTCAATTAAATTAGTTGATTGTCTTTCCTCTTCCACCTTCCATAATTACACATTTATTGCATGATCTCTCCAAAAGTCAAGCTTTAAATTGGCTGATTTCTTGCCTTTCCATCCCCCCCTCCTTAATTCAGCCAATAACACCAAAAGCCATAGTCGATCCATTCCATTAATCTTCCTCCATTACTCTACCATTCCATTCATCTTCCTCCATTACTCTAACTCTAAATTGTCCTTAAGCATTTGATTTTGTTGTCTCACAACTGGATTCTTCTAAGTGCAAAAAAAAAAAAGAAAAAAAAAAGAAAAGAAAACAGAGGAGAAAAACAAAACTTTGACTCCATGCCTAAGGGAAAAGAGGTGGAGCTATTTCTTTTGAAGCCAAAAGAAATGAGGTACCTTGCTTAGCTTGAGAAAGCCCTTAAGATAAAAGCTTACATAAACAAGGGACCCTTACTAAGCTTGAAAAATCTCAAAGGCTAGTTTTTTCTCTCAATTTGTCAACCCTTGCACAAGTGAGTTGGTGGGGTTTAAAGAACGCACAAGTATTGAAGCTTAGAATGATCACCTTAGCTTACCAATGCAGAACAAGCAATACTCAAGCAAGGGAGAAAGTGACACAAGGGAAGGCTTTAGGCATTTGGCCTAAAGCCTTCCCTTGTGCAAGCTATGGTGATCATTCTAAGCTTCAATACTACTTTTGCCTATTTAAACCCCACCAACTCACTTGTGCAAGGGTTTACAAATTGAGAGAAGAAACTCTTGTTATCTTGTTGTCTTGTTTTTTTTCTTCTATCAAATTCCAGAATCATTTCAATTCAGTTTTCATCTTGTTCTTGTGGATTTATCAAGAACCTTGGATGATTCTTTGGTGGATCTATCCAAAGGCATCATCCAAGCCCGAATTCGCAGCCTCGTGGTGGATCTATCCTCAATGTCGCGTGTTCAACCTCTTCAAGCCTTGGTGGGCATATCCAAGTCAAGAAGAGTCTTTCAACCCTCTTGTGTGGATTCAATTGAGGGGTTGATTGCTTATCCATATCCAGAAGTCCTTTTATGTGAAGATTAATCCAAGATCCTTCTCAAATCGTTCTCTTGTCATCAAAGGAGTCCTTCCCGAACAAAGTCATCTTCTTCTCATCCAAGATCGACATACCTTCAAGGAACAAGCTTCAAGATCCTAGGGGATTCATATCAAGTAGTATCAGAGCCACACCTTGTAAGGAGGTTAGTTTGAGTACATAGCTTCGATTGTTTGAACTTTGCGTGCTCAAATTCGGGAACTTTTCTTTCTTGTGATTCATCACCATTAGAGGGCAAGCTGAGTGCTCATCCTCAACCTCTAAACCAGCAAGCCCACGTCCCAAGCTGCACCCAAGAGAGTTGAAAGGGCTTAAAACGTTCAGCCATAAAGATCCATACCCGAAAAGTAACAAACTCTTCATTTGGCCTTCATTAAAACACTTCCATCTAAGTGAGATTACTTCAATTAAATTAGTTGATTATCTTTCCTCTTCCACCTTCCATAATTACACATTCATTGCATGATCTCTCCAAAAGTCAAGCTTTAAATTGGCTGATTTCTTGCCTTTCCATCCCCCCTCCTTAATTCAGCCAATAACACCAAAAGCCATAGTCGATCCATTCCATTAATCTTCCTCCATTACTCTACCATTCCATTCATCTTCCTCCATTACTCTAACTCTAAATTGTCCTTAAGCATTTGATTTTGTTGTCTCACAACTGGATTCTTCTAAGTGCAAAAAAAAAAAAGAAAAAAAAAAGAAAACAGAGGAGAAAAACAAAACTTTGACTCCATGCCTAAGGGAAAAGAGGTGGAGCTATTTCTTTTGAAGCCAAAAGAAATGAGGTACCTCGCTGAGCTTGAGAAAGCCCTTAAGATAAAAGCTTACATAAACAAGGGACCCTTACTAAGCTTGAAAAATCTCAAAGGCTAGTTTTTTCTCTCAATTTGTCAACCCTTGCACAAGTGAGTTGGTGGGGTTTAAAGAACGCACAAGTATTGAAGCTTAGAATGATCACCTTAGTTTACCAATGCAGAACAAGCAATACTCAAGCAAGGGAGAAAGTGACACAAGGGAAGGCTTTAGGCCTTTGGCCTAAAGCCTTCCCTTGTGCAAGCTAAGTTGATCATTCTAAGCTTCAATACTACTTTTGCCTATTTAAACCCCACCAACTCACTTGTGCAAGGGTTGACAAATTGAGAGAGAAAACTCTTGTTATCTTGTTGTCTTGTTTTTTTTCTTCTATCAAATTCCAGAATCATTTCAATTCAGTTTTCATCTTGTTCTTGTGGATTTATCAAGAACCTTGGATGATTCTTTGGTGGATCTATCCAAAGGCATCATCCAAGCCCGAATTCACAGCCTCGTGGTGGATCTATCCTCAATGCCGCGTGTTCAACCTCTTGAAGCCTTGGTGGGCATATCCAAGTCAAGAAGAGTCTTTCAATCCTCTTGTGTGGATTCAATTGAGAGGTTGATTGCTTATCCATATCCAACAATCCTTTTATGTGAAGATTAATCCAAGATCCTTCTCAAATCGTTCTCTTGTCATCAAAGGAGTCCTTCCCGAACAAAGTCATCTTCTTCCCATCCAAGATCGACATACCTTCAAGGAACCGGCTTCAAGATCCTAGGGGATTCATATCAAGTAGTATCAGAGCCACACCTTGTAAGGAGGTTAGTTTGAGTACATAGCTTCGATTGTTTGAACTTTGCGTGCTCAAATTCAGGAACTTTTCTTTCTTGTGATTCATCACCATTAGAGGGCAAGCTGAGTGCTCATCCTCAACCTCTAAACCAGCAAGCCCACGTCCCAAGCTGCACCCAAGAGAGTTGAAAGGGCTTAAAATGTTCAGCCATAAAGATCCATACCCGAAAAGTAACAAACTCTTCATTTGGCCTTCAGTAAAACACTTCCATCTAAGTGAGATTACTTCAATTAAATTAGTTGATTATCTTTCCTCTTCCACCTTCCATAATTACACATTCATTGCATGATCTCTCCAAAAGTCAAGCTTTAAATTGGCTGATTTCATGCCTTTCCATCCCCCCTCTTTAATTCAGCCAATAACACCAAAAACCATAGTCGACCCATTCCATTAATCTTCCTCCATTACTCTACCATTCCATTCATCTTCCTCCATTACTCTAACTCTAAATTGTCCTCAAACATTTGATTTTGTTGTCTCACAACTGGATTCTTCTAAGTGCAAAAAAAAAGAAAAAGAAAAAAAAGAAAACAGAGGAGAAAAACAAAACTTGACTCCATGCCTAAAGGAAAAGAGGTGGAGCTATTTCTTTTGAAGCCAAAAGAAATGAGGTACCTTGCTTAGCTTGAGAAAGCCCTTAAGATAAAAGCTTACATAAACAAAGGACCCTTGCTAAGCTTGAAAAATCTCAAAGGCTAGTTTTTTTTAAAAAGGCCGAGAGGCTTGAAAAATTGCTTTGGTTGGACTTGTTTTGTGACTGCATTTCTTGTGTTTTTGGACGAGTGAGTTTAGTTTGGATTTCTTGTCCTTCGTGAGCACCGCAAGCCAAAGGCCTAAAGCCTTCCCTTGTGTCACTTTCTCCCTTGCTTGAGTATTGCTTGTTCTGCATTGGTAAGCTAAGGTGATCATTCTAAGCTTCAATACTTGTGCGTTCTTTGGTACTACTTTGTTGTGAGTCTTCCTTGTGATTTTTCTAATGCCAAAAGCTTTAGAAGGGCTTGTCGGTTTTGGGTACCATGTCTACGCAGGATCTCATGGATAAAACAAGCAAGTGTCACATCAAGAAGAGAATTCTTCCGTGAGCATGGCAGATCTTAGAACACTCATGGAGGAAACGGAGCTGAGGTTTGAGAGAAAGCTTGAGGAAAAGCATGCATCTCGAAGAAGTTCAAGATCAAGGAGTAGACGCCGCTCAAGTCAGTCCCACACACCCACACTCGAGGAGACCCAATGTCTTGCTCAAGAGGCCTTGTGTAAACAAGGCATATCCATGCAACCCTCTACAACACATTGGCAGCCAAACGCACCCATGGGAGTTGCCGTGTCGATGCTTATGTCCTATCCTCCACCTCCGTCCTTTGTGCCTCACACAACCATGTTGTTTCTTTCAGCCATGTGTTCTGGAGTTGGGTCGCCTTGGCCCTCAAGTGTTCCTTTAGCGAGCCAACACATGGCTTATAATCATCATGTGGTTGGCCCTTCCAATGCCTTGCCTCGCCCATACATGCGCACGGCTTTTGCGCAGCCCGGTGGCTCTTTTGCACACCCTCTCTTGCAGCCAAGGCATGTTCCTATGGCGGAAGCACCTAAGCAGCCCTATGTCCAACCAAGGAGAGAGGAGCCCTACCTACACCGCTATGGATACGAGCCTTCCGTTTCGGACCATGAGGGTTCGCTTGCACCATCTCCACACCGACAACACCATGGCCTCAAGGTGAGTATTCCTTCTTTTGCATGTACATCCGATCTGGAGGCTTACTTTGAATGGGAGTTGAAGACTCAACAAGTCTTTCACTACTATGGATATGGAGAAGTAGAGTGTGTCAGCCTTCCTACCATCCATTTCACCAAGTTTGCACTCCTTTGGTGGAATGATGAGAATGAGACGAGAGAGCGCAACCTTGATCCTCCTATTGATTCATGGACTGGCTTGAAGGATGATATGAGGAGGCGATTTGTGCCCTCCAGCTTTGAGCAACAAGTGCATTCCAAGTTAGAGCACCTACGCCAAAGCAATCGGACACCGGAGTAGTACTACAAGGCACTTTGTCACCTCCTCGTTCGATCGGGACTTAGGCTTCCCGACATGTATGTATTGTCAAAGTTTACCTCTAGACTAACTCATGAACTTAGTGTGCAGGTAGACTTGCAGAGGTTTGATCATGTCCATGAAGCCTTACACTATGCTATACAAGTGTATGATTCACTTCATACGCAAAGTGAAGCTAGAAATGGATCCAGGAGATGGGATTCTAGTTCATCCAAAGGTAGAGAGACCACCAAGGGGCCGGAAGTGAAGCCTATCACCAAGAAGGAAGCACCGGCCATGGCCTACAATGACACTAATGCTCGCACTAGAGATATTAGGTGCTACAAGTGCATGAGGCGAAGACACATTGCAAAGGATTGTCCCACCAAGAAGCAAGTGCTAATGACGGCTCAAGGAGAGTATGAGTCGGCCGAAGAAGAAGATGTAGAGCATTATGAGGAGCTAGCCAAGAAGTTGCAAGAAGAGGAGGCCATGAAAGTCTATGCCGCTCAAGGGGAATGTTTCATGGTTTCTCACGTTGAGGATTTCGTTGATGGACCCTTGGCGTTGCCACCTCTTAATCAATGGCAAGAATCTGTGCTCCAACGTTCACAAATCTTCTACCACAAGTGCAAGATAGAAGGTTGTGACAACCATTACCTTGTTATGGTCGATAGTGGAAGCGATCATAACCTCATCTCTCAATATGTGGTCGAGCAAATTGGCCTTGAAACATTTTATCAACCCGTGCCCTACACCATGAGCCGGATCAATGATGAAACCCAAGTGACCATGACAAGGAAGGCCTATGTGAAGTTCGAGGTAGGGTCTTACTCGGACACGAAAATGTTTGAGGTGCTTCCCCTTACCGCTTGTGATATACTATTAGGGCGTTCTTGGAAATTTGACTTGGATGTCACCCATGAGGGAAGACGAAATGTGCTCCACTTTGTGAAAGAGGGAATACGTCATTGTTTAGACTCTTTGACTGCTGGACAGCTCTACCGAGTTAGGAGGGAGGCTAGAGAGTTGCACCATGCTATGGTCACCACCACTCATCGCCTAAGATACCACCGCATGCCCCATGAGTTCTTCATCCCATCCAGGCGCCCAATTGGAAGTGGCTGGCGAGTGAGACTTCCCCATGAGTTCTTCCAACTGCCACAACAACCTAAGGGAGTACTTTTGCCCTCTTTTCTTGTCAAGAACTTCAGTCTTAGGCTGCATTTTCAAGAATTTCATGTTCATGTTTCAAACTTTCTTGGAATAATGTCTACCTTCTCCCATGCTATATTTCCAAGCTTTGAAACAGGGGATAGGTACGCAATAAGACGGGAAGATCCAAAAAAAATTGTTTGTCCATGCAAGTCAGTTAGGTCAAGTTCATGTGTGTCACAAGCGTCATAAGTATCTTGGAGTTTTTAACTTGCCTAATGTCTTGTGCTTTCAAATTGTAGGTGGCCCAGATTCGAGGTCGAATCCTCTTCAAGGAGGGGAGGATGATGTGATTATGGCCCACATCAAGGCCCATGCCAAGCAAGACAAGGCCGAGACTTCAACCAAGACCGAGGAGCTTGGACCGGTGCCGCTCAGGTTAGGGTTTCTCAAACCCGATGGGCCAACTACGTCACAACTGAGACGCTAACTCAACATCCTTCATGATATGCCTAATGAGGAGCCCATTCCAAAAACCAGGCCATTTGGAGCACGAATGCCTAAGGAGTTGCGAGGAGGTCTAAGGAATGACGAGCAAGCAAAAGAGGGCAGCAACCATCTCCTTGCTCGGGTCCGAACTCGCTGCACACATGGGAGTTTAGGAGGCTCATATGGACCCAAGAAAGCTACTGACCAAGTTTGGCTCGAAACGCACGGGCGGATTGAGCTATGGATCGATGAAGATCTTTGCGCCACACACACCAACGCCAAGGGCGTCGGGCCTGATTTTGGAGCTTGATCATGAGAGCTGGTTCTATTGTGTTGGGCTTAGGTTTTGGCCCATTTTGTGAGGCCCAATTAGTACTACTTTTGCCTATTTAAACCCCACCAACTCACTTGTGCAAGGGTTGGCAAATTGAGATAAAAAACTCTTGTTATCTCGTTGTCTTGTTTTTTTTCTATCAAATTCCAGAATCATTTCAATTCAATTTTCATCTTGTGCTTGTGGATTTATCAAGAACCTTGGTTGATTCTTTGGTGGATCTATCCAAAGGCATCATCCAAGCCCGAAGTCACAGCCTCGTGGTGGATCTAACCTCGACGCCGCGTGTTCAACCTCTTCAAGCCTTGGTGGGCATATCCTAGTCAAGAAGAGTCTTTCAATCCTCTTGTGTGGATTCACTTGAGGGGTTGATTGCTTATCCATATCCAACAGTTCTTTTACGTAAAGATTAATTCAAGATCCTTCTCAAATCGTCCTCTTGTCATCAAAGGAGTCCTTCCCGAACAAAGCCATCTTCTTCTCATCCAAGATCGACACACCTTCAAGGAACCGACTTCAAGATCCTAGGGGATTCATATTAGAGGTCTTTGGGCCTTGACAAGGTCATCAAGGGTTTAAGTGTGGGTGATTATAACACCCCGAATTTGTGATCCCTTATAAGTAGACATGGCAATCGAGTTGGGTACACTACTACAATGAAGGCCTAATGAAGCGGTCAAAACCGCTGCAATATGCAAGACAACCGCTGCCTTAGGTCTAATGCAGCGGTTGTTATAATCTAATGCCGCGGATCATAATAAAGGTAAAAAAACCGCTTCAAAAGACTAAAACCGTTGCTAAAGTATCTAATGCAACGGCTGGGTTACAACGGTTTTATGGAACTATTGCTGAGGATGGGCAAAACTAGACCGGACCGTAAGACCGGACCGAACCGGACCGGAAATTTACGGTCCGGTCCACGGTCCGGGAATTTTACGTTTCCCGTCTTACGGTCCGGTCCGGTCCGGTCTGGACCGTAATTTTTACGGTCCGGACCGGTTGGACCGTAAAAATAAAAAATAAAAAGGTTAAAAATATTTTTAGGGGTAATTTTTACGGTCCGATCCGGTCCATAATATTTACAATCCGGTCTGGTCCGGACCGTAACTTTTACGGTCCGGACGGTAATCAAACCCTTTAAAAGCCAAAAAATTTAAAATCCGTTCTTATCGGTCTGGACCGTGGACCGGACCGTAAAGGACCGGACCGTAACGGTCCGGTCCGGTCCGGTCCGCGGTCCATACTTTAAAAAGTTTATGGTCCGCCGGTCTGGACCGGACCGTAAATGTCCGGTCCGGTCCGGACCGGATGCCCATCCTTAACTATTACAGTGGCTAATTTATCTTTTGCAACGGTTGTTTTTTGTTTGAAACGCTTTTTAAAACCTATTTGCAGCGTTTTTAGCACCTATTGCAACGGTTTTTGATGGTTTTAAGCAATAAATATGCATAAGCTCTCTAGTATTTCGGATGTTCAAAATATTTCCTGATTGAAATGAAATAAATAAACCATTTAATAATAAAATTGTATTCATTACACAGGAACCTCAAACCTATTAGTTACAATATATGTTCAACAAAATAACAAGTTTATAGCTTGCCCAAGTACACAAAATATCAAGTCCATAGCTCGCTAACATACCAAATATGTATTAATAGTACTCTAACATTAAGACTCAACCTAATCCTATACAACCAATGCCCATATTTCCTTTCATGTGCAATAATATCAAAAACCTACAAAAACAAAGAAATGACCAAAGTTGAATTAAAACAAATAAATTTATTGAAAATACATCTGTACAAGGATGATTCCACAAGAGGTGAGCATGCAATGTGCAGAAATATAGGTCCACCTATGCATATCAACCTTAAGAGATCTAGGCTTTCGCTACCAAAGCAATTGTTGCAATCTGACTATGATCCCCCCCACTCAGCTAGAAAGGTTAGGATAAATGAATGCATTCCAGTATAAAGACAAGGAAACTGTGAATATAGCCCATGTAGTAAGAACTGTATTTTTTCTTCCAATATGTTACGAGTGCGTTACCTCCAGAAAAATAGATGTACAAAATCTCGAAAAGAAACGACGGATGCTTGTTTTGCCTTGGCCTCCCTCAAGCTTCTCTTCTACTTGTACATATTTAAGAAGCATACCCACTTTTAGAGAAGCACAAAATGGTAAACATGATACTTGCACAAAAATTGGAGGAAGCAGAAACACCAGATCTTGATTGGATAACATCTAACATGAACCAATGACAATAGTGATATGTGAGTATACTATTAGTTTTATTTTTCAATCAAGAGTATCCTGTTAGTTAAATGTTGCTTCTCACATACTAATATTCTGACATTCTTAACATGCCAATAATTCATAATTGATAAGGTCAGCACTTTGGGTGGGTAAAGTACGTCTTTAAGAAAAAATCAAATTCGGTCTTAGAAGTACTGGAGGAAAGTGGAGATGCACAAATAGTCCAGATTTAGAACTGTATATAGGTGATCCTCACACATAAAAATAGTGGTAACGAGATGACCAGGAGTCGGACCAAATCAGGTACATAACTTGCAAAATCTATTTGGACTACTAATTAAAAATCTTACCTCCTATATTTCCTTCTTCTGTGATGCTTTTGAACTAGATGTCCAAGCAATATAGAGCAGCCGAAGCCCAAAGAAGGCGTAAAGAACTGCAACAAAATAGAGGATAGAAGTTTATGTTCAGCTCAGACTATAAAACTTGTGTTGAAAAAATAACTTATCGAGAAAAGACTATGCATGGTCAACTCACAAGCTCTTTAATGGTATCAACAAGAAGATTAATGTCCCAGGAGCATATCACTGGCAGATCAGATGAGGGGCTATATCCTATTGCAGAAAGAAATATTTGATATGCATTTTGGCTTTCTAAAACGCCTCCCTGAATGCAACAAACAGTGCCAATTATCCTAGATATGGTTGATTCAGTTAGAGGTGAGATAAAAGATAAAATGTCTTTGCACTTCTTTGCGTCATCTGTGCATCCATAGCTTAATTCTTTCATGAGACCAGCTATGTTCACTTCTCTCTCCGTTTCAGTAACAACACCATCAAAATCATTTTCACCGTCATACAAGAAGTCCAGATTCCTGAAAAGAAATAATCAGTTGTGATCATCGAATACAGTACTATATAGCTAAGCTGCATCAGAATTGGGAAATTTCAAAGAAACCTCATAAAAGTGGCTTCATCAAATTCATTTGATGTCCACAGATTTAATATAGATGGGTACAGGGGCGGACATAGGATTTCCGGGTTGTGGGGGCACAATCCCGCGTGGCTAAAATTAAATTTTATTATAATAAATATAACACATAAAATACTAAAAGTTATATTTAACTTGTAAAATACTTCTTCATTTTCTGAAATTATCAAATTATATAACTAAATCAACATATAGATATAACATGAATAATCAATCATTTTCTACATGCTTTACCTAAATTGAATATAAAACCAATGAGGTTTGACGGATTGTGTAGTTACCTGAGTACCACGATTCACTCTCTGAGGATTGACTTGAATCCCTAGATGTTGTAAGAAAAATTTTAGGAACACTCCACATGGCCCGCATTAGCAATTTAGCATACTCATCATCAATGTGGGACTTGGGAACTACACACAGAATTGAAAAACTCACCATTAGCCACCATTTCAAATAGCTCCTACGAGCAACTCACGACCATCATGGTGAACCAAAATATCATCATATGTCATCAACACACTAATTAAGCTTGGAACATGATATCTCAGAGCAAATTACCACTTCAAACCTAGTATATGGTACAAAAAATCTCACAAATTCACAATAAAATGTAACGTCAAACCCATTATTCTAGACAAGCATCCCGTCCATAAACTCAAACCTATAGTTTCACCGTAGGAAAGAAGAAAAATAGTTTCACAGATAACTCGTAGCAAATTAGAATATTTGAAGCCTTGGGTGGGTTTCCAATGTATGTTGCAATGAGAGTTAAAATAATCTTTTCAGCTTATAAAATGTGGCATTAGGACTCTTGCACATGAAATTCACGATTAGTACATTGGTTTGTTTTTGCCACATTAGCTTACAATTATTTCCAAGAACAGACATTTACAGAAATCATCTACGAGAACTAGCTTAAAAAGCTCATATTTTTTTTATAATGGCACATGATATCCTGATATTGATTCAATTGAAGTTCTGTGGAATTCCCATCTTCATTATCTAATCTATTGGTCCCTGTAAATGCATAACTTACTCAATCAAGAATTCTACTGCAGCATCCCTCAGGCGAGTCAGCAGTCAGGCTAACTCTCTTCAACTGTCTGCACAAATCACAACCTATACCCATGTGCATTAAATTAAAAAAAAAACTTCAAAAATGAAGTTAACACTTGACAATTAGTAACAAATCAATAGTTTGACTTTGATTACAATCACGCGTGATTCTTAATCCCTAATTGGCTAATTCCTAATCATGGAGTAACAGAGAAGAGTATATTATCAAATCCCCAATTCCTAATCCTGATAAAACCTATAAAGCATTAATTAGAATAGGATTTGATTTGATATCAATGATTAAACTTACCGGAACCGGCGGAGCGGATAGTTCAGCGCCTCAGCCAGAGAGGTCGGAGGCGCTGTCGGCTGTTCCCGGAAAAAGCAGAGTCGTCCGCCCCTGGCCTGGAGTAAAGCGTCCGATGGCGAGCCGCCGAGAAATACGCTCGGAAAAGAGTCGCAGTCGTCGGTCAGTCGGTCACCGCAACCACCTACGAATTCAGTGTCGATGTCGTCGTGTCGACTGTCGAGGTCGTCATTGTGGAAGATCTCCTACAATGGTCAAGGAGAAAGAAATCGATGGTAAGGTAAAGGGACTAAGGGCTGAGCAGGTAGCTGAGTGGTAAGGAGGAGGTTTTAGTTTTTAGGGTTCGAATTCGGAACTTAAAAAAAAAAAAAAAGTGTCACCAAGCTTAGCAAGCTGTTAAGAGTATTCACATGTTTAGATAAATCCTCGGATTGACACAAGAATGTAAGAATTTGTTGGATTTGCTTGGTTGAGTCTAAAGCGTTGGGATTGACAGTCAAACCTTCTATTTGAGACCAGCAAAATGTTTTTCCTGAAAAGAAACCAATATCAGTAAGGCAAGTCATAAAATATTTCTAAAAACAAATTACAAGACAATAGGCATCAATCAACAAATAACGCCAACCTATACACATAAACTTACCATAGTTCTGGGTGTTATCATTTTTAGATTCCAACAATGCAAGGCCAATGGCAATCTTTTTCAGAAACTGACAAGCAAAAAGCATCAGACAGATTATCAAGGAATCCGTCGTTGATTGCTTCACTTCTAATAGACTGACAGAATAATGTGCTGAAATTGGGTTTCTCCAAAAGATATTTGAAAAGTCCTCTTATAGCAGGATCAAGATGAATATTTCTCAAGTCTTCTCCATAAATATCAATGTGCTCCAAGCAGGTGCACAAGAGCAAAATGTTTCCTTCAGCTCCATATTCAGTACACTGCCAAAAAAAGAAACACCCAAAATCAGTCTAAACTGTCATTCAACTTATATACTCCTTCAGTACATTTTTCCTTGAAGTCGGAAGAAGAGACAAACTATCTAGTACCAGCTATTATGCATTATCCAGATGATTCAGAACATACTTACACTAAACAAACATGAATAAACTTTAGCTAACAGGAGCATTAGTATAATCTATAGCTACTATAGAAGACAACAAGAACTTGAACAAAATGGAATCACATATATGCAATGCTACGAAGAATCGGATTCCCCTACTTTTATATAACAACACACACTTTAAACTTAGATTAATGACGTAGAATTTAATGTCCAATTAAACTCAATGTCAACTCCAAAATTCCTAACCACGAGACTAGCACACCTAGTTGTCGAATTTCTACAAACAGCTACGAAGGTGAAGAACTTTATTTAATGTTCAATTAAACGACGTAGAACTTTATTTTTAAAAAACATTAAGCTGCAGGAAGGTGAAGAATCTCAGGAACTACAATAGCAGGAAAAATCAAATTAACAACTCTTATTGACAGGATGAGGTATGTTACAACTTTTGCAGAAGCACAAATTCTTAATCTCCATTTAGAGCCCAAAATATATACTATCAACTTGAATACCTAATCTCTAAAGCCTGGCATCTTCAAGAGAATTACCATTCAACTTTGTACTCGACCTAAATTGTGTTATTCACCAGAAGAGCAAATGTGGTTTTGGAGCTTCAGAAAGAAATCCTTCTCTTTAGGATCTGTATATAGATATAAAATAGTTAATGAAGTTCATGAGCACAAAACCAAAATTCATATGGGACAATAATGAAAAAAATCTCAACAAATCCATTCTCAGTATGCAAATCATTATCTTTTCCATAGAGAGAAATTTTGATTAGGCTATCAAAATTACAAGTTACAAACCCTGCATTCCAATCTAAACAATTACAAATTGGAATATTCAACAACCTCAATACCAAATTTATCAACTAATTAAAGCTTTAAAGAAAAGAATTGAGAAATTCAAACCTGCAAATCTCAAGAATGAGGTCAAGATCGGGCATATTGGGGACAAGCTTAACAAACAACGTATCCATCCACCTCGCGACCTTGGAAATGAACAAATCGACATTAGAGAAGAAGGAGGCCCCAATCCCCATCACCCTCGTGTAGTGCGGCGTCTTCTCCGATGCCTCGTTGAAGTACCTCACGGCGTCAAGGAGGCGGTCCATCAGCTCCACCTGGAATGGGTGGTTGACAACTTGGAAGAAGCAGAATTCGGACGCGGCCTGCCTCACGTGCGCCACAACCATCTCCTTCGAATGTCCTTTTCTTCAAATTAGATGAAAGCAACACACAAACTAAGAACCCTACCCCCATTCCAAATATCCATTTTCTTCGAATTTTAGTAATAGAGAACCCTAATCCTCTCCTTTGAATTACAGAAGTGGATAACCCTAACCCAGCATCAACCCTCTCCTTCCTTGCTTTCTAGAAGAAAAGAACTGAAAACCAAAAACCCAACGCGACCTAGGTCAACTTGGGTTCAAGAAAAGAATAATATGGCGCCGGGAAATTTAGAAGCGCGCTAAATAAAAATCTTGTAACACCCCCAAATTTATAACCCATTTGGAAAGGTATTACCGCCAGTGACCTCGGTTTCCACACCGAAGCCACCCCAGACTTTACCGGTTTAAACACAAATCATAAAGAACAATTATGGTACAAAATTATCATAACTTTCATTTAAAACATAGTCGCGGAATTTCAACATAATTCCAAAGACGACAAAATACAGAGTCATTACAATACAGCGGAAGACTTAAAATAATTTACAAGAGTATTGACCTCAGTAGTCAATGCCCAAAGACCGTAGCCTGATTAAAATATTTTCAAACACCGTTCATGTTCATAGTCGATCTAGCCTTTTTTGGACCTGTATGTGCCGAAACGGACGGACGACACCACCATGACGTTGCAGATAAATAAAATACAAGGGGTTAGTCTAATGAATAGACTAAGCAAGGGCGGAAAACATTAACAATTAATTCACACAAATGCTGACACAAGCAGCTCCACATCTCAACAAATCACATCAAAGCCCTCAAGTGTTAACTAAACAGTTTAAACACATCAACAAATCACATCAAGACCTCGAGTGTTAACTAAACAGTTAAACTCATCAACAGATCACATCAAATCCTCAAGTGTTAACTAAACAGTTAAACACATCAACAAATCACATCAAGGTCTGAATCTTACAGAACCACATAACGATGATTTAAGAACTGACTAAGATGTTTCGGTTCACGACCAACCTCATCGCTTACAGCGAATCCAGATTGGAAAGAGAACGTACTCTGATCAAAAGTCAATACGAGCTTTCCTAGCTGCACTACTCGCCAAGGGTATATTAATCATGTGCTACGACGGCACTTATCTTATTTAATTCCAAAACGCGCATCACGTTATAGGCTTTTAAATATATGTATCGCCATGAGGGACATATAGGACATATGTTTCGCCATGAGGGACATACTCCTGAATGGGACGTATCCCAAGATTTGTAGCACCAGCTTTGTGCCACCATCTCTATACCCGAGTATAGAGATCGGTCATGACCCACCAAATGGTTTTTGGGTTTATCACCCTTTGCACCATTAATCATTATTAAGAAACGACTGGACCTCGAATAGTCCATCGTTCCTACGAATACTCGTGCTAACTAAACAATTCAACACAGTAATAATCATATCAAAGCCTTCCAGGCTAATATCATAAATATATATCTATAATAGCGTTGTTCTAGCAGATATACAACCTATTATAATATCATATTCTTTTCATATTGTTGCCCTCCCGGCAATCCTCATATATATTTATAATAGCGTTGTTCTATCAGATATACAACCTATTATAATATCATATTTTAATCCATATCATTTATCAAAACTGTTCTCAACAAAACAGTAAATCATTCCAAATTAATTAACAATCAAACCATTGATAATTAATGGAAATATGGAATGATGAGCAAGAGCGAACCGCCACTTGCCTGGAGTAGATTCGGCGATGAATCTAGACGAGACGACTACTGATTATATCCTTCCCGAGGATATGGCCTAAGCTTCAGATAGCTCCAACGGATTACGAGTCTACACGCGATCCAGCGAATCACGTTCTAACTAACAAATTAATTAATTATCAATTAATTTGCCTGGACGAACTTAAAGAATTAAATTTAATAAATTTTTATGATTATAAATCATAAAAATATTTATTAAATTTTCCTATAGAAAAATACGGATGAAAGGGAATCGAAATTATACCGCTCGTAAAATTTCGGGTTAAATCTGGACTGAAATTGATTTGGGCCAACACGGCCCATCAGCAAAACAAGCAAGGGGGCCCCACCAGCTACTATTCATCATCTTCCATCTCCCAATCTCACGTACAACAGAACAACACCAAAGCACCCGACCACGCTCGGTGGCACCACCATGGACAACGCCGAGATGGAGCAGCCCGGCTTCTCGCCGGAGAGAAGTAGCAGCCGCCAGTGGCAGACAGCAGCGACGCTCCAACACAGCAGCTCGGCGGAGCACAGGGGCTCGGTGGCGAAACAGGGGATGGGACCACGACACCAGCGAATGGGAAACAGGGGAGATGGCTGAGAGGGAGATCGAAGAGGGAGAGATGGGGAGAGAGAGAGATCCGTGCCTATCACCCTCCAAATCAGCTCCTCAAATAGCCCCCATGAGGAAGAAATATCTTCCGACCAACAAACATATCTATCGGCTCCCCCGACAAATTTGGGCAAGTTGCACGCATGAGAAAGATTGCAGCGCACAGGGATAAGGTTGCAGGAAATGATAAGATTGGATACTGGTTTTAAACCCCGAAAATTATATGTTTGTATCCAAACAAATATTCTAATCTCCGAAAAATACATCGAATGTATTTTATACCACTCAGGAAATTATTACGGAAATCAAGGATGTTACGGAAAATCCGAACTCCTCTGAAGGCGAAATAATTATTGAACGAAGGTTGGGAAAATTATCCAAATACCCTTACTAAAATTAAGGGGTATTACATTACTACCCCCTTAAGAAAAGTTTCGACCCCGAAACTTGTTTTAAACCAATGAGGAACCTGCCTCACCATCAACTTTACTACCTGAACTTAATATCCTTAATCATGACATCATCTCACAATCTTATCTTAAAAGTGTATTATTATCATTTACAGACGGCCCACTAGTGGCTCCGAGCCCAGGCCCAGCCATTTCCAGCGTCCGCTGTTGTAACCATACGGCCCACTAGTGGCTCCGAGTCTAAGCTCAGCCATTTCCAGTGTCCGACATTGAAACCATACGGCCCACTAGTGGCTCCGAGTCTAAGCTCAGCCATTTCCAGTGTCCGACATTGAAACCATACGGCCTACTAGTGGCTCCGAGTCTAAGCTCAGCCATTTCCAGTGTCCGACGTTGAAACCATTTGTAAGGCCCACAGCCTTAGAGACGCTATCCCCATGTCAACCGGGAACTTCCCGGGAGGTCACCCATCCCAGTACTACTCCTGCCCTGGCACACTTAACTTCTTACAACTCAGATATTAAATCTTAGTAACCTCGAATCATAACTTCCTTAATTCCCTTAATGTTACTTTACACAATTCTATTATTTATCTCAAAGTAAGACTGGCCTTACGCCATCTCTAACTTAAAATCCTTACAAGAATAATTTAACACATCTCTTTAAACAATTCCTAACTTAACTCCTTTAAGATTCCTTAACTTTTTCCAAGAATAATCACAACATCTTATTCCTACGTTCCTCGAAACGTATCACATAAGATATTACTCTTATTTCCTCAAAGAGAGTGATATCATAAGCCTTATAGATGACATACTCACAAGATGTCAATCTTATACAATTCCCAAGAGTCATAACTCTTCATCCTCTGAAAATTCCACTTATCGAGTCCAACAACTCGTACTGTCTTAAATGACTTATTTCTAACTTAAAAATCTTTATATTCCTCACACAATCTACTATCCATCCTGGACTTAATTGCATCATTCCCTTATATTACCTCAAACAAATCTCAAATAGATCTCCCCAAAGGATACCTATGATTTCATACACTTGGCTTTTCCAAAAGCTTTAACCATTGGTCCTATATGGGTCATACTTACTTATGAACCCGACCATCATAACTCCGGATTTCACAGTCTTACTCAAGATCGCAATAGGAGAAACGAGTTCTTATAGAACTATTCCCTTAATCAACTTATTCCTTCACAACACTTTATCCACATTAATGCCTACAGCATGATTCCACAACTAGACATTCCGGACTTTGCACTAGTCCACCTCTATATACTTCTAGTGGAACAAACATCTCAAGTACACAAGTGAGATATAACTCTTAATCTCATTAACTCCACATAACCTATACCTCCAAATACTAGGAATATGATGTCTCAAGAAGAAACAAATATTTCCATAACTTCTCCCAATATCCTTATTTCCTAAAAGATACTCATAAATGAACACTTTAGGCATCAGACTCTTCTAGCCTTGCCTTACGAAGTCTTCCTCCGGGTTCTCATCGGAAGTTCCTTCTGGATCTTCCCTCGGATCTTCCCCCTCTCGAGGATCTTCCTTAGGGTTTTCCTCTGGATCTTCCTCTTCCTAAGGATCTTCCGCAGGATCTTCCTCCTCTAGAGGATCTTCCTTCGGATCTTCCTTCTTCTGAGGATCTTCCTCGGGATCTCCCCTAGGATTTTCCTCTCCTTGAGGATCTTCCTCGGGATTTTCCTTAGAGTTCCCTTGGAAATCGCTTCCATTTAAACGTCGTTATTACAATATTTCGTTGGCCTACCTTAACGGCTTAACGAACTCTACCATAAGTTCATCCCACGAATTCTCATACGGATGCAAATCCCGACTGCATCGAGCATTCATCCTCCGTATTCGTTTTCTCAACAATGAATGTCAACGACTATGACATCATACTTAGACATCAAAACTCTTAAGAGTAATTCCTTAATTATCCCATACAATTACTTAGAATAGATCAACTTGGTAATTCTATAGATGAATTATGAACATAGAGCACAAGATTCATCTACACTAATCTCCCGAGCGTTCACACCAAATTACTCGGAGATTACAGTACTAGGATATTAAGTACTACCAACTCATGAAGCACATACTTGATACCTTCGAGGGAACTACTAGGTCCTCCAACCTTGAAACAGGGAAATCTAACCTTACTAAAGAGAATAGAATCATCTCGGCACCTTTCGAGTCCTTGCAGAAGAATAGACAAACACATATGTCTTACAACAACAAGAATAGGTCAGTCTTTCTAGATATAGAGGTAACTCTCATACCTCTCATATCAGACTAAAGAAGGCACGACTATGAACGGTTTTATTTTCATTTGAAAATTCAGAGCCTTTGAAAATATTTTAAACAAGTGAAAATATTTCAAACCGGATCTGTAACACCCACAGGACAAGCCACCCAGCCACAACGCACACCCAGCCACCCAACGGTGCCGGTGCCGATACTAGTGCCGCCTGTGAGCCCACAAGAGCCGTTGAAAACATTTTCAAAAATGAGTAAATGGTTCATGAAATCCCAAACCCGTTTTAAAAACTTTCGGCTCTGATACCAAATCTATAACACCCCCAAATTTATAACCCATTTGGAAAGGTATTACCGCCAGTGACCTCGGTTTCCACACCGAGGCCACCCCAGGCTTTACCGGTTTAAACACAAATCATAAAGAACAATTATGGTACAAAATTATCATAACTTTCATTTAAAACATAGTCGCGGAATTTCAACATAATTCCAAAGACGACAAAATACAGAGTCATTACAATACAACGGAAGACTTAAAATAATTTACAAGAGTATTGACCTCAGTAGTCAATGCCCAAAGATCGTAGCCTGATTAAAATATTTTCAAACACCGTTCATGTTCATAGTCGATCTAGCCTTGTTTGGACCTGTATGTGCCGAAACGGACGGACGACACCACCATGACGTTGCAGATAAATAAAATACAAGGGGTTAGTCTAATGAATAGACTAAGAAAGGGCGGAAAACATTAACAATTAATTCACACAAATGCTGACACAAGCAGCTCCACATCTCAACAAATCACATCAAAGCCCTCAAGTGTTAACTAAACAGTTTAAACACATCAACAAATCACATCAAGCCCTCGAGTGTTAACTAAACAGTTAAACTCATCAACAGATCACATAAAATTCTCAAGTGTTAACTAAACAGTTAAACACATCAACAAATCACATCAAGGTCTGAATCTTACAGAACCACATAACGATGATTTAAGAACTGACTAAGATGTTTCGGTTCATGACCAACCTCATCGCTTACAGCGAATCCAGATTGGAAAGAGAACGTACTCTGATCAAAAGTCAATACGAGCTTTCCTAGCTGCACTATTTACTTAGTTGCACTACTCGCCAAGGGTATATTAATCATGTGCTACGACGGCACTTATCTTATTTAATTCCAAAACGCGCATCACGTTATAGGCTTTTAAATATATGTATCGCCATGAGGGACATATAGGACATATGTTTCGCCATGAGGGACATACTCCTAAATGGGACGAATCCCAAGATTTGTAGCACCAGCTTTGTGCCACCATCTCTATACCCGAGTATAGAGATCGGTCATGACCCACCAAATGGTTTTTGGGTTTATCACCCTTTGCACCATTAATCATTATTAAGAAACGACTGGACCTCGAATAGTCCATCGTTCCTACGAATACTCGTGCTAACTAAACAATTCAACACAGTAATAATCATATCAAAGCCTTCCAGGCTAATATCATAAATATATATCTATAATAGCGTTGTTCTAGCAGATATACAACCTATTATAATATCATATTCTTTTCATATTGTTGCCCTCCCGGCAATCCTCATATATATTTATAATAGCGTTGTTCTAACAGATATACAACCTATTATAATATCATATTTTAATCCATATCATTTATCAAAACTGTTCTCAACAAAACAGTAAATCATTCCAAATTAATTAACAATCAAACCATTGATAATTAATGGAAATATGGAATGATGAGCAAGAGCGAACCGCCACTTGCCTGGAGTAGATTCGGCGATGAATCTAGACGAGACGACTACTGATTATATCATTCCCGAGGATATGGCCTAAGCTTCAGATAGCTCCAACGGATTACGAGTCTACACGCGATCCAGCGAATCACGTTCTAACTAACAAATTAATTAATTATCAATTAATTTGCCTGGACAAACTTAAAGAATTAAATTTAATAAATTTTTATGATTATAAATCATAAAAATATTTATTAAATTTTCCTATAGAAAAATACGGATGAAAGGGAATCGAAATTATACCGCTCGTATAATTTCGGGTTAAATCTGGACTGAAATTGATTTGGGCCAACACGGCCCATCAGCAAAACAAGCAAGGGGGCCCACCAGCTACTATTCATCATCTTCCATCTCCCAATCTCACGTACAACAGAACAACACCAAAGCACCCGACCACGCTCGGTGGCACCACCATGGACAACGCCGAGATGGAGCAGCCCGGCTTCTCGCCGGAGAGAAGTAGCAGCCGCCAGTGGCAGACAGCAGCGGCGCTCCAACACAGCAGCTCGGCGGAGCACATGGGCTCGGTGGCGAAACAGGGGATGGGACCACGACACCAGCGAATGGGAAACATGGGAGATGGCTGAGAGGGAGATCGAAGAGGGAGAGCTGGGGAGAGAGAGAGATCTGTGCCTATCACCCTCCAAATCAGCTCCTCAAATAGCCCCCATGAGGAAGAAATATCTTCCGACCAACAAACATATCTATCGGCTCCCCCGACAAATTTGGGCAAGTTGCACGCAGGAGAAAGATTGCAGCGCACATGGATAAGGTTGAAGGAAATGATAAGATTGGATACTGGTTTTAAACCCCGAAAATTATATGTTTGTATCCAAACAAATATTCTAATCTCCGAAAAATACATCGAATGTATTTTATACCACTCAGGAAATTATTACGGAAATCAAGGATGTTACGGAAAATCCGAACTCCTCTGAAGGCGAAATAATTATTGAACGAAGGTTGGGAAAATTACCCAAATACCCTTACTAAAATTAAGGGGTATTACAAATCTCCACTTCAACAAACCGCTGCAATAGGTATTATCAACCGCTGCATTTGACTGTGTATAGATATACCACTGCAGAAACCGCTGCTTCAGGCTAAACAGTTAGACAACCGTTGTAAGTGTTGAACCGCTTCCAACAACCGCTTCATTTGCCTAAACCGCTGCACCTTACCGTTGCATTAGTTCAATATTGTAGTAGTGGTAGGTCGGGTTCGGGTTTTGGTCAATCGGGTTTCGGTTAAATCGGGTTCTAGTCAATCGGGTTGTTAACTAGTACGGGTTGGTTGGGTCGGGTCAGGTCGGGTTTTGTGCCGGTTCAGGTCGACCCAACGGGTCCAAAGTGAATGATTTTTTATAATAACTTTTATAATAAAATCATAATTTTAATAATAAAATATTATTTTAACTAATAAAATACTATTTTTAATAATAAAATAATATTTTTAATAATTAAATAATAATAACATAATTAATCATATATCACTATTTAGTAAAAAGTAGTATAATATTCATTATAAATGAGGTAATAAATATGATTGGGTCATGTCGGTTAACCCAACGAGTTGGGTCATATCAAACCCAACGTTTTTCGGGTCATCGGGTTCAGGTCTTTCTTGACCCATGGATTTCTGGATCGAGTCTCAACCTTAAAAATATTAGGCGGGTCGGGTCGGTTTGTCGAGTCCGGTCATGTTTTGCCAGGTCTACTTATAAGGATTAAAAAGTGCTACCCATGTCAACAAGAACTCTTTCTTTTCTAGGTTCAAGTGAGGACAAAGAACTCTAAAGTTAAGTGACCTCCTTTGAAGTTCTTGGGTTGGCATGTGATGGCGCTTCTAAGGCCTCATGCCTTACAATTTTAGACCGTTTCCTTTTCAATACATAAAATTTATGAAGGAATTTGGTCAAAATCCACATTTGCTTTTTGTTATTAACATGTTGCTTCCCCAAAACTTTTTATTTGGTTCGTGTACCCTCACTTGCTTACAAGTTACAACTTTGTCTCCCTTGATTATCCTCGTGGTTATTTTGCCCTCTCTTCGTCACCTCCTATTTCCAGATCTTGTCTCCATCTTTGATCTATGTCTCATGCTTCCAACTTCGGCCTCCATCTCCTTCTGAAATGTCTTCGTTGCCATATCTAAATCCCTAGATGTCGGGAAATGATAGCTCCTACGCATCGTTCTTGTCAGGAATAAGCTCTCAGGCAACATTTCCACATAAATATGGTCACAACTCACCGACCTTGTCTGGCTCGATCTCTCCAGCCATGAGTTCATAGGTCTAAATCTAGTTGGGATTAGAAAATTTTTACATTGCATGCCATGTGTTTGTGAGATTATTTGAATCAATATACAAGGCCAATTATTGTTGGGCTTTTCCGCTTGCTTATTTAGTGCTTTTGATCCAAATGCCCTGTAAATGAGAATGTTTGTGTGTTGTTCTTTTAATTTTAGGCCTCAATTTTGAATGGTGAGTGCTAAAACTAAAAGATTTGAGGTTTTTATTCTGTTTATTTCAAGCTACCAGTTATGCCTTGAAGGCGTTTGATGAAATGCTTATTTGAAATTTGCTCAAGAAGGTGTTTATTAACACAGGTACTTTTCTCACAACTGACCATTTTTTTTATTTTTCCGTTGTTCTATATTATTGTGCTTAAATTGATCATGTAATATAGTATGCCATTGCACTTCATGGAGATCAACACTTTAATTTTGCTTACCTAATATTTTGGCTGAAGCAATATCTTTCAAGTTTGTTGATAGCAAATACAAAAGATGCATCAATTTCTATTATATTTTGAGTTCCTCTTACAGAATGTAGTAAGTCTTTCCAACGGCGAGGGTTGGACCTAAGCAGTGTGCCTAAGGTCCCGTTGGTCACCTCGGTCTGGTCATTAGTCTAAGGGTGGTAGCTAGTACTAAATAGGAGGTTGGTGCCTAGCTTTCTCCAAATGGTCTTCCAAAGCTGACAAATTTCACATCCCTATCACTCATAATGATATGTGGGATCCCTTGAAGCTTAACCACATGCTCAAAAATTAAGGTAGCTATGTCTGAAGCATTGTTGGTCATCCTACAAGGGATAAAGTGGGCCATCTTGGAGAACCTATCAACATCCACAAAGATCGAGTCTCTCCCCTTCTAAGAAGTTGGCAACCCCATCACAAAATCCATAAAAAGGTCTTCATGGGGTGCTATGGGTAAGGGAGTGTACAATCCATCAGGACTTGATCTAGCCTTGGCCTTGTGGCAAGTCACACAACTCCTACAAAATCTAGTGACATGCCTAGTCGTGTGGGGACAATAGAAATGCTCCTTGAGGGCTGCTAGGGTTTTGGCTACGCCAAAGTGTCCACAGCCCTCATGTGCCTCTCGTATAATAAGGTGCCTAATAGAGGATTGGAGTATGCAAAGTTTCCCAGCCCTAAAAAGGTACCCCTCATCCACAAAGTAACTCTCAAACTTACCCCTAGATGTGCAGGTTTCATGAATGGACTTAAGGAAACCATCATGAGCACATAAGTGCTTAATCAATGACAAACCAAAACCTTCGCATCGAGATGAGTTAGAAGAACATACCTGCGAGAAAATGAGTCGGCTACCACATTCTCATTACCTTTCACATGCTTGACCACGTAAAGGAAGGTCTCCATGAACTATACCCACCTAGCATGGAGCCTACCAAAAGTGGCTTAACCCTTGAGATATGCTAATGCCTCATGATTCGAGTGGATCATAAACTCCTTGGGCCACAAGTAATGCTAGCAACTTAGCAAGTCTTCAACACCCGAATGAGAGCATACAGCTTGTTGGGCCAGAAAGCTTCGTTAGGCCAAAGCCTAATAGATTGGGCCGCCTTATCTGAGAAATGGGCCAAGGATTTAGAAGAGAGGCATCGGACATTCATCAATACACAGACCCGACCGATCCCGAGAATCTCGCCCAAGCCATAACTGCTCGATCTTTAGAAAACGTTAGCCAATTCAAAGGCAAGATTAGAGGTGTCATTAAAAGGAAGATCACGAAGATTATGCTCGGAAATAAAAAGGAAAGTCTTACGAAAACGGTAACAAAATCATCAAAGAAGAAGATCCTATAAATAGGGCACAAAAAAGTTAAAGAGAGGACACATGAATACTCGTTATCTCTACTCTGAAAAGGCTTGAAAAACTTACGTAGTCTCATTTAGGTCTTTTGGCAACGACATTCGACCTCCAAGGATCAGACGCTAGATTAGCCGGTTAAACAAGATTCGACTTTTGTATCTACAGGATAAGCCGTACTTTGTCTAATACTCATCATCATATAATCAATATATCGTCACTTAATCTTGCTTCTATTTCATACATAGTTGATTGTTCATTTGGTTTGGATTTATCGTATTCTATTTGATCGACTCGTTACCCCGTCTAAGGTGATTTAGGTTAATTGATCTTTTCGCCCCAAAACAATTTGGCGCCCACCATGGGGCGACTAGCCGATCACCATCTCAAAAATCCTCCAACCATGACTGTCAGTCTACCTACCGACGTCGAGGAACCACGCCTCGAAGACGACTCCTAAACTCAAGGAAACACAATCGAAAATCCAACTCTGAACCAACTCCAAGAGCTTGCCCAAAAAATGACCACCCTCCAAAATGACCTCGCCCAGCAACGTCAGAAGACCGATGCTCTGGATGCCCTGTCCACCTAATCTGAAGCCGAGATCGCACAACTAACTCGTGAAAATGAGTCTCTTAGATCGCAAGTACAGTCGATGGTCTCTGGATCCAGACAAGTGCCCGTCCATAGCAGCGTCCAGACACACCTTAACATGGATGGCGTCGAGTTGACTCCCCCAAGTGTTTGACGTCCTGAATATATTGATGGTACGTCTCGGACTCCCTTGGTCAATCCTTTTTTGATTAACAATGTTACTTTCTCTACACCGATCGGGTCAGCAGGAATCCGAATCGATGAACCACAGGTTACCAATCCCCCCGATATCCTGGCTCTCGTCCAACAAACGCTTAGTCAACATATGAAGGTGCTCGACGATCGCATCGCTAGAATTCCCGGAGTTTCGCAGCCGATCGAGGAAGAAGCATCAGACGGATACGAAGAATCTCCGTTCATCGAAGGAATCGCCAGAGTCGAGATCCCTAAGAAGTTCAACCTTCCTAGCATGACGACTTTCGATGGAACCAGCGATCCAGACGATCATATCTCTCTCTATAAACAAAAATTAATGATTGTATTTGTTCCAAAGGAGGGCCGCGAGGCTGTCATGTGCAAAATCTTTGGCACTACTCTCGCGGGTCCTGCACTAACTTGGTTTATGCGTTTACCTCAGGGCACAATCACCTCGTTCGCAGATCTAGTCAATTCCTTTAAAGTCCAATTCGCTAGCAGTCGGAGACTCGAAAGACAATCAAGCGATCTCTACCGAATCACCCAAAGGTATAACGAACCTCTCTGAAGCTATCTTAACAGGTATAACAAGGAAAAGGTCGTGATCCCCCATTACGACATCACCACTTCCATCGAAGCCTTCAGACAAGGTTTGATCAAAGACAGCAATCTCTATAATGAGATCACCAAGTACCCGTGTAGAAGCTTCGAAGATGTCCAAGCCAAAACCATGGCTGAGGTGCGCTTGGAAGAAGATCGTGAATCGTGAAAGGCATCCTATGGGCCCAACTACTTCGATCACAAATCCTCCTCCGATAATCGCCGAGACAGACGCCATCATCCGTACCCTCGTGGTCGGAACGAGCAAAGTCAGGTAAACTCCTTCCAAGATAGGTCTCAAGACTGGAAAGACGGTCCGACGTTGCCCCCCAGGGTTCAATCTTACAACTTCAACGTTTCCGTGTCGGAAACGTTGAAGAAGGACATGAACAAGTGGTGTGAATTCCATGGCGACCACGGTCACTCGACGGATGAATGCATCGCGTTACGCAAAGAGGTCGCTAGGTTACTCGCGCAGGGTCTCTTGTGCGATGTGATCTCGGAGCGAGCCAAGGCAACCATGGAACGACGAGATCAGGTAAAACACGACAAACATTCGTCTCCTATCCATACAAAGGTCATCAATACTATTTCAGGAGGCTCAGACGTATGTGGAAACATGTACTCCGCGGCAAAATGGCACGCAAGAGAAAGCAGAGGGAACAAGCCCGAGATACTAGAGTTCAGACAACCCAAGGTCTCTAACCTCCCAACGGTCACCTTTGACGAATCCGACGCTGATGAGTCGGGAGATCACCACGACGGTCTGATAATCTCTTTATCTATTGGAAACTGTTTGATACGTAGAGTACTAATCGATACAGAAAGTTCGACCAACCTCTTGACCTTCGACACCCTCAAAGGGATGGGTCTGGGTGAAGATGATCTTCTCAAGAAATCAACTCCATTAGTCGGGTTCAGCGGAGAAGTCAAGCACACTATCGGCGAAATCGTCCTTACGACATACGCCAGGGGAATAAACCAACAGGTAAAATTCCTAGTCCTAGACTGTCCATCTCTCTACAACTGCATTCTTGGCAGGCCTTGGATACACGCAATGAAGGCGGTACCCTCAACGTACCGACAAACCATCAAGTTCCCTACCAAGTGGGGAGTTCAAGAGATCAAGGGCGACCAAAGGATGGCCAGAGAATGCTATGTCGCCTCCATGAAGAGCGCGGTCGAACCAAAGATCGCGTAGCAATTACAGTTCGGCAAAGGACCTGGTTGATACATCGAACCAGATATGGAAAAACTCGATGAAATTGCACTAGATCCTTCAAAGCCAAACCAAACGGTAAGTGTCGGGTTGGACCTGGACGACTCGACCAGGCAACAAATATTGGATTTTCTTCGGTCTAATGCTGACTGCTTCGCATGGTCGCATGAAGACATGGTCGGATTATCTCCAAACGTTATTACTCATAAATTAAATGTAGATCCATCTCACCCTCATGTGAAGCAAAAGCACAGGAAATTTGCCCCCGAGCGGAATAAGATCATCGATGATGAAGTCAGGAGATTGCTAGAAACGGGAAAAATAAGAGAAGTCGACTACCCCGATTGCCTAGACAACGTGGTTGTGGTCCAAAAGAAGAAAAGCAAGTAGAGACTTTGCATCGACTTCATTGACCTTAACAAAGCATGTCCCAAGGACTCCTTCCTACTTCCTCACATCGACGCCATGGTCGACGCAACAACAGGACACGAAATGCTATCTTTCATGGATGCGTTCTGTGGTTACAATCAGATCTTCACGGAACCAGAAGACCAAGAGAAAACGGCATTCGTCACAAATCAAGGTATTTATTGTTATAAAGTAATGCCCTTCGGACTGAAAAATGCAGGGGCTACGTATCAACCACTAGTCAACAAGATGTTCAAAGATCAGATTGGGGACACAATGCAAGTCTACATAGATGACATGCTAGTCAAGTCAAAAAAGAAGAGAGACCACATCGATCACCTCTGTGACGGCTTCGAGGTACTGAAAAGATATAACATGAAACTAAATCCTATGAAATGCTCTTTTGGAGTGTCGTCAGGGAAATTCTTGGGGTACATGGTAACCCAAAAAGGAATAGAGGCCAGCCCAAAATAGGTCAAGGCCATCATCAATCTTCGATCCCCTCGATGCATCAAGGACGTACAAAAGCTGACAGGTCGGATAACAACTTTAAACAGGTTCATTTCAAAGTCGTCGGACATATGCAAACCTTTCCACGACGCTCTCAGAAAGAACAAGTCCTTCCAATGGACAAAAGAACATGAAGCAGCATTTCAAGATCTGAAGAAATACTTGGCCAGCCCCCTGCTATTAGCAAAACCTAAAGACGACGAGCCAATACTATTGTACCTAGCAGTGTCAGAGTCTGCAGTAAGCGCAGTGCTGGTTAGAGAAGAAGACGGCAAGCAGTCGCCAATCTATTACGTCAGTCGAACGTTACTCCCGGCAGAAACAAGATACTCATCACTGGAAAAACTCGTCCTAGCACTGGTACGACATCGAATAAACTTAAACCATATTTCGAATCACATACTATAATTGTTCGCACTAATCATCCCATGAGAGCAATCATGAAAAAACCAGAATTCACAAGACGAATGGCCAAGTGGGCCATACACCTCAGCGGTTACGAGATTGAGTATGAGCCTAGGACGGCGATCAAGTCCCAGGCACTGGCTGACTTTGTGGCAGATTTTAGCCCGACCCTAGAACAGGAAGCCATCAAGGAAGCAACACAACTACTCGCGACAGAAGAAGCAGGAAAATGGGAGCTCCACACAGACGGAGCATCGAACACTAGGGGATCAGGACTGGGGGTCGTGCTAAAATCACCACAAGGGGACAAGATAGCCCAAGCCGTAAGATGCGAATGAGACGCGACTAACAATGAAGCTGAATATGAAGCACTCGTATTTGGACTCATCCTGGCATGCGACCTAGGAGTCCAAGAAATCGAAGTTATTTGCAACTCCCTCCTGGTTGTAAATCAAATTCAAGGGTCATACAACGCAAAGACGATAGAATGATAGCCTATTTGGACGTGGTCAAAAAACTAATCAACCAATTCCAGAAATTCGACATCAGACAGGTCCCTAGAGATCTCAATGCTCAGGCCGATGCACTAGCCAACCTAGGGTCCGCCCTAGATCCGAAGGACTTTTCAAACATCCCATTAGCACACATCACGACACCGGCTGTCCCAAAAACACCCAAGGAACAGAGCACACTGTTGTAGGAGATTGTCGTATTGGAGGTAGGCAATCGACCGAAAGAAGACATTGTCAACAATCATGACGACTGGACGCTACCTTACATCAGATGGCTAAAAGACGGCATTCTGCCCAGTGACAAAACGGAAGCAAAAAGGCTAAAGGTACAAGCTCTCTCCTTCGACATTATAAGTAATGTCTTGTTCAAAAGATCTGCCACATGGATACTCTACGATGCCTCAAGAATCCAGAGGTCGAACGTATCTTGCAATCATTACATGAAGGAGAATGTGGCAACCACACCGGAGGATGAAGCCTCTCGGGGAAAGCCCTGCGAACGGGATACTACTAGCCCACAATGAACAGAGACGCGATGGAGTACACCAAGAAATGCGACGCCTGTCAACGACATGCATCAGTTCTGCACCAACCCTCAGAGTTCCTCCATCCGACTCTAGCACCGTGGCCCTTCATGAGATGGGGAATGGACATCGTCAGAAAACTCTCACCTGCATTGGGCCAACGGGTCTTCTTCCTCGCCATGACAGACTATTTTTCCAAATGGGTCGAAGCAGAAGCATATCGAGAGGTAAAAGATCAAAATGTCATTTCATTTATAAAAAGCAATATCATGTGCAGATTTGGCGTCCCATCAGAAATTGTGTGCGATAATGGCTCCGAATTCATCAGTCATAAGACTCGAGCCTTCTGCAACCAGTAGAACATCAAGCTGGTCACGTCCACTCCTCGATACCCGCAATCCAACGGACAAGCCGAGTCTAGTACCAAAATCATCATCAACAACCTCAAGAAACGCCTCACAAGGGCTAAGGGAAAATGGGCGGATGAGCTTCCCCTCATCCTATGGTCCGACAAGACCACTCCGAAGAACACAACTGGACAATCACCGTTTTCACTCGTCTACGGAAATGAAGCGGTCATTCCTGCCGAAATACTAGTCCCGACAGCCAGTTATGGTCTCCAGACGCATGAACAAAACAACGTCGAACTAGCACACAACTTAGACACGATCGACGAGACTAGGGAAAGAGCTAGAATTAGGATGGTCAGGTTTCAGCAGCAAGTCGCGAGAAGTTACAACAGAATGTGCGGGCCAAAGTCTTCAAAGTTGGTGATTGGGTCCTCAGAAAGACATTCCAGAACACCAGGGATCCGACCGACGTAAAACTTGCACCCTAGTGGGAAGGTCCTTACCTCATCAAAGAAGTAGTCGGACAAGGAGCATATCGACTAGAAGATAAAGACGGATGACAAGGCCGGAAACCAATGTCGTTTTCCTGTCAAAGAAATCATAATTCACCTACTAAAGAGTATAGCAAGCAAGTCAGGGTCGATCCCACAGGGAGTCGGTTATCTGTATGCAAAAGACGTGTAACTAACAAGTAACAAGGGGAGTTTTATGTGATCGCAGAGTAACAATGATTCAAGCTTTAAAGAAAGAATAAGTATGATGGGTGGAAGTATTCCACTAGACAAATATCCACACTGCAGATAAAACTGGTTGATCACTGATAACTATTATTCCAAGTTCTTTTCACAATCTTATAGTCGTTCCCATCCTGATCGTAATTAACTACCAATTCAGACAGTTGTTGTTAGCACTTACCACAATATCAATAGAAGAAAACCTTATTATCGATAAAGCAATAGCATTCAAACAAAGATATAGGATACATGCAAATAGAAGAAAACCTTAGTACTTAACATGCAAATAATTCTCTCTCACAATTGCACACTCGTATTCCACTATATGTAACAATTGTGTTTGCCACTAGATCCTCGCATTCCGCTATATGCAAATCCTAGCACTATGATAAATATCGATAAACCTAGTTAGCAACTCTTGATAAACCAACACAAACCAATAGACAATATGCTCAAGAGAATTAAACCAACTTAATAAGATATAGAACAAGGAATAGAAATCGCACAACCAATTCATTGCAATGCTTCAATTGTCTAGCGAAATAAAGGTGTTTAGTTCTCCATTCGTTCAAACCCTAGATCTAGAATGAATAATGAGAACGTCCCCATCTAAAAACTGAAAAAACTCTTAAATAGGTTTAGGAAAGATAAGCTAAACCTAGCAAATAAAATAACGGAAATAAAATAATAGAAAATGGAATATCTGAAAATGCTAAAATCGGAAACAAATAAACGCTGGCCGCGAGGCGTCTACATCCACCGCGGGGCGGTGGCTTCGCTGTGTTGCCTTCTCTGAAGTCCACCGCCGGGTCGCGGTGGCTTGTGGCGCGGGGCGGTGGAGTACATCTTCAAATCTTCATCTTCTGCTCGTCTGTACTACAAAGTGATGGTAGCCTTCCTCCATGAGTCTTAAGCAAATCTTCTTCTTCATCTTCTCCATCCTTCATAAAGCTATAAATCCTATGATATCTTCACTTCTCAACTCTTCTTCTGGATTACAGAATTAGTCTAAATCTATATCGAAACTCCATCTAAATCATGTCAATAATCACTAGTTAAGGTGCCTGAAATGGCACCTATCAAATTCCCCCACACTTAGACCTTTAATCGTCCCGAGTAAATTAAAACTAATCCTACTCCAGTCATCAAATACCAAGGCCTCAGGAAGTGCGAGCAAACATGATACCAATAATTACAACATTTCAACAATCAGCTCCAGACAACCAAAACAAGTGATGCGAGATAAATCTATTCCTAACTCCTGTCTAGCTCCTTATCGCTCTAGAGTGACCTACCCGAACTCCTTATATCACCTCAGCTTATGATGCCAACCTCCAGAATTAACCTAGAATTCACTCTTTTTTCTTTACGCTCATTTTGCCTAGGCGCCCTCTCGGGTTTTCACCTAGCCACTCATTTCATTTTGCTAGACATCTCACATGTACTCACATCACTCCAGTCCATTTTTGCACCGGTCTATACCAGTCGGACTACCTGCTTATTACCTGAACCGCCCTTTCGGGTTTTTAGCTCATCCCAGGATTTTGATTGTCTTTTCTCATATTTATGGCTTTTTCGATTTTTTTTTTGAATAAGAATAACTCGAATCTGAGATGCAAAATTGAAATGCATAAACAAACTATGTACAACAAACTATGTACACTAACTATGATAGGAAGCAAGTCTAAATCCCTCCCCCACACTTGAATCACACATTGTCCTCAATGTAGACGAAGACAGAACTAAATAGGGGGAAAGAGAAAATAAACTCACTGGTAAGGTGGATATGGTGGATAGCCTGGCAGAAATGGATACCGCCCAAAATAGTGCTCCTGCATAGATGTCTCAGCTGAACTCAACCGGCTCGTAATATCACTCTCAATATCAGTCTGCAAAGTCTGCAAGTGAGTCTGCATCCCCTCATTTGCAGCGTGTTGACGCAGCGTGAAAGCAACAAAACGAGAAAACACCTCATCCCAAGGAATCTCAGAAGTCGATGCAGAAGAAGAGGCAGCAGCATACACAGGGGGATCAATATCCATAGGAGCAGCGGCCTGGATACTATCCTCATAAACGGGGGAAATGACCTCAGCGTCAGATGGAATGAACCACTGTGTGAAATCCCACGGATAGGTAAAATGAAGAGGAAGGCACAACATATGGCCTCCAAAAGAACACCAGAGGAATTGCTCCTGGGAGTTGTTCAACATACCACACCGTCGCAGACATGGGATGTCGTAGCGAACATGCATGATCAGTTGAGGAATAGTATCAGTCTGAACTCTGGCGGCCGCAACTAAGGTGATCAGACCACCCTGAACAATATCTTGTGCCTTACCCTCGCGAATCCTCTGAAGGTTGCGAGCCCACACTAGAACCCAACATGGAATCTCCTCATCCAAAGGGTCAAGCATCGGAAGAAACAAACCAAGGCGTTTCAGAGAAACCTTCCTATCCTCCGCACTCCCACAAAATGATCGCACCAGCACTGTATGAATTAAGTGTAGACAAGGGTGCATTAGTCTGTTACTGGACTCCCTACCTTTCTGAAAATCAGGCATTCCCGTAGCGGTAGTCCAGAAGTCTTTAATTTCTGCCTCGTCGGGTCCCTTCTTCCACCCAACAGTAGGTGGTCTAGACACTCCCAACACCTCCCTGACTTCTTCCACTGGCATCTCGTAAGCTCGTCCTTCATACTTAAAATTTTATGCCCGCAAGCACCTTGCGCACTTCACCATTAATAGTGTGCCTCTCTGTATATCTTGACATGGTGGCAATAAACTAATAACAGAGCTCGGGAAAAGCAGGGGCACACTTGTCAAGAAAAGCACCCAACCCTAACCTATCCAAACACAACTGGACCATCTCTAACATTTCCAACTCGGCCAAAGTCCCTCTATCAAAGAATCGAGGCAGGAGCACAACCCTCTTTGCAACCACATCATAAGCCTTATTCTCCTCCGCAGTCATACCAACCTTCCTAACTCTTGGCATAATTAAAGTATTTGAATGCGGTGGAATCAAAGAGCTAGGCAAAGACAACTTACAAACCAAAGATGGACAGTCACCCGGGGCTTGCCGCGGGGCGGTATGCTTCACCGCGGGGCGGTAGACTGTTCAACCTTCTTCTCCAATTCAAAAAAATCCTGAATCACGCGAGGCGGTGGAGCATCAACGCGAGGCGGCAACTGTGCGACCTCCCAACCTCAACCTCCAATGAGCCTAGATAGAGCCCAACGGTCCTCCAATCACACTTCCAAAACCACACAACACCTTCCTTCAACCAAAAAGCACCGCGAAGCGGTCGGCCGAGTGCAATGTGGCGGCTTGGTTATGGGAATCTAAAATTGGGTTCAAGGATCTTCCACAATCAAGATTAGAGCAAGGAAAAGGCAGGGATTGTGAGATTTTGGGTGAGGGTTCGAGGGAAGACAGAGAGGCGCGGTGCGGTAGAAAAAGAGAGAAAGAAGAGGGTGGGGAGGTTAGGGTTTGGCGGAAAGTGTTTAATGGGAGAGTAATGGGAAGTACCGGACCGCGGGGCGATCCAAATAACACCGTCAAATCCTTCGTATCCAACTTGGAAAATGGTTTTGAAAACAAAACAGTTTTTTTTTTACTCTCCGTTTAAGGTTTTTTGGGGCCCTTTATTTTTAAATCAGAGTTGAGTAAAAGTACCCAGGCTTCACCGCAGGGCGGTGTGGTTCACCGCGGGGAGGTCGTGGATTTCCTGGAGAAATAAACTCACCTACATTTACTTTTGTACCTGACACGTTAGTAGCAGGCGAACGAAACAAAGCAAAAGAACTACGAAAAAGGTCTAAGGAAAGAAAAATACCTCGGGTTGCCTCCCGATCAGCATCTTAGTTAACGTCGTTGGCTCGACGTAGGCTGTGGTCTATCATTTTTCAGCTTCAGGGACCTCAAAACTCACTACATCAACCTGGTTTGGGTTGAAGCCTTCATGGTAAAGCTTCAATCTTTGGCCATTGACTTTGAAAATGTTGTTCGTCTTGGGGTCAATCAAGCCAATGGCGCCATGGGGATATACTTCAGCAATTACATAAGGACCCGTCCACTTGGATTTCAGCTTCCCAGCAAAAAGCTTAAGCCGAGATTGAAATAGGAGGACCTTATCCCCTGGCTTGAAATCTCTTCTCAAGATGTGCTTGTCATGCCAATGCTTGGTTTTCGCCTTATAACTAACAGACTTCTCATATGACTCAAGGCCTAACTCCTCTAGTTCTTACAGTTGCAGCTTCCGGAAATCCCCCACTTCATCCAATTGCATGTTGCATTTCTTTATTGCCCACCATGATTTATGTTCAAGCTCTACAGGGAGGTGGCATGCTTTTCCGAATACTAACCGAAAAGGGGACATTCCTATCGGAGTTTTGAAAGCTGTGCGGTATGCCCACAGTGCATCATTGAGTTTAGAACTCCAATCCTTCCGATTAGCTGCAACCGTTTTCTCCAGGATAGATTTAATCTCTCTATTGGAAACTTCGGCCTGCCCATTAGTTTGAGGATGATAGGCCATGGAAACTCTTTGGGTGACATGATACTTATTCAACAGGGCAGTCACTGTCTTGTTGCAGAAATGGGTTCCCCGATCACTAATTAAAGCTTTGGGTATTCCAAATCGTGAGAAAATGTTCTCCTTAAGAAAACCTGCCATAACTTTAGAATCATCAGTCCTGGTGGCCTTCGCTTCCATCCACATGGAAACGTAGTTCACCGCAAGTAATATATAGAGATTCCCATGAGAGCTAGGAAAGGGTCCCATAAAGTCAATACCCCAAACATCAAAGACCTCGCAAAAGATTAATGATGATTGCGGCATCTCATTCCTCCTGGAGATATTTCCAACCCTTTGGCATCAGTCACAAGATTTACAAAAGACGTAAGCATCCCAAAAGATGTGTGGCCAATAAAATCCTGCATCCAATACTTTCCTAACAGTCTTATTTTCCCCAAAATGACCCCCATATGCTTGAGAATGGCAAAAGTTAAGGACATATTGTACCTCATTATCCGGAAGACATCGGCGCACTACCTGATCGACACAATGATTCCATAGGTAAGGATCATCCCAAACATAGTGATGGGCTTCTCTTCGTACCTTCTCCTTTTGAGCTCTAGTGTAATCCGGGGGTAGTTCCTCTCGAACCAAATAGTTTACGATATCTGTGTACCATGGTATAAAAGAACAGAGTCCGAAGACGGCCTCGGCTATGTGAAGAGAGGGTTCGGAAGTACTTACACAACAAAGTGTGAGTCCGGAGATGTTGCCGCGGGGCGATGATATCACCGCAGGCCGCAGTGATTTTTGCTGGCTCTCAGTTGGACATGTCGCCGGGTCGCGGTGGGTGTCACCGTGGGGCGGTGGAGCCTCCAGTTCCACAATTTCTACAGACCGCGGGGTCGCGGTAGTGCCGACCGCGGGGCGGTGGGCGTTACCCGAAGTTCCTTCGATCATAAAGAGTGTGTCATCTGGAAAAGTTCCGTGAATGGGGCTCTGCGCTCCGGGCTTATCTTCTTCATATACGAGTCTACTCAGATGATCAGCTACTAGGTTCTCCTCTCCCTTTTTATCTCGTATCTCAACATCAAATTCAGTGAGTAGGAGAACCCATCAGATTAATCTTGGCTTTGCTTCCTTCTTCGTCATTAGGTAACGAAGGGCAGCATGATATATGTAGATGATCACCTTTACTCCCAAAAGATATTGCCTAAATTTTTCCAAGGCAAACACAACTGCCATCATTTCCTTCTCAGTGGTGGAGTAGTTCCTCTGAGCTCCATTTAGAGTCATGGAGGCATAATGAACTACATGGGAGGCACGTCCCACTTTCTGGCCTAGAACCGCTCCAACCGCATAGTCACTGGCGTCACACATGATCTCAAATGGGCGAGACCAGTCAGGTGCCTGAATGATAGGTGCACTTGTCAGGCGTTCTCTCAAGCAATCAAATGCCTCCTTGCACTCGTCGGTGAACTCATAGGTCACCTCTTTCTTCAGTAGCTCGCTTAGAGGTGAAGAGATCTTAGAGAAATCCTTGATAAACCTTCGGTAAAAACCTACATGACCTAAAAAGGAACGCACTTCATGCACATTAGTAGGATAAGGCAAAGACTGAATCACATCAATCTTCGCCTTATCGACCTCAATACCCCTAGCAGAAACAATATGACCAAGCACTACACCCTGTTCTACCATGAAATGACACTTTTCAAAATTCAAAACCAAATTGGTTTCAACACATCTTTTAAGTACAAGTGCCAAATGGTTCAAACATGAATCAAAGCTAGTCCCATGCACTGTGAAGTCATCCATGAATACCTCAATAAATTTCTCAACATATTCAGAGAAGATACTAACCATACATCGTTGAAATGTACCGGGTGCGTTACACAAACCAAATGGCATTCTGCGGTATGCAAAGGTGCCAAAGGGGCATGTAAATGTGGTTTTCTCCTGGTCCTCTGGCGCTATAGCCACCTGAAAGTATCCTGAATACCCATCTAGAAAACAGTAATAGGGGCGCCCAGCAAGGCGTTCTAGCATTTGATCAATAAAAGGTAAGGGAAAATGGTCTTTTCGAGTTACCGCATTCAGCTTACGGTAGTCAATGCACACCCTCCATCCTATAGTGGTCCTTGTAGGAACCAATTCCCCTTGTTGGTTCTCTACTATCGTGATACCTCCTTTCTTAGGGACAACCTGAGTTGGACTTACCCATTGGCTATCGGAAATAGGGAAGATCATATCAGCTTTAAGGAGTTTCAACACCTCCTTCTTGACCACTTCCATCATAGGAGGATCGAGTCTTCTCTGTGGCTGCCTAGATGGTTTGGCTCCATCTTCAAGTAGAATCCTATGCATACAAGCCGAGGGACTTATCCCTTTTATGTCTGCAATGGTCCATCCTATCGCAGTCTTGTACTCCCTGAGCACGCCTAATAGCTTCATTTCTTGGTCTTCAGAAAGCTTACTAGACACAATGACTGGCAGAGTGTCGTTGGCTCCAAGAAATGCGTACTTGAGGTGATCCGGCAATGGCTTCAATTCAATCTCGGGAGCCTGTACAATAGAGGGAACGAGCTTCTCGCTCGGGTTTAGTAAATTGGGGCCAACGCCCAAAGGATCTATAGGAAACTTACCATATGTATCCATCTGAGCTATAATTTCCTGCATGTTAGTTGGTAAAGAGTATTCCTTATGGGAAAAATCCAAATTATTCTCAACAATGGACATCAACTCATCAGGACCAGATATATCAAATATATCTTGCGCAATAGAATCAATCACATCAATGGAGCATAAAGAATGGTCTTCATTGGGGTGTTTCATTGCTTCATAAATATTATATTCCACCTTCTCCCCATCGAATTCCATAGAAAGTGTCCCACTTTGCAAATCAAGTTTAGTCTTAGCAGTTTTCAAAAATGGTCTACCTAACAGTATAGGAGTCGCCTTTGTATCCGTATCCATATCTAAGACATAAAAATCTGCAGGGAATATCAATTTATCAACCATAACAAGAACATCCTCTACTACTCCTCTAGGGTAGACACTAGACCTATCATCTAATTGAATTACAATTCCTGTTTCCTGCAGAGGTCCAAGTCTAAGAGATTCATAGAGGGAATAGGGCAAAACATTAATGGAGGCACCAAGATCAAGCATAGCTCTTTCAAATTTAGTGTCACCAATAATACAAGGAATGCTCCATATACCTGGATCGCCGCACTTCTTTGGCATACGTCTCTGGAATACAGCAGATACACGTTCACTGACCTTGACTTTTTCCTTGCCCTTCAGCTTCTGATTTCTCTTGATGGTGCATAGCTCCTTTAAAAACTTAGCGTACCTAGGTACACTCTTTACAAGCTTGAGGAGGGGGATGTTTACCTCACACTTACTGAAGGTGTCGAAGAGATCCTTGTCGTCGATTATTCTCCTTTCCTTTAGTGCCTCCGGAAAGGGGGCAGGGGGCTTTTCAGAACCAAGAGGAGGAAAATTTGGACGAACATAGGGGTCCTCTTCTTCGTCGGGATCAACATCCAGATCTGGGCTTTCACCGCGGGGCGGTAGTCTCACCGCGGGGCGGTGTTCTTGGCCGTGGGGCGGTGGTTGTAACTCAGGAGAACTGATAGTGTCCGCCGGGTCGCGGTCGCAAGCACCGCGGGGCGGTAGGATTTGCCCATCCACAATTTCAGCTTTGTCGTCCTCTTCAGCAGTAGGAGCGACTTGCAATTGCTTGCCACTTCGGAGGGTCACAACACTTACACTTTCTTGCGAGGCCCTTTTGTCCAACCTAGTGACCATATCTGTTAACTGACCCACTCTCTCTGCCATGCTCTTGATGCTTGCCTCAGTTGTTTGCACATGAGTTGTGAAGTGCATTGTTAAGGTCGTGATCAAGTCGTTAGTTGAAGATGAACTATTAGCTTGGGGAGCAACTGGTAGCTCATCAAAGTGAGGTTATGGTGGTTGGTATAGCTGTTGTTGATCATGTCGAGGTCTAATAGGTCCGTAACCTCCAACAGCGTATACTTCAGCAGTAGTGGCATCCTGAAGTTGGGGACAAGCATTGGTGTTGTGAAATGGATCAACGCAAATTCCACAAGCATTGTGATGTTGAGGTGCTTCTTGTTTACCCATCTTCGCAATTACGTCTTTCAATGAAGCAATTTCTTGCAATAAATGTGCATCATTGGAGTTGACAGCATTAACTCCTCTGGTCTTTGGGGTTTCATCAAAATCCCTTGTGCTCTCAGCCATATCATGAAGTCTAGTCATGGCTGCATCAGGGGTCATATTCAAGATACTACCACCACAAGTAGCATCTATGATTCTTCTTTCATCATCCAGCAGCCCATTGTAAACATAGAGTACTAGAGCTTGCTTGTCAAAACCATGGAACGGGCAACTAGAACAAAGTCGTTTGAACCGCTCACAATAGTCATAAAGGGTCTCCTCCTCTCCTTGTTCATTACTGGCAATCGTCCTTTTCAAGGCGTTCGCCATCTTGGTTAGGAAATATTGTGCGAGGAATGCCTTATGTAGCTTAGCCCATGAATCTATGCTTCCGCCAGGCAGATGATAGTACCAGTCTTCAGCATCGTCCTTAAGAGTGAACCCGAAGGCTCTCATTTTAATTTGATCTTCAGTGACGTTAGCTGGTTTAATGCTCATAATGACGTTGTGGAATTTACCCAAGTGTTGGATGGGGTCCTCTCCACTTCGTCCATGGTATCTCGGGAGAAACTGTATCACTCCTGTTCTGAGCTCAAATGTCACACCATCCGTAAGGGGTGGAATGATTACAGCCAATGGCTGCTGCATCAGATCTGGCGCAGTCAGCTGTCGGAGTGTCTGAGCCATTCGTACATGTCTCTATAACAACTTCAACAAGTAGTGAATCAGTAGCAAAGGTGCGGACCGTAAGATAGATCCACACCGCAGTCAATCACAAATAATCACAAACAGAGTATTTGACTCCCCGGCAACGGCGCCAAATTTGACAAGGCCGGAAACCGGTGTCGTTTTCCTGTCAAAGAAATCCTAATTCACCTACTAAAGAGTATAGCAAGCAAGTCAGGGTCGATCCCACAGGGAGTCGGTTATCTGTATGCAAAAGACGTGTAACTAACAAGTAATAAGGGGAGTTTTATGTGATCGCAGAGTAACAATGATTCAAGCTTTAAAGAAAGAATAAGTATGATGGGTGGAAGTATTCCACTAGACAAATATCCACACTGTAGATAAAACTGGTTGATCACTGATAACTATTATTCCAAGTTCTTTTCACAATCTTATAGTCGTTCCCATCCTGATCGTAATTAACTACCAATTCAGACAGTTGTTGATAGCACTTACCACAATATCAATAGAAGAAAACCTTACTATCGATAAAGCAATATCATTCAAACAAGGATATAGGATACATACAAATAGAAGAAAACCTTACTACTTAACATGCAAATAATTCTCTCTCACAATTGCACACTCGTATTCCACTATATGTAACAATTGTGTTTGCCACTAGATATGCACTCGCATTCCGCTATATGCAAATCCTAGCACTATGATAAATATCGATAAACCTAGTTAGCAACTCTAGATAAACCAACACAAACCAATAGACAATATGCTCAAGAGAATTAAACCAACTTAATAAGATAGAGAACAAGGAATAGAAATCTCACAACCAATTCATTGCAATGCTTCAATTGTCTAGCGAAATAAAGGTGTTTAGTTCTCCATTCGTTCAAACCCTAGATTTAGAATGAATAATGAGAACGTCCCCATCTAAAAACTGAAAAAACCCTTAAATAGGTTTAGGAAAGATAAGCTAAACCTAGCAAATAAAATAACGGAAATAAAATAATAGAAAATGGAATATCCGAAAATACTAAAATCGGAAACAAATAAACGCTGGCCGCGAGGCGTCTACATCCACCGCGGGGCGGTGGCTTCGTTGTGTTGCCTTCTCTGAAGTCCACCGTCGGGTCGCGGTGGCTTGTGGCGCGGGGCGGTGAAGTACAACTTCTTCAAATCTTCATCTTCTGCTCTTCTGTACTACAAAGTGATGGTAGCCTTCCTCCATGAGTCTTACGCAGATCTTCTCCTCCATCTTCTCCATCCTTCATAAGGATGTAAATCCTATGATATCTTCACTTCTCAACTCTTCTTCTGGATTACAGAATTAGTCTAAATCTATACCGAAACTCCATCTAAATCATGTCAATAATCACTAGTTAAGGTGTCTGAAATGGAACCTATCAACGAACGACCAATCCCGAGGAGCTGGAACGCCACACATCTAAAGCTATATCACTTCTAACCTCGTTTGGTAAGACACAAGAACCCCATCATTTGTTACATATTATTTGGCATTACAACTCGACTCTATTTCATGAACCTAACGCTTACGTCTAGCAAAGACGTGTTCTTATGACCATGAGTATAGGAAAACACAAAGACAAGCTGGATCCAGTCACACACAAAAAGCGCTTACACTACATTTACACGATCGATCGGAACACGAGGAGATGAATACCAGAGGCACGCCGGCACACCGCCTGCCTTATACAATACATAAGGTCAACACCTTATTACATTTACGCAATAAAAACATATTGCTCCCCTCCTCGGCATAATAAAAGTCATGACTAAACAAAAACGTACACATTTGCAGGCCTTCCTTTTCTTACACGACACAGAAAGCCCTACTCGACGGAGCATACATGTAAATCCAAAAACAAGTCAAAGACATCGCGATTATCTTCCCTAAAAAGAGTCCGACAAGCATTCAGACGTAGAATAGGATCAATCCTTTGTAAAACAGAGTATGCCAAGTAATAAAGAGAGTCTAATTATTTTTTACATTCATGCGACCCGCGATGGTGGACGGGTCGCCAAAACATATTGTCTGCCTACACACATGTAGGACTTCAAACATCCCTACAGAACACTTCATGCGATCCGCGATGGTGGATGGGTCACCAAACCAACAAGTACTTTACCCACACGCAGGTGGGACCACAAGTCATCTACATAAGATTCATAAAAAAAGGGAGTAGAACTAGGAATCTGGAGTCGCATCATTACCTTCGGTAGGAGCCGGGTCGGACAAAGGCTGGGGCTCGGATGGTACGACAGGAGTGGCATCACCGGAGCGAACTTCGTCTTCACCGGCACTCTCACCAGGAAACTCCTCTTCAATACCGGAAAGTCGAAACAACTCCATCCCTGGATTCCCCTTAGGAAACAAGGTATCCATATTTACTTTCTCCGTCCTCAAGTCCTAGGCCTCGTGCTTGCCCTCTTCAAACTCCTCGACCATTTCGACACGCGACTTCAATGCATAGTAGGTGCCAACATCGCATGCAATTCGACCGGCGTCGATCCTAGCTTGTTTGACCTTCTCCTCGACTCCGACTCGACTTTCGACGAGTTCTTTTTGACAGCACTCTAGCTCGTATTGCCAAGCCTTTATCTCTCCCGCAAAATGACGCTCGACGTCCTTCAGACGACTCTCAGCTCCCTTCACTTTAGTCTTCAATACCGCCAAGTCGGATTCCGATTTGGCAGCCCTCTCCTCAGCTTTGGAGACCATCTCCTTCACGCCAGAGTAGGCGCCCAAGAGGAAGTAAAAGGTCTAGAAAACGCAAAACAAAGAAAAGACATATAAAAACGCCATCCGGCAGAAAAATCAAAACTACAAAGACTTGACAGAAAACTTACCTTCCAAGCGGAACAACCGGCCTCGCCAATACAGTCCAGAGGCGAGATCCCATCGACTTTAGATTTCAAAGCCGGGTCTTAGACCTGGAACAGATCAACGATCGACCGCCCGACTAGATCAATCCTCTCGACGCAAGAAGGGATATCCGATTTCTTTTTCAGAACGTCCGGAATGGTCTTCTCAGCATCAGGGGAAACGACTGCCTTTCTCTTATCCCCAACCTTCGATGGGGGAAAAGATTCGACAAGTGTCGACTTACTCGACAGAGCTCTGGCCGCCGCCAACTTTTGTTCGATCAAACCTTTCCCAGACACGCCCTTCAAATGAGCACTCGACCGACCAATACGAGACGTTGTCACACCAGACGGAAAATAAATTATGAATACGGCACAAAAACAGAAACACAAGCACCCAAATAGAAGACTTACGCTTGACATGAGAGGATGAAGGGGCCGACATAGTGTCTAGAGTCGTCGAACCGGCAGATAGCAAGTTGACGTTCACAAATTTTCGCTCCGACAATGGAATCTCAAGCAGAATGTTGGTTAGACTCTCCGATTTAGCATCGACTTCCAGGTCCTCAGGCTTAGGGACCGCCACTCTGTCAACAAGAATGAACAATCACCCCCCTTTTCCAAAGACAACCGCTCGACGAAGAAGAATTTCGACCCCCATCCACGGTCGTTCACATCCAGATTCGACACCAGCGGCTTCCGACCTTGACGCCTACGCAATTGAACCCGGGAAGAACTCTTCGACCCCAAGGCATAGTTATACCACAAGGCATCAAAGTCAAAGCCAACCCCCGACTCTAAGTTCAAAAGATCCAAAACCCAAAGAATCCGCCACGCCTGCGGCATGACTTGACACGGCGCGAGCGCCAGAGTCGCCAAGAAGTCACGTACGAGAGGAGTAAACGGAAATTTATGCCCAATCCGAAACGGATAAGCGTAAAAACAAATCCACCCCTCGTATCTGGCATCCACCCTCTCGTCCGGATGAGGAAGCCTCACGACCGTCTCTGGTGGAAAACCACCGACTTGGAGAACCTGCTCCAGATCTGCCTCCATTAGCGTCCCCTTCAGGGCGTCAGCCTCCTTCAACAAGAAAAGGGGGGAATCGTCATTTTTGCTCGAGCGAGTAGCAGACGATTCGGCAGAGCTACTGGAAACCATATCTAAAATGGAGAGAGGAGGAAATCGGAAGGCAATCTTGAAAGAATTTGAAAACTTACCAAAAGCAAGAAAAACAGAGAAATCGGAAGAAAGAAGATGAAGAAGCCTATTGATTTACTTTGAATTTATAGAGGGGAAGCTAGAGGCCTAGGCTGTCCCATCATGCCGCGCATTCGTCACCACGTCAACCCTCGCCTGTCGCGCCAAAACTGATGGTGGAGATCGTGCAGAGTGGAAGTGGTCTTAGCTCCATCCCTTAGCTGCCTTGAGCCCAAAATGACTTGGGGCTATTGTTGGGCCCATAAAGCTTCGTTAGGCCAAAGCCTAACAGATTGGGCCGCCTTATCTGAGAAATGGGCCAAGGAGTTAGAAGAGAGGCGTCGGACATTCATCAATACATAGACCCGACCGATCTCGAGAATCTCGCCCAAGCCATAACTGCTCGATCTTTAGAAAACGTCAGCCAATTCAAAGGCAAGATTAGAGGTGTCATTAAAAGGAATATCCCAGATATTATGCTCGGAAATAAAAAGGAAAGATCTTACAAAAATGTTAACAAAACCGTCAAAGAAGAAGATCCTATAAATAGGGCACAAAGAAGTTAAAGAGAGGACACATGAATACTCGTTATCTCTACTCTGAAAAGGCTTGAAAAACTTACTTAGTCTCATTTAGATCTTTTGGCAACGACATTCGACCACCAAGGATCGGACGCTAGATTAGCCGGTTAAACAAGATTCGACTTTTGTATCTACAGGATAAGCCGTAATTTTTCTTATACTCATCATCATATAATCAATATATCGTCACTTAATCTTGCTTCTATTTCATACATAGTTGATTGTTCATTTGGTTTGGATTTATCGTATTCTATTCGATCGACTCGTTACCCCGTCTAAGGCGGTTTAGGTTAATTGATCTTTTCGCCGCAAAACAAAGCTCTTAGTCATACATTGGGTAGTTGAGGGTGGCACCGCTGAGCTTCTCGCTAAAGTAAGCAATGAGGCGTCCGTATTGTAGCAAGACACCGCCAATGCCATGGTTGGAGACGTCACACTCCACCTTGAAGGTCTTGGTGTTGTCAAGAAGGTAGCCTCATGAGTGTCGGTCCAGTCAATGGTGGAGGCCTTCTTGGTGAGCTCATGCAGTGGGACGACAATGGTGCTGAAGTCGCGCACAAACCGCAGGTAGAAGCTAGCCATCCCCTAAAAGGACCTGACCATGGTGGGGGTCCTGGGTCGTGGCCACTCCTTGATGGTGCAGACCTTCTCCTTGTCAACTCTCAAGCCATCCTTAGACACTACAAAGCCTAGGAAAATAGTGGTGTTGGAGCAGAAACGACATTTTGCCAAGTTGGCATACAATTGCTCACTCCTATGACACTCGATGACTAGTCTAAGGTGACTCACATGGTCCTCTAGCTACAACTATACACCAAAATGTCATCGAAATACACAACAACAATTTTCCCCAAAAAATCTCTCAAAACGTGACTCATGAGACGCATGAATATGCTCGGGGTATGGGTGACCAGAATGGCATGACAAGCCACTCGTAGAAGCCATACTTGGTCTTGAACGTCGTCTTCCATTCATCGCCCTCCTTCATACAAATCTGGTGGTAGCCACTCTTGAGATTGATCTAGGAAAAGAGTGTGACACCATGCAGTTTGTCTAACATGTCGTCCCGGCGAGGGATGGGATGACGGTACTTCACGATGATCTGATTGATGGAGCGGCAGTTGACACACATGCGCCATATGCCATCCTTCTTGGGCACCAAAATCTCAGGCACAACACACGAGCTTAGACTCTCGCGCACATATCCCTTGTCCATCTGCTTCTGGACCTGGCGCTAGAGCTATTTCGTCTCCTCTAGGCTGGTGCAGTAGGCAGCCCAGTTATACAATGAGGCATCGGGCACAAGATTGATCTGATGCTCAATGGCTCGCAATGGGGGAAACCATTTTGGCAAATCTTCCGGTATGACATCTTCAAATTCCTGCAAAAAGGAAGACACAACAGGGGGTAAATCAACTAGATCTTGAGTAATTGAAAGACATGCTTGAGGAACCAATAAGAAACAAGGAAGTCATCCCTGAACAATTGGGGTGAGGTCCCTCTGGCACGCCATCAGCAGTCTGTTCTCGCAACGGCCTTTGATGGAAGGTCGGCAACGCTAGCGCGCTCACTGGATCGGGAGTCGGGCGCTTGGTCGCGAGTGATGTTGGCATCACTTTCCTTCTTGGCCAAGCGTTGTGGCAGTGGTTGGATGGCGTTGTTGTCACTGCTGCTAGCGACAAGGCCCTTGGTCTTGCTCTTGAGTGAGGTTGTGCGAGCGAAGTCAAGAGCCTTTTAGCAACTCTGATCCACTTGGTTTTGAATGATCTATTATGGCGACATGGGAAACAAGGTGACACGCTTCCATCCATGCATAAACACGTAGGTGTTGAGAAAGCCGTCATGGATATCCTTCTTGTTAAAATGCCAAGGACGACCATGCAAGATATGAGTAGCATCCATAGATATTACATCAATTAAATTTGTATCAGTATAATAACCAATTTGAAAAGTGATGTGGCATTATCTGGTTACCACATCATCCTTACCCTTGGATAATCACTATAGACCATACAGTTGAGGGTGGGGGCTCGTCACTAAATTAAGGTGCTTGACCACCTTTTCATTGACAATATTGCAACATGAGCCACCATGTATGATGACACTTAAAGCGGCGGTTTGGACCAAACATCAAGTGTGGAACGAATTCTCACGCTGGTCCAATAGTTCGCCTACCTTCACGGCAATGACTCGCCTAGTGACTAAGGCTAACGGCACGCCGACATTAATTGGTATCGACGGAAGCCACACTAAATGTGACCAAACATCGAGTGTTGAACAAGTAAGCGTCTTGCTCTTCTTCTCCTTCCTCCTCGTAGTGGGCGTTGGCCTCCTCCAATGGCTCCTCTTCAAATGACTCATAGTCAGCAACTTGTGTATAGAGGACCTTCTTTGAGTTGCGGCAGCCATACTGAATGTGACCATGGCCGCCACACTTGAAGCATAATTGGTTTCACGCTGCGGAGGGGGCGCGACATCGTGGGCGGGCGGTGTAGGTGCTCAAGCGTCGCGGCGATCGTTGCGAGCATCTATCTGAACATGCGTGGAAGATTGCACATTAGATGAACCAAATCGACTAGAGTTAGAAGTGTACCTGTTGTGAGCCTATAAGGTCCATGATTCACGTTTTTTTCACATTTGTTGCTCGTGCAGCTTCATGGCCGAGTGTATGAGCTCCTTGCGGTCCTTGATAGGGAGCACCTCAAGTTGGTCTCAGATGGTCAAGTTGAAACCGCTCAAAAACTTGGTGCACAAAGACCAACCCTGGTCTCGGATGGCCATCACGTGTACTGGGTCAAGCATGGAGTATTCCATGATGGATTCCTTTGTAGTGTTGGTGCTCTGGTCAGTCAAGTTCTTTGTGTCGATCAAACAACTATAGCAGCTGACAGAGGACAATTCGTGTGAATGGCAGTGGAAAATTATTTAGCCAAACCACTACTATCTCAATTCTTCTTTCGGGTTTGTACATGGATTATTCAATATGAGGGAATCAAGCAGCTTTTTTACAATTGTGGAAAAATTGGCCATGTCTTGGATAAATGTCCTCTAAAGAATCCTCCTGAGACATCTAGTTCGGCCTTTATGCTTGCTCTGTCGATCGATCCGACACCAGACATTTATCTTGATCTGTTTGGATCTTTCATGAAACCGGCTAAGCATATCAGGAAAGTTAGGTCAACGACCCAAACTTAACCCACTGCCTCCAATTTTGTGGCCCATCTTACTGCTCCAAACACTAAGACTACCTCTGCTATTGGTTGTCATTTTGTTTCTCTCGAAATTCAGGACTCTACATCTGATAAGATGCCAAACGTTGTCGTTGCATCGCCGAAAACTAATTCTGATTCGGTTATACATGAGGTTGCTCCACAATCGAATCTTCTGGAGATCTCTTGGGGCACAAATCAAGGGCAGAATCCAATCATAACGATTGTTACTCCAACTATTGCGGTAAAAAAAAAGATATAGTGGTTCCCACCTCCAATGCTCAGAATTTGAAAAGGACGGATTTGATAGAAACAAAAGGAAAGAATTCTTCCAAAAATTCTATCCTTTCAAAGGATTTTGATACTAAGCGATTTCACCTAATCAAAGATATGGTCCTTAATAATCCCTACCACACCCACCAAGCCAACGTCAACCTTTCAAAATCTTCCCTTCCGCCACCTAGTCCTATCCCCACGAAGTCCATAATACGTAACCACCACGTTTCCATACCCCCACATGACCACCACCCATCCCGATGTCAGACATCACCCTGTTGCCCCAATTAGGAGCACAAGTAATGTTGGCTTCTAACACTAAGTATTTTGATCTCGAACCCCCAGACATGACCCTTTCTACCAACGCTTCCAAGGATCGCAGATAGAATGATAGCATAATTTCTGCCAATGGAAACGGACACTCAGTCCGTCCTAAGTCGGGTTTCGATACCCACCCGTCTCAGTAATGCTCTGACGAGACTCATCGAGTCTGTCGTCTCCTATGGGATGGGCATCCTCCACGACTTTGCCTATTACTTAAGACTTTTTCAATTCAGTTGGTGTAATGAAGGAACTCAACATCCTAATTTGGAACACCCGTGGTGCAAGGAGCATCAATTTCGTTGTTGTTTTGCGTGAACTAATTCGCCATTATAGTCCTAGGGTCATTACTCTTGTGGAAATTCGTATTAGTGGCTTGCGAGCTTATCAAGTTTGTGCTAGTATTGGCTATGATGGTATGCTTCGCGTAGATCCTTAGGGCTTCCCCGGAGCCACCTGGCTTATCTAGAGAACTGCTGAGGTCGTTGTTTCCCCGCTACTGCTTCATTCGCAACATATTACAGTTGAAATTTTCACGCCGAGTGAGGAACCCCGGATCTTTTCAGTCGTATATGCTTCACCTAGTTATGTCAGCATAATTGGTGGCAAGAGAGCGCAAGGCTTCTTGTCAAAGCGTGAGGTCTCGAGTTCGAGACTCACGAATAACCTCCCAGTCATGGGGATTTGGTTGGGGTACATGGGCTGCGGCCCATGGATAGAAAAATGGCTGGCCCAATAAGGTCGGAGCCCCTCTCATTCAAAGTGTACTTTTTTGTAACATCCCAGGCCAAGCTACCCCAGTCACCAAGCCGCCCAACCACCCAACGGTGCCGGCGTCGGTACTGGTGCCGCCTAGTTGTCCAAGGGCATGCAGCCCACACACCCAACCCTTCCCCCATTTAAATGGGTAGGTTGTTGCCCACGGGGATCGAACCCGAGACCTTTAGATACAAGGGCAATGCCTTACCACTTGTATCACCAATTGTGCTGCAGTGAAATTGGTATCAAGGCGCTCTTCGGAGGCTTGATAAAGGGTGGAGAGGTCGCGTGTTCGACTCTCACCAACAACCTACCCAGTTTGGGGGAAGGGTTGGGGTGTATGGGCTGCATGCCCTTGGACAACCAGGCGGCACCAGTACCGGCGCCGGTACAGTTGGGTGGTTGGGCGGCTTGGTGGCTGGGGTAGCTTGGCCTGGGATGTTACAAAAAATGATGTGATACCCCGTAATTCTGTAAGGATTATTCTGGAAATTTTTGGAATTTTCCCGAACACCCGTTTAGTACGTCGGATTTAATTCAGAAAGTCGGAGACATTCTGTAATATGCTCTGTATCTGTAATATTTTTCTCAGTGAAGAATTATACAGTTAAGGCCTGTTGGAAGTCTATACTCGTTCGTGTACGACTTTTGTTATCCCAAGTTAAGATTAATACCAAATCTCTACCCAATTGGTTATTGCCCAAGAGGTGCAAATGGATTAACCATGGGTTAACCATGGGTTAATACCCAAGGGCACAATTGTAAGGCTTTTTGGCTCCCAACAAGCCTCATCTTTGCCTATAAATAGAAGGCATGGGTGAAGCTAGAAAGGGTGTGAAAAATGCCATTACGCTGTCCATTTCTCGTCTCTCAAAAACGCTCCCAAAGAAAAATGCTCTCTCTCTCGGAAAGCTCTCGTGGATCGTTGGAGGCTCGTTTGGTGTCGTTCTCGGTGGCCAAAGGAGACTTGGAAGGCCCTTAGAAGCCTAGAAGCCAAGCAAGGCGAAAGGCGAACCAAATCGAGCATCGCGGGTAAGATTTCTCGTCCGTTTTTAAGTTTCTGTTCAGCGACGGCGACCGCCGCCAGGAACGGCGACCGCCGCCAGGGAGACGGCGACCGCCGTGTTGGGGACGGTGACCGCCGTGTTGTGGACGGCGACCGCCGTGTTGGGGACGGCGACCGCCGTGTTGTGGACGGCGACCGCCGTGTTGTGGACGGCGACCGCCGTGTTGGGGACGACGACCGCCGTGTTGTGGCCAGCGACCGCCGTGAAGTTCTTGGTGCCGCCGTGGAGGAAGCCAATGAGCGGTGCCCGCCGTGCTTGAGACGGCGACCGCCGTGATGGTGGCGGCGCCCGCCGCAATTGTTTGGTGGCCGGCCGTGAAGGGTAGTTGCCCGGGAGTTGTGCATTGGCTTTCGAGACCTTCGATCGGGTCTCGTATCCTTCGATTTCTTTCGTCCTTTCGTATATTCGTACTATTCTTTGTCGAATCTAACCTAGGGTTCCTTTTTGGGTCGACTCGAAGGTGTTTATGCTAGTGGAGCTATACGCGTGTCGAGCCGGAATCCCGTTGTCTCTGCTTTGTTCCAGATCTGCGGACTAAGGCAAGTGGCGGTTCGCTCTTGCTCATCGTTCCATATTTATATTAATTATCAGTTGTTTATCTGAGTAATTAATTTGGAATGATTACTGTGTTTATCTGGAAATGGTTTTATAAATTGTTTTGGAAAATCATATAATAGGTTGTATATCTGCTAAAACGACGCTATTATCTGTGATCGCCTTCCGGGCATTTATGTGGATTAATAGGAAAACTAATCCAAGTAAGGATTAGCTGTTTCTATTATCTCTATGTTTAAGTTGTTTGCCTGGATGGCTTTAATGTGAATAGTTACTGTGTTAGACTGTTTAGTTAACACGAGTGTTTGTAGGAACGCTAATCCAAGTAAGGATTAGTCGTTTCTTTATAACTTAATGTGCGTAGGAACGCTAATCCAAGTAAGGATTAGTCGTTTCTTTATAATTTAATATTCGTGGGAACGCTTATCCATATGTAAGGATTTGTCGTTTCTTTAAATCATAATATTCCTCGGGGTTATTGCCGAATAATTTAAGGGTCATGACCTATGCTTCTTATCCACATGTAAGGATCTGAAGTGTTTTAAGCGCCTTGCTAGCGCCAGTGGATGAGCTTAATTGTAGTCCTGTGTTTTAAGCACTTAGCTAGTGCATTGGGGTGGACGTAACTGTCACCCTGTAAATTAAACTATAAGCGCTGTGGCAGTGCAATCAGGGTGAACGTAAGATCACCCGGTGTCATCATAATTTCCGTGTTCTCGGAATATTCTTAAAAGCCTCAACACTATGTGTGTGTGTGTTGTAATTTAATAAGATAAGTATAATTAAGCACATAATTAAACTGTAAGCACTGTAGTGCAATCAGGGTGAACGTAAGGTCACCCGGTGTATTAATAATCGCCGTTGTTTCTCGGCATAATAATGTTAAGTCCCGCGTGTGGGTTGTGTGTGTTTTAATTTGGGTTGACGTAATTGTCACCCTGTGATTTAAGCCTTGTTGTCGCTCTTAATAACATTAACGTGTTTCAGTAATGTGTGTTTTGTAATTAAATAAGATATGTGCCCGAGTGCACATGATTAATAAACCTTGGGTGAGTAGTGCAGTTAAGTTATAGTGCAGCTAGGAAAGCTCATCTCGACTTGAATGTAGTACGTTCTCTTTCCGATCTGGATTCGCTGTATGCGATGAGATTGGTCGTGAACTGAAGCATCTCAGTCAACTTTTAAATCATTGTTGTATGATTCTGTTAAACATTCCAGATTTGTCATATTTCCTTAAAGACTCAATCTCTTGGAGTCTCTTTTCGAGTCGATTTCTGTGAAGATGAAGTCTTCCAGAATCTTCTCTCATGCATACCTTTGTTGTTATTCCGTGAAAGTGCCGGGTTATGTATCGTCCCTTCGGTTATTATTCGAGGGACAATGATAGTAAACAGTTACGATCACTCGAACCACTCTGCTTTTTACCCTTGCTAGTCTATTCAAGTAGACTAACCCACGAACATTGTTCTCCGCATGTGGGCTGGTGTCATCCGTTCGATTCGGCACATCAGATGGAGTGTAGATGAGAAGACTAGAAGGACTATGGAGTCGACGGTGGTTTTTCCGACGTTGTAATAATTTCTTTTAATCAGGTTGAGATCCTTGGGCAGGTGATCATTACGATCACAACCCTTTTTGTAATATCTTTTAAAAGTTTTCCGCTGTGCCTTGTTTAAGATTTCCGTTGTAATCTATTTAAACTCTGTGTTTGTCCTATTCGGGATTGGGATGTAATCCTGGGACTCGTGTTTTATATGATTAAGGTTATCATTTTGTATCATTGTATTTCATGATTTGTATTTAAACGGTAAAGCCTTGGGTGATCTCGGTAAGGAACACTGGGGTCACTGGCGGTAATACCTTTCCAAAAGGGTTAAGTTTTGGGGGTGTTACAATGTCACTCGGATGGATCTCTAGAACGCCTTAGCAGATTTTGCGGCCATGAATAACCGTTCATGGCTTATTGTGGGAGACATTAATGCAACTTTGTCTAAAATGGAACGCTCTTCATCCTTAGCGGGTTCGAACCGCTCCTCCCTTGCTTTCCAACAGTGGGTAGACGACCTTGATTTGATTGATCTTGGCTTCTTTGGGCCTTAATTTACTTGGTCTATCGGGTGCTCTATGGTACTCATAAGGCTGCTTGTCTTGATCGGTGCTTATGTTCTGATAATTGGCACATGCGTTTCCCTAAAGCCCTTTTTCTGGCATTTGTCTGCCTCGCACTCGGACCACTTACCGATGTTCCTCTTATCTTATGCCTCTAGTGCTCCCCCAATTTCCGATCCTCCGCTTTGATTTCAGGCGGCGTGGCTCGGCCATGATTTCTGTGATTCTTTCTTACTTTTTAAATGGAAGACGTATGTTGATCTGCTTGATTCTATAACCAACTTTGCTGCTGATTTGGTTAAATGGAATAAAGAAGAAGTCTTTGGCAATATTTTCCACAAGAAACGACACCTTTGGGCCCGGTGAGAGGGTGTGCAACGCAAACTTTTTTGTACGGCCATCGAATACCTTTTTACAACTTGCAAGTGAACTGTGACTTGATCTCGAGGCCGTGCTCAAGCGGAAACAACTCCTTTGGTTCCAGAAATCACGCTCAAATTTCATCCTTGATGGTGATAGAAATACTCTAATTAACCATCTATCAACGATCATTCGTTGGCACGTCAATAAGATCATGGCTTTATCTGATGGCCCTCGCTTGAAACATTTTGTTTTGGATTTTTTCACGACTTTATATACCGTTGATGTCGCTCCGGCTGCTCCTCCTTTTGTCGATGTCGTCTCTTTCCCTACATCTCGGCTTCTCATCTACATTCTTTGTCTATCCCTTTCACTTCTGCATAGATCGGGGATGCCCTCAAGACAATGGGTCCATATAAGTCTCCGGGTCCGGACGGTTTTCCTACGATTTTTTACCGAAGACAATGTTTTGTGGTCGGTCTCCAAGTATCTCAAACAATTCTCCAGATGCTGAATAAGCGTATCTACCCAGCTGAGTTAGGTGACGCTCTTATGGTGCTCATTCCAAAGGTCGATTCTCCTTGTAGAGCTGCCAATTTGCGACCCATTTTGCTTTTGAATGTCATCTTTAAACTGGCAACTAAGGCCATTGTTAACCGGTTTAAACCTACTTTACCCACCATTGTCTCCCTCGCACAAGCAAGTTTTATTCTGAGCCGTCAAATTATTGATAAAGTTGTTATCGTCTAGGAGGTGCTCCACTCTATGAACTCATCAACCTCTAGCAAATGGATGATGCTCAAAATAGACATTGATAAGGCTTATGATAGGGTTCGCTGGAGTTTTCTTGAGTAGATTCTGGTTCAAGTTGGGTTCTTGAGTCACTTGATCAAAGTGAATATGCTCTGTCAGACGCATGAAAAGATGAATATTCTTTGGAATGGTGGCCGTTCTAGTACATTTACTCCCTCTCGTGGAGTTCGGCAAGGTGATTCCCTTTCGCGTTACCTCTTTGTGTTATGCATGGAACGGTTGTCTCACATTATTCAATCAGTTGTTATGGAGAATTTGTGGCGCCGAATTGTTGTGGGGGATATTCAGTTATCTCATCTCTTCTTCGTTGACAACTTGATTCTTTTTGCTGAAGCTTCATCGGATCAAGCAATGATCATCCAATATTGCCTACACAGTTTCTGCGATATGTACGGGGAGCGAGTTAATTTTGACAAAAGCAACATGCACTTCTCTAAGTTTGTCACTAATTTGTTAAAGGTTGCAATCAGCTATATTCTATTAATTCCGTTTTGTACTAACTTTGGTACATATCTGGGCGTTTCAACGGCTTGTGGTAGAATGACAAAAGGACCGCTACCAATTTCTCCTTGATAAGGTCTCGGCTAGATTACGGAGCTGAAAATCTCAGTTTCTCTCAATGGTTGGCCGGGTTAGTCTTGCGAATTATGTTTTGTCTAGTCTCCCACTGTATGTAATACAATCAACCTTCATCCCTCGAACTATTTGCGACTTCATTGATCAAAATGATCCAGGGCTTTATTTGGGGTCCAACTACTAAACGAAGACGTGTTCATCTACTCTCTTGGGAAACAAATGCTAAACCAAGATGCGAGGGTGGCTTGGGGCTCCACCAAATGCGACCAACCAACATTGTCATCCTTGCAAAACTTAGTTGGCGCCTCATACAGGAACCCAGTTCCTTTTGGGCCTGCCTTCTTCATGTTAAATATTTTAATAGGAGAGCGGATGTCAACATGTTCCATTAGTACTTATTGGGCCTCGTTTTTCGGCCCATTGGATCGGCCCAATAGCTTGAACCAAGTTGCCTTCTAGAAGGTCCGTCAATAGGCAGAATAACAACCTCTAGAGATCTCGGTCTAGTCAGTAGGCAGAGTAACAACCTCTAGAGATCTCGGAGCGACCAATGTGCAGAGTGATAACCTCTGCAGATTTCAGAGCGACCATTATGTAGCTTGATGACTCCCACAGATCTCGGACGATTTTACCCGACTCCCGCAGATCTCGGACGATTTCAACCGACTTTGGTGTAGAAGTAGTATAAATATGAAGAGCATTATCATGTAACGACAGACATTATCAGTTGTACTCAATTCAAGCTATATTCTATTGTTATTCTCGCTACCAAGAATTATTCTCTAGTTCAATCTCTTATTCGAATATTTAAGCGACCGACATCTAAATCTTTCGACTCGATTGGTCTCCCATCCGGAGGAGATAAGCTTTTTTTACATTCAATTAGTTTCATTTATTCCATTTTTAAGTTGATTTGGATTATTTAGATATTGATGATCTTATGGTTGTCTAGTTGCCCTTCTTTAAGCGATTCAGGTCAGTTCGATCTTTTTCACCCCAAAACAATTTGGCGCCCACCGTGGGGCATCTAGCCAATCAACAATCCGGTCCACATCCAATATGGCCGGTTCCATGAATCCCATGATCGTCGCCAAAGACCAAGTCCGGACTGACGCCCTGGTCGGAAATCAAACCGAGGACGTCGTCAATTCGCTCATCTTGGACACTCGAATCCAAAAATTAGCAAAAAACATGAGCATCCTCTAAGAGGAACTGGCTCAGCAACGCCTAAGAACTGAAACCCTAAGTACCCAATCTGAAGTTGAAATTACACGACTAATCCATGAAAATGAACTTTTGAAATCGCAGGTGAATTCGGCCGCATCGGTCCCGGGAGGATCAAGGCGCGTAGTCAACACCGGAGGCCTCCAAACAAGTCTCAACATGAATGGGGCAATTTCTATGCCCATGGCTCTTATCACTCAGAGCGTCGTTCAACCCATTGGTATGTTTCAAACTCCTCTAGTCAGTACTTTTATGACTAACATTCTAGTTTCCACGACCGAGCCCACCGCAACTCGAGTAGCCCCTCCACAGGTTGCCACATCGATGGATCTTCAAACCTTCATACAACAAACCATCAACGAGCATATGAAAGTTTTGGAAGATCGCATCGCTCGAATTTCAGAAGTCCCACAACCGATCGAAAAGGAAGCGATCAATGGATACAAAGACTCACCCTTCGTAGAAGCAATCGCACGCGTCGAGATCCCGAAGAAGTTCCATGTCCCCAACATGCCCAACTATGATGGGACCGGGGACCCCGACGATCATATCTCTATCTATAAATAGAAACTAATGACTATCTCTATTCCAAGAGGGAATCGTGAAGCGATCATGTGCAAAATCTTTGGCACGACCCTCGCAGGACCCGCACTAACTTGGTTCAGTCATCTGTCGCAAGGTTTGATCGCTTCGTTTTCTAATCTGGTCAATTCATTGAAAATCCAGTTTGCCAGCAGTCGGAGACTGGAAAAGCAATCAAGTGACCTATACAGGATCTTGCAAAGGAATGGTGAGCCCTTAAGAGATTATCTTAATAGGTACAACAAAGAAAAGGTCGCGATCCCGCATTGCGACGTCCCAACGTCTATTGAAGCCTTTCGCAGGGGATTGGTCAGGGGCAGTAAACTCTATCGCGAGCTGACCAAATACCTGTGTCGAAGCTTCGAAGATGTACAAGCCAAAGCCATGGCCCAGGTCAGACTAGAAGAAGACGAAGAGTCCACAAAAGACGACCAACCAAGGTAGAACACAACCCATTGGAAGTCGTATCACTTTTAAAAACTTATACTTTGCACTTCATTTAGATTCAGTCGATTATACTTATCAAACCCTTCACTGACTTAAGCATCAGAGGGCCGTTGGGCTCACACCCAACGATCACCCCTTGATCTTTTCTATACTTTTCAAGTGTCTTGAACAGGAACACGACAAGAGGCCTCAAGACAAAATCAAGTTGATCAACATACACAAAACATAATCATACATAGCGCTTACACATTACACGGTATATCAGTACATAGGGAATAGAGGAACAAAAACAAGACACATTTTTACAAGACCTGTCCCAATTAAGGTACACTTCTTATACAAATACTACGATGCTCTTCCCTAGAACTACACGACATTTCACACTCAATTACAAGTCTACTCGACCAACGTCACACGACTTAACCAGGAAGCGACTGACGAGTCCACCTGCAAAACAAAGCAAACGACAAACAAGGAGCGGTCTCTTGACCCTTTGCCATCACAGGAGACGCCCTCAGCCGTCTTCACATGATTATTGGCTGCTTTAAGCTGACTCTCAGTTCGAGCAATATGCATGTCGTCCCCATCGCCAGAACGCCTGCAGTAAAATCAAGATGATGATCACGCCAGAAGAGAGAGAAGTTATAAAATCAAATTGTCCCATCAACTGACGCTTTGGTCCAGATTAATTTTAGGGCAATTGTTGGGCCTCATTTTTTCGGCCCATTGGATCGGCCCAATAGCTTGAACCAAGATGCCTTCTAGAAGGTCCGTCAATAGGCAGAATAACAACCTCTAGAGATCTCGGTCCGATCAGTAGGCAGAGTAACAACCTCTAGAGATCTCGGAGGGACCAGTGTGCAGAGTGACAACCTCCGCGGATTTCGGAGTGACCAGTACGTAGCTTAATGACTCTCGCAGATCTCAGACGATTTTACCCGACTCACGCAGATCTCAGACGATTTCAACCGACTTAGGTGTAGAAGTAGTATAAATATGAATAGAATTATCATGTAACGACATACATTATCAGTTGTACTCAATTCAAGCTATATTCTAATGTTATTCTCGCTACCAAGAATTATTCTCTAGTTCAATCTCTTATTCGAATATTTAAGCGACCGACGTCTAAATCTTTTGACTCGATTGGTCTCCCATCCAGAGGAGATAAGCTCTTTTTACATTCAATTAGTTTCATTTATTCCATTAGTAAGTTGATTTGGATTATTTAGATATTACTGATCTTATCGTTGTCTAGTTGCCCTACTTTAAGCGATTCAGGTCGGTTCGATCTTTTTCATCCCAAAACAGTACCCCCGATCATCGCACATGTGGAAGGGCATCGTACATGGCGCCCAACTTTTAACTAATGGCATTCGAATGTCAGTTGGTAATGGAACCTCGGCTTTCTGTTGGACCCACATATGTCTCTCTGCAACTCCCTTACAAGAGCTTGCTTTGAGTCTAATTTTTTAGCCTTTTATAAGCATTACAGTTGTTGGACTTTGGACCTCTACGGTTGGTAATTGGCCTCTACTTCATCTGCTTCTCCCACCAATTGTATGCAAAAAATTAGCAGTTGCCCGCCTTGATGAAAGAGCATCTGCCATTGATAAACAGTACTAGGGGCTCACCTCTTATGGTTGCTAAGTAATCCATTCGGTTACTTCGCAACTCTTCGCCACCTCATTCGATGTCATTGTGGAAGGCCATTTGGGGCGTCCCTGTACAGCAACGAATCAGGCAATTTCTGCATCTAGTAGCCCATGATAGCATCATGTGCAATGCTAGTCAATTCTGACATAACTTATTAATATTATGCCGCCTGCTCTCGGTATGGGTTGGATGAAACAACCTTACATGTGTTGTGTGACTATGATTCGATCCATCTAATCTGGCTTGCCCTTGTTGGAAATTCTTTGCCTATAAATATCTTCACCACCATGGATATCCAATCTTGGATACTATCAAACCTTAGAGAGGGGAATGAGTGGGGTTCTACCTTTTCATATATGTTGTGGTACTTGTGGAAATGTTGCAGTTCCCTTGCTTTTGAAGAAACGGACACTACTGGGTCTTTATCATCTTGTGTCATCAAACAAGTCGATGTGTAGTGGGCAACTATGCTTCAGAGCCTTTCGTCGCCGATGCACCACCATGCGCTCCATGCTTAGCCTTCCACTGCTCGAATTCCGCATGCTGATGACTAGATGAAACTAAACACTAACGGAGCTTCGAAAGGAAATCCCGAAGACGTGGGTGGCGGGAGAGTGCATTGTTCTCATGTTGGTGTGTTTCTACCTGGTTTTGTTAATTTGTGTGGCTTCTACAATGCATTGACAGCCAAGTTATGGTCCATATTCCATGGCCTTGAAATTGGCTTGAGAATGGGCTTTTCAAGACTTGTGATTGAGTCGGTCTCACTCTTGGCTTGTAACCACTTTCAAACCCGCTCTTTGGTCACTCATGTGATACTATCTCCTCGATCATTGTTGGAGGTTGATCGATGATGTCGCCTGGGAAACACAGATCACACATGTGCGTTGTGATGAAAACGTCGTAGTTGATAGTCTTGCTCATTGGGCCTTTGTTCACATTATTTAAATTTTGTTGAATTTTCCTAAAAAAAAATGTTGAATTTCAATCACCTCCTGATTGTATTGTTGCCTTAATAATTTCTGATGTTGCTCCTAATCTTTCAGTTTATTAATAAAATCTTCCATGCCTAGCCTGCTTCTTGACCACAAAAAATGTTTTGATAAATAGAATGTAGTTACTTATGTTTACCTATGGCCCCATACAAAGGCGGAGCTAGGGGATAGGGTGCTAGGGGGCGGCCGTCCCCGTTTTGCTTCGGTGAGCCACCTAGTCGGAACGTTGAGCCCCCCCCCCCCCCCCCCCCGGGGGGGGGGGGGTACAATCATCAGCTCTCATGCCATGGAAGACAAATCTGAGATTTGTAAACAGGAACATGGGGTCGGAGAAGACGACCCATGTTCAATTTTTTTTAAATGTAACAAAACAACGTCGTTTTGATTAAAAAAAAGCAGTGGCATGTCAAAGTCCGGTTGTATACTTACATCCCTTCAACTCGATTTCTCCATTTAACCACCCCCAAGCTTGGTCATCTCCCTGATTCCGGAATCCCTGACGCCTGATTCTCGCTCCTTCGGTGCCTACCACCCACCAGTCCGCCGCATCTGTGCCCAACTACCCATCACACCAGTCCGCCAGAAATTGTAAGTTGTAATTGTGTTAGGGTTTAAGTGAAACTTTTTTTATGAATCATATTTTTATTTGCTCAAATATTACATTAACAAGTTAAGGAATCTATAGTTATATTGAATACTAGCTGAAATGTTTGTTTATAGTTACTTTTTTGAGGAATTAATTAGATTGATTGAAATGTTGAACATTGGTTGGATACTCGAATATTTTAATTGATCTTGTTTAAATTGAGTTATTGATGATTAGGAAAATTGATAAGTATCTTATTCGGAGTAAGAGGACACCAATTTCAACTTCAAGTAACATTGGTATGAATGTGGGTGGATCGAATGAACCTCAAGTTGATATGAATGTTGGTGGATCGACTGAGTATCGGGTTGATATGAATGTGGGTGGATCGTATGACCCTCAAGTTTATATTAATAAGGGTGGGTCAACTGAGTCTCAAAATGTTGATAACAATGTGGGTAGATCTAGTCCCAAAAGAGCTCGAATGAAGACTATATGTGAAGAGGATATTGTTATTGATCTGGCATTGCAAAAACCCATCAACAAATATGATCCTCGGATTAGATACAATGTTAGGAGAGAGTATACGGTTAAAGGTCCATGTCAACCAATTTCTCATGATTTTAAACGAAGTCAATTTAGTAAGACTTTAAGGTGTTTTTCAAGTTGAGTGGTTCAAGAGATGGGATCGGTTAGAATTTAGTGTTTCTAAGGATGCCGCATGTTTTTTTTTGGTTCTATCTCTTTATAGGGGAGGTAGGCAAAAGACATGGAGATGATGTATTTGTGAAAACAGAATTTTGTAATTGGAAGAAGGCTTGTGATAAATATAAAGAACATGTAGGAGTTGCGGTAGTGTACACAATGATGCTCAAACATTATTATTTTTTCTTTCAAAGATCAAAGACAAAGTTTGACAAGAAAGGTGATTTCGGGAAAGCAAGTATTGGGTGAGTCATATCGTAATCGTTTGACCCAAGTGTGGATGTTGCTAGATTGCTAATTAAACAAGGGTTGCCTTTTTGATGGCATGACGAGACATCAAGCTCACGAATTAAAGGAATTTTCCTTGAAGTTTTTGATTGGTGTAGCTCACGCAATCTTGAGGATTGGAAGATGGTGAAGGGGAATGTGTCGTCAAATCGCCAACTTACTAGTCCTTCTATTCACAAGAAAATTATTAGTGTTTGGGCATTGGAGACAATAAACGTCATAATTAGTGATATTGGAGACAAAATCTTTTCTTTGTTGGTTGATGAGGCCTATGATAGTTCGGTGAAAGAGCAAATGGCTATTGTCTTGAGATATGTGAACAACCATGGACTAGTGATGGAAAGGTTTCTTGGAGTCGTTCATGTTGTTGACACCATTGCTCTATCTGTGGAAAGAGGAATCGATGAGTTTTTTGCTAGACATGGATTATCAATCTCTAAACTTAGAGTCAAGGATATGATGGGGCTTCTAGTATGCAAGGCGAGCTTACTAGATTGAAGACTCTTATATTGAATGAAAATCCAAGTGTGACGTATAGTCATTGTTTTGCTCATCAACTTCAATTAGTTGTCATGAAGGTTTCACAAAAGAATCGATTTGTGTGTGATTTTTTTAGTATATGTGCATGATTACTAATATGGTTGGAGCTTCTTGCAAAAGAAAAGATGAATTTTGGCAAAAGCAACATGAAAACATGGTGCAAAAGTTGCAAAATGGTCAAATTGCTAGTGGGAGAGGATTGAATCAAGAAACTAGCTTAAAATTCGGGTGGGAGCTACACGTTGGGGTTCCCACTATACTACCATTGTTCGTCTCCTATTGATAGGTGTTATTTCATACACCTTTACTAGCAATTATTAGCATGATTGAGAGGGGTTTATGAGTAGTTTTAAGGCTAAGTCTGCAGTCCCAACATTGTGGAAAGAAGTGAAGATATCCTAGGATTTGCAGCTTAGATGGAGATGATGAGGATGGAGATGGATCTGCTGGAGCATACTTGGAGAAGACTACCAATAGTTAGTAGTAATGAAGAGAAGCTGAAGGAGAGAGTGAGCGAGCTCACCGCCCCGCGGCGATCCTCACCGCGACCCGGCGGTGACTCCTAGAGAAGCCTGACGCCCCGCGGTGGATCTCACCGCCCCGCGGTGGCCGTGTTAAATGCCGCGCGCCCAGAGACATTTATTTCCTTTTATTTCGTTCAGACTTTGTTATTTTATTATTTTGTTTCCTTTATTGTTTACATTAGTTTAACCTAATTTTCTTAAGACTATTTAAGCCCTCTTTCTAGGTTAAGAGGCAAGACAACTTCGCTTTACATCAGACGTTATTTTTCCCTTAGTTTTCATTCTCGTTTGAATGGAGAACTAACTTCCCTTTGTTCTACTAGACGATTGAAGCAATACAGTTGATGTGTATGTGAGATTTCTATTCCTTGTTCTTATCCTTATAAATGTTGGTTTGATTCTCTTGGTTATATTGATTATTGATTTCTTGTTGTTCTTCTTAGCCTGATCAACTAGGTTGAATACTTTTTATCAATTGCTAGGATTGCATATAGGGGTTCCGAGTGCACATCTAGTGGCATACACGATTGTGTGTATAGGGGTTCCGAGCGTACAATCGTGAGTGAGAATCAGTTGCATGTTAAGTAGTAAGGTGTCTTTCTATTTGCATGTATCCTATATCCTTGTGTGTATTGCTATTGCTTTGTTGGTGGTAAAGTATACCGACAACTGTGAGAATCGATGGTGCTTTATCATTGGCATAGTAATAAGTCTATCGACAACTGTGAGAATCGATAGTGCTTAAGATCAGGGTGGGAACAACTATAAGGATAGTAAAAGAACTTGCATTGAATAGATTTCTGTGATTAAATTATATCTCTGTATTTTGGATCTCGCTCTAGTAGGACTACTTTCCCCATTATATTTTCTCTACTCAACCAAACTTGTTTGCTTTGCTTGCTTTGTTCTTTCTTGATAACTAAACCCCCATTGCTTGTTACTTGTCATTCACGATTTCATACTGCATCAGATCTTCCATGTGGGTTCGACCCTTGCTTACTTACTATACATTTGTTTAGTAGGTTTGTTAGGACTTTTTACTTTGATAAGGCTAATCGACGATACTTGCATTGCGCACTTTTAGCCCGTCAAATTTGGCGCCGTTGCCGGGGAAATTTTCTGTTTTTGTTGTGTGTTTTTGTGATTGATATTTGGTGGAGACCTATCTTATGGTCGACACCCGTAGTACTGACTCCCCTCTAGCTGCTTTTGATCCAGAAGTCGACAGATCGTTCCATGCGAACCTACGCGATCAAGGAGAAGAAGAAGTAGAGGTTGAGATCGTTGAGCCGACTGAGCCAATTACCATCCCTGCTGTTGAAATGGCTGAGACTTTGAGAGAATTGACTGAGCCGAATAATGGAGCACAACCCTTGGCTGTCATCATCCCTGCACTTGGCGAAGGGGTGAATTTTGAGCTGAAGTCTGGAGTTGTTGCTTATCTCCCGAAGTTCCACGGTTTGAGTGGAGAAGACCCGATCTCTCACCTGGGCAAGTTCCACAATGTCTGCATGACTATGAAGCCCAGGAATGTGACGGAAGACCAAATCAAGATGAGAGCTTTTGGTTTCTCCCTGCTAGACTCTACAAGCGACTGGTACTATCACTTGCCACCAGGAACCATAGATACCTGGAATAAACTGCACAAGGCGTTTCTTGACAAGTACTTCCCAACGAAGAAGGCGAATGCTTTGAAAAAGGTAATTGCTAACATTGAGCAAGCTGGTGATGAGACGATGTATGATTATGTCGAGAGGTACAAGAGGCTTTGCTCTAGCTGCCCATTCCACGGATACGCCAAGCAGGACCTTGTCCTCTATTTACACAATGGTCTGCTGGACCAAGAGAGAAGGATGGTTGACACTGCTTGCGGTGGAAGCATTCTGAATCTGACACCGGATGCAGCCATGGAGAGATTCCAGGAGATGAGTGAGAGAACCAGGAGTTTTGGGAAGACATACCAAAGGAAGGCGGTCAATACTGTGACCCCTGCAGGACCAAGCCCAGTACTGACTGAGCTAGCTCAGTTGAAGGAGATGGTGAAGAGAATGGAAAATCAGAACGCTCCTCAACAAGTCAAGGCATGTGGGCTTTGTTTTGATCAATTCCACCATACCGATACTTCTCCTCAGTTGCAGGAGGAAGGTACTGCTGAAGTGAATGTTGTAGGAGGTTACGGACCCCTTAGGCCGCAGTTCGGTGGACAACCCAATTACAATCAGAGAGGGCGTGACCACCCAGGTTTCAGATGGAGTGACCCTCAAGGCGGTCAACAGCCGGTGCAACAACAATACCAGAAGAGAGTCCCGTACCAACAGAAGCCTCAGGGCCAAAGCTCCGGTGCTTCTACTGAAGAGATGCTAAAGACTCTGACTCAGCATTTCGCCACGCATGTGCAGGCTACTGAGTCAAGTATTAAGAACATGGAGAGGCAGATTGGTCAACTAGCTGATGTTGTGACCAAGATTGACCAGAGGACATCTAATTCCCTGCCCTCTCAAACTACTGTGAATCCAAGAGAGAATGTAAGTGCTATCACTCTCAGAAGTGGTACGAAATTGGTCGTTGCCCCTATTGCTGAAGAGGAGAACGATATCGAGAAGGCAGAAATCACGCACCGCACCGCGGTGGATCCCACCGCGGCCCGGCCAGAAATTAAAGAAGGAGCCAGAAATGAAGCATTGTTGTCACCGCCCCGCGGCGATCCTCACCGCGACCCGGCGGCTGATCCCAGTAATCCCACCGAGACCTCACCGCCCCGCGGCGATGACCATCGCCCCGCGGTGGGCCTACCACGACCCGGTCTCTTAAGTCCCAGCTCTGCATATGAGTTATGTATTGATGACTATGTTCACCCCGTGTTTCCTCCTTTGGGTTCTGAGAAGCCACCAGCACCTTTTCCCGAGGCGCTAAAGGCTAGAAGAGTAGCCGACGACAGCGATCTGTTCGAGAAATTTCGGGACTGTGAGGTGAACATTCCCCTGATCAAGCTTATCAAGGTTGTCCCTCGATATGCCAAGTTCTTGAAGGAGCTGTGCACCGTGAAGAGGACACAGAAGCAGAAGGTTCAGAAGAAGGTTCCTGTAGGTGAACATGCATCGGCGGTATTTCAGAGGCGTCTGCCTGAGAAGTGCAAGGATCCAGGTACATTTACTATTCCTATTACTATAGGTGAGCATCGATTTGAGAAAGCCTTGTTAGACTTGGGTGCCTCTATTAACGTGTTGCCTTACTCTTTGATTGACGATTTAGGAATAGGACCCTTGCATGATTCTAACATTGTGATACAACTTGCTGATGGTTCTTGTGTACCCCCTAAGGGTATTGTGGAGGATGTTCTTGTGAGGATAGGTCCTTTGATTTTTCCTGTTGATTTCTTTGTTATGGATATGGACTATGATGAGCAGGTTGCCCCGGTGATGCTAGAGCGACCTTTTATTAAAACATCCATGACAAAGATTGATGTAGACAGTGGAATTTTAACTATGGAATTCGATGGAATAATTTTTGAACATAATATTCATAAAGCCAACTCCATTGAATTGCCTACACCTTACTGCATTAGTGATATTGATGATCATGTGCATGAAAATGTTAAAACTAGTGCAGTAGAGACCGTAGTTAAGTGTTCTACTATTGATGGACCTATTGAGTTGCATGAGTTGCATGTTGATGATGTCTTGCTGGATGACATAGGAGATCCCACTCCCTCTATTTTGGGCACTTTCCCCCCTGCACTAACCATACAAGGCTGTAAGCCTTTATCTAGTAACGTGCAGCATATTCAGGTTGAGCCATATCGGCCCCCACATCGCTCTAAGTATGGGGGAGATGCTCCAAAGGAAGTAAGCATGGAGTTGATGGAAAAGAGGGAACATGGTCTAAGGTCTAAACCTTTCCATGGGAGGTCTCAACAGGAAGAGACGAGTAGGAGGATTCTGAGGGGATCCTATCCTAGGTGGTGATTGATCTGCAGTACGTCGAGCCAACGACGTTAACCAAGGTGCTGTCCGGGAGGCAACCCATGGTAGTTTTTCTTTGTTTCTTTTCTTTTCCTTAGATTATTTTTAGTAGTTTCTTTTGCTTTGTTTCGTTCGCCTGTTACTTACATTTAAGGTACGAAAGTAAATGGAGAGATGGTGTACTCAGCTATGTCACCGCCCCGCGGTGGAGCTCACCGCCCCGCGGTGGATTTTTGGTATATTTTCCCTCTCCGAAAAAAAATAAAAAATAAAAAATTCAAGAATAAAGGGCCCCGAAAAAACCTTAAACGAGTGAATAAATTTTTTATTTCTTGAGTGGTAACTAAGGTTTTGACGGATTGGGCCCACTTTCGGGCCAAGATTTCTCTCTTTGGGCCTTGTACCAGCCCGCCCATCATCCTTTTTCTTCCCTTTCACATTTCCCTTTCCCTCCCTAACCTAGCCCATACTCTCACAAAAGCCCTCCATTTCCAACACCCCTCTCAAGCTCTCCAAGCCAACCCCCCCCCCCCCCCCCCCCCCCCCATTCTCCCATAAATCTCTCTCGACCTTGATCCAAATCTAGTCTCCAATTGCCTAAACCTTGAGTCCCTTGTCTAATTTGGAGTCTAGCCTCACAAACAAGCCCAATACAACCCCACTGCGCCGCTGTCGCCCCGCCTCGCGTTGCACTCCCTCGCGTCGCTGTTGTCACCGCCCCGCGCCGACTCCACCGCGACCCGGCCAAAGCCCCCAGTTGTTTCACCGTGACCCGGCGATTCTTCCACCGCCCTGCATCGAGGCATCTTGGCTTCGTGTGTTTGCTCGTTTGTAAGTACTCTTGGTTGCCCTTTGTTTTGAGTTTCTCCATTCATTACTTATGGCACCTAAGAGTAGGAAGCAAGTGTCTACGAGGGATGAGAGTGAGGTTTACAATGTTGTGAAGAGGAGGAAGGTGTTGGCTACTAAATTCTTTCACAAGCCAACATTGGCTGAATTTGGAATGCTAGAGTGTGTGTCCCTGTGCTTAGCACAGTGTGGTTTGGGGACGTTTCTGAACTTGGCTGCCCCTATGTATCCCGAGCTTTGTTACCAGTTCATCGCCTCCTTCAAGAGGTACTCTGATGGTTCCGACAACAAGAGGTTGATGAAGGTCACGTTCACCTACAATGGGCGTGATTATGCTTTGTCTGCTGCTGAGATTCGTGATGCCCTGGGCATTACAAAGGTACCAACGGATGGATGGTCTGGTGTCATTCTTGAGTCGGATATGATGGAGTTCTGGAAGGCTGCTACGGGCAGGACGTTCAGGAAGGTTCAGGAGGTGAACTCGAAGCTGGTGAACCCGTGTCTACGGTTGATCCACAATGTGATGATGAGAGATTTCTTTGGCCATGCTGATGATGGTAAGGTTCCTTTGAAGGATTTCCAGTGGTTTATGAGCATCTTGGAGGTTGTTACGTACACGTAGTGTTGGGCTACCCTCTTTCTGGGTTCCCTGAATAGGATTCGTGATGGTGAGCCACGTGATATCTGTGGGGGTGGTTTGATCACCCTTCTTTGTGCTGACATTATAGCTACCGATCGGATTCCTCGACCGGTTGCTCACACGGTGTATGATATGGCGCACATGAAAGTGTGCTCGATGCTGAAGCCATTGGGAAAGGATGGTGATTTAGTCTGGTCCTCCTATGATGGCCACATTCTGATTCTTCCCCGAACGTTTGCCTATTCCCCTTCATTTGTGGATTGGTGGATTCCCAGTGATAGAAGACTGACGACTGATGATGCCCATGTTGCTGCTCCTTCAGGTCCGTATGGAGAGGGTCCTAGTGCTGGTGTTGCTCCTGCTGTTGCTGAGTTTGTGGGTGAGGATACTCCTATGCCGACTCAGTTTGATGCGCCCTCATCTTCATATGGTCCTGCCACACCTTGGAAGGAGTTGTATGCAAGATTTGATGCATTCTCAGTGCAGCAGACTCACTGGAACGCTCAAGTATAGACCGGTCTGCAGACTTGGCAGACCAGTTCCGTGCTGATGTAGATGAGCGTCTGGACGGTATGGACGCTCATATGAGGGACTACTTCGGGAGGTTCCCACCACCACCACCATCAGGCCCACAGTGAGTTTATTTCTTCTTCCCCTATTTCATTTGCTTGTTCTCTTTTCTACATTAAGGACAATGTTCGGTTTAAGTATGGGGGAGGGATTTAGACTTGTTATCTATCTAGCTCGTGTATATAGCGTTGTTTTGTTTTGTGTTCTGTAATTTCCGTTCGAGTATTTTATTTCAAAAAAAAAATCGAAAAAGCCAAAAAGATGTAAAAAGGCAACCAAAATCCTGGGATGAGCTGAAAACCCGAAAGGGCGGTTCAGGTAAAAAGCAGGTAATCCGGCTGGTATAGACCAGGGCAATATTGGACTGGAGTGATGTGAGTATATGTGAGATATCTAGCAAAATGAAATGAGTGGCTTGGTGAAAACCCGAAAGGGCGCCTTGGCAAGATGAGCGAAAAAGAAGAAGAGTGATTTTAGAATTTCTCTTTATTTCTTGGCGAGGTGTCATAAGAAGAGGTGGTATAAGGAGTTCGGGTAGGCCACTCTGGAGCGATAAGGAGCTAGATTGGAGTTAGGATTAGAATTATCTTTGTATCACTTGTTTTGGTTGTCTGGAGCTTATTGTTGATATGTTGTAGTTGTTGGTGTCATAGTTTCTTATACTTCCTGAGACCTTGGTGTTGATTGAGAGAGTAGGTTTTTCTTTAGCTTACTCGGGATGAGTAAAGGTCTAATTATGGGGAAATTTGATAGGTGTTATTTCATACACCTTTACTAGCAGTTATTAGCATGATTGAGAGGAGTTTATGAGTAGTTTTAAGGCTAAGTCTGCAGTCCCGACATTGTGGAAAGAAGTGAAGATATCCCAGGATTTGCAGCTTAGATGGAGATGATGAGGATGGAGATGGATCTGCTGGAGCATACTTGGAGAAGACTACCAATAGTTGGTAGTAATGAAGAGAAGCTGAAGGAGAGAGTGAGCGAGCTCACCGCCCCGCGGCGATGCTCACCGCAACCCGGCGGTGACTCCCAGAGAAGCCTGACGCCCCGCGGTGTCCGTGTTAAATGCCGCGCGCCCAGAGACATTTATTTCGTTCAGACTTTGTTATTTTATTATTCTGTTTCCTTTATTGTTTACATTAGTTTAACCTAGTTTTCTTAAGACTATTTAAGCCCTCTTTCTAGGTTAAGAGGCAAGACAACTTCGCTTTACATCAGACGTTATTTCTCCCTTAATTTTCATTCTCGTTTGAATGGAGAACTAACTTCCCTTTGTTCTACTAGACGATTGAAGCAATACAGTTGATGTGTTTGTGAGATTTCTATTCCTTGTTCTTATCCTTATAAATGTTGGTTTGATTCTCTTGGTTATATTGATTATTGATTTCTTGTTGTTCTTCTTAGCCTGATCAACTAGGTTGAATACTTTTTATCAATTGCTAGGATTGCATATAGAGGTTCCGAGTGCACATCTAGTGGCATAAACGATTGTGTGTATAGGGGTTCCGAGCGTACAATCGTGAGTGAGAATCAGTTGCATGTTAAGTAGTAAGGTGTCTTTCTATTTGCATGTATCCTATATCCTTGTGTGTATTGCTATTGCTTTGTTGGTGATAAAGTATACCCACAACTGTGAGAATCGGTGGTGCTTTATCCTTGGCATAGTAATAAGTCTATCGACAACTGTGAGAATCGATAGTGCTTAAGATCAGGGTGGGAACAACTATAAGGATAGTAAAAGAACTTGGATTGAATAGATTTCTGTGATCAAATTATATCTCTGTATTGTGGATCTCGCTCTAGTAGGACTACTTTCCCCATTATATTTTCTCTACTCAACCAAACTTGCTTGCTTTGCTTGATTTGTTCTTTCTTGATAACTAAACCCCCCTTGCTTGTTACTTGTCATTCACGATTTCATACTGCATCAGATCTTCCCTGTGGGTTCGACCCTTGCTTGCTTACTATACATCTGTTTAGTAGGTCTGTTAGGACTTTTTACTTTGATAAGGCTAATCGACGATACTTGCATTGCGCACTTTTAGCCCGTCACCTATCTATGTGGACGTCAACCACTCAAGTACTTGAAAATATATTTGACGATGGAACCGGTGAGAAAACTTGAGGAGTGGTTGGTAGCTTGGGGCAAAAAATGGAGAATTATTTACTCCTCCGTTAAGCAATACTTGTCATTTTAACTTTTAAAATAACTATTAAGAAATGTAATAATAAAGCTAAAACACTACATTTTTTTCAAAAATCTATAATTTAATAATTACTCACCTCATTTCTAACCATTGAATGAAGATAAATTACACAGAAAGTGTCAATATGTACAATTATCAATAACATACCTCGTAACTCACCAATAAATTATTACCTACAACTAGAATGATGATGTTATTTAAGCCCCTATGATACTTTCTGGCTCCGCCACATCCCAAATATATATTGTTATTAGAATGATGATGTTATTTGAGCCCCTATGATATTTTCTGGCTCCGCCACATCCCCGATATATATTGTTATTTACTAATGTTTATATATGAAATAGAATGGTATCTTTGACTTGTCAAAAGAAGAAAATCAATTATTTTCAAGGGTTTTTTTATTATTAGAAAAAACAAATAAGTATCCTTAAATATTACAACAACGAAAAATCATAGTGTATGATATCCGATACCATACGGCTTATCGGATCGGATATCCTCAAATAAAGTCATGAAATTAAGATCCGTAATCGATTCGAAAGTTCTCGGATATCCGATTCGAGAACCTCAAAACGGATCAGATATCAATATCGGATATCCTAAATATCCAACCTATAATATAAAAAACTAATTTACTTTAAAAATAGGAAAAATGACCTAACTAATTTAGGATCAATGCCTTTCTGAATTCCAACGTTTATCGATCCTCTGCTAATGAATCCAATCACACCGCTCATCGAGCATTGAGCGGACCAGGCCTGTGGTAAAAAAAAAAAAAAAGAGACTTCCAATATCAAAGGTGCAATTTTCAATCGTCCAAAAAGGGGCGGGGTGGTAGATAAAAGGTTTCGGTCCGCACTGGGCTTTTTAGTTCTAAAGGAATATATGAAGTTATACTGAAAGTTTGATTATATGTAGTACCAGTTTGATAATGATCGAACTCTCACAACAAGGAAAAATAACTCTAAATAATATCAACTATCGTGTTTGAACCAAAAATAATACGAACTCTAAAAATTGTTAAAACGTACCCGAACTATGTCAATATTAACCCAAAATAGTATGGTCATTTTTCCGGTGAAATCTCCATCGGAAATGCTGATGTGGCACCGAAAAACATGAGTTGGCAAAAACAATTCACACATCAGCTCATTTTAATGACAAAAAAAAGAAAAATCAAAATCAAAAGAATGAATTTCTTCAACAATTTGCATCTACTGAAACACAAACCTAAAATTTCAGCAATCAGCTTTACAACGATGACGGAGACTGAAAGTCGGACCTTCATCTTCGAGCGCTCACTTCAAGCCCTCTTCGAGGGACTGCTTTTTTTGGTTCGTGCTTCAGTAGATGCAAATTGCCGAAGTTCATTCTTTTGATTTTGATATTTTTCTTTTATTCATTTTTGTTTTTTATTATATAAATGAGCTGATGTGTGAAAAAATGTTGCCAACTCATGTTTTCGGTTCCATATCAGCATCTCCACCTGAGATTTCACCGGAAAAATGAACCATACCATTTTGGATTAATATTAACATAGTTCGGGTACGTTTTTACAATTTTTAAAATTCGTATTGTTTTTGGTTCAATGCGATAGTTGGTATTATTTAGAGTTACTTTGCATTAAAAATATTATTATCAACTTAAAATTCATCAACTAGTTAAGCTATAAATTCAAACAAAATGCTTTGTAGTTTAATTACCATACAATTTCATACGAACCACCAAAAAAACAATTCATCGTCAATTTAATCTAAAACCACAACCTTTCTAGATACTTGCATTTTTAAAAATGCAAGTATCTAGAAAAAACAATTCGAATACTCATTTTCTTTTTATTTTTAAAAAACAATTCACCATCAATTTAACTAGTTTATCTAACAATTTAGGATTTTATTTTTATTTTTAAAAATAACCAATTTTGACTGAAATCGGACCCAAAATTCGAATACTGATTGCACGCGAACAAAAAAAACTGTTCCAAATATAAGTGGTTCAGCTTCAATCTAGTTGGTTCAGTTTAATCTAAAACCGAAAATCTAACATAGCTAAACTACGTGAAGAGAGAAAATCCCAGCGATGAATAGCCTTACATCGTACGTGGTCCAACCGGACAAAGTGGTGTTAGTTTGGCGCCAACAAGAGGCAGCCAGCCAAGCCACGTCACCCTATGTGGCGGGAAAATGAAGCAAACTCCCTCCAATTCGACCACACCACTTATCTTTTTTCAGCCCTACTCTCCCCGTCAGCCATGAATTATTATCCCTTAAAACATTTATAATCCTTCATACCTTTTTCTTTTCTTTTCTTTTGTCGAAACCTTTTTCTTTTATTTCTTCTCTCATGTTCTTTAAAAATTAAATATATTATGTAACATTAAAATGGTTATCGCGGATATCTTGGTCAACATCCACTCTTTTCAGGACATCAAACTTAGACACATTTTCAAGGAGGTGAAATGTATTGTTGATCGCATTGCTAAACTCGGTTTTTCACCATTTGTGTCTAACCCGACTCTCGATTCAGAATTTCAGGTTCTCATCCGCAAGAATGTTCTAGGTTGGTCTTTGCATAGAAATTAAGACTAGTCTAATTCTTTCATCATAAAAAAAAGAAAAAAAAATATTGTGTAGCATCATGATGCATGAACATGTTTGCATGGCTATGGTATAATGTGATGCCCATAAGACCCCACGTATGGCCATGGCCATCAATGCATGCAATAATGTCACGTGACCCTGTCATGGGCCCGACACTCTGCACGAACTGTAGACTTAATTTGTTGGCGCCATTGCATAAATACCAGGAAAAAAAACGGCCGGCGAAAATGTCAGTGTTTAAAAAAAAATGGCAAAATTGTGTGATTTTTGTACTTTTTTGGGTATTTTGTTATAAATAAGGTTTGAATTTATTTTTTCTTTTAAATCAAAAAATCTTTAAAAGGTGGCAAATCTTTGCTTGAAAAAGATAAAATAAAATCTTAACCTCTAAAGTAATCTTCTTCCTTCTCTTAATCATCATTATATCACCTGCTATCCCTCCAAAGATATGACCTCCTACTACTGTACGAAAAAGAAATTGGCGGGCAAAGAGCTTGTTTTTCCCTCCAAAGGTTTAACCTTCTATACAAGTAAAGTAATCTCCTTCCGTCCCTTAATCACACTTTCCACCATGTCCTTCTCTGTAACTCTGCTTGGTAACATTTGCACCGCATTCTTGAAGAGGCAGTAACTCGGTCTAACAACGTTTGCAGCACCTCCTGTACAAGCTTTGAAGTTCACACATGATAATCGCCATTAATGCTTCAATGGGTGAGTACCTCCTCCTGACAAAGCTTTGTTTTTTTGCCTCTGTTTTTTTACTTAGGCTATGCCTCTGTTTTTGACTTAGAATAGTGAGAAGTTAGTCTACGTAGAGTTCATATCCTCGTTTATTTGTAGGTACGAAGTTAGTCTACGTAAAGTTCATAAGCAGTGGACAATGGACAGTTAATGGGAAAAACTGGTTGTATGATGGTGATCGAACAGTAAGAGCTATGTTGATTTCACATGACATGAACTTGGCTACACTGCAGAGGAAATGGATTCAGAAGAACCCATTTGATGAAGAGAAGTACTTAATGCAGATACAATAACTTTATCCAAACAAACCTGACCTTTCTCCTATCGCTTTAAATGTTGATGACGATCTGAAGGCGTTCAAGTTCTTGAACATGAGTGGAGAAAATGCAGCAGAGTGGAAGATTGAGTTGTATACCAACCTCGTAACGAAGGAAGAGATTCCAACTGAAAGCGACGTACATCATACTCTTTTTTTTCCAACAGCTCCACCAGTGACTCACAGCCATGACAATAAGGAGTTTATCATGTCATTTTTCAGAAATGTCAGTCCACATAACACTAATGTCAGGTCAGTAGAGGAAATCATTGAAGTTGACAACGAAGCAGAGTTAAAAAGATTAACTAGGGACGAAGTGAGGCCAAAAAACAAAAGAAAGTGTCCCATTTCAGTGGCAGACATTATATCAGTGAGCATCGATGATGAGGACATTGAAGCTACTTCATCAAGAAACAAAGGAAAGGAGCAAATGACTGATGATGCCAATTGTTACAAAGATTATATAATGTGCGTATGCACATGCCAAGATCCGTACAATACAAGACGAAGGGCGCCAAGACATTGATTTGACAACTTCTTGGCGAAACTCTCAAAATAGGACATTTGTTGTGTTTAATTGTGACTCTAAGCAAGAACTTGATGGAGATTTGACTCAAAAACTGAAATGGATATAACTCTCATGAACGAGGTTCATGAAGAGTTTGGGATAAGTATCTCTCGACCCTCGGATACGACTCACCAAGAACCTTGAGACGAGGTTGAACACTCATGGATATGACACCGGAATACCCAACCGCCTTCGGATATGACACACCAAAGGGGTTTCGGATACGACACACCGAAATAAGACTAAGACACTCAAGGATATCACACACCTTGAAGCCATCGTCCAAGAGGCTTGAAATGAACAAAACGCTCACGTTTTTTTAATAATCTCCAATTCAAGTCTACCAAATACAATGCTAGGCAACCTTTAAATAGGTGCCAAATATCAATACGTAAATTGTAAATTAATACTAATTAACTACCCACTAACCTACCCACTAACGTAGATAAACCACTAAGGCCACTACGTATGTCACTAATTAGAAACTAACTAGCTAATTAATTAATGAAAATAACAATAAAACACAAATCAAACATCTTCCGCGAAGACAGTTTCTGGCCTAGTTTCAGAAGGTTCGTTCTCTCCTGTCCGTGATCGGAATGGAGTGATTCCAACGTCCAGAGATAGATCTTGAAGTCTAGTTTCACTCCTCAAAATTTGAGAGTGATCGGAGTTGGGAATAAGAAGATACGGCACTTTTACTGAGGTGACCCATGGTCACATCCATGCAGCTCGATTGCTTCTTCCTCTTCATTGAACCGACTTTGGCATGTCCTTGAGGGGTGACCCATGGTCACATCATCCTCCCCTCCTTTAAGAAAGATTCGTCCTCGAATCTTCGTTGTCTTTGCTTGCCAGAAAATCGAGGAGTGAGCACAACAGGGCCGACAGCAACTTTCCAGAAAGTCTTCCTGACTTCAACAGGGTCGTTCTCCTTGCTCCGAACTCCAAATTGGATGATTCCGGCGACAGTAGTTAGATAATGAAGTCTAGTTTCTTTCCTCAAAATGGGAGAGCAATTGAATCACGGAAACAAAAGTTATGACGATTTTACTGAGAGGTCGCGGTCGCTGCCTAAGATGCCGTGGCGCGGTTTTCCTTTGCCTTTGGTGCGGGCGTGGCTGTTAAGCCTTCCTCGCGCTCTCCGAGCACACGAACATCTCCTCGCCTTGAGATGGATCTGATACCAAATAATGTGCCTGAATTACCCCACGTATGACAAAGAACTTTTGGCACTTGTACGTGTACTACAAGTGTGGCAACACTATTTGCTACCAAGAGAATTTGTCATACACTCCGACCACGAGGCCTTGAAATATTTAAAGGGGCAACACAAGCTCAACAAAAGACATGCCAAGTGGGTGGAGTTCATTGAGTCTTTCCCTTATGTCATAAAACATAAGAAGGAAAAGGACAATGTAGTGGCAGATGCACTATCTAGGAGGTACACACTCTTGACTATCTTAGATGCCAAGTTGCTTGGGTTCTCTTTCATGAAGGATTTATATGCACATGATGCTGATTTTTGTGATATATATGTTGCATGTAAGTCTCATGGCAAGCCCTCAAATCACTACACGCACATTATTTGGTATCAGAGCCATCTCAAGGCGAGGGGATGTTCGTGTGCTCGGAGAGCGCGAGGAAGGCTTAACAGCCACGCCCGCACCAAAGGCAAAGGAAAACCGCGCCGCGGCATCTCAGGCAGCGACCGCGACCTCTCAGTAAAATCGTCATAACTTTTGTTTCCGTGATCCAATTGCTCTCCAATTTCGAGGACAGAAACTAGACTTCATTATCTAACTACTGTCGCCGGAATCATCCAATTTGGAGTTCGGAGCAAGGAGAACGACCCTGTTGAAGTCAGGACGATTTTCTGGGAAGTTGCTGTCGGCCCTGTTGTGCTCACTCCTCGATTTTCTGGCAAGCAAAGACAACGAAGATTCGAGGATGAATCTTTCTTAAAGGAGGGGAGGATGATGTGACCATGGATCACCCCTCAAGGACATGCCAAAGTCGGTTCAATGAAGAGGAAGAAGCAATCGAGCTGCATGGATGTGACCATGGGTCACCTCAGTAAAAGTGCCGTATCTTCTTATTCCCAACTCCAATCATTCTCTAATTTTGAGGAGTGAAACTATACTTCAAGATCTATCTCTGGGCGTTGGAATCACTCCATTCCGATCACGGACGAGAGAGAACGAACCTTCTGAATTTAGGCCAGAAACTGTCTCCGTGGAAGATGTTTGATTTGTGTTTTATTGTTTTTTTTTATTTAATTAGCTAGATAGTTTCTAATTAGTGGCCTACGTAGTGGCCTCAATGGCTTAGCTAGTTAGTGGGTAGTTAGCTACGTTAGTGCTAGGTTTAGTGGGTAGTTAGTTTTAATTAATTTGCAATTTACGTATTGTCATTTGGCACCTATTTAAAGGTTGTCTAGCATTGTATTTGAATTAGACTTGAATTGGAGATTATTAAAAAAACGTGAGCGTTTTGTTCATTTCAAGCCTCTTGGACGATGGCTTCAAGGTGTGTGATATCCTTGAGTGTCTTAGTCTTGTTTCGGTGTGTCGTATCCGAAACCCCTTTGGTGTGTCATATCCGAAGGCGGTTGGGTATTCTTGGTGTGTCATATCCATGAGTGTTCAACCTCGCCTCAAGGTTCTTGGTGAGTCGTATCCGAGGGTTAAGAGATACTTATCCCAAACTCTTCATGAACCTCGTTCATGAGAGTTATATCCATTTCAGTTTTTGAGTCAAATCTCCATCAAGTTCTTGCTTAGAGTCACAATTAAACACAACAAATGTCCTATTTTGAGAGTTTCGCCAAGAAGTTCCCAAATCAATGTCTTGGTGCCCTTCGTCTTGTACTGTACGGATCTTGGCATGTGCTTACACACAACATTTGGTTAATGTTATGCCCTCGGATCTATGGAAGCCTCGGTGCAAGAATTTGCTCTCTTGATGAAGGAATCGGATGATCTCCAAAGACACACGAACAAGGCTCTTCTCGGACGAAAGGAACTTGATGGTGGGTGACGATGGGAACGATTGTTATGGAGGATGGAAGTGATGGATAAGTACTCTCCTATGTTTAGATTTGACGCACTAAACAAGGGAAAGCATCCTAGAGAAATTTGAGATATAACGCACTCTAATCTCTCAAGGTGATTCAATTTGATTTGACTCACAAATTGAAGAACAAAAGGAAAAGCTCTAAAAACTGAAATACTTCTGATTTGATCTGATTCAACGTGTCAACAACAATGAAACAAGTTTGCCTAATAACCCTAAACATTACGGTTACTAAAGAAATTAAAGAAAATACTAAAATCAACCAATAAAGGCTAATCACGTGCCCACTAACCTAACACACTTAATGGGCATTTTTAGGGGATTTAAATAAAGTCTAAAAATGTCTTAAACCACAAGATTAAACCGGAATTAAAATCGGACTTCAATTGAACTTCACTTGGGCATTTAACCCGGATGGGTCGCCGGCGCCGAGAAACCCGGAGAGGGACTCAAGGCACAGGACCAGGCTGTGCTCGGTTTGGCTCGGCACTTCTCGAGCCATTAGACCTCCCTGGAGCTGGTGGTGCAGTAGACGAGCTCGGGCTCGGGTGATGGTGCCAGGTGTGGGCTCGTGCCTACGCTCCTCCTCTCGTGCGGCCGCAATTCTAGGGCTTGACCTGGGGCTCGGCAAAGGTTGCATTGGCTCAGCACTTTGGGCTCCATTGATCTGGGGTGACTCCATGGGAGCTGTGGGAGCCTTGGTGTCCGAGGGAAATGGTGGTTTGCCGGGAGAACTCGCCATGTGGGCCGGCGGGGAATTAGGGTTTGCCGGCGGGTAATTAGGGTTTGCCCATACCTCCTTTCTTGACGTTGGCTCCTTTTGAATGGCGGGTACCTCACTGGCCATATGCATGATCATATCATTATAGATATTATATATGGAGATTTTTTGGAGGATGAAATAGCATATGGTCTTGATTACGAGGGCGTCTATGCTTCAGGTGATGTATGTAATCATGGTCCTAATGATGGTAGTGACTATGCTTCAGGTGATGATGTATGTAATTATGGTCTTGATGATGTTTGAGATGAAATATATGGAAATCACAGAACATACAACGAGGAGCAAATAGAGGAGGACCAACAAGACTTTGATGTTGATGAAGACATGAAAAGAGAAATTGAACAGAGGTAATATCCATCAGAAAGGGACATGCAAGCAATGTTGGTTGAAGATGAGGATACAGCTGATAACATTGATAACAAAGTAGTGAAGGTTGGACAATACTTCAAATCTAAGGAGGAGTTCAAAACTGCACTTTCTATGATGGCAATGGAAAACTGCTTTGAGATGCGTGTGAAGAGGTCTGACAAGTCGACATATGAGGTTACATGTGTTGACGACAATTGCACCTTCATTTGTTGTGGCTCAATCTATCGCAAAAAGTCATTGTATGCGGTGCGATAATTTGTGTCGGATCATAGTTGTGGCATGAGAGTAATGCACAATCATCACAGAGGAGCAACTTCTCGGCTGATTGCATATAAAATACTCCACAAGTAATATTTCTTGCCTTTGATCACTTGTTCTTATCAAAAGCCAATATCGTTTGGTAATACATCGACTTCGTGTTATGTCAAGTTTTTAAACGGTCGTAAAGGCCTCCGTGCTTCAGAGATTCAGGATTTCATGTTAGAGCTAGGAATAAGGACAAGCTACTACAAAGCCAATCGAGCGCGGCTCAAAGCCCAGGATATGGCACATGGTACAACTGAGGAAAGCTATACCAGTATGTACTATTACATACACATGTTAGAGAAATCAAATCCTGGAACATACACGAGAATAGTAAGAGATGTTGACCATTGCTTTAAGTATGTTTTTTGGGCATTAGGTCCATGGATAAGGGCAGCGCCACATCTGAAAAAGGTTAGCCTATATGTTTCAATTTCAGGACGTATTTTGTCAATGTCAGGCCAAACACCTATATGACTGCGTGTGTGAAAAACAAAGCAAAGGAATATTTCAGACTACATAGACAAATAAGTAACATTTCTGGACTAATCCTTAACAACATAGTTTCACATATGTAGGTAATCTCTGTTGACGACACTCACTTGACTGCCTTGTTCAAGGGCATACTTCTCCTAGCTACTTCTCAAGATGGAAACGGCCAAATATATCCACTTGTTGTTGTCATTGTTAACAGTGAGAATGATGATACGTGGTCATTTTTCTTAAGTGAATTAAAGGTTGTTGTTCCAGATCGTCCCGAGGTGTATTTTGTGTCTGACCGTCATGTTAGCATTGGGAAGGTTCTGAAAAATAGCTATTTTTTCACCAAGCATGGGTTTTGCATTTATCACATCTACCAGAACTTCAAGAGGAAGTATGGCAGGCCAGACCTCTTTGGTGTTTTCAAAAAAGCTACGAAGGCTTACACTATGGCTGAGTTCAATAATCAATTTGCTCAACTGACAGCTGCCTCTCCAAGGATTGGTCAATATCTCAAAGAAGCTGGAGTTAACAACTGGGCGAGGGCGCATTTTCATGGGAATAGATTTAACATCATGACGAGCAACAACGTTGAGTGTCTTAATGGCATGTGAAAAACCCAGTGTCAATGGCCTATTCTTGCCCTGTTTGATGCCATTTTAGAGACCATTTCTAAATGGTTTTGTGAAAGAAGGGAAAAAGGCAAAAAATGGGACGAAGTTTTGCCACCCTCTGTGTACACGCTGGTAGAAGTGAACTACAAAAAGTCAACTAAGATGAGTGTGCGAAGGCTTAGCGAGTTTGAAGGAGATTATGCAAGGAACTATCAGATACTCTGTGAACCTATATGTTGGTACATGTGATTGTAACATGTTCTAGATTGATAAAGTTTCATGTGCTCATGCCATAGCGGTTGCAAGTGATAGAGGATTGCTACTCACTGATCTCGTCCATCCCATGTTCAAGAATGAGTTTGTGAGAGAAGTGTACAAGAAAATTGTGCATCTTGTTCCTCCAAAAAACCGATGGTCAGTTCATGAAGCTGTGTCATCCATCACATGCTATGCACCACTGGTAAAGTGTCCTCTTGGAAGACCGTGTATTAACCGATTCAGGGTGACATGGGAGATGAATTATTCTAGGAAGAGGCGGTGTTCTTATTGCGGCAATCCGAGGACACAACAAGAAGAATTGTAGGAGGAGAAGGACTGACGGGTGACATCTACTGGGTTAGGTTTATTTTTGTTGAAAACTATCACATTGTTGGTGTTTTTTGGTGGTTTATACTGGTAAACATCGTCGTGTAAATGGTTTGTCTGGTGTTGTTGGGTGCTTGAAAATATGTATGGTTTAAGTATCTATAGTCTTAAACCATACCTCTTTTTGTTGGTGTTCCCTCTTTTGGATGGGGTATAAGAATTAGTTTTTGTGTAAACAGCTGCATTATCTTTCGTAAACAACCTAAGCTATACCGAATGGTTTGCTTGGTATAAGGAACACTTCTCTCATCAAAGTGAATATTGCTCCAAAAAAATGTCCTGTAAAACTCTATGTCGACCTGTAAACCTACAATACGATATGACTTAAAGACATGCATGTGTTCTGAAAAAGGTATATATTACTTGATAAACAATAAATGTGTGCAAACTCGAAGTTTTCATGGTGGTTGAGAGCATTTAAGTGGATTAAATTAGGGAACCAACCAAGTGTGAATTTGGCCTGATAATTTACGAATGCTCGGGACAAATAACAGAGAGTTGACTTGAATATCCATGCATATGTTCTGAAAAAGTGATATATGACCTGATAAACAATAAATGTGGTCTGAAAAAACAGGAATATGGTCAAAATAGAGGTTTTTACGCTGGAATTAATTCTTCATTGATTGTCCATGGGAACTTACCCCATATTTATATAGAGCGAAAAAAAAGAACAGAATAAAAACTAGTAGATAGAATAGAACAACAACGGCATCACGGCGGCATGACGGGCATCACGACATCACGGCGGGCATCAAGGCATCATGCATCACGGTCATCACGAACGACGTACACTTTCACGCCGGCGACCTTCTCGCCGAAGTGAACGAGATTCGCCACGTCGTCGTTAGTCTGCAACGGTTGAAGGTAACGTTGCCCTGACTCTGGGACCTGTTAAAAAAAAAAGGATTTACTCCCCACATACTTGGACATGTTCATAAGCATGCTACTCAAGTACCATATTTCCATCCTGTTTTTGGGAACCTTCCAGAGCTTCGTGCTTCCCCTCGTGTACACGTGCGTTGTCAATAACCCCATTTGTCTGGAGCTTGGGCTTAAGTCCCCATCCGTGTACACCTGAAAATAGATTTTGACGTATGAATCTGCCATATGTGAGAGAGAGAGAGTTTGGAGTTTGGGATAGGAGTTTTAGAGAAGATGGCTAGAGAGTTTGGAAGGATTTGTGAGTGATTTGCAACCAGCAGGGTCGATATTTATAACAAAAAATCTGAGTGGAGAGTCTTAATGGCTGGTAGTTGGGGAAGTAAGTGTTAATGGTTATTTAAAATTTTATGAAAAAATAGAGGGGTCAAATCGGATGCAATGGAAAAAGATCTCTTGCATGAAAATCTTCCATATCTCTACTGAAGTTGACTTGACAAAGACCCTAACATGTATTCCTTAAAAATAGAGGAATTTTTTAGTTTGTTACAAAAAATCTTAGATGTCTTCCTTGAAAACATCATGAATATTTTAGTTATTTTCAAATAAGTTTTTATGAGTGTTTGTAAACACTCATAAAAACATAACATGAGTTTTGTGGTCGGAAATTTAGGAATGTAAAACTACAATATGACCTGACTTAAAGAAATTGAGTTTCTAAACATCATAAAAACATGAGATTCTACATTAAAATAAGCACATGTCTTCCTTGCTCAATGGTATAATAAACACTTTAATTAGTTAAACAAGCTGAATTGAACAAATCAAACTACAGTCTTTAAAAACCATCCCAAGAACATCTAAAAATACTATGAGCGATTTGGTTTCTGTGTCCATCTATGAATTTGTTAGACGCAAGATCGACATTTGTCATCCCAAACATCAACAATTCAATGTGCTTGAGTGTGTACAACCTACAATCTCCTCTACAAGATGAACAAAAGAAGTTAGAATGTATATCAAATGTAGTGATTGAGGATTTTTCATTGCATGTATACACATATACTTACCTGCGCTTGTTTTGCTTAAGGTTGTCCCGACGAGTCACAGACATTGGCTTGTCTAAAAATGCTTTACATCTCTTGGCCAATTGCTCATACAGCTTGATATACCTTGGAACAGTCTCAGTCACGGGATGAATCATCTCAAAAATCTCATTATCTTAGTACAAATCTACATTGCAGTTGTACACGGTCACACACCAGTCAGATAGTTCAATCTCTAAGACAAACCAGTGGTAGTCTGGGATGTTACAGGGCACATATATGTGTTCGGCATCATCCCATCTCTTGCCAAAAATTGTTGGACATTGACTTGTCATGTACTTCATCAGTGCATCCTCACCTACACGTGGATTGTCGTTCTCGAAACGCCTGGACTCAGCAGTGACCAAGGTTGTCCAGAAGGTGTCAAGCACTACCACCGTTGAGAAACGCATTGGATCCTCTGAAATCCTTTGACGATAAAGGAACATCATTTGCTCCAGATATTGTAATGGTGCAACAATGTTAATGTATCCAATCAAAACAATGTTACAATTGCAAAATATTTTCAAAGGATGCATTGGAATATTACCTCACCCTGTAACCAGTCCTTGGGGCCAAACAATTTTTCAAAGAATACCTTATCCACTGCTTGCCAAGTCGGTCCAATTCGAGGTTCAGTACTGTGTGATATTCAAACATACATTCATTTGAATAAAAACAAGGCAAACAAGTAAGTTTTTAAATTTTAGACTTTTTCACGACACACAAAAACGTTTCAGGCCAGTGTGATACATATATAGGTGGAATTACACAAAAACTTATTCCAGGCAGACTAAAACATTTTCAGGTCATTATATTGTTACTCAGGTCATATATCAGTTTTTTGTTCCAGGAAGAAGCGTTTTCAAGTCATTATTAATGACTACATAGCACATATTAAGTTAAGTAGATTGGTTTGGCTTACTAACCTCTCACTTTGCAACCACTTCACCAGGTATATCATCCCTTCCACCTTGCTATTTTTGGTAATCTTTTTCAATAATTTTTGCTCTTCCACATTACGGAAGGGTGATTTTGCCGCCGTAGCTAGCTCGCGAGTGCGAGTTGGATATTTTCTCTTCTGCACTTGAGTACCCTTGACCTTTCCCCCCTTCCTTGGCCCTTTCCCTTCATTTGTCTCCCCTTTCTCCTCACCTACCTCCTCACAATTTGCTTTTTGAAGAGAATTAGACTATGTATGTGATACCTTCTCAGCTTGTAACTCAATCCTATCCTCCATAGTCCACACCTTCATGATCAACCTTGCTTCCTCCCTCCACACCATCTCCATGTGTTACCTCATCAACTTGAACCTCACTTACACCATGTGGTTGTGTCACCAACTCAGGTTGTACCTTATCCATACCCTCCTCAAACACTGCTTTTGTCACCACCTCAGGTTGTGTCACCACCACATGTGTTACTTCATTCACCACCTCAAGTTGTGTCACCAACTCAGGTGTTACCTCATTCACACCCTCCTCATTTGCTTTTTTCACCACCTTAGGTGTTACTCCTCAACTTGTAAATCCTCGGAACCTCCTTTTGCATCCGTCCTTTCAATTTTTTTAGCATCTTCATGTGTTGCAAGATTTAGATCAGCTTCACGTTCCCTTGTAGTATTGTAGCCGTCTCAATAAGAATTGACAGTGCATTGTCTTGCTTTGTTGCATCCCTTTCAACTTGTTGTTCATTTGAAACCACGGTATTTTTTCAGAAGAGACCATTGCAACATCTTCATCCGCATTATCCTGACAACCTTCATCATCTTGAAGATCCTCATTGTTCATTATTCCACGCGATGGTGATGTAACCTTCTTCATCAACCATTTTCACCATTGTCCATAATTGCATCATCTTCTTGCTCTTCATCATTAGTGTCCTGAAAACGATGACATATGGTCTAAAATTTGCAAATATGGTGTAAACTATGTATATATGGACTGAAATATGCATATATGAAAACGAATGACATACCTCTTTAGAATCTCCCTCTTCAGACCCTCCATCTTGTCACTCATCCTCTTCGTCATCTTCATTAACATCGCCCTGGATAACATAACATGTGGTCTGAAATGAGTTAATGTGGATTGATTTGTGTTTCACGATCTAGTGCAAAGGTTGTACTTTATACTGATGGACATACCTCTACAGATCATGCCTCTTCAGACTCTGACTCATCACCCTCATCTTTTGACTTCACATTTCTCATCATGCTCTTCTGGTGTTCTCTAATGTTTGGTTCATCATCACTTTGATCCTCCTCAGCCTCTGACTCTTGTAGTCATATATATACACATTAAACATTCATTGTGCGAGTCTACAAATATGAACAAATTAAGTCATTCATTTATTAAATACTTTTTTATTGTCCTCTTCATCACTGGATAACGAGGCCCCTTTTGTATGATCTTTGCCTCTGATGGCTTTCTTTAACCCAAAGACATCCTCCCTTAATAGATTGTACTTTTCATCTAGTTTTTTTATCCTTTCAACCAATTAATTCAAACAACACATGACTTGCCTATGGTCCAAACCCTCAATGTTTGCAGCTTGCCCTTTACCACCTCTCTTATCCTTTTTACCAGCCCTCTTTCTTTTTGGCTTCAGCTGCTTTACACTGTCATCAAAGAATTTGTCTCTTTCCTCCTCTAGGAAATAACATCTTTCTCCCAACTCCTCTCCTTCCTCCTCAACAAGGATCTGTTTAGCAGCATACGTCCCCTCTAAGGCATCCTTAACTAAATACAAGGTCGGTCTAGTTCTTTTCAGCCACTTCACACCTCGAAACTGAATAGGTTTATTAAGCTTCTGTGAAAACGTGTTGCCAATGTGGGGCACTGCCTCATATAACCAAATCTGACACAAACAAAATTTAAATTAAACCACAATTATGACCAACAAATTAACCTCAAATTTTACATATTTAACTACTAACACATTACCTGAAATACCATTGGGAAACCCCTTATGGTGTAACTTGCTCTGGCTTTGGAAGAAACTACAAGTGCAACCTTAACTAACTCCAGTCTTGAGTCTAAAGCAGTAGCTAGACTTTGATAGAGGTCAATATAAGCACTCTTACCCCCATGGAAAATTATTGAAACGATCCAAGTCTTGGATTAATTTCACATGTAAGGGTCGGATCTTCCTCTTCTTATCACCCCTGGTACAACACCCTCCAGTATTAACAACAAAGCCATCTTCAGTTTGAATACATTATTCTCCCGACATGAGATGAACTTGGTTATAAGGTTAGAGATTGTAATACTCTTCACATCAAAAAAATCAAACACTGTTTTTTTCTCCTCCACTGTGTCCTCCTCATCCGGCATGCCACAATTCAGTCTTGTTATAAGTCTAAACTCCTCCATTGAAAACCTACATTGTTTTCCACACAGATCATACCATGTCTCCCACTTCTTGTTTGTCTCTAGTTGCCTAAACAAAACATGGTGAATCAATTGTGCATACAACTTCAAGTTCTTCATTATCTTTACAATTAGGCCAAAGGGCCCTTGTAGAACTGTTTGTCAATCTGCACCAGTTAATGTGTTATCAAAACATTGAAGATAATGAAACCTTGAATTCTGATTGATCCGACTGAAAAACAACTCATCTATATCCCACTTGTACTTCATATGTAATGAATGACATTCACAAACACATGACATTATAATCACATAAAGAAAATAAACCTTATTCAGACTACAGTTGAATATGTCAGGTGAGATATAGGTTTTTCAGGTCATAGAACTTATTCAGACTACACTCTTTCTCAAATCATTTAGTTACTATGATATAAACATTGTCACAATCTTTATAAATTTATCATAACATAGTTCTACTCAACATGGATGTAGTAATAAAGAAAATAAAACTTTTTCAGACTACATTTGGATTTGTCAGGTGAAATGGAAGTTCTTCAAGTAAGACTTATACATAACAATATTTTATCAGGTCACTCAGGCTACTAAGCTATCTACATTGTCACAATCTTTATAAATGCACCATAAAATGTTCAAGAAAATAAATCCTTTTCAAACTACATTTGGATTTGTCATGTAAAATGGAAGTGCTTCAGGTAAGACTTATACATAACAACACTTTATCAGGTCACTTAGGCTACTATGATATCTACATTGTCATAATCTTTATAATTTCACCATAACCCCTATAATTTTATAATTTTGTATCAAAATATATCACCATAACCCCTATAATTTCACCATAACCCCTACATTTGGATTTATCAGGTCATTCAGACTACTATGACATTCTAATCAAACATCTAAATATTAATGTTTTTCATACTAGTTTGTGTTTGTTAGGTGACATAGGCTTATTTCAGGTAATGTAGTTTATACGTAGCCACACTTTCAGAGGTCATAACATCACATTCTCCATAACACTTTGTCAGGAAACTTCTACGTTTTTCAGGTTATATCACACAACAACACTCTCCATGCTCTGTTTTTTATTAGATATACAACAACACTTTCTCCACATTTGACAGTTTCCTCATAATTGTTTTAAAGCTACTATGAACTTTATCAAGCTTTTATACCCTACCCAATAATATGGATGTATTAACAAATACATGACATTGAGGCTTTTTATCATGTTTTTCAGGTATGACAGAATTTTTCAAGAACTTGAAAATTAAAAAAAATCAAATGGGTTTCTGTTTATTGTTCATATTGGTAGTAAAATTTTAGGCAAGTACAAAGTTTGTCAAGATATTTTGAGATTTTTCATACATAATTTTTCAGACAGTTGCACAAATTTACAGAGTAATTCATGCTCTGTTTTTCATTACCAGTAGGCATAAACCTAGCATGCTGTTTATCCAGACATAAACCTAGCATGCATCAACAATACAACAATTTCAGGCAAACTTATACATTTTTCAGGCAACTAAAGACTTATTTCAAGAGAACTAACCTTGCCAACTGATTTCGATGACTTCCTCATCAACCTCTTTGATATGGGTTCTTCAGCCACCGACAACCGTATTTTCTTCTTCTGTATCGGAACGACTGGACTGGGTGAATCTTCTTCCTCTTCAGAGCTATAGGCTCTATTCATTTTTTGCCCTCTTCACTTTCGAGGGTTCTGGACAGGGTTGTTCTCTTGGGTCTTCAACCCTCTTTCTCTTCGCAAATCTCGCCGACTTCGCTGTCTTTTCTCTAGCCTTCGCCGACTTCAATCCTCTTGTCTTCACCATTGTCGATTTAGGGATTTAGGTTTAGGGTGTTGTCGCTCGATTCAAGGTTTGTGTAAACAGAGCTTTGTTCTGAAAGATAGAACTCCGGTGTTCTTGAGAAATCGAAAAGATTTGGGGAAGAAATGGAAAAAGGCTGCAATGGGGAAGTTAATGTCAATCGGTTGAGCATGTAAGATGATTAGGAGTTAATAAGAACGGTTTTTTTCTTAACTGCATTTAGTAATCTCCATTAACCAGTTTTTTGTTTGTTGAAAAAGTTTTATTCAAATTTTATTTTACCTTTTTTATTTTTACAACTTTTTATTATTTTTGCAATATTTTAAAAGTAATGATACTTTTATAAAGTGATTTGTAAACGTTGGAAGTTTTTGCAATTAGGCTACTAATGCCATGGTTCGGTTCATCAACTTTGGTCAGTCCAAATAACAAAAGTTGACCAAGAAAAAAAATCTAGTTCTATTAGGGTTGAGCATCGGTCCAAACCCGGTCTGGATCGGACCGACCCGGATCGGACCGGAATCCGGAACACCAAAAATGGTGAATCGGAACCCGGACCGGGTCCGGACCGGTCCGGTCCGATCCTATTTGGACCGGTTTAGGATTTTGTTAAATTTAAATATATTTTATTTACATTTAAACATGAAAAAAATCCTCAAATTTAAATATAATTTACTCTTAAATATAATTTACCCTAAATCCTAAACCCTAAACTTCAAATGTAAAAAATCTTAAACCCTAAAATATTAAGTTTTTTTTTTAAATACCGGACCGAACCGGACCCGAACCGAACCGGACTCGGGAATATGAAAATCCATAGACCGGCCCGGTCCAAATTTCCGGACCGGACCGGATTTTGCTCAACCCTAGTTCTATATAACAAAATTTAATTGATTAGACGGAAACATGAATGCATGATGCATATAAATATGTTCATTGGTCAGTAAAAAAACAAAGTTATCTACTAAAAAATGCCTGTTTTTTTATCAAAGTTGTTTCTTCTTGTCTCTGCAGAGATTATCACGTGATGAGAGATTTATTAGTATGTGCCTACTTTGCATTTAATATTAATTAAGTGGTACGTGCAACGAACAACCTACAGTACGTCTAGATCTACATTTTTTTTTAGAAAAATAAAGAAGGCATAAGTTTGCATTTTCTTTCCTTTATTCCTTTCATGATTTAATATCCAAATTAAACAAATTCCCACAAAACCAGTCCAAAGCAACTCTTTTAAAGAAAATAATTTCCCAAATACATAGTCCCTCCGTCCCATAATATTTGTCCTGTTTCGTTTTTTATACTATTCATAGTTGAAGAGAATTTTTAAGATATCTTCCAATATATAAGAAAAAACATAGTCACGTGGGGTCTTGTTTAATTCGTCTCGACGAGTACTTTGATAATATCAAAAAATTATAATTTTTATTAATATGTAATTAGAGATATTAACGATATAAAATCCACCTCGACAAATGTGCCTGATCAAAACAGGACAAACATTATCAGACAGAGATAGTAATTTTTTTTTAACAAGTAGAAACCTTGGTAGGGTGCATAAGTTTGCAGAGGCTTATAGGCCTGAAATCTGTCATCATTACTGGATTAGAAACCTTGGGAATAAGTTTAGGAAGAAGCTATATGCAAACCAGTTTTTGTCTAAATGCAAACCATATTGTGCGCGTACATTAAGCGCACAAAAGTTATGCGCTTAATGTACGCGCACAAGGGTATAATGGTATTTAAAAAAAATATACGAAGCGAATGTGGGAGCCAATACTGGAGGAATCTGTGCGCTTATTTTAAGCGCACATCTGTGCGCTTATTGTAGGCGCACAGATATGCGCCTATTTTAGAGCACAACTTCTTCTTCCTCCTCCCTCGCTCTTCGCTGAACCCTAAACCATTTCGCTCGAACAGCGGCGGCGGCGCTACCCCAAACCTCACCCCCTCCCTCTACTCTTCCCAATTAATCCCAAATCCGACGATGGAATCTTCTTCCCCTCCACTTGGCGGCCCAATCCGTGACTCAAGCGGCGGCGGTGGCGAGTTCGTGGCTTCTCCAGCGGCGGCGGCGATTTCTGGCGGCCTTGCGGAGGAGGCCGGTGATGCGCGGCAAGGGCTGGCGACAGATGGTGGTGATGCGCGGCCATGGGCTGGTAGCGGTGGTGGTGGCGGTGGTAGTGGTCCGATTGGTGGCGGTCTCGGCGGTGTATGTGTGGCGATGGAGGAGGACGACGAGGACGAGGACGAGGACTCGACAATCAGACGACGAGTGAGGGGTGGTGGCAGACGACCGGCAGCCCGATCGACACCCTTGCCAGACGTGTCGATAGACGTTACCATCACTCCCACACCGATAGGCGTCCATCAGGTATAATTTTAATTTAATCAGATTTTATTAAAATTTAATTTCATTAGATTATCGATTTTAGGAAGAAAAAATATATAGATTTGTTAGAATATGAAATATATAATTTGAATTACAAAATAAAGTATTTTAGGAAAATTAAAATTGAAAATACAGGATTTTAAAATTGAAAGTATATATTTGTTAGATTTTAGATGTGAATTTAGATTGATAATGTTGTTAGAATTATGCAATCTATTTGAGATTGAATAATGTTGTGCAAATGAAAGTTTTATTATTATTGTCGTACGTAAATTTTTATTGAATACACGCAGTATTGAATTTAGATTATTAGGAATTAGATTTGATTAGAATTTGAAAATATGAAATTTAATTTAATTTATGTCATTCTAATTCGACTGAATAATATTGTTTTCAAACAAATACGCCTTTAATAATCTTTTTAAAAAAATGTAGTTGGTACGAGAGTCTTTAGGAGGTTCCGAGGGGATGACACATCCGGCTCCGGTAGCGGGCCGACGTGTCGTTCCTCGTAAACATATATCAGACACCGTCCGTCGGCGCGCTGCTATGGTACGAGCTGATATCATAGGTGATGCAGCCGCGATTTCTCAGCCTCCTGTTCAGATCGATGATGATACCATGGAGGATGTGTGTGCTGAGGATGCACCAGTTGATGAGGAGGCGCATCAGACCCGGGAGATGTCAGATGACGATGAGGGCATCGAGGACATCGAGGGAGAGTTCAGGGTCTCTTTTGAGCCGATTTTGTCGACGGATGAGGTCGACCCTCCAGCCGCACCCACTCTTTCCCCTCTTTTTTCCCCCTCTCCTGTTGGTACATACCTGGTCGGGGGCGTTGATTTTGTCCCCTGGTTTTAGGCCAGGCTGCGTGGATGCCAGGAGGGCCACGAGTCCCTATCCTCCTCCAGGGCTACACGACCCACATTGCGAGGGCAATTTGGGACGTGACCCCTCCTGGCCCTCCTGTCCATATTGTTGCCCCCATCCTCCCGATCAACCGACGCAGGAGAGGTGGAGGAGGTAGAGGAGGTAGAGGACGTCGAGGACGTCGAGGAGGTCGAGGAGGTCGAGGAGATGATGCTCCAGAGGAGGCTGCTCCAAAGGAGGCTGCACCGGGGGCTCAGCGCCGCCAGGATTTGGTACGTATTTAGTGTGTAGTCCCGTATTAATTGAAATTTTAATTTTTGTAGATAACTTATACTGCTTGGTTGAATTTTCAAGACCGCAAGGTCTTGAAGGTCCACTTTCACGTCGGATGGACCTCTCCCTTCGAGGAGTTTATCAGACCTGGGCCAGACACATGGTTTCAGCTAGCAGAGCGTAGCGGTCTCATCCATCTACGCACTCTAGGCACTGGGGCAGTGGATCATGTGTTGGTGTCTGCTTTTGTCGAGAGATGGCACCCCGAGACATCCTCGTTCCATTTTCCATGGGGCGAGATGACCATTACATTACATGACGTTTATGAGATTCTCAGGGTGCCGATTGTCAGAAGGAGCTGCACGGGTCTGCTTGGTATAGATCTGATGCAGAGGGTCGTGCAGTTCTTTGGGCATCCCGACACGACACAGGTGCAGAGATGGTACAAGGACGGCGGCATTCCATTGGACTGGCTTCAGGATGAGCTGAAGCGGCGGATGAGGGCGCCGTAGGAGGATGAGGACCAGAGCGCCATAGCTACACTATATCTATTCCTCCTGCTCGGTAGTACAGTTATGGTGGACAAGTCTATGAAGGCGATCAAGCACAAGTGGTTGGCGTTGCTGTTCGACCACTCGACCACCGATCGGTACGCATGGGGAGCTGGTATATTGGCCTTGCTATACAGGAACTTAGGCCAGGCTTCCAGACGAGATGCACAGGGCATTGCCAGTTCTGGCATACTGTTGAGGGTAAGTAATGTCATTTTATTCTTATCGTTTTTATTGTAAAGTTATAAATTCGTTTTTATTCTTATCGTTTGATCATGATTTGCAGTCATGGATATGGGCGTATTTTCCCCATTTCCGTGGACATTATGTCATGGACCCTGCTGCCATTGGCGCTGATGTTGCTGCTTTCAGAGAGGGCCAGGAGGTTCCACAGGGCAAGAACCCTGGTCGTTTGGTATGCATGCGTCAGATTCTAGATAGCATCAGATATGAGGAGGTAATCTGTTACTTTAAATGAATAGTTTATTTTATAATATATATTAGCGTAACTAATATCATATAAATTACATGTTACAGGTTCAGCGGTTTCCTTTCGCTCGTGTATCATTCGACCGGCCAGAGTACGCTCCTTCCATGTTCAGAGGTATCATCCAGGTCTGTGATGTACAGGAGCCGTATTTGCCAGACCGCGTCCTGCGATAGTTTAGGCACGTGCAGGAGATCCCAGCCTTACCTCCGCAGCCCATAGCAATCACCCGTGCGTTCAACCTGAAATACTATGGCGTCACATTCCATGCTGATCTATTGGGGGCGTGGGATGAGGATCTGAGGCCTCTGATCCGGATAGACGATCCACCTGCCACGCAGTATTGGGATGTGACAGATGACTACCTCGATTGGCTGGACGAGTATTCTCACGTGTTGGTGGATCCCAGATCCACTAGACAGGATCGTCCTGCCGGCCCTGTCCATCCCACACCTACTGTGGACACTCTTGCGGTATGTTTAATTTGCTTAATTCAATAAATGTTTATTATTATTAAATAAATATTATATATACAATGTAATGGGTAATGTCATTACGAATGCAGCGGAACCAGTTGGTTGCAGGTGAGCTCCGTGCATATTTAGCCAGGCCGATGGATAGGAGCGTTATTACCGTCGAGGAGGTTCGGACATTCATGGGGCGTCTATTGCATATGTTGACTCATGACACTCCTCCGATGGCCGCCCCTCCACCTCGTGCGTCTCAGTCACAGTTTTTTACGCATTCTACACACGAGGCTGGGGAGGGTAATGGTAGTCAGCCGGGTGGCGAGTAGGGTTCTTATGTATGGTCGCAAACTGTTATGTAGCACTTATAAATTATGTACATTTTATGTTATTTGATACTTTTCCTGGATGACTGATGATGGTGGAAATGGTGAAATGGGCCAAAAACACCAAAAAATGCAAAATGGGCCCACTCTAGGCCAATAACACTTCTAAATGGTGAAATGGGCCAAAAAAACCAAAAAACACAATATGGGCCCACTCTAGGCCCAATAACACTTCTAAATGGTAAAATGGGCCCACTCTAGGCCCAATAACACTTCTAAACGCAATATGGGCCCACTCTAGGCCCAATAACACTTTAATGTAATGAAATACTACTAACATAAGTGTAACTATATGAAATGTAATGAAATACTATGGTATATAAGTGTAACTATATGAAATACTATGGTATATAAGTGTAACTATATGAAATACTATGGTATATAAGTGTAACTATATGAAATGTAATGAAATACTATGATATATAAGTCTAAGTATACTTGATTTCATGAAATACTATAGTATATAAGAAACACTATATGAAATGTAATGAAATACTACTAACATAAGTGTAACTATATGAAATGTAATGAAATACTATGATATATAAGTCTAAGTATACTTGATTTCATGAAATACTATAGTATATAAGAAACACTATATGAAATGTAATGAAATACTACTAACATAAGTGTAACTATATGAAATATAATGAAATACTATGGTATATAAGTGTAACTATATGAAATGTAATGAAATACTATGATATATAAGTCTAAGTATACTTGATTTCATGAAATACTATAGTATATAAGAAACACTATATGAAATGTAATGAAATACTACTAACATAAGTGTAACTATACTTGATTTAATGTAATGAAATACTATTAACATAAGTGTAACTATATGAAATGTAATGAAATACTATGGTATATAAAACTAAGTATACTTGATTTGATGAAATACTATAGTATATAAGTGTAACTATATGAAATATAATGAAATACTATGGTATATAAGTGTAACTATATGAAATGTAATGAAATACTATGATATATAAGTCTAAGTATACTTGATTTCATGAAATACTATAGTATATAAGAAACACTATATGAAATGTAATGAAATACTACTAACATAAGTGTAACTATATGAAATATAATGAAATACTATGGTATATAAGTGTAACTATATGAAATGTAATAAAATACTATGGTATATAAGACTAAGTATACTTGATTTGATGAAATACTATAGTATATAAGTATAACTATATGAAATATAATGAAATACTATGGTATATAAGTGTAACTATATGAAATGTAATGAAATACTATGATATATAAGTCTAAGTATACTTGATTTCATGAAATACTATAGTATATAAGAAACACTATATGAAATGTAATGAAATACTACTAACATAAGTGTAACTATACTTGATTTAATGTAATTAAATAATACTAACATAAGTGTAACTATAGTATAAAATTGAATGAAATACATTATATTCTGTGCGTTTAATGTACGCGTACATTAAGCGCACATATACATGGGCCCAAATACAACTTACTTCTCCGGTTTCAAGAACTTTCCGATCTCAAGTCGCGCTTGAAGATACATCTTTGGGTAAGCTTATTATTCCAGTTTCTTTCGATTTATTAACCCTAATTTATTATATTAATGGATTAATGATATTTGTAGGAAAACCAAGCACTACAACAAATAATGACATCTTCATCCGAATCATCAACAAAGCCAAATAGGCAGCATCAACAAATAAGTGATCCACAATGCGAGTGTAATTTGAAAGCCGTTGTCCGTACTTGGGATTTGCAGTGGAACTACGGAAGGAGGTATTGGGGATGCCCAAAAATGCGGTGTTCATACAAGAAGTATATTGATCTTATGTACGAGGACAGGCCACACGCGGTTATTCGACAACAATGGCGGGAAAAACAAGATCTTGTTAAGGAAAATCAAGATCTTGTTAAGCAAAATCAAGAACTTTTACAAGAACTGGATAAGATGCGTAGGTATAACCTCAATCTATATAATGAGATCTTTTATGAAACAAGATCTTTTATGAAACCCACCAAAGCAATACGTTATATTACATTACAAACTGCCTTAGAGTTTTACATGAAGTATATGATAAGAGTGAATCAACTAAGCCAAATAATCTGGATTCAGACCGGCTGCCTTGCGGCATTCCCTAAACTCTCGCAATTTCGAATCATACACTTGTTCCCACCACATGATTCTTGGATCGCAGTGTCTTCGCCACGCATACGTAATGGGTGGTAATGGAGAGTCGGAACTGAGCGTCACCTATACGAATACAAACAAAAAATACAAAATTAGTATATACTATATTGCAAATCATATATCAAAGTACGCGTACATAAACAAAACATTACCGGTATCCAGTGGTTGTGATCCCCTACGTGTGCTATCCCCGTCATTTGTATGGGAGGTGTGCAACATGGTCCAAACGGCCTAATTGGTAAGCACAATAAAGGGTACTGAGATATGACGATCACAGCAACATTATACGCCGTGGCAAACACTAAACCCATGAATGGCATGTCAAGCCAATACTCCGGGCCGCAAGGACTCTTCACATAGTTAATTTGAACCATTAGATCGTCCCATGTCCCTGGTCGTGTAGCCTCTAGTATTGGCTCCCACATTTGTCGGTTGACACACAACTCTTTTGCCATGGCGCTGCGAATCAAGGGATATTGACCCTGACTCATCCCCATAAGCACAGCCAAAGACCGATAACCACAATGTCCGTCTGGATGTACATCCATAGCACCATTAATGTACCCAAACCATAAGTAATCTATATTCCGAACCCCAAAGTCCACCCCATGATGAATCATGGGTTCTTCAGGCCACTCCTTCGACGGACGGACTCCAACATGGTCGGTCTCGATGTACACCTCCTTCATTTGTGATTCCTCTGGTTCCGGTTGGGTTGGCATGTCCTCAGCGTCGAGCACCACACCACTTGCTTGCTTTATGGGACGACCTGGCCCTTTCACCTTCTCCTTTGCCTTTTCCTTTGCCTTTGCCTTCTCGGACTTTAGTAGGTCTTCTCTTACGTGCTCATGCCGGCTCTTTTCCCTAGTCGGCGACCCCTTTGCCTTGTTCTTCGCACCAATTGGCCTTCCCTTTGTACAGATGCCCGTCGGCTCCATAAACGTACTCTGTTCCGGATGCTCCAAGGCCATGTACAAATCACTCAGTTGCCATGTCGTGGCTTTGCTCAAAGTTCGGCTTTCCACTCTCGACCACATCTCACGCAATCTCAACTCTGGAACGGACAACGGAACACTGTCGTCAGCAAGCGCAAATGTTGTTGGATCCTCTTCCCAATGCAAGTCCTTCCAGAAGTCGTGAATGTCGTCTGGAGTGAGAGTTGTCCTCGTAATGATGAGAGTTGTCTCTCACCCAAGGATCATCACATACTTCTGAATAGTCCTCCTTGACTAACTTATCATACATAGCCAACAACAAATCAAAGCACTTATCTGACACTCTATAGAAGAGTCTTGAAAAGACCATTTGGGCAACCGGCGGAAACCCTGGATCGTTGAACTCCATTGGTCTTGTAGACAGTGACTTGTTCATGGTTGCCTTAATCGTGTCGATTTGAATAATGATTGCATGGTGTATCCTCACGATCACTCTGTTAAAGCCGCCTCTGCTAGACCCCATAATACCTTTCAAGACACGATGCATTAGCACGACCTTGGAACTGATAAGTACAAACAATCAACTACACATTGTTGAAAAGATACCTGTTTGAAGTCCTCATGAAGAAATGTAGGGTGGAATCCGTCCAAGCTCTTACTATGTTTTCCTTGTAAGGAGTGAGCCATTCCCTCTCGACGTATCCAACAAGGCCGCTCTTCCACGACGTCCTCAATGCTCTGAGCCTCTCCTCGTAGCTTTCCTCGGTGGTGGAGCAAAAAAGACTCCAGCACTGGTTTGTAAACGTATCGACTCTGGCACTGTTTTTTATAACCTTGTCGGCATGTGCCTTGATGTTGTTTCTAATATGGACCCAACACAAGAGATGTCTTACCGGAACGTCTTTGAAAACTATCTTAACAGCTTTGATGAGAGCCTTCTCACAATCGCTCATTATAGCCTTTGGCATTACCCCCAACTCGTCAAACAAGTTCCGAAGGGCCCTCAATATCCAATGGTAATGGAAAACTTTTTCACCTCGGGTGAATGCGTACGCAATGTTGAACGTCTTGTGAGTGCACGTAAAACCAACAATCTCCACCAACGACATTTCATATCTATTCATAGACATAATAAATTAAAATAGCAATATTTAGTGAATATAACTAATCAAATTGTAGCACATACCAAAATATCTAACTACTATTAAAATGTATTACATACTTATTTGTCTTGTATGTGGCATCAATGATCATAACGTGCGGGAACTTCTTCAGCAACCGTATCGACTCTGGGTGAGCAAAAAACAAAATCTCTACCTCGTCCCCTTTCTTCACATTCCTAAGAGGATAGAAAAGATACCCGTTGTCTTTCAAAAATTGAAGGGACCACTGAGTAACCGTCAATTCACCACGATCCTCGAAATGGAGCTTCTGCAAAAAGTTGGCAACCTGCTTCATTGATGTTACATTCCTCGGAAAGTCTTTTCTCAAATGCGAAACAATCTCTTTCGGAGTCTTCCGAGAATCGCCAAATTTCCTAGATATGGCCTTCTCTTCCTCTGTCATTCGTCCCATGAATGCATTCCCGTGAAAGCTAGTCTGAAGCTTGTGGTTGTGGGTGCCATGTATAACATCCAATACCCAGCTTGATGTAAGAAACCCGTGCTGCTCGCTTTTCACACGACACCCATACAACTCGAACTTACAACCGCACTTCTTCGATCTTCGTTTTCGAATCCTTGGAACCGACAACTCCGAATTTTCTACATTACCTTTCGGCCTCCCAGATCTAGGCTCACCATATCTATCCCATATCAAACTAACTAAATACGAAGTTGAGGCACGTTTCACCAAAACTATCATTAACTCTTTTGCTCTACCTCTCGCCCATTGAATCATGTCATCCATACTCTCCCAAATTAGGCCACTTTGAAAATGTCTCGTATAATCTTCACCCTATATTTATTTTTAAATTATGATTTATTATACTGTCTATATTATAATTAGAACAAACTAATAATACAACAAATTTGCATGGACATTATTTCATAGCAAATTTACATACTTTAAAAATTGTTCGGTTATGAATTAAACACTAACCTTGAACAAATCACAATCATCTCCTCTGTCTTCGGAGTCCGAGTCACTCCATTCTTCATCCACTTCTTCGTCTTCTCGAGCTTGTATCCAATCTCACACCTCATCATCAATTTGCAAATCCATTTCAATTTGCAAATCCAATCTCGCACCTCATGACAATTTATAGACTAAAATCGGGCCGTTGCAATCAGGCCGTTGGTGCGCTTAGTGTAAGCGTACCAACGGCCGGATCGTACTATCTTGTGCGCTTATACTAAGCGCACAAGATAGTACCTGGTTTGGCCTTGTGCGCTTATACTAAGCGCACATGGCTTGGCCCTTGTCCCCTGTATATTTTTTTAAATACGCTTATGCCCATGTGCGCGTAATGTAAGCGCATAAAAGTCGTGCGCTTACATTAAGCGCACAGATTGGTTTACAATTAGACAAAAATTGATTTGCATATAGACTATGCCTAAGTTTAATATAGGTATAGTTTAAACTAGGGTCCAAGTCTCCATCATTGAGCATCTGTAAAACAGTACTAATAACACTACTACCAATGAGACCCCAATGAGTTTTAAAGAAAATAATCGGAAAACCATATGGACCCGGAGACTTGATAGGGTGCATTTGATTCAAGGCAACTAGGACGTCCTTCTCAGAAAAAGGAGCTAATAAGATCTCACTATTTGCGTCTGAAATATTCTTGGGAATGACATTTAACAAGTAGAATAGTACTAACCAAAGCAAACCTATAAATGATGAAAGATTAGTGTATTTTCTCTAACAAATAGTTACATGTGTGTCCGTATTACGCACAAGTCCGTAACATATTTAATTCAATTTTATTTATAATTAGATTAGTTTATATTTTTAATATATTAATATATTTTATACACTTTATATAATCAAATTTATCAAAGTTTATGATCGGTTTTTAAATAGCGAAATGATATATACAAGGTATTTCGTTATACTTTACTAATTACTATGTTATTAATGTAATTTGGGATGAAACAAAATTACTTTGTGAACTTTATAACAAAAGTTGTATAATTATATCTCATATCAAATTTATATAGAAGTATTTTAAACATTCACTATTTAGGTGTTATTTCAAGTGGATACATTGAGCTGATACAAAACCAAAGTGTTGAATTATTTTGATTTTTGTTCTCCTCATTTTACGTGTATGTCGAATGATATTTGTTGGTTTCCAACTCATATTTTAAAAAACATATTGATAAAAATCTATATTTAAATGTGAGAGTTGATAAATAAATGGGTTGAAAAAGAGTTTTTTTAAATAAAATAATAATTAAATGCATTTATAAAGATAGAAGATTAGAGGGAATTGGTTTTATATAAAATAGATTTTAATGTAAAATAGAAGAAATTGTGTAAAAGATAGGTCATTAATTGTGACAAATATGTCAACTTTTATATATAGATAGATAAAAAAAAATTAATTAAATGCATTTATTAAGATAGAAGATTAGAGGAAATTAATTTTATATAAAATAGATCTTAATTTAAAAAAGAGAAAATTGTGTAAAGATGGATCATTAATTGTGATAAATATGTCAACTTTTATATATTAATAGACCAATTTAATTATTTTTTTAAAACAACCGGAATTTATTGTCTTGCCCCATGTACAGGTTTAATACGTTAATAATGACATGACATAATAATTGATTATTACATCTACAACATAATTACTTGTTGTGTTTAATAATACGATTATGATGAGCTAAAAGTTCACAAATTGAATAATATGACTTGAAATTAATATAAATCGTATCATGAACATATTATATATAGTGTGTAACATGTAAAAATAGTACTAAATACATCAAATTAGAAAGTAGTTAATCTTTAAAACTTGAGTATAACAAATATCATGTATCAAATAGTAAAACTAAATAAAAATTCCATCCGTTTTGAATAATAAAATTATTGTTTCATATAATTATTATAATTTGTTTAAAGGTTTTTGTTTATTTTTTACATATAATAATATATATATATTATAACTATTGAATTTTGAGTCACCAGAATGCTTCTGACTCCACAAATCTTACATGTCAATTTGTTATTAATTTACTTTTTTTCTCAACATTATATTTCAATTTGGATGCAAATGCTGCATATTACATATGAACGTTTTTTGCAAAATTTAGTTTTCAAAATTATTGTTAAGACTTTCCCAAATTTTGTTTTCAAAATTATTGTTAAGACTTATTTTATTTTATAGTTCAAACTTATAAATTTATCATTTTTATTAAAAAAATATATTATAACAAATATATATATTTATTTGTAAGGAACGAGTTTAGAGATAGAATTGAAACCCTAGACAGATCGTTTCTCGACGGTGAAGTAAGACCAAGCTCATGGGTCATGATAGATTCGAACACTTGCCTCGTGTAAACATATATAATTTATTTTTAAAAAATTCCAACTAATTTAATATATTTTATATTTTAAATATCTAATTTGTTAAAAAAATTAATATTGCTACAAATCAGTTAAAACACCACTCTTTTAATATAAATTATTATGTTTTTTATATAAAAAAAATTAATTAAATTTTAGTTCTTCAATTATTTGATTTGATTTATTTTTGTAAAAAGATGAACTTTTAGTTATGAGAGTAACAAAATGTTGAGTTTGATCATGTTTTTAAAATCACACTCTAATATATATTAAAAACACTAACAAATCGAACCAAATAATCATATACTCTCTTTGTGGAACTGATCAATAATATCCGTAATAAATCTTTAATATTAACAGTAAGCTAAAATCATAGATTTTTGAATTATAATATGATCATTCACTGATTGTTCATGATCAGATAATAATTAATATATTTTCAAGTATGAGCATATGAAAATTATCTAGAAAAGTTTTATGGGTTACATGAAATTGTTAAAAAGATCAAAATTGAATATATACAAGATTATTTATCTAATTTTGTCTTTTTTGTAATTTTATAATTTTTATTTATTAAGTATGTTTTCGACTAATTAATAATATATTTTGTGTTTAGTGAAAAAATGTATGTAAAATTCCATTACATCAATATGTTGTAGCTCAAGAACGATAGTATTAAGTATGAAAATTGAGTTGGTCTACGCATGTGATTTAAGTATTTACCATTTGTTAGATTCTTTATGTAAGAATCTTTTCATAATTAATCATGAGATATGGTATTGCTAAGTTATTTGTTTTTATAATTGTGTTTTCTTTTCTAGTGTAAGGTGCCCGAGAGTTTGCATTCTTTATATATTTACAATTATATCTTAGCATGCTTATTTCATTCACTTATGTGCATCACGTGCATAGATACATAGATGACAAACCCTAGCTCATATATATATATATAGAGAGGGACGCTCAGGTAAAACGAGTCTTGTGGTAAAACGAGTGCATAAATGAGAATCGTTGGATTAAAGGAAATGGAGGGATGGATTGAGGGGTTGTAGGGATTTTATGGTAGGATGGTTTTTATAATACAAGGCCCATAATAATCAGTTACCATAAAAAACGGATGAGAAAAAAAAGAAAATCTAAAATAGGAGAGAGAATATCCTCCAAAATAGGCAGTTAAAAGGAGATTGGAGAGAGAAAATATAGATCCTCCAAAATAGGCAGTTATTCACCACCATCTTCCACGCAGAGCTTCGGTCCAGAAATTTATAAACCGTTTTGCATATCGACACGAAACATCTGCATATCGACATGAAAAATCTGCATATCGACACGAAAAAGATGAATATTGTACAAGTATTATTGAATAACTGTTATTCGTGATCATGGACCATGTTCAATCGTATATATACTGATATTCAAAAACATTGAACATATATGCACATTGTGGTAATTTATATTCCAATTTTAAACATACAAGTATATTTTGTGTATCACTGTATAAGGAGAAGGAGATTGTAGAGAGAAAAATTGCATATCATACAAGTATATTCTGCATATCACTTTACAAAAAATGCATATCCTATCCACACAAATGAATATCATATTTACGGTCAAGGAAATAATCCATAATTACAAATTGCATATCATACAAGTGTATTCTGCATATCACTTTACAATAAATGCATATCTCATCCACATAATTGCATGGCCGGACTCAGCGAGATCTTCATTGGTCGCGCCCATGGCTTCCTTTCCGCGCTCGCGGCTTGTTTTTCTCAGCTTCTGACGAGAATATCACTCAACGGGATCTTCCTTGGCCGCGCCCGCGGCTTATTCTGCATATCAATGTATAGACAATGCATAACTCATCCACACAAATGAATATCACAATCACAATCAATGAAATAATCTATCATAAAAAATTGCATATCATACAAGTATATTCTGCATATCAATTAATGGAAAATGCATATCCCATCCACACAAATGAATATCATATTCACGGCCAAGGAAATAATCCATAATTACAAATTGCATATCATACAAGTATATTCTGCATATCACTGTATGAAAAATGCATATCACTTCAATACAATTGAATATCACATTCACGGCCAGAAACATAATCCATAATCACAGAATACATATCATACAACAGTTTCGCTTGTTCAGACACATTTAAACACATATTCCTCACACAAGATTCAAGCACAATATTAGCACAAAATATCCAAATCCAAATGAGGTGACCACCTTAATTCAAAGTAAATCATAGTTATCCAAATATAACCAAGGTCACCCATCACTGTTAAAGATATGTCAGGCAAGCCATAACTAATACCACCACAAGTACAATCTCAGATGGAAACCACAAGATCAGACAACAAATTGGGCAAATCAAACCAAACACAACAATTATACTGCCAATCCAATTCAAAAGATGACGTAATTAATTTAGACATGAGGAGTAAAGTGTAACACCCCCAAAACTTTACCCTTTTGGAAATGTATTACCGCCAGTGACCTCAGTGTTCCTTACCGAGATCACCCAAGGCTTTACCGTTTAAATAAAATTTATGAAATACAAATGATACATAATGATCAAAGCATTCAATTCCAAAACATAACATTGTCAAGGAAACATGAGTTACGGGATTACAACCCAATCCCGAATAGGCTAACACAGAGTTTAAACCAAATACAGCGGAAGTCTTATAAAGTAGGGTACATCGGAAGTCTTATAAAATACATTACAACCAAAGTCATTGTCCAAAAGATCTCAACCTGATTAACGAAATAACTCAAACATTCGAAAACCACCGTCGACTCCATAGTCCTTCTATTCTTCTGAGCTACTTTCTATCTGATGTGCCGAATCGAACGGATGACACCAGCCCACATGCAGAGAACAAAGTTCGTGGGTTAGTCTACTTGAATAGACTAGCAAGGGTACAAAGCAGAATGGTTCGAAGCAGTCGTATTAGGTTAGACTCATCGCTTCTCGAATAACAACCGATGGCGATAGTCAACCATCATACTCCTACTGGAATAAACAAAAGGTATGAACAAGAGAAGATTCTGGAAGACTGAATCTTCACAGAAATCGACTCGAAAGAAGACTCCAACGGAAATGAGTCTTTAAGGAATTATGACAAATCTGGAATGTTTACAGAATCATACAACAATGATTTAAAAGTTGACTGAGATGCTTCGGTTCACGACCAACCTCACCGCATACAGTGAGTCCAGATTGGAAAGAGAACGTACTATGATCAAAGTCGAGACGAGTTTTCCTAGCTGCACTACTCGCCGAAGGTTTATTAATTATGTGCGTCGAGTAGCACTTATCTGATTTATATTACAAACCATACATCACATTATTAGACTTTTACATGTGTACCCCACCATTGGGACGACACATCTTAGTATACGTTTCGTCGAGAGTGACGTACACCGAAAGGTTTGTGACACCAGCTAAGTGTCCTGTCTCTACACACTTGTGAAAGAGACCGATCATGATCTTAGAATAGTACCAGATGGAGACGAGCCACCCCGATATCAGATTATAAAGAAACCACTGGACGAAGTCCGAGTACATTTCTAACTACAGTGCTAACCACACAGATACAACACAATTATAGTTACAGAATAAATCCACATAAAGGCCCGAAAGGCGATCACAGATAATAGCGTTGTTCTAACAGATATACAACCTATTATATGATTTTCAAAACAGTTTATAAATCACTTCCAGAAGAACACCGTAATAATCGTTCCAAATTAATTACTCAGATAAACAACTGATAATCAATGTAAATATGGAAACGATGAGCAAGAGCGAACCGCCACTTGCCTTAATCCGCAGAATAGAAACAAGCCTAACGACAACGACGAGATTCCGGGCTCGACACGGGTATAGCTCCGACAGCACAACGAACTTTGAGTCGACCTATAAAAGGAATCCTAAGTTAGATCCGACATAACAACAGTACGAATCTAAAAACGGCGAAAGAAATCGAAAGGAAAGACGCCACGACGACAACCAACCAAGCCAAAGCCACGAAGGCATTCTGGGCACTGGCGGCGGTCGCCGCATTCATCACGGCGGGCGCCGTAAAGAACACGGCGGTCGCCGTGAAGAACTCCGACGACAGAACTAGAGAAAAACTCACCCAAATGATGCGCGTTTCGACCCCTTTTTGCCTTTCCTGGGTTCCAACCTCCAAAGGCAACCAAAAGGCTTCACAAGGGCTTCTGGAAACACCACCAACCGACACCAACGAAGCTTCCGAAATCCGGCGAAACTAACACTCCGACGAGGCGAAAATTTGGCAGAGATTCAGTGCTGGGATGGCTCAAAATCCTTCCCCCAACACCTCCTTTTATAGCCAAAGCAATGAGAACATCATCATCACCCTAGACGAGGCCGAGCAGGGCTAGATCGGCGCGGCCAGAGCTCGCCGGCGACCAACGGGTAATGACCTCTGGGTAATCACGGCGGGCGCCGCAACTTTGCCTACGGCGGGCCGCGGCGGGCGCCGTAATTACGGCGGTCGCCGTTCCTAGCCCTGGCGAGCCCAGAGTAGGAGACGACGGCCTGACACCTCGGGCCCAACGACGGCGGGCGCCGTTACTGTACGGCGGTCGCCGTTTTTGCCTTTTCCCGCCCATTCAGCTATTGAACGAGCAAGACATTAACCCGGGATAAAAATTATCGTACGCGAACGCGTATAAACATCTGAAGCATGTCGTCTGTATTTTATTTCACTGAGAAAAATATTACAGATACAGAGCACATTACAGAATGTCTCAAGCTACCTGAATTAAATCCGACGTACTAAACGGGTACTCGGGAAAATTCCAAAATTACCAAAATAACCTTACAAAAATACGGGGTATCACATCTTCCCCCCCTTAAAAGAAGTTTCGACCCCGAAACTTAGGCCGAAAATAACTCGGGAAAACGCCTGAGCATATTTGACTCGGTTTCCCACGTCTCCCAAGTAACTTCTTCGGTCCCTGATTTGGACCACAGCACTCATACCAACGGCATGATCTTGTTGCGTAAACGCTTCTCCCGACGCTCCAAAATGCGCACGGGCAACTCTTCATAAGTACCATTAGCTTGAATCTCGATGTCCTCATAGATAAGCACATGAGACTCATCTGGCACATACTTTCTGAGTAAAGATACGTGGAACACGTTATGCACCGAGTGAGCCGATGGCGGTAACGCCAAGCGGTACGCTAAGGTTCCCACCCTATCCAGAATCTCGAACGGTCTCACGTAGTGAGGGTTAAGCTTTCCATGCTTACCAAACCTGAAAACCTTTGGAAGGCGACACCTTGACGAAGACCTTGTCGCCAACCTCAAACTCGACATTTCTACGCTTCTTATTTGCGTAAGATTTCTGTCAACTCTAAGCAGTCAACATTCTCTGCCTGATCAAAGCAATATCTGCAGCTGTCCTCTCGACCAACTCTGGTCCAAGCAGAATCTTATCGGCATTATCGTCCCAACAAATCGGAGATCTGCATCTGCGACCGTACAAAGCTTCAAACGGAGCCATCTTGATTGTAGCATGCCAGCTATTGTTGTATGTGAACTCAATCAGACTCAATCTGTCCTCCCAGCTAGTCGGACGATCGAGCACACAAGCTCTAAGCATATCCTCCAGAGTCTGGATGGTCCTTTCAGACTGGCCATCTGTCTGAGGATGAAAAGTTGTACTGAACCTTAACTCGGTTCCCATAGCCTTATGAAGCTCCTTCCAGAACCTCGACATGAAACGGCCATCTCGATCAGATACAATGGTCTTAGGGATACCATGCAAACGGACAATCTCCTTCTGATAGACCTCTGCTAACTTCTGGACTTCCCACGTGGTCTTAATGGCTATGAAATGAGCACTCTTCGTAAGCCGATCCACGATCACCCAGATAGCATCTTTCTGACCTCGAGTCTTGGGTAGCCCTGTGACGAAATCCATGGCAATGCCTTCCCACTTCCACTCTGGCACAGGGAGAGGTAGCAACTCACCACCTGGCCTGCGATGCTCAATCTTGACCTTCTGACAAGTCAAGCACCTAGCCACGAAGTCCACTACATCCCACTTCATGTTTGGCCACCAAAACTTCTTCCTCAGATCCTTGTACATCTTGCAGGAGCCTGGATGCACAGAATAAGCAGATGAATGAGCTTCTCTCATCACCAACTGACGAAGACTCTCTGTGTCTGGCACACAGACCCGATCCTGAAACCAAAGTGATCCATCATCCTAAACCACAAAACTGGGAGCTTTCCCATCCATCACCTCACTGCTTAACTTCACCATGATGAAGTCATCGACTTGCTTTTCCTTGATCTGATCCAGTAGTGTAGCCTGAATTTCCAGCATACTCAGGAAACATCTACGCTGATCATACAGGACTTCAATGTCGCACGACTCTTGGTTTAGCTTGGTCTGAGCAGTAAGTAGAGCAACTACAGTCTCGTGAGTTGTCTTCCGGCTCAGTGCATCAGCTACTACATTAGCCTTGCCCGGATGATACAACAACTCCATGTCGTAGTCCTTGAGCAACTCTAGCCAGCGGCGTTGTCTCATATTCAGCTCCTTTTGAGTAAATATATACTTGAGACTTTTGTGGTCAGTAAAGACTTGGCATCTTATACCGTAGAGGTAATGCCTCCAAATCTTTAGCGCAAAGACAACCGCTGCTAGCTCAAGATCATGTGTCGGATAGTTTTCTTCGTAAGTCTTGAGCTGTCTGGATGCATAAGCAATGACTTTGCCCATCTGCATCAAAACACAACCAAGACCACACTTTGAAGCATCACTATAGACCACATAATCGTCATTCCCCTCTGGGAGTGCTAACACGGGTGCCGAGGTCAGCCGTCGCTTCAACTCCTGGAAACTGGCCTCGCACTTGTCATTCCAGACAAACTTCTTGTGGACCTTGCGGAGTAGATTGGTCATAGGTAGAGCGATCTTTGAAAATCCTTCTACGAATCTTCTATAATACCCGGCAAGCCCAAGAAAACTGCGCACCTCCTTCATGTTCTGGGGCTGTGTCCAATTAGCCACCGCTTCAATCTTTTGGGGATCAACCATAACCCCATTTTCATTGATCACGTGGCCTAAAAAAGCCACCTCTTTCATCCAGAATTCACACTTGGACAGTTTAGCATAAAGCTGATGTTGTCTAAGGATTGACAAAGCAATCCGCAGATGTTCCTCGTGGACTTCTTCACTCGGAGAGTAGATCAGAATGTCGTCTATGAAGACCACTACGAACTTGTCCAAGTACTGGTGAAAACATCGATTCATCAGGTCCATAAAGACAGTTGGAGCATTTGTAAGCCCAAAAGGCATCACTACGAACTCGTAATGACCATATCTGGTCCTGAACGCAGTTCTAGGAATGTCCTACTCACGAATTCTGAGCTGGTGATAACCCGATCTCAGGTCGATCTTGGAGAAAACCTTTGCTCCCTGCAACTGGTCCAACAAGTCATCAATCCTAGGCAGAGGATACTTTTTCTTGATCGTCACCTTGTTCAACTCTCGGTAGTCGATACAAAGTCGGAACGATCCGTCCTTCTTTTTGACGAACAATACCGGAGCACCCCACGGCGATGCAATCGGCCTGACATAACCTTTGTCAAGAAGATCTTCAAGTTGATTCTTCAACTCTTGCATCTCAGCTGGAGCCATCCGATACGGTGATTTGGAAATTGGCGTCGTACCCGGCTCAAGATCAATTGAAAATTCCACATCACGGTTCGGGGGTAATCTAGGAATTTCTTCCGGAAAGACATCCGAAAACTCTCTAACCACAGGAATATCAAGAACCTCAGGTCCATCCTTCGCGAGCGAATCCAAGTAGCAAAGGTACCCGACACATCCTTGTCATAGTAGCTTAAACGCAGCCATCGTATTGATCAGCTTGCCGTTATCAGCGTCATTCCGACCCTTGAACTTGCACACGAACTGGCCCCCAGATGACACCGTCACCGTTCTTGAACTGAAGTCGATCACCGCCTTGTGACGCGTCAGCCAATCCATACCAAGAATGATGTCGTATGGAGCCATGGCTATACAGATCAGATCTGCCTCAAACTCCTTACCCTGAATGGTAATCGGAAAGTCGGACAGATGTTTGGTTCCCACCAAATGTTCTCCATTAGGAAGACTAATGACGAAAGGGTCACACGAATTGTTGCACACTAAGTCTAACTTGCTAACACAGCTATCCGAAATAAAGGAATGCGTAGCACCAGAATCAAATAGAATGCACACTGAAGTAGAGTGAAGGTATAAAGTACCTTGAGCAATTGGAGCATTGGGTCCATCTGCTTCACGCATCTCGTACAAGCGTTGGCCCTGACTTCCAGAAACAGTTGGGGCCTTTCCCCTGTTCTGAGCAGTAGTCTGAACTGACGGGCTAGGAGTCTCGGCAGGCTTGAACCTAGGTCGGTTGCTCTGATGAACTGACCCTTGCTACGACTATACTCCCTTCTGCTTCCCCTGTTTGCAGAACTTCTGCAGATGACCATCACGTCCACACCCAAAGCATGATCTCTTCTCCTTCTGGCACTCGTTGCTCTTGTGGCCAGCAACGCCACAGTTATAGCACTGAACTGTACTCATGGTCTGTCCTGACTGCTGAGTCGATCCTCCATGCATCATCTCTGTCTTAGCTCGGCCGGACGTGGCAAAGTTAGACAGTGGCGCAGGGCGTTTAAAGCCACCTCCATGGTTCTGGTTTTGCATCGACTTCTGTCGGTTGTGCCTCTTGGTCGACTCCTCTAGAGTTACCTCCAGCCTATAGGCACAATCCACATACTGCTCCAAGGTAGAGCATGTGTGGTGCACCATTAAAGGCTTGATATCCGGGCTCATCCACTCGTGGAAGTACCAGATCTTTTGGGCCTCGCTGGTAATCTCGGCAGGGGCGTACTGTAAAAGATGATTGAACTTAGATGCCAACTTGGTTACTTTCAGACCATCCGTCTTTGGGTACAAGAACTCTTTATGCTTCTCCTCTCTCATAGCACGAGAGAAAAAGCGATCAATCATCTTGGTCTTGAACATCGACCAAGTCAACACTGGGCTCTCTGCCAAACCTGTGCTCTCCCACCATTCGCTAGCTTCCTCCTTCAGCTGAAGAGAAGCGATATGGACCTTCTCGGCCTCAGTACACTCCACGTTCCGAAACAGCCTCTCCATATGGGAGAACCAATGAGTCACTGCTACTGGCTCCCCTTTCCCATTATAGCAATCGGGCCTCATGGAAGTGATGGTCTTAAGAGCGCGACCATAGCTGTCTCTAGCCCTGATGGCATTCTCTTGAACCACAGGGTTTCCGGGCTCCACAACATCAGGAACCGTTGGGTGAGTAGTCACTTCTTGCGCTTGAGGCGCACTGGGTCTCAATACATCTGCAATTGCCTGCATCACAATCCCGCGAATCGCCTCAACAGTTGCGGCATCAAACAGCGCCGGCGCTTGGGTCTGATCCTGACCTTCACGCCTATGTTGAACGCGAGACTCTGACTCGTGCTCATCCTGAACACCTCTTCTTGCTGGCCTGGGATCTTGGCTAGTCCCAGCACCGGCTCGAGTCGAGTTCCTCGTGCTTCTTGGGTTCACCATCTGTTTACCGATCCAATTCCAAGCATTCAATACATTAATATTATGCAATATACTTATGCAATATACCAACGTAAATAAATTACTCAGAATAGATCAACTTGGCATTTTATAGATGAACCTTCGAACTTTTACACAAGCAACACATGAGTCAAATCTTCGAGCATCAAAACAGAACTTGCTCGGAAATCTAGAAAATCCACAGACACTAGCCGAAACACTGAAACAAAACACAAACACAACTGAAACACTAGCAAAAGAAGCTACGACACTAGGCAACGCCAAACCACACTAAGGCGCTCCAAGACGTCTCCTGTAAGACCGGCTATCCATGCAAGGTCTCTTCGGGCTTGGCTCACCATCCTGCTCTGGTGATGAGCTTCGCACCCTGCTTGGTCCTGGGTCACACGGCTCTGGTGACTCAGTTCCAATCTCAGCTGCGGAAAAGAAAGGATCGTCCATAAGAGGTCCTCCAATTCCAGCTCTCCTCTGAGCGCTAGCGATCGCCTGATCCATCTGCTGATGCTGCTCCATATGAGAGTTCATTTCGCTCTGGAGAAGGATCTCTCTCAACTCAGCCTCTGATCTCCTCCTAATACCGTGCTCACTGAATAGTGCCTCCCAATCAGCATCAGTCATGAGTGCATAAGCCGACACTGGTGATAGTTCTGGACTGGGGGGAATAAACTGCACCCCCGGCTCCTGACTGTCCACTAGCAAGTGCCTCAAGTTGTCTGGCTCCTGGCTCTGTTCTTCCAGGTCCATCTCGGGGTCCTCCTCTGGATCATCCTCTATGGGATCCTCATCCTCGGGATCATCCTCAATCATATCCTCGTCCTCGACAGGATCTATCTCAAGCATCTCCTCTTCCTCCTCCTCGTACTCGATCTCCTCTGTAATTGGTCCCAGCAGAAAGTCGTCTTGGTAAACCCCTTGTTCATACCTTGACAACTCATCTTCCTGCTCCTCTTCCTGTACTTCCTCCACCCTTGGTGGCGGGACAGGTGCAAGCTCAGGGACCATAGCATCCCTAGCTACAAGGACAACCGGCTCGGGGAGAACGTGATTGACGTCTTCGGGCGGGCTACTCGGGCCTCCAACCTCGAAACATCGCTGAGGCAACGGAAAATCTAGCCTTGGCTGGTCCGTCTTGGCGTCTTCCGACCCCCTACCAACAGAAAAGCAGACACCCATCCTACCGAACAATAAGGAAGGAATTAGTCTTTCTAGACATAGAAGCAAGCTTACTACATCAGACTATAAAGAAGACACGACTATGAACGGTGTTTTGAAATTCTTTTCACTTTGAAAATTCAGAGCCTTTTAAAAGCATTTTCAAAAATGGATATATGATATAAAAATCCCAAACCCGTTTTAAAACCTTTGGCTCTGATACCACAACTGTAACACCCCCAAAACTTAACCCTTTTGGAAAGGTATTACCGCCAGTGACCCCAGTGTTTCTTACCGAGATCACCCAAGGCTTTACCGTTTAAATACAATTTATGAAATACAAATGATACATAATGATCAAAGCATTCAATTCCAAAACATAACATTGTCAAGGAAACATGAGTTACGAGATTACAACCCAATCCCGAATAGGCTAACACAGAGTTTAAACCAAATACAGCGGAAGTCTTATAAAGTAGGGTACAGCGGAAGTCTTATAAAATACATTACAACCAAATTCATTGTCCAAAAGATCTCAACCTGATTAACGAAATAACTCAAACATTCAAAAACCACCGTCGACTCTATAGTCCTTCTATTCTTCTGAGCTACTTTCTATCTGATGTGCCAAATCGAACGGATGACACCAGCCCACATGCAGAGAACAAAGTTCGTGGGTTAGTCTACTTGAATAGACTAGCAAGGGTACAAAGCAGAATGGTTCGAAGCAGTCGTATTAGGTTAGACTCATCGCTTCTCGAATAACAACCGATGGTGATAGTCAACCATCATACTCCTACTGGAATAAACAAAAGGTATGCACAAGAGAAGATTCTGGAAGACTGAATCTTCACAGAAATCGACTCGAAAGAAGACTCCAACGAAAATGAGTCTTTAAGGAATTATGACAAATCTGGAATGTTTACAGAATCATACAACAATGATTTAAAAGTTGACTGAGATGCTTCGGTTCACGACCAACCTCACCGCATACAGTGAGTCCAGATTGGAAAGAGAACGTACTATGATCAAAGTCGAGACGAGTTTTCCTAGCTGCACTATAACCTAGGTGCACTACTCGCCGAAGGTTTATTAATTATGTGCGTCGAGTAGCCCTTATCTGATTCATATTACAAACCACACATCACATTATTAGACTTTTACATGTGTACCCCACCATTGGGACGACACATCTTAGTATACGTTTCGTCGAGAGTGACGTACACCGAAAGGTTTGTGACACCAGCTAAGTGTCCTGTCTCTACACACTTGTGAAAGAGACCGATCATGATCTTAGAATAGTACCAGATGGAGACGAGCCACCCCGATACCAGATTATAAAGAAACGACCGGACGAAGTCCGAGTACATTCCTAACTACAGTGCTAACCACACAGATACATCACAATTATAGTTACAGAATAAATCCACATAAAGGCCCGAAAGGCGATCACAGATAATAGCGTTGTTCTAACAGATATACAACCTATTATATGATTTTCAAAACAGTTTATAAATCACTTCCAGAAGAACACCGTAATAATCGTTCCAAATTAATTACTCAGATAAACAACTGATAATCAATGTAAATATGGAAACGATGAGCAAGAGCGAACCGCCACTTGCCTTAATCCGCAGAATAGAAACAAGCCTAACGACAATGACGAGATTCCGGGCTCGACACGGGTATAGCTCCGACAGCACAACAAACTTCGAGTCGACCCATAAAAGGAATCCTAAGTTAGATTCGACATAACAACAGTACGAATCTAAAAACGGTGAAAGAAATCGAAAGGAAAGACGCCACGATGACAACCAACCAAGCCAAAGCCACGAAGGCATTCTGGGCACTGGCGGCGGTCGCCGCATTCATCACGGTCGGCGCCGTAAAGAACACGGCGGTCGCCGTGAAGAACTCCGACGACAGAACGAGAGAAAAACTCACCCAAATGATGCGCGTTTCAACCCCTTTTTGCCTTGCCTGGGTTCCAACCTCAAAAGGCAACCAAAAGGCTTCACAAGGGCTTCTGGAAACACCACCAACCGACACCAAGGAAGCTTCCAAAATCCGGTGAAACTAACACTCTTACGAGGCGAAAATTTGGCAGAGATTTAGTGCTGGGATGGCTCAAAATCCTTCCCCCAACACCTCCTTTTATAGCCAAAGCAATGGGAACATCATCATCACCCTAGACGAGGCTGAGCAGGGCTAGATCGGCGCGGCCAGAGCTCGCCGGCGACCAATGGGTAATGAACTCTGGGTAATCACGGCGGGCGCCGCAACTTTGCCTACGGCGGGCCGCGACGGTCGCCGTTCCTAGCCCTGGCGAGCCCAGAGTAGGAGACGACGGCCTGACACCTCGGGCCCAACGACGGCGGGCGCCATTGCTCTACGACGGTCGCCGTTTTTGCCTTTTCCCGCCCATTCAGCTATTGAACGAGCAAGACATTAACCCGGGATAAAAGTTATCGTACGCGAACGCGTATAAACATCCGAAGCATGTCGTCTGTATTTTATTTCACTGAGAAAAATATTACAGATACAGAGCACATTACAGAATGTCTCAAGCTACCTGAATTAAATCCGACGTACTAAACGGGTACTCGGGAAAATTCCAAAATTCCCAAAATAACCTTACAAAAATACGGGGTATCACATCTCCTCCCCCTTACAAGAAGTTTCGATATTTACATTGATTATCAGCAAAACCAACACATGTAACTAATTTGGAGAGAGAAATTTAGTTGCAGGAAGAGATTTTTAGGCTCAATTTTAAATGTTAGCGACACAAATTGGATGTATTGTGATCGAATTGAGAGTTAAATTAAACGACATTTCAATTTAGAAAGCCAACCTCGAGATCCACCGAGTTTCTCAAGGGCATCGACGAACTATCAATCTCGCTCCTTCGACCAGCATCTCCGATGCTTCTTCGGCACATGCAACGGCGACACCGTTGGCGACGCTTGGTGTTATAGTTTACTCGGATCTGCTAGAATTGGAACGAAGGTGGTGGCTCGCAAGCGGGTATGGTGGACAGGGTCGAGGTCGATCCAGGGCTGGTGCGGATCGGTTGTTGGTTCGAGCGGAGGTTCAGCGGTGGCGTGGTTTGGTGCGGTGGTGGGAAGAGGGTCGAGGTCGATCCGACAGCAAGATTTGCAATTTTTTGGAAGAAGAAGGAGGAGATCCAAACGCTCTCTTCGCAGCCGCAACGGCCTCCGGCGTGCCGTACTTCCTCGGCCTCCCCGTCTTCTTCCGCACGATCTCTAAAGGCGGTGAAGGGGCCTTCCCCGCCACCGATTGAGGTTAAAGTGCAGTCGCACTGGCCCCGTCCGCTGAACCGCCACCATGGTTGGGTAGAAGGCCGTCGTTGGTGACCTGAGAGCAGGAAGTGGTGTTCGATGAAGCTTGAAGAGATGCTTCAATGGAGGCAGATCTGCGAGAGAGAGGGGTCTTCGAGAGAGAGAAGAGTGGGGCATCAATTAAGGGAATTGAATCAGATTTGGATACAATTTGAAAGAGGATGAAAATCATATCCCAAAAATAACGGATGGGTAAAAAATATGGTGTGTGCATTCCTCCCAAAATATTGTGCACCTCTCTCTATTTAATCTAGTCCATCCATTTCATCTTCATCCAATGCCCCAAATTTGTCCACTCGTTTCCCTATAAGAGGTTGTTTTACTAGAGCATATATATATATATATATATATATATATATATATATAGAGAGAGAGAGAGAGAGAGAGAGAGAGATTCACGCTCTAGTAAAACAACCTTTTATAGTGAAACGGGTGGATAAATGTAGAGTGTTAGATTAGACTAAAAGGAAGGGTTGAGATTTAATTTAGAGGGGCACAAAATTGGGAAGTGGAATCACCCACACCAGATTTTTCCTATTTCCTAGTTTCACGGGATATCAATTATCCCTCTTTCCACAATTAACGTCCTTTCAACTCCCATTTCCATTTCCATCATTCCACAATCTCTGATCCTCCATTGTTGACGGAAGTTCTCTCTCGGCGTCGTCTTCTCACTTTCGACGCTCCAGCACCGCAGTTCACCCCTCAGCCCACACTCGTCTTCCACTCTCTCGATCGATCAAAGACCCCCCCCCCTTCTCTCTCCCTCTCTCTCTCGAAGTTCAACCTCCTCCATTAAAGCATATAATCAAGCTTCAACTTTTTCTCTCTCGCGCCGGTTGTCGTCGACTCCCCCAAGGTTCTCCAACCGCGAATCTCGAAAGAAAACGGTAAATTTCTCTACTTCGATTAGAACATTTGTTATAATTTCGAGTTTCTCCCAAGTTTGTTCCTTTCGATCATCCATCCTCCATTAGAACTTTTTTGATTTCGTTGTTGAATTTAGGACATGTAATGAGTGAGACGTTTGTTCTTAGTACAGATTAAGGAATATGTTGTTTTTCGTTCGATTTTGCCATTGAATTTAGGGCATCTATTGGTTTGTGGTTTTGGGAATTTTAGGGTTTTGTCTTTTCAAAACACAACAGATTAATTAGAGCCGTATTTAAGTGTATATTGTTTGGATGTGCTTAGATTGTGTTTGGGGGTTTGCTGTAACCGGCTACTAAAATGCATAAACTCTGTCGACTATGGATTTTGGTTATGAGATTGGAGCCAGTTTAATTGTTCGGTGTTTGCTATAACCGCCTACTAAAATGCATAAAACCAATGAGATTTGATGCTTAGATTGTGTTTTGATTATCAATTGCGTGGATGGAATATGCATTTTGCATACATTGATATGCAAAATATGTGCAGTGTATATATTGGTTTCCCCTATATCATCATCATCATCGTTTTCTTGATCATTACATTCATTCATTATCTTATATATTTGTGTATGTGATATTCATTTGTATGAGTTTGGTATTCACGCTTCATGTGTTGATATGCAAAAGATAGTCATATATGTGATATGCAACTGTATGGGTATGATATTCACGCTTCATGTGTTGATATGTGTAGGATCGTGATTGTTAGAGTAATAACAAGGGAACTAAGAATACATATATTCAGTTCCCTTCACAGCGGAAATAAACAATCAAAATAAATGAACAAGTTCCTTATAGTGGAAACATTCGATTGCCAACTAGCAATCTAGGATAAAAACCACTACCTTTCTTTCGAAAGGATTTCAAGGTCTACTTCTTGATTTCTTATCACTTCGGTTACATATTACCCTAGGAACAAACACACAGTTTCTTTGTCTTACACACAGTTAGACAATCCAAGGTAAACTTAACAGCAAGTATAATCAATCACAAAAGCAGTCCTAATCACTAAGGAACTAACTCACTTACAGTCACAAGAACTAGCACACAGCTCTTAGATTCCTTGACTGGCTCCTCTCGATCTTGGTTTCAGTTGACGATCTGTTTGAAGCTTTATACTTTGATGTTTGCTATGGAGTGTGATTCTATTGTGATGCTTGAAGATAACAACGGAGCTTATCTTTCTTATATAGTGGACCCTCGAGGTTGGATCTTCTCTTGGTTTCCACAGAGCAAGCTTGACCTAGGTTGTGTGGTAATCCTTGATTCACGCTGACTTAGACATGTACCAACAACCTAGGCAACTCAGAATCCACATTGGTTGGTCAACTGCTTCAGAAAAGTCTGTCATGTCGTTGTCCAACTCCTTTCGTCCAAGGTTCAGCAACCTAGACAATTTGGAACTATCCTCTAGATGGTGATTGTGTCACGTCGCTTTCAGCAACCTTTGTCCGAGGTTCAGCGTTCTAGACATCTTGGAGCTTTCCTTTGGATGGTGGCAGACTTTTGGAAGCTTTGCTCAAGTCGCTTTCACCATCTTTTGTCTGAGGTTCTGTGTTCCCAACTTCATCGGGTAGAGCAAAGTCACGTGTTGCATTTTTGGGCACTTCTGGGTTCCTTTGGCTTGCTTGTTTGGTTTCTTTATCTTGTTTGGCTTCCATGGTTTCAACAATTGTCCTGTGGTTCCTTTAAACACATCTTTGAAATAAAACATTAGTATCAAAGTATTTGTCATCTTCAAAAGTAGAGAAACTGAGGAAAGGAACTCTCATGGGAACCGAGGTTCCTGAGTTCCGTTTCCTAACAATTTCTCCCTTTTTGATGATGACAAATATAAGGAACCTGACAACATAATAAGGACATGAGATTCATGAGAACAGTTGAGCTAAGAGATTTACAACTTTATAAAGTAATGAGAGAACATTCAATAGTTGCAAATTCCCCCTAAGCAAATGAACTAAGTTATTCGAGTTCCCCCTCAGAAGTAGAACGGGTTTAGATTTCCTATAAGTCCAGTAGTTCCAAGAGTTCAAGGTTCCTATCCATTCTTCCCCATTTTGACATCATCGAAAAGATTAATTTACTTATCAAGTATAGGATATCAATGTAAAATAAACAATTTCGTTAAACCCATGACAGTCACCATAATAGAAACTTAAGGCAAAGACAAATGATGCAGTAGAAACATTACCAAAAGAGTTCATTAATCATTAAGGTCAATACATTGTCCAGAGATGCAAAGTGGAAAGAGGAACAAAAGATCACAAGCAGCTTGACATAGACAAAATAAGGATAGAAGAGGGGAGTAGGACCCTAGGGAACTACTAGCACACTGTGATGTTATAGCACTGGGAACTAGGAGAGACGTTTCTATGGCAGTGTAGTGGCATCCTCTTCAGTTTCCTTCTTTTCTGCAGTTCCTTTATCTTGGCCTATAGCCATCTCAGCGGCCTGATTGCCTCCAATTGCAGCCTCCAAGGTCTGTTGAATCACATCCACTAGACCAGATACAGCCTTTCTGGTCTTTCCCATTTCAGTTACTTGATCACGGATGGCACCAGAGATAGCAGTGGTTCCTTCCGTGATGGCTTTTTCAATACGACCCAGTGAAGCTAGGATCGTAGAGGAGTCTTGAACGGGGTAGAGCGGAGGCAAGGAGCTTGGAGTGGCTTGGGAACTTGCCTTTTTCCTTAGGCAATTCCGCGTGCACATCAGAAGGAGCATCCAAATGATCTTTGGTTTTGAGCTTCTTGACAGTGGCCATGGTTAGGAACTTGCTGTAGGTTGTTTCCCTGAGGTCTGATGGGTACTGGCTAAGCATGGAGAGAAGATTTTTTATGAGGTGAGGGAAGGGCAAGGCATGGGATTGACAGAACTGTATATGAGCTAACACTAGCTTGGGGAGATCAACTTGGTCACCAGATAAGATTTCATCCATAAGGATGGCATCGGTGATGATAACTGTGGCTCGGTGCTCCAGCCTGGGAACCAAATTCCTTATGATCCAGAAGTGCAGGAGCTTATTGGACAGAGAGAGCCCCTTTGTCAGCAGATTCTTTGGATTGTCACCATCATAGAGCTTGCCGACCAGCTCAGTTTTGGTTTTGTACCCTTTGCCTTTGGGCCAAGTCTTCTTTTGATGCAGAATGTCAAAACCTGATCTGTGCTCAATCCCTAAAGCTGAGGCGATGATGCTTGCGAACAAGGGGAACATGGTTTCCTTCCATTGAAGGATGGCATCATTACAGGGAGAGTTCTCCTTGGCTGGCACAAAGGTCATGGACTGATAGAAGAGACGTACCACTTCATCGGATACTGAGAAGGATTCCACCAAGAGCTGGTCCCACCCTTGAAACTGGAGCAGAGAATGGAATTCACTGAGGGCTTCGCCGAATTGAGCTTCATCTTCTTCTTCTAGGGGTTGGGTCCAGAACTCCTCACCAATGATGAGGGGCTTGAGTATCTTTCTCTTAGCGAATGAGGAAGACACTTGCCCCAGAGTGGAGGTTATGGCTCTGGTGGACAAGGAAGACAGGACAGCTGATTTGGCCTTTTTGGAGGGGGTCGGCTCTTTGGAGGCAGGGTTGTAGGGAACCAGGGCCTAGGAACTCCTCTTTCGGAGTTTGAGCCTGGTAGCAACTGAGGGAGCAACCTTGGATTTGGTGCTAACCGGCGAGGGGTCAGAGCTGTGAATCTCCATGGTTTCCTTGTCTGGAGAAGAGTCGTGGGAACCGCCCTCAGAGATAGTATGAGTAGCTGATGCAGATCCATGGTGGAGTTCCTTTTCCACCTCTTCTGTATGCTTGGGTAAGGGTTCTTTTGTGGGTGTGAGATCAAGGGATTTGGAGGAAGAGGCTGCTTTCTTCTCTCTAAAGGCTCTTAGGAGGGCAGCTTCCTCCTCGTCTTGGGCAAGGTTAAGATTGAGGTTTTTCTTGGCCATTTGAGGAGCTTTGTGTTTTGAGAGAAAAGGTGAACAAGAGATTGAGAGAAAGTGAGAGAAAGCAGAGTGCTCGGCTCAATTAAACAGGAGACCTTAAATAACCCTTGAGCATTGTTGGAGCCGTTGGAGAAATCAAGCCGTTGGCGAGAGAGATTCTGGGAACTCTGAAGAATTGAAACGACTAATTTTCTTGCAGCTTTATCGGCGGTGAAACGGTCACAGATTCAAAAATCAAATACTCAGAAATGGCAATTGTTCAAAGCTGAGAAGACATCTCTAACGCTGTGAAATTGCCATAAATGTTGTCTTGGGAGGAGCGAGTTTCTACGAGCCGTTTGAAGAGGAGCGAGTTTCTACGAGCCGTTTGAAGAGCAGCCTGACCTAGTTCCTTTCTGGCGATTTTTTCAGTGTGCTAGAGGGATATATGGGAACCTTTGATGTGTGGTTTTAAGACATAGGACCTGAAAGTACGTTCCCATAAAATAAATCGGGGAAGGCCATTTATCGCATCACACACTAATTCCCAGAGAGGGTTAAGAGAAGGATCCTAGGGAATTAGATTGTGCAATGAGGCAAGGAAGGGTCATAGTACACAATCATCATTTCGGCTTGTATTGTGGGGTTAGAATGTGATCAGATTGTGACTTTTGGGCCAACAAAGAAACTTGGACAATGATTGAATTTTAATAAGAAATGAACATCCAAGGGGAAGAACTAGAAAAACTTGTCAAAGCCTTTTGAGTAACCATTATGGATATGAGGGTCTAACGCAAGAGAAATAACATGGAGATTCCAAGACAAAGACAAGTAAAGAGATCTGAATTAGTCAATCAAGGGAACTGGAGAGGAACTTTAAACTAAAGGAACTGCTAGTTTATAGGAATCATTCCCAGTTCTAATATAAGGTTCTCGAAGGGAGCTCTATTCAAGGCTTTGGTGAATATATCTGCAACCTGATCTTCAGTTCTATAAAATTTTATAATGATGTTCCCTTTCTCAACATGATCTCTAAGGAAATGATGTCTTATATCTATATGCTTGGTCCTAGTATGATGCACAAGATTCTTAGAAATGTTTATAGCACTGGTGTTGTCACAAAGAATAGTAAGAGGACCATAAGACATACCGAAATCCGCGAGTTGTTGCTTTAGCCATAAGAGTTGGGAACAACAAGAGGCGGCTGCAATGTACTCAGATTCTGTGGTGGAGAGGGAGACTGGGATTTGTTTCTTTGAGCCCCATGACACAAGGCAAGGGCCTAGAAACTGTGCCATTCCAGAAGTACTCTTCCTATCCACCAAGTATCCAGCATAATCAGCATCAGTGAAACCCATCAGCTCAAAGGGACACTCTTTGGGGTACCAAATGCAGAGTGAGTCAGTTCCCTTGAGATATCGAAATATCCTTTTCACAGCAACTAAATGTGTTTCTCTTGGACATGATTGAAACCTAGCACACAAGCAAACAACAAACACAATGTCTGACTGGAGGCTTGATGGTTCTTCTTTCTCTGTTGGGAGCTAGAGCATTTGATGTGGAGACATTTTGATTTGAACATTCAGTCTCAACTTCTATGTTGGGATCACCTTCTCCATTTAAGAACATATGAGAGGATGAATCATTGATGTCTCCACATGTATTATCTTCATGTTCATGGTTCCCAGAGATGGATTGTTGTTGATTGTCCATGGGAACTGATGGAGGAACTGGCGGAACAACTTGTGCAGCTGGGTAGGAACTGGGAGGTGTGATATCTTCATCTGGATCTTCTTGAGGTGGCTTGGGAAATGGATCTTCAAAGGGACTGGTGGTGTTTTGCATATTTCTACCAAGTGATTTCTCATTAAAAACAACATGAATACTTTCTTCTACCTTTTTAGTCCTTTTGTTGAAGACCTTGTATGCTTTGCTACTTGAGGCATATCCAATGAAGATCCCTTCATCACTCCTTAGGTTGAATTTACCAAGATTATCTTTTCCATTGTTATGCATAAAGCATTTGCATCCGAATACCCTAAGATGTGAGATGTTGGGAACTCTTCCTCTTAGAAGTTCATAGGGAGTCTTCTCTGTGATTTGGCGAAGCATAGCTCGATTGATGATGTAGCAGGTTGTGTTGATTGCCTTAGCCCAGAATGATTGAGAGAGTCCACTTGAGATGAGCATAGTTCGAGCCATGTCTTCTAAGGTTCTATTCTTCCTTTCCACTACTCTATTTTGTTGAGGAGTGTATGGTGCAGAGAAGTTGTGATCAATGCCATGCTCACTGCAAAAGGTTAGAAATTCTCCATTTTCGAACTCAGTACCATGGTCAGAACGAATAGAATTGATGGGGCAATCGAGAGATTTTTCTAACATGGGAACCAGATCCTTAAATCATCCAATGACTTCACTCTTAGATTTTATAAAAATTGTCCAAGTGAAACGAGAGAAGTCATCGACAAGAACAAAGATATACATGTTTCCTCCTAGGCTTTGAACTCTCATGGGTCCACAAAGGTCCATGTGGATGAGTTCAAGGGGCCTTGAGGAACTTACCATATTTTTGGATTTGAAAGAACTTCGAGCTTGTTTCCCTTTTACACAGTCTGAGCATGGTTCCTCAGATTTGCCACTTAACTTTGGGAGGCCTCTGACTAGCTCCTTTGAGTGTAGCTTTTGGATCAATTTAGTGCTAGCATGACCAAGACGTTGATGCCACAAGTCCGTTTGATCATTCACAGTTGAGAGACAGAGTTTCTCCTTGGGAACAAAGGATGGGTCAACAACATACACATTGTTGAACCTTTTACCTTTTAAGATGATTTGTCCCGAGGAGTCAAGGACAGTGCATTCATTTGATTTGAATCTAACTTCGTTGTCTCCTTGACCATACAGTTGTGACACACTAATTAGATCAAAAGCGAGATTATCAACAAGGTGGACTTTGTTTACCTTAATGTGGTCATTGAGATTCACAGTTCCTATTCCACAAATTTTCCCTTTGCTTTTGTCTCCAAAAGAGATGTTCCCTCCTTGGAGAGGTTGAAGAGAAGTCATTTGATTTCTTCTTCCGGTCATATGGCACGAGCAACCACTGTCAATGTACCATAGTTGAGGTTGCCTCTCTTATTTCTGCACATAGGGAAACTAAGATTTCTGAACCCAGTGAAGCTTGGCTTTACTGGGGGGATTAGCATGTGAATTATCATTACGAGTCTGTGAATGATCAGGAAACTGATTCCTTTCACGGTAATAAGCACTTTTCTCATTATCATAGTTTCTTTTATTATGACACTCAGTGTTGTAATGACCATTCATACCACAATAGAAACACAGACGGTTGTACACAACATGTCCATATTTTCCCTTTCCTGGCCTAAAAGGTTTTTCATTTTTTCTTTTATTGAAATCAACATTATTTCTAACCTTACCATGGGCCATGTCCACGTACCTTTTGTGAGCAAAAGAGTTAGTGAACCACTTGTCTTTAGGAGACTCTTTCTCCTTTCAAAGGCCTTAGGTTCCCTTTCAAAGGCCTTAGGGTCCATTTTTGGACTTTTAGAACTTTCTTTGAGACGCTTGGCAACCTCAGCCTTGTTCTCAAGCACCATGATCTTCTCTAATAGGAATTGATTCCTATCTCGAGAAGTCGCAAGAGAAGTACTGAGGTTCTCATTCATCTCAACAAGTTCATGTCTAACCTTTTCATTTTCAACATCATCATTGATCTTGTTGTCAATGTATCCAACTCCATGACGTTATTTCACAAAGACAGTTTGATTGATCGTTTTTTCATTTATAGAGTCAGTGTGAGTATCTAACCTATCAATTATAGATTGAAGCAAATCATTTCCAGATAGATTATCATGCATAGGAAATGTAACAGATTCTATCTTAGTCTCACTACAGGATTGGCAAATTTTAAGGTGACTAGCATGCACATTCCTAATATCAATGAGTTTGGAGTGGGTTTCAGCTAGATCTTTCTCAGTTTCATCAAGTTTCTTACTCCACACAGAGTTCTCAACAGTCAAGCAAGTAATCTCATCTTCACAATCATCAAGTTTTTGTTGAAGAGCACTCGTTTTCTTTCCTAGTTTCTTTATGATTTTTAGAAGTTGTTTCTTATCACAATCAACTAGAGATTTTAGGAAGTCATCAAAAGTTACCTCAAGTTCTTCTGAGTCGCTTGAATCTCCTTTTGCCATGAGACATCTTCCTCCAGAGAATCCACTCAGATCTAGTTCCTCATCTGAGTCTTCTCCCCATGAGGCCACAAGAGCCTTCTTCCTTTGAGGTCTTTCATCTTCTTTGGAGTTTTCTTTGTTGGGACAGCTCTTAGCATAGTGCCCCTTTTCTTTGCATTCATAGCAAGAGACATCTTGAGATCTCTCCTCGGTCCATTGTGAGAGGAGCTACCCTTTTGGAACTTTCCCTTCACAAAGAATTTTTTGATGTTCTTTGTGAAGAGAGTTGTAAGTTCGTCCTCCTCATCTTCTAGGTCTGAGTTCTCCTGCTCCATTTCAAGCCTTGTGAAGGCTTTGGAGATTTTGTGGGCAATTCCTTTCTCCAGTTTCTTGTCAGCATTGACCTTGGTGTTCTCCTTCTTCAACCTCCAGTTTCCCTATGATTTGAGTAAAGGGAAGGGATTGAATGTCTGGGGTATTCTTCATGATTCCTTTGATGAGGGTGAACTTAGAGTTAAGTCCATTGATGACCACCAGTGATTTGGAGACTTCATCAAGGGTGACCTCAGCCGCTGTTAGCTTTCCAATGAGCCTGTTGAAGCGAGAGTAATACTCAGAGATGGTTTCAGTTCCATCATTTTGAATGTGTGGTATTCTCCTTCTAAAGCAAACTTCCGGCTTTGCTTTAGTTCCTCACTTCCTTCATGCATGTCCTTGAGTGCTTGCCACATTTCTTTCGCCGTCTTGATTCCTATGACTTTGTCCATATCTTCTCTATCCAGTCCATTGAGAATGAACTGTCTAGCCTTGGCGTTCTTTTCCATGATGACATAGTGCTCAGGTTTCCAATCTTCTTCCTTTTGGTTAAGATCGACATAGCCATCTCCATTCTCGACTATCCTCCATAATTGGTAGTCATTGGTCTTTATGTGGCTTTTCATGCACTTGGCCCACCATGTTTCTTCTCCCTTCTTTCGGAGATGTGGTTTGTTGGTGGAGATTCCGAGCTCGAACTTGCTTGACTAAGACATCTTAGATCTGCAAACTTAAACAAAGATCTAGAGCTTTTCCTGCTCTGATACCAATTGTAGGATCGTGATTGTTAGAGTAATAACAAGGGAACTAAGAATACAGATATTCAGTTCCCTTCGCAGCGGAAATAAACAATCAAAATAAATGAACAAGTTCCTTATAGTGGAAACCTTCGATTGCCAACTAGCAATCTAGGATAAAAATCACTACCTTTCTTTCGAAAGGATTTCAAGGTCTACTTCTTGATTTCTTATCACTTCGATTACATATTACCCTAGGAACAAACACACAGTTAGACAATCCTAGGTAAACTTAACAGCAAGTATAATCAATCACAGAAGAAGTCCTAACCACTAAGGAACTAACTCACTTACAGTCACAGGAACTAGCACACAGCTCTCAGATTCCTTGACTGGTTCCTCTCAATCTTGGTTTGAGTTGATGATCTGTTTGAAGCTTCACACTTTGATGTTTGCTATGGAGTGTGATTCTATTGTGATGCTTGAAGATAACAGTGGAGCTTATCTTCCCGTTGGATCGTTAGAGTTACGTCTGAGGGAACAAAGGCTTTGTTCCCACAGAAGGCACAACGGATTAAAAACAGCAAGAAAGATAATGAACGAACTCACGATGTATAGTGGAAACCCTGATTAGCAAAACTAGCTTCTCAAGGAAAAATAACTACCTTCAAGCTTCCGCGTGTACTTGTCTTATTGATTTCTTGTTCGATTACACTTGTATCCTGGACTTCGACCTCTAAACAACCAGCTAGACTCGAAGCCTCTTCTACAACGATGAATCCGAACTCAACCCTCAAAGACTCACACACACTTCACTCTCTTTCTTTTCTCTTCTCCTTCTTTTTCGTCGTTCAAAGTCGTTATTAGAAATGAATCCTCATTTTTCCTAAATACAACTTCGGCTAAACCCTAATCAAACAAGATAAGATATTCTGAAAACGGATTACTAGAAGATAGGATTTTATGTTAAGAATAATATCCTAACCGATCATATTGATTAAGGAAGGAATTCCTTAATTAATCTAATCGGAAAGGATATCAAACTTCTCTCTCCAATTTCTTATCTAAGGAAAGATTCCTAGGATAACATGGATTGGGCTTTTCTCTCTCCGTATCTTCTCGATCTGGTTTGATCCTTGGAGCCGAAGTCTTCAATCTTTTACCGCGTGTGCTTCTTGATTTGTTTCCATAATCAACACGTTGGATTTCTTCTTTCCATTCGCAGCTTCGATCTCGTTCGTCACTTCAGTTCCTTGCGAGGTAACAAAGTACATGAAAAGAGCTTTGTTCCCTCTGCGATCCTTCACTGCAATGGTTCCCTGAGATAACTGTCTTTGTTCCTGAAACACTTAGTATCCATATCAGTTGAATGTTTGTTACCATCAAAACCTAAGGAATTCAACAAATTCCCCCTTTTTGATGGTGACAAACACCCTTGACAATAAAGCATATACATATAAGAAAAAGACAGTTATGAAGAGAAAGGTTTCCCACTAAGATACTGTTAGTTCCCCCTCAACTCAGTAGCATGTGAAACATGTTCTGTTCCCCTTCAACCAATGTTACCTATCATATTCCCCCTTTTGGCATCATCAAAAACATCAGTAAAGAATTAGAGAGGAAAAGTCAAGGCCAGATAAACATAAACACCCCTAGTCATTAATTAAAAAAGAGCTTAAAAACATGCAAACACCGCCAAGACAGACAAAACATCAAAACATAGTCAAAATGCCACACCGGGCACACAAACCAGATAACAAGAAAAACAACTAAGAGGGAGTAGATGGGCAAGGGAACAAAAGAGGGGTAAGGACATCAGGTAAGCGATCAGGCATCACTGTGACCAGTCGGTTGAGCTGATGCGTGATGAGACATAAGCGCACGCACATCTGCCATGAGACGTCTCACATCCTTGCAGAGACTTCTCACATCCCTCCCCAGAGACAAATTCTCGTTCAGTTCCCCCTCAGAGCTGTCGGCCTCAGAAACCTCCATTGCCTTGGAATCCTCAACTGCCTCAGAAGCTGTAGGGGCACTCTCAACCTTCACCCAACCTTCATCATCTTGAAGAATAAACTGCATCTTGTGCAGGTTACTGGCGTCGATCGGGCGGGAGAAGATGCTCACGTCCTCCGACGGGTTGTACACTTTATGGTACTCAAGGATTTTCTTGACAACCCGTGGGAAGGGAAGAGCGTGTTGGAGAGTGTTCCTGGCGTGGGCCATGTGCTGCATCAGAATCTTCGGCATGCTAATGGGCTCCTTCTTTAGCATTAGGGACAGTAGGACAATGTCCAATATTAGAAGCCGGTTTCTCTTCTGTCCCCCTGGCGTGATGTTGTTGATGAGGAAGTGGTACAACACTTTGTTGACAGCGGACATCTCTGAGATGTCGAGATCAGCACTCCCCTGAGGGTGCTCAATACCAGCAACAACCAACACAGCCTCTGAGTAGGCAAAGTCCTTCGGCCACCTTCCTTTTGGGTATTCCCCATACCCTTCATGTGGAACGCCCAGAGCAACACCAAGCTCAATACTTGAGAACATGTGGACCTGCCCTTCCATCTTGTAACTCCCCAGAACAGCGTGGGGGCGAACTTCCATCACGTAGGTAGAGTAGAACTCCCTTAGCATCACCTCATCCATCTCCTCTTCCTCCACAAACAGATTGCCCCATTTTTGGGTCTCCAACAGATCATGCACCCCTTCCAGATGGTTCTCCAGTAGGAACTCAGGGATGACTCGCAGCTCCTTGACCACCGACTTGTGGCTCATGTCTTTGACATCATCAGCCGCCACCTTTCCTTTGGCTTTGGCCGGCTGACGACATTGGCTTTGACGGACAGGGGCGGCATACACCTTGGCTTTCTTTGCTTTGTTCCCCGAGAGGGGTACTGACTCCTCATCGGAGCTGACCGTTATCGTCTTCTCAGACTTCCTTTGAGAGCATGTCTTCCGCTTGGAGGAGCGGGCAGTCTTCACCCTGCCAGAAGTCTTAGGAGCCTTTGGGGGCTCCTCCTCATCAACTTCCTCAACCAGTTCCTTGTTAAGGTCTCGCACAACCGACTGAATCTTCTCCTTCACAGCAAAGTGCTCCTCAGCTGTGACCGGGGTCTCTTGACGGGGCATCTCCTCATCAATGGGGTCGGGATGGGTTGGAGAGGAATGGACTTCCTCTATTTCAGTATAGGAGATGGCGGTTGGGACAGCTGGAGAGGTTTTGGGGTTAGGGTTTTGTGGAGCGGGGTCTGTGTTTGGGGCTATGAAGGGGACCATGGCGAGTTGGTCCTGGGTTGGTGATGGTGGATGGGTAACAGTGGTGGTTGCTGGAGTGGTAGAGGTGGAAGGTAGGGATTGTGTAATGGCGGCGAGGAGAGCGGGGTCGGTTCCCATGGAGGACAGTTTGGTGAGGAGGGTTTGGAGGTCTTGGGCGATGGTGTTGGGGAGGTTTGAGTTGGAGGCCATTTCTGTGAGAGAGGGAGAGTTCTAGGAAGATGAGAGACAGAGAGGAAGGGAGAGATTGCTTGAGGAAGATAAGGAAACAGTGAGGAGGAGACATACCCGGAGACTCTGATTTATAATCTTCACCGAATCTTCTAGTGTTTCCAAAGATAAATTCAAATCTTTTCAGTTTCCAATAGATAACAATTTCCATCTTCCAACTTCCCAAAATAAAATCAGAATCTCGTCCAAATCCGACTTAGCCAGCCGAATTACCCTTCCCAACTCCTTTTCATCAAATCAGCCCTAAATGCTCAACGTGGCCCAACACAGACTTCCATCATTACACCCTGCAAACACACGTCACCTCAACCTGCAAGTCACAGAGGCCAAATCGTTTTCCCGCCAAACCAAAAAGTAGTAGGGTGTGATGTTGGGGGTTAGTTACCAGAGAGGGTACAAAAGACCATCACACCAAAATATATGATATTTGCGATTGATTTTTACATCATGCCTGAGGGGTCTCCAATTATGGATGATAAGAGGGGGTCATAGGAGACTTCAAACATGGCGGTCTAGGTAAGCTGTAGAATCAACTATCATTTGGGCTTATGATGAGGGAACAAAACATCAAGTTGATTCTTTTGGGTTGAAATAAAGCTGATTCATGTGACAAATGATGACATAGAAGATTATGCACGACATTCAGTACATCAAGGAAGTAAAAGCACATATTCAAGTCAAATGTTTAATTAATACCCAAGGAAGAGAATGCATATCAAGACATGAAAGTTCATCTTTCACCATTTACCACGTAATCTAGCCAATCATCGAGGGAACACAACAAATGGACATATAGTTAGGGGAACAAACCAGGCTTCGTATGGAACTGAATGTAAAGTTCCCCAGCAGGTGTCTTAATGAGAAAACTAGCGTCTGATTCTTTGTTCCACGAGATTCCTTATTTGCCAATCTTTCTCGACACAGTGATGTCTTTTCTAGATGTACATGGTACCTGAATTTTCAAACAAGGAACAATTTAGTCATTAAGCCTTTATCCACATCTCCATTTCCTTTACCTTTGCCACCAGGCCTTAGAGTCTCAGATATTCCAGCAGAAGTGAGGTGAGACTCGCTTTGTTCCCTGTCAAATAACTGACCCTTGTACGAATGAAATACCGGGAACTTTCCTCACTTTATCCTGCACAGAAAGAGTTAGTTCTTGCAAACCCAAACAAGCTTATGCTTTCTGGGCACAGGAGCAACATATCTAATCTTAGGAGGTTCAGCCTTCATTTGCTCTCTAGTAGTGTGAGCAATCTCCTCATTGTGTTGCTTCAGAAGGCACTCTTGCTTGTAGTGACTAGAGTGTCCACAATACCAACAGACTCTGTGGCCCTTTAGATCGACATACTTATTCTTTCCAGGCCAAATTGTTTTGTTAGCAATCCTTGAATGAAAATCAATATTTTTGGACTTACTGCTTTGAGATTGCTTCAACCAGATGGCATGAGCCTTCTGTCCATGGTACCAAGCCTTTCCCTCCTCAGTCGAGTTTGAACAGTTTTTGCCTTTATTCCCTCTGAAGGAACTTTCCCCCTTTTCTTTTACAGACTGTTTTCCTTCGACTTTAGAGCATTTTTGCTTGGTTCCATCAATAGGAAGTTTGGGTTGATAGCCAATCCCAAAGCGAGGTATTTCCTTTTACTCAATCATTTTTTCATTCTTGGCTGCAACAAAGACAATACCTTTTGGCTTGTCCTTCTGTTCCTCACTGAGTTTGGTTAGATCACTAGAAAGTTTTGCATTTCCTAGTTTCAGCATTAATGACTCAGCCTCAAGTGAAGAAACAGAGGACTCCAGAGACATAATCTTTTCAGTGAGTTTGGGACACTCAGAGCAAGAGTTTAAAGAGGAGGATGAACCTTTCTCAAGCTTGAGCACTTTGTTTGCCCAACCCTGATTTTCTTCGATCAAACCTGAGATCGATTCATCTTTCTCTTCCATTTGCTCACTGAAAAGACTATTCTCATGAACAAGTTTCTTAATGAGAGATATCAAGCTTTCTTTAGATTTGCTTTTTAAGCTTGATACGAGATCAGATTCAGTTACCTCATCGTTGAGTAGATCTCCCTTTGATTCATTTGGAACTTCAATGGCCATCAGGCAGACATCCCTGGAGTGTGACGATTCTTCGTCGTCTGAGTTTGAGTCTCCCCAGGTGGCAACCATTGCCTGCTTCCCTTCATTTGCTGGAGGTATTCCTGCCTTTCTCTTGAAGCAGTTTCTGGCCATATGTCCCTTGTTCAGACAGTGGTAGCACACGACATCTTTTAGGTCTCTGTTCCCTTCGGAGGAACTCGACGAATCCTTGTTCCGAGACCAAATCTTCCTCATGGCTCTTGTGATGAGCGCAACATCTTCATCACCATCTTCATCTTCGACTTGAGACAAGTCAAATGCCCTTTCCACCTTTAAGGCAATGCTCTTCGCCTTCTCCTCTCCCTTCTTGTTCAACTTGTGATTATAGACAGAGGCGTTGCTTTCCAGCTTAGCAACAACCTCTTCCATGGTAAGAGTCTTGACATCCGTCTGAGAGTAGAGAGCAAGAGCAATGGCATCCCACTGAGAGTTTAGGCCTTGCATGAAGTGATGAGTCAGTTTCCAGTCTAGCATTGCTTCACCAAGGAACTGAAGTTGACCAATTAGCCCCTGAAATCTGGAGTAATACTCCTGAATGTGTTCATCTTTTCCCTGAGAGACTTGGTCGTACTCCTTTATCAGAGAGAGAATTCTATTTTTCTTGGCATCTTCATTTTCTTGATGAAGGCGCTGTGATACCCCGTATTTTTGTAAGGTTATTTTGGGAATTATGGAATTTTCCCAAGTACCCGTTGTGTACGTCGGATGTGATTCAGGTAGCTTGAGACATTCTGTAATGTGCTCTGTATCTATAATATTTTTCTCAGTGAAATAATATACAGACAAGGTGCCTTAGATTTTAATTGTCGTTCGCGTACGATAATTTTTATCCCGGTTTAATGTCTTATCCGTTCAAAGCTGAACGGGCGGGAAATAGGGGTCACGGCGACCGTCGTAAAGTCGCGGCGACCGCCGTCATGAGACTCAAGCACGGCGACCGCCGTATAGATACGGCGCCCGCCGTTCCAACACCCGAGGAGGCAGCTGATGTGTCATGCCACGGCGACCGCCGTAAGTGCCGTCATCGTTGCCCAGCAGTCGTTGCCCGTTGGTCACCGGCGTTGTCTCTAGCGAGCGCCGCAGTAGCTCTAGGCCCTCGTCTTCGAACTCCAGATGTGTTGGCTATAAAAGGAGGTGTTGGGGGAGAGGTTTTGAGCCATCCAAGCACCAAACCTCTGCCAAATTCGCCTCTCGCCGGAGTTGTGCCTTCGCCGGAAATTTCGAATCTTTCATCGGTGTTGTTAGTGGTGTTTCCAGCAGCCTTTGTGAAGCTTTTGGTTAGCCTTGGAGGTTAGAAGCCAAGGCAAGTCGAAGGAGGCCAAACCACTCGTGTTTTGGGGTGAGTTTTCTCTCGTTCTGTGTCGTCTGAGTTCTTCACGGCGACCGCCGTGTTCTTCGCGGCGACCGCCTTGATGAATACGGCAACCGCCGCCAAGAACGGCGACCGCCGCCAGTGCCCAGAACGCCTTCGTGGCTTTGGCTTGGTCGGTTGTCGTCGTGGCGTCTTTCCTTTCGTGTTCTTTCGCCGTGTTTAGATTCGTACTGTTTATGTCGGATCTAACTTAGGGCTCCTTTTATGGGTCGACTCAAAGGTTGTTGTGCCGTCGGAACTATACCGTGTCGAGCCTGGAATCCAGTGACGTCTTTAGACTATTCTGCGGAGTAAGGCAAGTGGCGGTTCGCTCTTGCTCGTTCGTTCCATATTTACATTAATTATCAGTAGTTTATCTGAGTAATTAATTTGGAATGAATACTTTGTTTGTCTGGAAACGGTTTTGATAAACTGTTTTGAAAATCATATAATAGGTTGTATATCTGTTAGAATAATGCTATTATCTGTGATCGCCTTTCGGGCCTTTATGTGGATTTATCCTGTAACTGTTGTTGTGCTGTAACTGTTTAGTTAGCACTGTTATATAGGAACGTTACTCGGACTCGGTCCAGTCGTTTCTTTATAATCTGGTATCGGGGTGGCTCGTCCCCATCTGATACTATTCTAAGATCATGATCGGTCTTTTTCACAAGTGTGTAGAGACAGGACACTTAGCTGGTGTCACAAAACTTTCGGTATACGTCACTCTCGATGAAACGTATACTAAGATGTGTCGTCCCATTGGTGGGATACACATATAAAAGTCTATAACGTGATGTGTGTTTTGAAACATAAATCAGATAAGTGCTACCTTGACGCACATAATTAATACACCTTGGGCGAGTAGTGCAGCTAAGTTCAGTGCAGCTAGGAAAACTCGTCTTGACTTGAATGTAGTACGTTCTCTTTCCAATCTGGATTCGCTGTAGGCGATGAGGTTGGTCGTGAACCGAAGCATCTCAGTCAGTTTTAAATCATTGTTGTATGATTCTGTAATATTCTAGATTTGTCATTCTTCCTTAAAGACTCATTTCCGTTGGAGTCTTCTTTCGAGTCGATTTCTGTGAAGATTCAGTCTTCCAGAATCTTCTCTTGTGCATACCTCTTGTTTATTCCAGTAGGAATATGATGGTTGACTACCGTTATCGGTTATTATCCGAGAAGCGATGAGTCTAAACTAATATGACTGCTTCGAACCATTCTGCTTTGTTCCCTTGCTAGTCTATTCATTTAGACTAACCAACAAATATTTTCCCTTGTATGGTTGGTTGGTGTCATCCGTTCGATTCGGCACATCAGATAAGAAGTAGTTCAGAAGACCAAAAGGACTATGGAGTCAACGGTGGTTTTTCAATGTTTTAATTATTTCTTTAATCAGGTTGAGATCTTTTGGACAATAACTTTGATTGTAATGTACTTTCTTAGTCTTCCGCTGTGTTTGGTTTAAATTATGTTTTGACCTATTCAGGATTGGGCTGTAATCCCGTAACCCTTGTTTCCTTGACAATGTTACGTTTTGGAATTTAATGCTTGATCATTGTGTATCAATTGCATTTCATAAATCGTATTTAAGTGGTAAAGCCTTGGGTGATCTCGGTAAGGAACACTGGGGTCACTGGCGGTAATACATTTCCAAAAGGGTTAAGTTTTGGGGGTGTTACAGTTGTGGTATCAGAGCCAAAGGTTTTAAAACGGGTTTGGAATTTTTATAAACCATATATCCATTTTTGAAAATGCTTTAAAAGGGCTCTGAATTTTCAAAGTGAAAAGAATTTTAAAACACTGTTCATAGTCATGTCTTCTGTACAGTCTGATATAGTAAGCTTGCTTCTATGTCTAGAAAGACTAATTCCTTTCCCGTTGCCCATTAGATATGGGTGCATTCTGTGGTCTTCAGAGGAACCCGGGAGAAGCCGAGGTGGTTTCGCCATCTCCAGTTAGGCTTGATTCCCAGTTCGCTCGTTGTGAGTTGAGGTTGTAGAACCTAGTAACTCGGTTTGAGTCCATCAATAGAAATTACCAAGTTGATCTATTCTAAGTTGATTTTATTACGATAAATATATCAGAATGATATTAATGTGATAAAATCCTTGGAATTTGATCGGTAAACGGATGGTGAATACAAGGAACGTTATCCGTGCTGGTGCTGGGCCGAGTATTGACCCCAGACCAAACCCGAGGAATGTTGCAGACCCATCAGGAGAGCGTGAGTCTGTCTTCAATAATAATCCAGAAGGCAATGGCCAAGCTCAGGCCGACGCTCCAGTAGTGCTCGATACAGCAACAGTCGCAGCAATTCGGGGGATTGTTATGCAAGCATTCACCGAGATAATGCGACCAATCGCACCTCAGGCACAAGGAGTGCCAGTACCTCCAGAAGTTCCGAGGTTTGAGGAAAAAGAGAACCAGGTACTACAGGGAGGCGTGATCAGGAATAGAGGGGAGTATGGTCGAGCTCTGAAGGCCATTAACTCTATGAGACCTGACAGTTATGATGGAAAAGGAGAGCCAGTCAGAGTGACTCATTGGTTCTCACATATGGAACGGTTGTTTCGTAATGTTGAGTGCACTGAAGCGGAGAGAGTGCACATAGCTTCTCTACAGTTGAAGGAGGAAGCCAGTGAATGGTGGGAGAGTACCGGCTTAGCTGATAGCCCGGTGTTGACCTGGTCAATGTTTAAGACCAAGATGACGGATCGTTTCTTCTCTCGAGCTATGAGATAGGAGAAACACAAGGAGTTCTTGTATCCTAAGACGGATGGATTGAAGGTGACAGAGCTCGCCACCAAGTTCAATCATTTGCTACAGTATGCTGAACCGCAGATATCCAGTGAGGCACAAAAGATCTGGTACTTCCATGAATGGATGAGCCCGGATATTAAACCATGGATGGTGCACCACACATGCTCTACTCTCGAGCAGTACGTGGATGCGGCCTACAAGTTGGAGGTAACTCTGGAGGAGTCCGCTCATAAGCGGGAGAATCAAGTTAAGGGAAAGGGTGGGCAACCGGATCGCCAGGTTGGTTCGTTCAAATGACCGGCATCGCCTACCAAGTTTGAGAAGTCTGGTCGTGCTAAGACCGAGACAACTCAGTCTGACTCTGCCAGGGGCTCAGGTTGGAGCAGCGGAGTGATTCAGTGTCACAATTGTGGTGCTTCTGGGCACAAAAGTTTTGCATGTCGGTATGAGAGGAAGGCATGTTTTGGTTATGGGAAGGAAGGGCATATGCAGAGGTTCTGTCAGCAGGAAATGCAAAAAGGAGCGGAGTCTCATCAGGGGTCTGTTAGTCCAAACAACAGACCTAGGTTTAAACCAGCAGAGACTTCCAATCCTTCGATGCAGACAACTGTGCAGGATAAGAGGAAAGCCCTAGTGACTTCTGGAAGTCAGGGTCAACGTCTGTACGTGATGCGTGAGGCGGATGGACCCTATGATCCTAATGCTTAGAGTACTTTGTATCGGCATTACACTTTTGTTAATGTGTTGTTGATGTGGGTGCTACCCATACTTTCATTTTGGATGGTTGTAAGTTAAGTTGTGTGTGCAACGAGGTTGTGAACCTTTTGTTGTAACTCTTCTTATATATGAACCTTTGGTTTATACCAAGTTAATGTTTCGTTGCTTGGTATGGGGTAAGGTCTCGTGTTCGAGACTCACCAACAACCTCTTAGGAGATGGCTGCCTATTAATTAGGTGGAGCTACCAAGGATGGGTTGAGATGTATGGACAGCGGCTCATGGCAACAGTGGACGCTGGTAATGGCTGGGCCTGGGCTCGGAGCCACTAGTGAGTCATCTGTGAACCATGTAGTGGGCTGGTCCAAGATGGTGACCATTTAGTGGGAACCAATCGTCTGTCGGATTGTCGATTACCATCAAGGGTAAGAAATTCAAAGCGATTTGACCTAAATAACCATGGTCCCATACGATAATTATTCTCAGTATGGATTGACGGAAGCGTCATAAGGCAGTGATAGACTTCAGTTTTGATATTCCTGTGGTTAGAGGATTTACGGGTGTCTTTCCAGAAGATATTCCTAGATACCCCGAATCGTGTCGTGGAGTTTGCAAATGATCTCGAGCCGTGTACCACGCCGATCTATGAGGCACCATACCGGATGTCTCCTGTTGAGATGCAAGAGTTGAAGAAGCAACTCAAGGATCTTCTTGACAAAAGTTATATAAAGCTGAGTGCATCACCTTGATTAGGAGTGCCCTAGTTTTATGTGTCAAAAAGAAAGATGGACCGTTTCGACTTTATTTTGACTTTCGAGAGTTGAATAAAGTCACGATCAAGAGCAAGTATTTGTTGCCAAGGAGTGATGATCTGTTGGATCAACTACAGGGAGCAAAAGTTTTCTCCAAGATCGACCTGAGACCTGATTTTCATCAGCTCAGGATTCGTGAGGATGATATTCCGAGGATTGCGTTTCGGACAAGAGATGGTCACTACTAGTTTGTAGTCATGCCATCTGGGCTTACGAATGCTCCAGGAGTTTTCATGAATCAAGTGCATCGATGTTTTCACCAGTACTTGGATAAGTTCATAGTGGTCTTCATCGATGGCATTTTGATATTTTTTCCCGAGCAAGGAAGCTCACAGGGAACGTCTGCGGATTGCTTTATCTGTCCTTAGACCAAATCGGTTGTACGCAAAGTGGTCTAAGTGTGACTTTTGGATCTAGAAGTGGCTTTCTTAGGCCATGAGAACAAGGAGAATGGGGTTGTGGGTAATTCCCCAGAAGAGTGGATCAGTAGTTGTTTGGAAGCGGTCTCAGAGGGTGAGCGAGGTGTGCAGTTTCCTAGAGGTTGCAGGACATTATAGACGGTTCATGGAATAATTTTTCAAAGATCTCTCCACCTATGACCAGTCTGTCCACAAGGTTCACCAGAAGTTTGTCTGGGATGACAAGTACAAGACCAGTTTTTAAGAAGTTGAACCAGTATCTGACTTATGCACCAGTTTTGGCATTGTCGGAAGGAATGATGGTTATATGGTCTATAGTAATGCTTCGAGAAATGGGTTGGGATGTGTCTTTGATGCAGAATGGCAAGGTTATTGCATACGCATCTAGACAATTGAAAACCTATGAAGCAAACTGACCGACACATGACCTAGAACTAGCAGCAATAGTATTTGCATTGGAAACTGAGGTTACTTGGGTGACCCAGAAGTTAACAGAAGTTTTCTACCAGGAGATTGTCCGTTTACATGGCATTCCTAAGACCATGGTATCGGATCGAGATGGCCGATTCATGTCAAAGTTTTGGCAAGAACTTCACGAGGCCATGAGAATTGAATTGAGGTTCAGTACAATGTTTCATCCTCAGACAGATGGCCAGTCTGAAAGGACCATCCAGACTCTGGAGGATATGCTAAGAGCTTGTGTGCTCGATCGTCCGACTAGCTGGGAAGACAGCTTGAGTCTGATTGAGTTCACTTACAATAATAGCTGGCATGCTACAATCAAGATGATTCCGTTTGAAGCTGTGTATGGTCACAGAGGCAGATCTCCGATTTGTTGGGTTGAGTATGCCGACAAGATTCTGCTTGGACCAGAGTTGGTCGAGAGGATAGCTCCAGACATTACTTTGATTAAGACAGAGAATGTTGACCATTTAGAGTCGACAAAAGTCTTACACAGACCAAAAGCGTAGAACTGCCAAGTTCAAGGTTGGTGGCAAGGTACTTGTCAGAGTATCGCCATCCAAGGAGTATTCAGGTTTGGTAAGCATGGGAAGTTTAACCCTCGCTACGTGGGACCATTCGAGATTCTGGTTAGAGTAGGATCTCTAGCGTACCGTTTGGCGTTGCCGCCATCGGCTCACCCGGTGCATAACGTGTTCCACGTGTCTTTACTCAGAAAGTATGTACCAGATGAGTCTCATGTACTTAGTTACGAGGACATCGAGATTCAAGCTAATGGTACTTATGAAGAGTTGCCCGTGCGCATTTTGGAGCGTCGGGAGAAGCATTTGCGCGACAAGATCGTACCTTTGGTATGAGTGCTGTGGTCCAAGTCAGGGACCGAAGAAGTTACTTGGGAGACGTGGGAAACCGAGTCAGATATGCTCAGGCGTTTTCCCGAGTTATTCTCGACCTAAGTTTCGGGGTCGAAACTTCTTGTAAGGGGGAGGAGATGTGATACCCCGTATTTTTGTAAGGTTATTTTGGGAATTATGGAATTTTCCCGAGTACCCGTTGTGTACGTCGGATGTGATTCAGGTAGCTTGAGACATTCTGTAATGTGCTCTATATCTGTAATATTTTTCTCAGTGAAATAATATACAGACAAGGTGCCTTAGATTTTAATTGTCGTTCGCGTACGATAATTTTTATCCCGGTTTAATGTCTTATCCGTTCAAAGCTGAACGGGCGGGAAAAAGGGGTCACGACGACCGCCGTAAAGTTGCGGCGACCGCCGTCGTGAGACCCAAGCACAGCGACCGCCGTAAAGATACGGCGCCCGCCGTTCCAACACCCGAGGAGGCAGCTGATGTGTCATGCCATGGCGACCGCCGTAAATTACGGCGACCGTCGTAAGTGCCGTCATCGTTGCCCAGCAGTCGTTGCCCGTTGGTCGCCGGCGTTGTCTCTGGCGAGCGCCGCAGTAGCTCTAGGCCCTCGTCTTTGAACTCCAGATGTGTTGGCTATAAAAGGAGGTGATGGGGGAGAGGTTTTGAGCCATCCAAGCACCAAACCTCTACCAAATTCGCCTCTCGCCGGAGTTGTGCCTTCACCGGAAATTTCGAAGCTTTCGTCGGTGTTGTTAGTGGTGTTTCCAGCAGCCTTTGTGAAGCTTTTGGTTAGCCTTGGAGGTTAGAAGCCAAGGCAAGTCGAAGGAGGCCAAACCACTCGTGTTTTGGGGTGAGTTTTCTCTCGTTCTGTGTCGTCTGAGTTCTTCACGACGACCGCCGTGTTCTTCGCGGCGACCGCCGTGATGAATACGGCGACCGCCGCCAAGAACGGCGACCGCCGCCAGTGCCCAGAACGCCTTCGTGGCTTTGGCTTGGTCGGTTGTCGCCGTGGCGTCTTTCCTTTCGTGTTCTTTCGCCGTGTTTAGATTCGTACTGTTTATGTCGAATCTAACTTAGGGTTCCTTTTATGGGTCGACTCGAAGGTTGTTGTGCCGTCGGAACTATACCGTGTCGAGCCCGAAATCCAGTGACGTCTTTAGACTATTCTATGGAGTAAGGCAAGTGGCGGTTTGCTCTTGCTCGTTCGTTCCATATTTACATTAATTATCAGTAGTTTATCTGAGTAATTAATTTGGAATGCATACTCTGTTTGTCTGGAAACGGTTTTGATAAACTGTTTTGAAAATCATATAATAGGTTGTATATCTGTTAGAACAACGCTATTATCTGTGATTGCCTTTCGGGCCTTTATGTGGATTTATCCTGTAACTGTTATTGTGATGTAACTGTTTAGTTAGCACTGTTAGATAGGAACGTTACTCGGACTCGGTCCAGTCGTTTCTTTATAATCTGGTATCGGGGTGGCTCGTCCCCATCTGGTACTATTCTAAGATCATGATCGGTCTCTTTCACAAGTGTGTAGAGACAGGACACTTAGCTAGTGTCACAAACCTTTTGGTATACGTCACTCTCGACGAAACGTATACTAAGATGTGTCGTCCCATTGGTGGGGTACACATGTAAAAGTCTATAACGTGATGTGTGTTTTGAAACATAAATCAGATAAGTGCTACCTTGACACACATAATTAATACACCTTGGGCGAGTAGTGCAGCTAAGTTCAGTGCAGCTAGGAAAACTCGTCTTGACTTGAATGTAGTACGTTCTCTTTCCAATCTGGATTCGCTGTAGGCGATGAGGTTGGTCGTGAACCGAAGCATCTCAGTCAGTTTTAAATCATTATTGTATGATTCTGTAATATTCCAGATTTGTCATTCTTCCTTAAAGACTCATTTCCGTTGGAGTCTTCTTTCGAATCGATTTCTGTGAAGATTCAGTCTTCCAGAATCTTCTCTTGTGCATACCTCTTGTTTATTCCAGTAGGAATATGATGGTTGACTACCGTTATCGGTTATTATCCGAGAAGCGATGAGTCTAACCTAATATGACTGCTTCGAACCATTCTGCTTTGTTCCCTTGCTAGTCTATTCATTTAGACTAACCAACCAATATTTTCCCTTGCATGGTTGGCTGGTGTCATCCGTTCGATTCGGCACATCAGATAAGAAGTAGTTCAGAAGACCAGAAGGACTATGGAGTCAACGATGGTTTTTCAATGTTTTAATTATTTCTTTAATCAGGTTGAGATCTTTTGGACAATAACTTTGATTGTAATGTACTTTCTTAGTCTTCCGCTGTGTTTGGTTTAAACTATGTTTTGACCTATTCGGGATTGGGATGTAATCTCGTAACCCTTGTTTCCTTGACAATGTTACGTTTTGGAATTTAATGCTTGATCATTGTGTATCAATTGCATTTCATAAATCGTATTTAAGTGGTAAAGCCTTGGGTGATCTCGGTAAGGAACACTGGGGTCACTGGCGGTAATACATTTCCAAAAGGGTTAAGTTTTAGGGGTGTTATAGGCGCTTCAAAGCATCCCAGATTTCCTTGGCAGTCTTGTAACTCATGATTTTCTTGAGATCCGAGGGAAGAAGAGCCATGTGAAGGATCTTCTTAGCCCTGTTGTTCTTCTTCAACTTCTTCCAGTCATCATCGGTGTAGTCGACCTTTGGTTTTGGCTTAGTAGCATCTGCCTCATTTTTAATAGCCAGAGGTCCAACTTCGATGACTCGCCGGATCTGTCCATCAAGGGAACAGATGTGGGACTCAATTTGTTCCACCCACCAGTCATATTCTCCTTCCTTCAGAATTGGTGGCTTCTAGAACGAATCTCCGATTGCATTGCTTGACGACGACATCTTTCCTGCAAATTCTATAACGAAAACAATCTAGAGCACCAGGCTCTGATACCAATTGTTGGATCGTTAGAGTTACGTCTGAGGGAACAAATGCTTTGTTCCCACAGAAGGCATAGCGGATTAAAAACAGCAAGAAAGATAATGAACGAACTCACGATGTATAGTGGAAACCCTGATTAGCAAAACTAGCTTCTCAAGGAAAAACCACTACCTTCAAGCTTCTGCTTGAGAGGATTTTAAAGCGTGTACTTGTCTTATTGATTTCTTCTTCGATTACACTTGTATCCTGGACTTCGACCTCTAAACAACCAGCTAGACTCGAAGCCTCTTCTACAACGATGAATCCGAACCCAACCCTCAAAGACTCACACATACTTCACTCTCTTTCTTTTCTCTTCTCTTTCTTTTTCGTCATTCAAAGTCGTTATTAGAAATGAATCCTCATTTTTCCTAAATACAACTTCGGCTAAACCCTAATCAAACAAGATAAGATATTCTGAAAACGGATTACTAGAAGATAGGATTTTATGTTAAGAATAATATCCTAACCGATCATATTGATTAAGGAAGGAATTCCTTAATTAATCTAATCGGAAAGGATATCAAACTTCTCTCTCCAATTTCTTATCTAAGGAAAGATTCCTAGGATAACATGGATCGGGCTTTTCTCTCTCCGTATCTTCTCGATCCGGTTTGATCCTTGGAGCCGAATTCTTCAATCTTTTACCGCGTGTGCTTCTTGATTTGTTTCCATAATCAACACGCTGGATTTCTTCTTTCCATTCGCAGCTTCGATCTCGTTCGTCACTTCAGTTCCTTGCGAGGTAACAAAGCACATGAAAAGAGCTTTGTTCCCTCTGCGATCCTTCACTGCAATGGTTCCCTGAGATAATTGTCTTTGTTCCTGAAACACTTAGTATCCATATCAGTTGAATGTTTGTTACCATCAAAACCTAAGGAATTCAACACTTCCTTATATAGTGGATCCTCGAGGTTGGATCTTCTCTTGGTTCCCACAGAGCAAGCTTGACCTAGGTTGTGTGGTAATCCTTGATTCACGCTGACTTAGACATGTACCAACAACCTAGGCAACTCAGAATCCATATTGGTTGGTCAACTGCTTCAGACAAGTCTGTCATGTCGTTGTCCAACTCCTTTTGTCCGAGGTTCAGCAACCTAGACACTTTTGAACTATCCTCTGGATGGTGACAGCCTTATGCCACGTCGATTTCAGCAACCTTTGTCTGAGGTTCAGCGTTCTAGACATCTTGGAGCTTTCCTTTGGATGGTGGAAGACTTTTGGAAGCTTTGCTCAAGTCGCTTTCACCATCTTTTGTTCGAGGTTCTGTGTTTCCAGCTTCATCGGGAAGAGCAAAATCACGTGTTGCATTTATGGGCACTTATGGGTTCCTTTAGCTTGCTTGTTTGGTTTCTTTATCTTGTTTGGCTTCCATGGTTTCAACAACTGTCTTGTGGTTCCTTTAAACACATCTTTGAAATAAAACATTAGTATCAAAGTATTTGTCATCTTCAAAAGTAGAGAAACTGAGGAAATGAACTCTCATTGGAACTGAGGTTCCTGAGTTCCGTTTCCTAACAATATGCAAAATAAATATTGAGTTTTTAATGACCTATGCATTGATACTCATTCACTCTTTTATATAATATTCATGTCTGGAAGTATTGTTATTCATGTTTAGGTTTCATGCTCTTAGTTTCTTATATTCAGGGTTGCTTACAAGAAGGTCGGATGATGAATTCCCACAAGTTGTTCACCATACTGAAATTGATAATGTAACTGAGCCAATTGGGAACGCTGGATCTCCACAAGCTATTGGGAACACTGAATTTGGAGATGAGTCTCCACAAGTTACAACCATTAGACCGGTGAATAGACGCTTGAAGCTCACGGTTGGTTGTGAAAGGAATAAGACCAGTCGATAGATGCGGTCTTACGTTTGCTCTTACTATTAGATGTGGTCTTATATTTGCATGTACTGTTAGCTACGTTATTGAATCAATCCCTTGTGCACACAAAGTATTTGATTTAAATAGGATCTGAGCAGTAGAACCACTTTCTGTACGATGTATGTGATATTCACTTGTTTCTGTATGATATGCACACTTCTTTTTATGTTATGCAAACTATATGTTGAGATATTCACGAACATGTCTAAATGCGATCCTAATCTGAGAATTTAAAAGCATGATGAATATCACTTAGTGAACAATGAATATCAATACGAACGAAGTGCATATCCGTTCAACAACGCACTCAATATTTAAGATAATGAATATCAATGCAACACGACGCACATGAATATCATATAAAAGAGTGAATATTTAATACAATATGATGAATATCATTTATAGTATCATATATATCAATTCTTTAATATCATTTTAGTGGCTTGAATATGCCTTAACGATTATTGAATATCATCAATGGTTTCTTGTATATCATTTCGCGAGTAAGTGGCTTGAATATGCATTAACGATTCTTGAATATCAGTTATAGTACCATGTATATCAGTTCCCGAATATCATCTCGTCTTCTCTCACGTGAATCATAGCAAAACCACAATTGTTCCCTTTTCTGAATATCATCATAGAGGTCTGAACATTTGGGACGAAGATTTTCGTCTTCTCTCTCTCCAATCTTGGTGCAAATCTTCCCTTTTTTGAATTTTTTTATTAGGAAAATTTGTCAACTACCATTGTGATATTCACTCTCATGTTACATGTCCCACTACACCCTAATATCTCTATTAAAATCCATCCGTCCATCACCCCTAATCTGACGCTCCAAGATTGTCCACTCGTTTTACCACAAGACTCGTTTTACCTGAGCACCATATATATATATATGTTTGTGGTATCTTGTCATAAATTATATTGTGATATATATATATACGTACGAGAAGTTATACATCGGTTTGAAATGAGTTTCAAGGTAACCATTATAATGTATATGGATAAGAGAAGCGATACATGTTTGGGATGAGTCTAATTATACTTGACGATTAGCTTTTTATTATTATGATATTATTAAAAAAATTATTATAACCACTATATGCAATTATTATTAATCGATTAACCATATTTTAGATTCTTAAAAAAATGTATTGAATGTTACTATAAATATCAAATTTTTATATAAAAAAATCTAACAAATGGTAAATACTTAGAATGCTTATTGAAAAATGAATTTTGAAAATAATATAAAAATATATATTGAGATTTTTTATATTTGATCATTAAAGAATAGTTCATAACCGATTATTAAGTTATATTTTTTGTATGTTTTATTTTGAAAATTGAAACAGATTGGGATTGAAATTGTATTAGCATTTTACAGAGAACTTTTAACATATCAACTTCTAATGAGTTATAAGCATAATTACTTAAATTACACAATCATCCTTAAATAACAAAGTACTCAACTAACATCATTTTTTGACGTCGCGGCTAAATACATTGGCTGAATATACAGTCGCATGACACATATTTGTATCGCGTGCCCGTGCACACTAGACACGTATAAGGATCACGTGCCCGTGCCAAATTTTTACCCGTCGGGTATCCGAATTTGGCACGGGCACATGAAAAAGACTCGTGCCATGGTCAAAGAGGCACAAGCACGTCCTATGCTCACGTGCCAAACCAGCACTGGCAGGGCCGGGAGCTGATGCTCGTCGCCGCGCCGAAAGGATTCCGCCGGATCGGCTCGTCGTCGAATCTGCGCCGCGTCGCTGGGATCTGTTGCTGAGAGGAAATGGAGGAGGAAGGTCGCGAGGAAGAAGAAACTCGAAAATGGCAGAAGGAGGAAGATGGCGGCGGGAGGAATGGAGGAAGAAGATAGACCACAAATTTTTGAACCTAGCAAGCACGGGTAAGGGAAACTTTCCATTGCTCTATTTTTTTTTAAATAAGTATGAGGCACAGGTCCACTGTGCGTGCCCGTGCCATGTATTTTTTTTTTATGTGGCACGTGTTTCATACACGTGCATGTGCCATTTTTATTAAATAAATTTTTATACATCGTGCACGTGCCCCTTTTCTTTTAAAAAAAGTTATTGTCCACGAGCACATGTTTCATTTTCGTGCCATTCTATTTTTCAAACCGGATAATAATATCCGATGGAAGAAGCACGGGCACATTTTTATTTTTCGTTCCTAATGCATGGGTTCGTGTTATAATTACGTGCCATTGTATTGTATATTTAGAAAATGTATATAGCACCACCATTTTTTGATAGTCATTGATACATAAATTCAATTTTTTTTTAAATGTATGAAATAATAGCCTTATATATTTATGTGTCACTTTTGAATAATGTCACAACAATAAACTTGAAAAAAAATATCAAAAGGTTAGGTCTCAAATTAACTATAAATTTCAACTTTTATTTTTGTAATGAAATACGTTGACGAGGTTAGGATTTTTGCACTCCGTGCTTACAAATCTAACACAGATACTATAGAATTACTTGATGTAAATTTTCAAATTTGAAAAGATTCATTCAGAAACATCACAAATTCAATTATGTTTCTCAAAAATTATATAATAGTACCATAATTTTACAGCTTTATCAAACCAAATCATCAAATCAATGATATCCTAATGCCTCTACAAAATAACCATACCAATTAATATAATTATATAACTTATTTAATATTATATTGTAAATCCTGTTTGAATAATATAGTTAAATATATTACTCCTTCTGTCCCAATATGTTTTTCTCATTTGGGTACGGCACATTTGCCAAGACGGATTTTGTATCGTTAATATCTCTAATTACATATTAGTAAAAATTATAATTTTTTGATATTATGAAAGTACTCGTTGAGACGAATCAAACAAGACCCCACATGACTATGTTTTTTCTTATATATTGGAAGAAATCTTGAAGATTCTCTTCCACTATGAATAGTATACAAAACCGAAACAGGAAGAACATTATGGGACGGAGGGAGTATAATTTCTACCGTACAAAATTTTAGAAATAAAAGAGAAAAACTTCTACCTAACAAACTTAATATTTATCAATAAGTTAAATATTTAAATGAGCCATATGTTGTTATGTTTTCATTTTTTGATATTTGATATGATCATCCAAAAAAGTGATATTAATATCTCACTTTATATTAATTAATACTTTTTATGTTATGATAATAATTATCATAAGCTAAGGAATCTCTTAAGTAATTTGATTTATTTCTTGTAGTAGTGTATTTATTCATGACCGATTTTATGCTTCACGATTTATTTCATTTTTCTTGGAACCTATAATTTATACAAAATTAACTATATGTTGTTTCTTTCAAGAATTACAAATAGAGACTATTTGATAATTTTATTTTGCGAGAAAATAGAATTTATATAACATAATATTTTTTATACATAAATATCAATATATGAATATATGAATTTCAAACATCCGTGCATGGCACGAGTATTACACTAGTAATTATATATTGCACATGCTATTATAGTATAAAGTTTCTAAAATATTGTGTTTAATTAGATTTTTCCAGAATGTCTAATATTTCCCATATTTTATTTTCTAGTTTGAGAAATCTCTAATTCACAAACTTAGATTGATGATTTGACATTTTGTGGATGTAACACATGCAATAAATGATGTGGCTTAATAAATATGGAACATGTCGGCTTAATCGAGTTATAGTTTAGTATTATATAGTAGATTTTATCCATCATGTTATTTTGTACGTACAAATTCACTTTTATCTGAAAGTATTAATTTATTTTCTCTATTTTTTTATTATAAGGTAAACACAAGGCTCTCTTTTAAGTAAAGGGATGCATAAATCATCACTTCGGATGATCTTTATAAGATCTTTACAAAGAAGATCAATTCTAGATTTCCTACTGGAAAACTCTAGTCTAGACATGTACAGTTGAAGTGAAGAAATAGACGTCTTCATGAAATCGTGAATGAAGGTCCTAATTGTTGTATGAATGATGCAATGTGTTGTTAGAAACCTGACATTCATGTTAGATTTCTTGTAACAAAAAAAACTGAGAAATAATCAAAGTAATTCATTAGAGAACAAATATCTAATTTTATTGTCCTATTTGTTTTAAAAAAATTCCAAAATCCTTTTATAGAATTAATAATACTTGAATTGTCTCCTTCTATAACCATATTTTTAATGTTTAATAAAACCGTCTTTCTAATACCTTCTAGAGCTGCATAAGATTCTGTCTATAACACTGTTGTATTCATTATTTGTTTCCTATATATATATAAAGAACATATCTAGTGTGACTTTGTAAAATAATTCCAATATGGAAAGTGTGATAGTTCCGTTTTTATCCATCAAAATTCAATTTAACTAATCCGTTACGTGGTTTCTTCCATATTCTATTTTTGAGTACATGTCGTGTGTTTTGTTTGGGTTGTTGGGCGATTGATGTAAATTGTTGAGTCGGGAGCTAATAAATCAGGGGTGTTGGATGATTTAATAAAGATAGTAAAATTTCTTTTTTCCAGATTGTCAACCATAGAAGTATATGAGTTCAATATTTACATTTGAAGCCTTAAAGTATTCAAGATTAGTTAAAAATCTGTATTGTTTAGAAAATAAAAAGATTTTGCGATTTTTAGTTCAACATTGTGGATCATTTGTTTAGTGCAATCACATGTGAAGTTAGATCTTCATCGTCCATATTACTAAAATTGTCCTAGGAAGGTACTCTAGAAAAATATCTATTTAATCATCAATTGTTGGCAAGTAACCAGTGCATGATTTCCAAAGAAAATTTTGGATTTATGGTGGAATGTTGAGTTTCCAAATCCAGTTGGAGTTGTAGGGTGATGATTGCAAGTTAAGATTATACGTTAAAGGTCAAGCCAATTTAATTGAAAAATTACCATCAACGGAAAGATTCCAAATAATGTTATACTCAATGTCAGAACAAGGAATTCTAATGTTTAGATTTTAAATACAATGTGAGGTGGTAATAAGTTTTGAAGTTAAAAGTTCTCAATTCTGGGATGGAGTCATAACTTTAAGATTGATATTCACATTAACAAAATATGGTTCAAGAGTACAATCATTTATTCATTAAACTTTTCAAATGTTTATAGTATGACCATTTAATGTATAATATTTTTAAAAGATTATTTAATTTATTTTCAAATAGTTATGAAATCAATATAAATTTTGTTCAACTTTCATGGAAGACTCTAGAACTAAATTAGCGTTATCAAATCGTATAAAAAAGCGAACCGAAATCAAAATTTTCTTATTCATACGTATGTAATGCATTTTGAACTATCTTGAAAGTGGATCGAAGAAACTTTTAGTTGAAGATGATCAAGAGGGAAGAGAGGAAGGATGAATGATAGAAAAATGTATTTGATTGTTTATCAAAGTTACAAATAAGGAAACTTTGTAAAACGAGCTTAAGTACATCAGTAAAACTAACTCAGGCTAACAGACTTTTAACCATGGTTCACTACAAGAATTAACCAGAGTTAAGACTAACTCAAGATGTTAAAACCGGTATTTAGCTGCATTCTCTATATCCTCTCCTCAAGTTGGAAGTAACACAAGTCCCAACTTGCACACCAAAAACTCATGTTGAGCTCGGCCAAGAGGTTTAGTTAGAACATCAACAAGTTGCAAACTGGTATATATGTAAGTTGTTTGCAAGAATCCACTTTGAACTTTTTCTCTAGTGAAGTGACAAGCTAACTCAAGATGTTTAGTCCTTTCATGGAAGCAAGGGTTAGTTGTAATCTGCTGGGCATCCTTATTGTCACAGAAGAGAGTAACTGGTAACTGCAATTCAATACCAAGATCTTGCAAAATATAACCGGTCCACACAAGTTCAGCAGTTGTAGCTGCCATGCTCCTATACTCAGCTTCAACAGATGATCTAGAAACAGTAGCTTGTTTCTTAGTTTTCCATGACACAAGAGAATGTCCTAGGAAAACACAGAACCCAGTTAAAGACCTCATTGTAGTCAAGCAAACTCCCCAATCTGCATCAGAGAAGCCCACTACCTTCAAATCTGTTTGAACATGATAGAAAATCCCTCTGTTCAATGTGCCTTTAAGATTTCTGAGCAAGTGAAGTGTTGCTTGAAAATGAGGCTGCCTAGGTGATGCCACAAACTGAGATAGATGTTGAGCTGAATAACTAATATATGGTTGTGTAAGAGCAAGATAAAGGAGTCTACCAATGAGTCTCCTGTATTGCTCTAGATCAGGTAAAATCTCACCTAAGTCAATGCTCAATTTCAATCCAGTTGGAAGGGGAAAACCAACTGCTTCTGTGTCCAGCATTTGTGCATCCGTTAGTATATCATGAATATACTTCTTTTGGCTCAAATAAACACCCTTATCTCCTCGAAATATTTCCATGCCTAGAAAAGATCTTGCTTCTCCCAAATCTTTGATAGTGAACTTACTATGAAGAGCTGACTTGACTGCAATGATCTCAGGGACATCATTTCCTGATAATAGAATATCATCCACATAGACTAAATAAACAGTGAAAGAATCACCCTGGCCCTTAGTAAAAAGTGAATAATCATTGATGGATTGTTTATAACCAAGAATGCCTAAGAAAGTTGTATGTTCATGATTCCACTGCCTTGAAGCTTGCTTCAAACCATAGAGAGATCTTCTCAATTTGCAAACCTGATCTCTTGTAGCCTTATGATATCCTTCTGGCACTTTCATGTAAATGTCCTCATCTAGGAAACCATGAAGAAAAGCATTGTTGACATCCAATTGATAGAGAGGTCAACCCTTGGCTGAAGCTAGTGCTAAAACTATCCTTACTGTAGGTAGCTTAGCAACAGGACTAAAAGTGTGTTTGTAGTCTTTGCCTAGCTTTTGATTGAATCATTTCACTACTAATCGAGCCTTGTGCCTCTCTATAGAGCCATCTGCCCTATACTTTACTTTGAAGACCCATTTAGAACCAATAGTTGTATGATGCTTAGGCAATGCAGTCAATTCCCATGTTCCATTGGCCTCCAATGTAGTCAACTCCTTGGCCATTGCTTCCTCCCATTCAGGCTTCCCTTTTGCTTATGAATAAGTAGATGGCTCAAAGACTGCCATGACATGAGCAAAAGAAGCTGAAGACTCTTTTGTTAACTGACTGTGACTCTCCAAGTTCATTGTTGTCAACACATAGTCCCTAGACCAAACAAGTAGTTGTTTGACTCTTGATGATCTTTTCTCATCAATTATAGAAGAGGGAACTGTTGGTGAATGAACTATGCTAGAGGAAGGAATACTATATGGTGCATTGCCAATATCCAAAGATAAACCATCATTCTGATGTGAAACTGTGTGGCTGTCATCACTCAAAGGTGAAGACCCCAAATGACTATTGCTAGCAGAAGGCAAAAAAGGTGACAAGAATTCCTCCTTTGTGTCATGAGAAGGAAATGTCACTGAAGGGATGTTAGGAACAACATCCTTTTGCACATCTCTAAAAGGGAAGATATTCTCATGGAAAACCACATCACGACTGTGATATATTTCTTGAGTGGTTAAATCATAAAGTCTATATCCCTTTTGTTGACTAGGATACCCAAGCAATAAACTTCTTCTGCCTCTAGCATCAAACTTGTCATGACCTTTCTTAATGGTTGCCTCATAGCAAAGACACCCCATAACTCTCAAGTGATCATACTGAGGTTCCTTGTGAAACAACATCTCAAAAGGAGTCTTCCAATTGATGCTCACCAAAGGCATCTTATTAATCAAGTATGTAGTTGTAATACACACTCTCCCCAAAATTCCTTAGGAAGATTGGCATGTAATCTCAAAGCTCTAGTTGTCTCAATGAGATGCATGTGTTTTCTCTCAACAATTCCATTTTATTGAGGCCTATAAGGCATAGACTTTTGATGCAAAATGCCTAAACCAAACAAATAAGACTGCATTTCTCTATTCAATAATTCACTGCCATTATCTGACCTTATGCTCTTAGGAGTCACTCCAAACTGATTATGAACCATAGTTACAAAATTCCTGACAACAGTAGCCACCTACTGCTTATTGTGAATGAGATAAGTCCAAGTTGCTCGAATTAGATCATCCACTATAGTATAGAAATAATGCTCACCGGTCAAGCTAGCAACATGATAAGGACCCCACAAGTCCATATGCAACAAATCAAAACAAGCAACATATTTATTCTCACTGAGTTGAAAAGGAAGATGATGCATCTTTGCAAGTCTACAAGTATCACAAAAATCATCTAAGGTTTTTGTTAGGAAACGGAACTCTGGAACTCCAGTTCCCCTGAGAGTTCATTTCCTCAGTTTCTCTACTTTTGAAGATGACAAATATTATGATATTAATATTTTATCTCAAAGATGTGTTTTAAGGAACCACATGAATTTACCAAAGGCAGAAAAGCCAAACAGAACTAGGGAACCAAAGGAACAAGACAGCTGCAGGAATCCAGAGGAACCCAGGTGTGCCCAGAAATGAAGCTTACGACATTGCGATTCCCGAGAAATCTGGGGACACACAACCTCGGACAAAAGGAGTCAAAAACGACTTATCCGAAGCTTCCAAAATCCTGCCAAGGTCCAAGAGCTAAAGAACAAGATGCCTAGAGAACCTCTACCTCGGACAGAGACGATGAAAGCGACAGGACATGAAGACGTCGCTGTCCAGAAGACGGTTCCCAAGCGGCCAGCTTAGTCAACCTCGGACGAAAGCGTTTGGACAATGACATTGCAAGGATCGTCTGAGGTAGTTGACCAACCAAGAGAGATTCTGAGCTGCCTAGGTTGTTTGCACATGCCAAGAACAACGTGGACCAAGGAGAACCACTCATCCTAGGGCAAGCCCAATCTGTGGGAACCCAGAGAGGATCGAGCTGCGAAGAATCCTCTATAAAAGGAAGACTAACCCAAGGGTTATCTTCGAGCACAAAAACACGACTCACACTCATTAGCAAATATCTAGTGTGAAGCTCCAAACAAGATCATCAAAGCAAACCGAGATCAAGAGGAACCAGTCAAGGAAGAAGAGCTGAATGCTAAGTTCCTATGACTGTAAGTGATAGTTCCTAGGTGCGAAAGTCTGTTTCTTGGATTGATTATTGATTGTGTTAAGTTATCTAGGATTGTCTAACTATGTGTAAGGCAAAGGAACTGTGTGTTCGTTCCTAGGATAAGCTGTAACCAAAAGAGATAAGAAATCAAGAAGTAGACTTTGAAATCCTTTCGAAAGAAAGGTAGTGGTTTTTATCCTGGATTGCGAGTTGGCAATCAAAGGTTTCCACTATAAGGAACTGGTCATTTGTTTGATTGTTTATTTCCGCTGTGAAAGGAACTGAGAATTGATATTCTGAGTTCCTTAAATTTTTATCTAACAATCACGATCCTACAATTGGTATCAGAGCAGGAAAAGCTCTAGATCTTTGTTAAGTTTGCAGATCATGTCTCAACCAAGCAAGTTTGAGCTCGGAATCTCCACCAACAAACCACATCTCCGAAAGAAAGGAGAAGAAACATGGTGGGAAAAGTGCATGGAAAGCCACATCAAGACCAACGACTACCAATGCTGGAGGATAGTCGAAAATGGAGATGACTATGTCGATCTTACCATGAAGGAAGAAGATTGGAAACGAGAACACTATGTCATCATGGAGAAGAATGCCAAGGCCAGGCAGTTCATCCTCAATGGATTGGACAGAGAAGACATGGACAAGGTCATAGGCATCAAGACAACAAAGGAGATGTGGAAAGCTCTCAAGGAGATGCATGAAGGAAGTGAGGAACTAAAGCAAAGCAGAAAGTTTGCTTTGGAAGGAGAATACCACACCTTCAAAATGATGGAAACTGAGACCATCTCAGAGTACTACTCTCGCTTCAACAGATTAATTGGAAAGTTGACGGCGGCGGGAGTTGATCTTGATGAAGTCTCCAAGTCCTTAGTGATCATCAAGGGACTCAACTCCAAGTTCACCCTTCTCAAGGGAATCATGAAGAACACTCCAGGCATCCAATCCCTTCTCTTGACCCAAGTCATAGGGAAACTGGAAGTTGAAGAAGGAGAGCACACTAAAGCCAATGCCGATAAGAAACTGGAGAAAGGAATCGCCCTTAAGATCTCCAAAGCTATCTCAAGGTTTGAGATGGAGCAAGAGAACTCAGACTTAGAAGAAGAGGAGGATGAGCTAACAGCCCTCTTCTCAAAGAATATCAAAAAATTCTTTGTGAAGGGAAGGTTCCAAAAGGGCAGTTCCTTCTACAACGGACCCAGAAGGGATCTAAAGGAAGTCTCTTGTTACGAGTGCAAAGAGAAGGGACACTACGCTAAGAACTGTCCCAACAAGGAAGACTCCAAGGAAGAAGAAAAACCTCATAGAAAGAAGGCTCTCGTAGCCTCATGGGGAGAAAACTCAGATGAGGAACTGGATCTGAGCGGCTTCGCTGGAGGAAGATGTCTCATGGCAAAAGGAGACTCAAGCGATTCAGAAGACCTTGAGGTAACTTCTGATGATCTCTTAAAATCTCTAGTTGATTGTGATAAGAATTAACTTCTTAAGATCATAAAGAAACTAGGGAAGGAAACCAGTTCCCTTCAATAGAAACTTGATGACTGCGAAGATGAAATTGCATGCTTAACTGTTGAGAATTCTGTTTGGAGTAAGAAACTTAATGAATCTGAAAAAGACCTAGCTGAAACTCACTCCAAGCTGATTGATATTAGGAACGTGCATGCTAGTCACCTTAAAATCTGCAAATCTTGCGATGAAACTGGCATAGATTCTGTTAAAGTTCCTTTGCATGCTAACTCTATTGGAAATGAAATGCTTCAGTCCATTATTGATAGGTTAGACAATCTCACTGATTCCATTAATGAAAAAAACGATAAATCAAACTGTCTTTGTGAGACAACGTCATGGAATAGGATATGTCAACAACAAGGATAACAATGATGCTGAAAATGAAAAGGCCAGACGAGAACTTGTTGAGATGAATGAGAACCTCAGCATTGCTCTTGCCATCTCTCGTGACAGGAATCAGTTCCTATCAGAGAAGATCATGGTGCTTGAGAACAAGGCTGAGGTTGCCAAACGTCTCAATGAAGGTTCTCAAAGCCCTAAGAGGGAACCAAAAGGAAAATAAAAAATGACTCCTGAAAATCAATGGTTCACCAATTCTTTTGCTCATAAAAAATATGTTGACATGGCCAATAGTAAGGTTAAAAACAATGTTGATTTCAACAAAAAAAATTGAAAAACCTTTTAGGCCAGGAAAAGGAAAGTATGGTCATGTTGTCTACAACCGCTTATGTACCTACTGTGGTAAGAATGGCCATTACAACACTGATTGTGCTAAGAAAAGGAACTTTGAAAGGGAGAAAAGTGCTTATCACCAGGAAAGGAATCAATTCCCTGATTATTCACAAACTCGAAATGCTAATCCCACCAATAAAGCCAAGCTTCGCTGGGTTCAGAAATCTTAGTTCCCTTGTGTGCAGAAAGAAGAGAGGCAACCCCAACTATGGTACATTGACAGTGGTTGCTCATGCCATATGACCAAAAAAAGAAATCAAATGACCTCTCTTCAACCTCTCCAAGGAGGGAACATATCCTTTGGAGACAAAAGCAAAGGGAAAATCTGTGGAATAGGAACTGTGAAACTCAACGATCACATTCAGGTAAACAAAGTTCACCTTGTTGATAGTCTTGGTTTTGATCTAATAAGTGTGTCACAGCTGTGTGATCAAGGAGACAATGAAGTCAGATTTAGATCAAACGAATGCTCAGTTCTTGACTCCTCGGGACAAATCATCCTAAAAGGAAAGAGATTCAACAATGTTTACATTGTTGATCCATCCTTCGTCCCCAAGGAGAAACTGTGTCTCTCAACCGTGAATGACCAAGCTGAGTTGTGGCACCAACGCCTCGGTCATGCTAGCACTAAGCTGATTCAAAAGCTACACTCAAAGGAACTAGTCAGAGGATTGCCAAAGCTGAGTGGCACATCTAAGGAACCATGCTCTGACTGTGTAAAAGGAAAACAGGCTCGTAGTTCCTTCAAATCCAAAAACATGGTAAGCACCTCAAGGCCTCTTGAACTCATCCACATGGATCTTTGTGGACCCATGAGAGTTCAAAGCCTAGGAGGGAACATGTATATTTTTGTTATTGTCGATGACTTCTCTCGCTTTACTTGGACCATTTTCATTAAATCTAAAAGTGAAGTCATTGATCGCTTTAAAGACCTGGTTCCCTTGTTAGAAAAATCTCTTGATTGTTCACTAAATGCTATTCGGTCTGACCATGGTACCAAATTCGAAAATGGAGAATTTCTAACCTTTTGCAGTGAGCATGGAATTGATCACAACTTCTCTGCACCATACACTCCTCAACAAAATGGAGTAGTGGAAAGGAAGAACAGAACTTTGGAAGACATGGCTCGGACTATGCTGATCTCAAGTGGACTCTCTCAATCATTTTGGGCTGAGGCGATCAACACAGCTTGCTACATCATCAATCGAGCCATGCTTTGCCCAATCACAGAAAAGACACCCTATGAGCTCCTAAGAGGAAGGGTTCCCAACATCTCACATCTGAGAGTGTTCGGATGCAAGTGCTTTGTGCACAACAATGGGAAGGACAATCTTGGCAAATTCGACCCAAGAAGTGATGAAGGAATCTTCATTGGATACGCCTCCGGGAGCAAGGCATACAAAGTCTTCAACAAAAGGACCAAAAAGGTAGAAGAAAGTGTTCATGTTATTTTTAATGAAAAATCACTTGGAAAGATTGTGCAGAACACCACCAATTCCTTTGAAGACCCGTTTCCCAAGTCATATCAAGAAGATCCAGATGAAGATGTCACTCCACCCAGTTCCTGTCCTGCTGCTCGGAACCCTCCAATGGCTCCTCCACCAGTTCCCATGAATAATGAACAACAATCCATTTCTGGGAACCATGAGCATGACGACAACATCTGTGGAGACTTCAATGACTCATCTTCCCATATGATCTTCAATGGAGAAGGTGATCCCAACCAGGAAGCTGAATGCTCAACTCAGAATGTCTCCACATCAAATGCTCTAGCCCCCAACAGAGAAAGAAGAGTCGTCAAGCCTCCAGTCAGGTACGAACATCTAACCTTCTTTGCCTTCAATGCCTTTTTGTCTATTGTGGAACCAAAGAACATAGATGAGGCACTGAAGGACGCGGATTGGATCCAAGCTATGCAAGAAGAGCTTCATCAGTTTGAAAGGAACAAAGTATGGCATCTAGTTTCTCATCCCAAGGATAAACACATCATAGGAACCAGATGGGTTTTCAGAAACAAGCTGGATAATACAGGAGCTGTGATAAGGAACAAAGCGAGACTTGTAGCTCAAGGATACAATCAACAAGAAGGAATCGACTATGATGAAACCTATGCTCCAGTGGCAAGGATTGAGGCAATAAGATTGTTGATTGCCTTCGCATCACACAAAGGGTTCAAGTTGTTCCAAATGGATGTAAAGACGGCCTTCCTCAATGGAATTCTTCAAGAAGAAGTCTATGTGAAGCAACCTCCAGGTTTTGAAGACGATGATCATCCAGATCATGTCTACTTTCTAGACAAGGCACTCTATGGCCTCAAGCAAGCTCCTAGAGCTTGGTATGATCGTCTTGCCCAGTTCCTACTCTCAAATGGCTATAGGCGTGGAGTTATTGATAAGACTCTCTTCATCCTAGAAGAAGAAGGTAACATCTTAGTGGTTCAAATCTATGTTGATGATATCATTTTTGGTTCCACTAACCTGTCCCTTGTAGACAAGTTCAAAGACTTGATGAGTAGTGAATTTGAAATGAGTTTAATTGGGGAACTCACATTCTTCCTCGGATTACAAATCACTCAAAAGGAAGATGGTATTCAAATCCACCAACAGAAGTATGTCAGGGAACTACTGAAGAAGTTCAAAATGGATTCATGCAAGCCTCTCTCCACTCCCATATCCACCATTGCCCATCTGGATAAGGACCACTCGAGTCCTCTAGTGGAGGAGAAGCTCTATAGAGGTATGATAGGCTCACTCATGTACCTAACCGCTAGTCGACCAGACATTGTCTTTGTTGTTGGCTTGTATGCTAGGTTCCAATCTTGTCCGAGAGAAACTCACTTGGCTGCTGTGAAGAGAATACTTCGATATCTCAAGGGAACTAACGATCTCTGCATTTGGTACCCCAAAGAATGTCCCTTTGAGCTCATGGGTTTCATTGATGCTGATTATGCTGGATATTTGGTGGATAGAAAGAGCACTTCTGGAATGGCACAGTTCCTAGGCCCTTGCCTTGTGTCATGGGGATCAAAGAAACAAGTTTCAGTCTCCCTCTCCACCACATAATCCGAGTACATTGCAGCCGCCTCCTGCTGTTCCCAACTTCTCTGGCTAAAGCAACAACTCACGGACTTTGGTATGTCTTATGGCCCTCTCACTATTCTTTGTGATAACACTAGTGCCATAAACATCTCTAAAAATCCTGTGCATCATACTAGGACCAAGCATATTGACATAAGACATCATTTTCTTAGAGATCATGTTGAGAAGGGAAACATCATTATGAAGTTTTGTAGAACTGAAGATCAGGTTGCAGATATTTTCACCAAGGCATTGAATAGAGTTCCTTTCGAGAACCTTAGATTGGAACTAGGAATGATTCCTATTACTCAGTAGTTACCTTAGTTTAAATAATTCCTTCCAGTTCCCCTGATTGACTAGTTTAAGTTATTTAACTTGTTGAGTCTTGATATCCTTGTGTTATATCTTTTGCTACAAACCCTTCTTGTTATAATGGTTTCTTACAAAGGCTTAGATAAATTTTTCTGGTTCGTTTCCTTTTGGTCCTCATTATTCTTTCAACTCCTCATTGTTCAAGCTTCTTTGTTGGCTCAAAAGTCACAATCTGATCATCTCTCTAACCCAACAATACAAGCCAAAATGATGATTGTGTACTATGACCCTCCCTTGCCTCATTACACAATCTATTTCCCTATGATCCTCTTCTTAACCCTCTCTGGGAACTAGTGTGTAATGCGATAAATGGCCTTTCTTGATTCCTTGTATGGGAACATACTTTTCGGTTCCATGTTTTTAAACCCACATCAAAGTTCCCATATATCCCTCTAGCATACTGAAAATATCGCCAGAAAGGAACTAGGATGGGCTACCCCTTAAACGGCTAGTAAGAGAATTGCTCCTCCCAAGACAGTATTTATGGCAAATCTCACAGCGTCAGAGACGTCTTCTCAGCCTTGAACAGTTGCCATTTTTTAGCATCTAATCTTTGAATTTGTGACCGGTGCAAAGGCGCAAAAGCTTCAAGAAAATTAGTCGTTTCAACTCTTTAGAGTTTCCAGAAATATCTCCAACGACTTGATTCTCAACGGCTCCAAAATTGCTCAAGGGTTATTTAAGGTTTCCTATTTGATTGAGCCGAGCACTCTGTTCTTTCATGCCTTCTCTCAATCTCATGTTCACCTGTCTCTCTCAAAACACAAAGCTCCTCAAATGGCCAAGAAAAACCTCAATCTTAACCTTGCTCAATTGGAAGTAATCAGGCCGATAAGATGACAACATGCCAAGATGAAGGAACTGCATAAAAGAAGGAAACTGAAGAGGAGGCCACTACGCTGCCATAGGAACGTCTCTCCTAGTTCCCAGTTCTATAACATCACAGTGTGCTAGTAGTTTCCTAGGGTCCTACTCCCCTCTTCTATCCTTTTTTTGTCTATGTCAAGCTGTTTGTGATCTTTTGTTTCTTTTTCCACTATGCATGTCTAGACAATGTATTAACCTTTAATGACTAATGAACTCCTTTGGCTACGTTTCTAATGCATTATTTGTCTTTGCTTTAAGTTTCTATTATTGTTTTTGTTATGGGTTTGACGCAATTGTTTATTTCCTTGGATATCCTGTTCTTAACATGTTAACTGATCTTTTTGATGATGTGAAAAGGGGGAAGAAAAGGATAGGAACCTTGAACTCTGGAGACTACTGAACTAATAGGAACCCTGAACTAGTTCTACTTCTAAGGGGGAATTTGAAATAAACTCGTTCATTTGCTTAGGGGGAATTTGCAACCATTGAATGTTCTATCATTAATTTGTAACGTTGTAAATCCCTAAAATTCAACTGGTCTCATGAAATTCAAAGTCCTATTATGTTGCCAGGTTCCTTGTATTTGTCATCATCAAAAAGGGGGAAATTGTTAGGAAACGGAACTCTGGAACTCCAGTTCCCCTGAGAGTTCCTTTCTTCAATTTCTCTACTTTTGAAGATGACAAATATTATGATACTAATGTTTTATCTCAAAGATGTATTTTAAGGAACCACAGGAATTTACCAAAGGCAGGAAAGCCAAACAGAACTAGGGAACCAAAGGAACAAGACAGCTGAAGGAATCCATAGGAACCCAGGTGTGCCCAGAAATGAAGCTTGCGACATTGCGATTCCCGAGAAATCTGGGGACACACAACCTCGGACAAAAGGAGTCGAAAACGACTTGTCCGAAGCTTCCAAAATCCTACCAAGGTCCAAGAGCTAAAGAACAAGATGCCTAGAGAACCTCTACCTCGGACAGAGACGATGAAAGTGACAGGACATGAAGACGTCGCTGTCCAGAAGACGGTTCCCAAGCGGCCAGCTTAGTCAACCTCGGACGAAAGCGTTTGGACAATGACATTGCAAGGATCGTCTGAGGTAGTTGACCAACCAAGAGAGATTCTGAGCTGCCTAGGTTGTTTGCACATGCCAAGAACAATGTGGACCAAGGAGAACCACTCATCCTAGGGCAAGCCCAATCTATGGGAACCCAGAGAGGATCGAGCTGCGAAGAATCCTCTATAAAAGGAAGACTAACCCAAGGGTTATCTTCGAGCACAGAAACACGACTCACACTCATTAGAAAATATCTAGTGTGAAGCTCCAAACAAGATCATCAAAGCAAACCGAGATCAAGAGAAACCAGTCAAGGAAGAAGAGATGAGTGCTAAGTTCCTGTGACTGTAAGTGATAGTTCTTAGGTGCGAAAGTCTGTTTTTTGGATTGATTATTGATTGTGTTAAGTTATCTAGGATTGTCTAACTGTGTATAAGGCAAATGAACTGTGTGTTCGTTCCTAGGATAAGCTGTAACCAAAAGAGATAAGAAATCAAGAAGTAGACTTTGAAATCCTTTCGAAAGAAAGGTAGTGGTTTTTATCCTAGATTGCGAGTTGGCAATCAAAGGTTTCCACTATAAGGAACTGGTCATTTGTTTGATTGTTTATTTCCGCTGCGAAAGGAACTGAGAATTGATATTCTGAGTTCCTTAAATTTTTATCTAACAATCACGATCCTACAGTTTTCCTTTGTCATGTCCTGGCACATATCTCAGTCTAGAGAAAGAAATGTGTCCTAGCCTGTCATGAATTACATGATTATCACTAGAAACATTATAACAAGCCTTATTCCTTTGTGCTTGTAGCTTGTATAAGCCTCCATGTTCCTTCCCAACAACTAGAATTGACTTACTCTGTCGGTCCTGTAAAGCACACTGAGCCTTATCAAAGAATGCTAACAAATCTTTATGAGCAATAATTCTACTTACTGGCAACAGATTAAACTTGAAGTCTGTAACAAGCAGCACATCCTGTATAATAAAACCTGGCTCAAACAAAACATCACCTGTCTGTAGTACTTTCTTGACAGTTCCATCAGGCAACTTAACAAGTATTGGCACATTCAAGTTCTTCATATTAATCAAAAGATCATGATGAGGTGTCATGTGGTCAGTGGCTCTTGTATCTAATATCCACTCAAACTTATTTAAAGTATGAGTAGCTGAATTGACAGAAGAACTACATGCAAAATTGGCTGCAGAAGGCATCACCATCTTGTCTTTGAAGACCTTCATCATTTCTTGACACATGGTGTTGAATTCCTTAGGTTTTGATAGTGACAAACATTCAACTAATCTGGGTACTAAGTGTTTTAGGAACAAAGACAGTTGTCTCAGGGAACCTTCGCAGCAAAGGATTGAAGAGGGAACAAAGCTCTGTTCTTGTGCTTTGTTACCTCTGAAGGAACAACAGTGACGAACAAGATCGAAGCTGTGAATGGAAGGAAGAATTCCAGCGTGTTATTTATGGAAACAAATCAAGGCGCACACGCGGTCAATGATTGAAGAAATCGGCTGGAAGGATCTAGCCGTTGGAGGAGATATGGAGAGAGAAGCTCGATTCCTTATCTTAGGGATTCTTTCCTTAGATAAGCAGATTGGAGAGAGAAGAATCTTATCACATCCGTTTATATAATTTAAGGGAATCCTTTCCTTTTATTAATATATACGGCTAGGGATATTATTCCTCGAGCAAAACATATCTTCTTGTTACCACGTTTGAATAAACCTTATCTTGTTACATTTAGGGTTTGTCGAGTTGTATTTAATAGATGTGTGGATTCATGTCTATGTAACCACGACGACGGGAAAAACAGAGAGAACGGAAATTGAGATAGAAAAGGAGTGAGGTGTGTGTAAGTCTTTGAGGGTTGAGTTTGGATTCATCGTTGTAGGAGTGATCTTCGAATCTAGGTGGGAAGTCTAGTGTTTTGGAGTCCATGCTACAAGTGTAATCGAACAAGAAATCAATAAGACAAGTACACACTTCAAAATCCTCTCAAGCGGAAGCTTGAAGGTAGTGGTTTTTCCTTGAGGAGCTAGTTTTGCCAATCAGGGTTTCCACTAAACATCGTGAGTTCGTTTTATTATCTTTCTTGCTATATTTATCCACTGCAACTTCTGTGGGAACAAAGCTTTTGTTCCCTCAGACGTAACTCTAACGATCCAACACATGGCCTGCACAAATTCTGGATTCAGCTGTAGTTTCCCTGAGTGGGTGTCTTCTTCTTCGTCCAATAGACTTGACTGTTGTCCACCATCAACATGTGCAGTTACCTTTACTGAAGAGCCTTGTTGCTTCTTGCCTTTCTTGCCTTTATACCAGTCTGGATACCCAAGGATTTCAAAGCATTCATCAACATTGTGCCCAGTCTTACTGCAATGAGTACAAGTTTTCTTTTCTCCTGATTTCCCTCTTCTTGTCTCCTTCTTTTCTTCTGCACTATTCTTATGACTGCTGCTTCTTTGTCCATTAGCACTAGCCATAAAAGCATTAGAATTAGGGACATAATTGGCTATATCTTTCTGTTTCTCTACTTGCATTACCGTATAGTAAGCCTTGTTAACACTAGGCAATGGCTCAGTAGCCATAATTTGACTCTTACCAGAATCAAATACACCATTCAAATTGGCCAAAAACATCATTAGTTTGTCATGTCTTTCAAGTTCTTGGACACGAGCAAGAACTTTACATGTGCATTTACTTAAAGCTCCACATGTGCAATCAGGTATCCCATGCAAGAACTGCAATTCATCCCAACACCTTTTAAGTTTAGAATAATAGGCAGTCACTGAAAGATTACCTTGCATAGTCCTCATCATCTCCTGTTTCAGATGAACGACCATAGGCACATTGCTTTGACTATACCTCTCAACAATCTCCAACCACAAATCTCTGGCTGAACCTGTGTAGCATCTGCCCTGCTCTAGCACGCAAAATTAGGTGAATCTTCTACCGGCTTCTCCACTGATCCATCAAGAAATCCAAGCTTTAGCTTTGTCCCTAACGCCATCCGAATTTGCCTGCTCCAAGCAAAGAAGTTTCCTCCATCGAATTGCAGCGTAGTAAGCAAAGTTCCTGAATTATCCGAATTCATCAGATTCAATGGATCACTTTGTGAATTGCCTTGATTCTGTGCCATTTGCGCAAGCTGAGCGAGCAAATTCAGCCCAGCTTCATTCGCAGCTTCATTCGCCATTTGCGATCTTCAGGGATTGTGAGAGAACAAATTTCATTGACTGCCAAACCGCTTCCTTTTCACTCGATCAAACGCGACCAAAACAGCTTCTTCAATCAATTGACAAACCGTAGCTCTGATACCATCTTGAAAGTGGATCGAAGAAAATTTCAGTTGAAGATGATCAAGAGGGAAGAGAGAAAGGATGAATGACAGAAAAATGTATTTGATTGTTTATCAAAGTTACAAATAAGGAAACTCTGTAAAACGAGCTTAAGTACATCAGTAAAACTAACTCAGGCTAACAGACTTTTAACCATGGTTCACTAAAAGAATTAACCAGAGTTAAGACTAACTCAAACTGTTAAAATCGGTATTTAGTTGCATTCTCTATAAACTAATGTATTTATGATTGAGCAACAACCGCTAATATACATGGTTATTTTTGTGACCGTATATACATATTGGCTAACATATTATATTGTTACTAATTCAAAAGACCATGTAATATTTCATTAAATAATTAACTATCTATAGAAGATCAACATACATATATGTACTGAAATATATAGAATAACTTTTTGCTAAAAAAATGTGATCTTTTTTTGTAACTTAATTGGCATACGTTACCAAAAAAAAATATTGCTTCACATTTATAAGCAAATTTTCTTATAAAAAAACTAGTATAATCCTTTAATAAAATATATTCTTTGAAATATTCTGTTACAATATTGGAGTGAGTATCTAGTTAACTTTGGTTAAGATTTGTTTCTAACGATAAATTAACGGAAAAGCTAAATACACGCGAAATATTGTCTATATCGACGCTATTTTACACGCTTATCTTAAGCGTGTGGTTTTACACGCTTAAGGTAAGCGTGCATGGGTATTGTGGGTATTTTGAAAATACAGCTAAGGGAACCTACACGCTTAACTTAAGCGTGTGCCTACACGCCTAACTTAAGCGTGTAGGGTTTTTTTTTCAAGTTTTAAAGCACACGCTTAGCTTAGGCGTACAATACTAAATTTTTTTTCCAAAATTGCATTTTTTTCCCATAATCATGTAGAGAATTTCAATACGAGTCCGTACATATAAAATTCATCCAAAACGGATATCGTTTGCCTCTCCAAAAGCTCAAAAAACGAAGCATTCTTCTTCCTCCACCTTTGAACCGCCGCCCATCTGTAAGCTTTTATAAGCTTCAATGGAGGATTTGGCAAATTTCTTGGATCCGATTGAAGCCATTAACTATTGGGCATTTAAGAGGACCTTATCATACACGTAATTTCACATTTAATCGGATTGAATGTCGATTAAAATCGTAGAATTTTATCCCCAAAGTCACCGTGTCGTCCAAGGGGCCGATTTGAACAAATCCAAAATTGGATCAAATCGTCTTCAATTGGAGGGCATGAACCATAGGGCCTTGTTGAGGGTATCCTAAGATTCAAAATTCCTATAAAATCCCCTTTCAATCGTTGCCCCAATGCATCCAATTTCGAAGTCAAAACTCATGAACCCTAAATCCCGTTACCGGTTGTTCTTGACCGAAATTTGAGCACATGGAAGCTTTATTCTTGCAATTGTTGGTACTACTAGCCTTGAAAATTGATCCTATTTCAAAGCTCTCTCTTTACATCGCCGAAAAAAGACCACTTCCATTCAATTTGGAGTTTTTCCGACGAGGTGTTAAGAAGATATTCCGACGGGATTGAATTTGTGCCCATTTTGCGATTTTTGGGGTATTTTTTATTTGTTTTTTCTTAATCTTGGTTAAATTAATTAATCTAGATTAGTGAAAAATATTTTAGGATCAATTTGATGCCCGACATATAATATGTAAGTAATAAGTTTATAATATTTAACCATAATGTGTAACTATAGTATGTAAGTAATAAGTTCATAATATTTAACTATAATACATAGTATATAAGTAATAAATTCATAAATACTTAACCATAATGTTTAACTTTAGTATATAAGTAATAAGTACGTAATACTTAATTATAATGCATAACTATACTTTATAACTAATATATTTTGTAATACTTAACTATAATACATAACTATAGTATATAAGTAATAAGTTCATAATACTTAACCATAATGTGTAATTATAGTATATAAGTAATAAGTCCGTAATATTTAATTATAATGAAATACTATAGTAAATAAGTGTAACTATATGAAATTTCATGAAATACTATAGTATATAAGTCTAAGTATACTAGATTTAATGAAATATTATAGTACATAAGTGTAACTATATGAAATTTAATGAAATACTATAGTATATAAGTCTAAGTATACTAGACTTAATGAAATACTATAGTACATAAATGTAACTACATGAAATAGAATAAAATACTATAATATATAAGTTTAAGTATACTACATTTAATGAAATACTATACTATATAAGTGTAACTATATAAAATATAATAAAATACTATAATATATAAGTTTAAGTATACTAGATTTAATGAAATACTATACTATATAAGTGTAACTATATGAAATGTAATGAAATACTATAGTACATAAGTGTAACTATATGAAATATAATGAAATACTATAGTACATAAGTATAACTATATGAAATATAATGAAATACTATAGTATATACGTGTAACTATATGAGATTTAATGAAATACTATAGTACATAAGTGTAACTATATGAAATATAATGAAATATACTATAGTACATAAGTATAACTATATTAAATATAATGAAATACTATAGTATATACGTGTAACTATATGAGATTTAATAAAATACTATAGTACATAAGTGTAACTATATGAAATATAATGAAATACTATAGTACATAAGTGTAACTATATGAAATATAATGAAATACTATAGTATATACGTGTAACTATACGAAATATAATAAAATACTATAGTACATAAGTGTAACTATAGTATTTCATTATGTCTAGTATACTTAGACTTATATACTATAGTATTTTATTATATTTCATATAGTTACACGTATATACTATAGTATTTCATTATATTTCATATAGTTACATTTATATACTATTGTAATTCATTAAATCTCATATAGTTACACTTATGTACTATAGTATTTCATTAAATTTCATATAGTTACACTTATGTACTATAGTATTTCATTATATTTCATATGGTTACACTTATATAGTATAGTATTTCATTAAATCTAGTATACTTAAACTTATATATATTATAGTATTTTATTATATTTCATATAGTTACACTTATATAGTATAGTATTTCATTAAATCTAGTATACTTAAACTTATATATTATAGTATTTTATTATATTTCATATAGTTACACTTATATACTATAGTATTTCATTAAATCTAATATACTTAGACTTATATACTATAGTATTTCATTAAATTTCATATAGTTACACTTATGTACTATAGTATTTCATTAAATCTAGTATACTTAGACTTATATACTATAGTATTTCATGAAATTTCATATAGTTACACTTATTTACTATAGTATTTCATTATAATTAAGTACTACGAACTTATTACTTATATACTATAGTTACACATTATGGTTAAGTATTATGAACTTATTACTTATATACTATAGTTATGTATTATAGTTAAGTATTACAAAATATATTAGTTATAAAGTATAGTTATGCATTATAATTAAGTATTACGTACTTATTACTTATATACTATAGTTAAACATTATGGTTAAGTATTTGAATTTATTACTTATATACTATATATTATAGCTAAATATTATGAACTTATTACTTACATACTATAATTACACATTATGGTTAGATATTATAAACTTATTACTTACATATTATATGTCGGGCACCAAATTGATCCTAAAATATTTTTCACTAATCTAGATTAATTAATTTAACCAAGATTAAGAAAAAACAAATCAAAAATACCCCAAAAATCACAAAATGGGCACAAATTCAATCCCGTCGGAATACCTTCTTGACACCTTGTCGAAAAAACTCCAAATTGAATGGAAGTGGTCTTTTTCCGGCGATGTAAAGAGAGGGCTTTGAAAGAGGACCAATTTTCAAGGCTAGTAGTACCAACAATTGCAAGAATAAAGCTTCCATGTGCTCGAATTTCGGTCAAGAACAACCGGTAACGAGATTTAGGGTTCATGAGTTTTGACTTCGAAATTGGATGCATTGGGGCAACGATTGAAGGGGATTTTATAGGCATTTTGAATCTTAGGATACCCTCAACAGGGCCCTATGGTTCATGCCCTCCAATTGAAGACGATTTGATCCAATTTTGGATTTGTTCAAATCGGTCCCTTGGACGACACGGTGACTTTGGGGATAAAATTCTACGATTTTAATCGACATTCAATCCGATTAAATATGGAATTACGTGTATGATAAGGTCCTCTTAAATGTCCAATAGTTAATGGCTTCAATCGGATCCAAGAAATTTGCCAAATCCTCCATTGAAAGCTTATAAAAGCTTACGGATGGGTGGCGGTTCAAAGGAGGAGGAAGAAGAAGGCTTCGTTTTTTGAGCTTTTGGAGAGGCAAACGATGTCCGTTTTGGACGAATTTTATATGTACAGACTCGTATTGAAATTCTCTACATGATTATGGGAAAAAATGCAATTTTGGAGAATTTTGTTTTTAGTATTGTACCCCTAAGCTAAGCGTGTGCTTTAAAACTTGAAAAAAAAAACCTACACGCTTAAGTTAGGCGTGTAGACACACGCTTAAGTTAAGCGTGTAGGTTCCCTTAGCTGTATTTTCAAAATACCCACAATACCCCTGCACGCTTACCTTAAGCGTGTAAAACCACACGCTTATCTTAAGCGTGTAAAATAGCGTCGATATAGACAATATTTCGCGTGTATTTAGCCATTGCCTAAATTAATTTCTCTAACGATAATTTATAGCAAATCTAAAATCACATGATCCCTAAATCCATTTTAATAATAATAAAAAGAGAAAATACCCAGTATCTGAGCAAGTGAGCATCCATTTGCAACTGTATCGTAGAATTAAACAATCAAAACCCTAACCAACAGAGCAAAAAACGCTCCTCCCTTCCGCCGGCCCTAGAAAGCCATGGGAGTCCCTCCCTCCCGCCGCTCCGACCGAGCCCCTTACCCCGCTGCTCCGACCGAGCCCTTACCCCCGCCGATCCGGCCACATCCCGCTCCGTACCGAGCCCCCGCCGGTGACGCCACTCCGGCCGCCACTTGCTCCACCAACCCCTTCTTTTCCATCCTCTCCTTCGTTCACTTCGAAGCTTTGGCCTCGTTTTGAATGAAACTCCGGCGACCTCCGAGCTAACCTCTGGCGACCACCATTGATGGGTGACCTCGCCCAACCCTTTTGGCGCCCAGATCCTCTCGAACCGAGCCGAGTTTCCTCTCGATCCGGCGGCTCTAGGAGGATCTAGATCTAAATCTGGATTTGGCCACCGACAAGATCGCAACCACCGACCACCAAGCCGTGAAGGAGGTTCTGATTCGCCTCGCTGGCGACTCCGCTGAACATCCTCCCCAAAACAGCATGCACATCCTGTCTCAAATCTAATGGTTTATTTTCTTACTTGTTGTTGGGTGTGCTACACGAACTCCTGATGTGATGATCTCTACCTGTTGTTTTGTTATTTGACTAATTCTTAGAGATTTGATCTTGTTGCATTTGTTTATCACACGAGGGAAAAAGAAAGAAATTTCTATACACCCACTATTATCTGCAATGGAGCTTCACAAGCTCAATCCTGTGTTGTTACACACACACTTGGCCATAACTGGCATTTTTGTGACTTACAAAGAAGCTTCCCAAGTTTTTTTAAAAGTGCAAACCTCATCAAGAATTACAATATCTACACTAGCTCTTACAAGGAAGCTGCACGGGATTGTTGTTACACACAATCCTGTGTTGTTACACACTCAATCCTGTGTTATAACCATCACCATTTATACCCATCTATGTATGATCTGTATGGATATTTCTGCATTCCACAAATCTTATCTTTCTACTTGGTTCATAACCATGACTAACCCCCTGATCATTAAACTTCAATTACTCATAAGGATTAACATCCAGATGCTCTTGGTATCCAGATGCTCTTCTCCCAGGCTTATAATCTGGAAATGGATAAAATCTACTAAGTGGAAATCCAACCAATCAAACAAAGCTGCTCTCAGTGTTGGATTAAAACTCCTTCCCTTTACACGAATCTCTAATCGGTTCTCCGGCTCCGGCCAACTGCAAACCTCATATCCAAAAACTTCCTCTAGGGTTTCATAAAATTTTGTTCGCAGATACACCACCGTCAATCTGCTCTACACCTCTCTCTCATTGCTGCGTTTTCCTTGTCTGATGTGCATGCTCTTTTGGGGAGGATGAAAGGAAAACTTCAATTACATTTTTTTTCTAACCAAAATAATATTAAATAGATATTTTTGAAAGCAGCGTATTCTATACGCTTGGTTTCTTTTGATGTCTTTGAGTCTCTACAAGGCTACAACTTTTGTGTTAAATGCACAAATCACACGGTCTAAAACCGTAAATTATTACACATTTAATTGTTTGAGCTGGTGATTTCATAACAAAATCAAAACCAATTCTAAAATATCCCATAAACCAAAGGGATTAATTCCCAAACAACCAAAGGAGTAAACCTCCCTCTTCAAACAATCAATAACAATAATCAATCTTTCTTCTTATGGAGATTTACCAAATAACAAGACTAATTGATGTTCTCTTTGTACATCAATTTCACCCTTGTAATCTAATTCGGTTTCGTTTGGTTCAAGTATGGGTGACAAATTCCTCGCTGCAGTTTTGGAGCTGATCTAAATGTGTTGCTTGAGTGTTCGGTAGTGGTCGTGGTCGTGTCTGTGGCTCAATGAAGATCTCTCTTGTACGAGGGCAACATCATGGTTGAGGCTCCTGAAGATCCTTCTTTGATGAGAGGACAACGTCATGGTAGTCCGTTCAGCACTTTCGCAGGAGTTCTCCTGTTTGACTCATCTTCCGGTGGCGCTTTTGTCTGATCGTTCTTGCTCAGCTCTCGTTTTAGGTCGTCTTAAGCTCTATTTTTGCTTCGTTGTAATTTTCATACTTGTTGTAGTATTTCTTTTATCCGATGCCGATTTATTGACCTCTCGATCTACCCAACGTTGTTATGTCGGTTACGTCGAATTCTTTCCTCATAAAAAAAAAAACAAAAAACTGTATCGTAGAATTCACGCGCTAGTGAGAGAGTGGAGGGTAGAAAACGTACGGAAGAGCAGGGGCACGCATGATGTGCATGATGTGGAGGTTGGTGATGTGTCATGCTAATATACACCCCCCACATGCCAGCTCATCCCCAGGTCACCAAACACTTTTTTTTCCAAAAGAAAAGAAAAGGCAAAAAGAAAATTTGGAAATAAAACAGCAGTAAAATTAGGGTTTTAATTCTTTGTGCATTTGCGATTGAGAATCCGCCAACCATCCCTTTTAATGCCCCAATTTGACCGATTGCGAAGAGCGAACGAGCAAATCACAGCCGACAGGGCACGTTGCTGTTTGGAGCGACTGAGAAAAGAGTCAGATTTACAAGGTATATTGATTTTTATTTCGCAATTTGATTTCTTTAATGCTCATTTCGCTTTCGCTTTTCGTAGAAAAATTTGTATATAAAATTGGATTTTTCATGGAGATTTGCGTCTCCGTTCAATCTTCGTTCGTAGTCCACTGTATTCTCTCTGCCTTCTCACTGCTGTGTCTGCACTGCTTTCTGTGTCGCATTTTTACTGTTTTCTTTTTAGGTTTTGCTCATCGGGCTATTATAAGTAATCCGTCTTCTCTGTCGTCCTTGTTTTTTACCATTTGAATCTCTCTTTTCACTGTGTGAACTGAAGAATCGACAAACCCTAGAATCGTTTTTATTTATTCATTTTGTCGAATTGTAGAGAGAGAAATTCACAGCCATAGGTACCTAATCGGCTCATCTTGTTCCTCGCTTTATATCCGTGACGCCTGCAGATCTGTAGTTTTTCCTCTCTTCCGCTTCTCTCTTTTCTCTCTTCACGCTGCTTATCACAGCGAACAAGAAGAAGAGAATAGGAGTAAAAAGGGGGCTTTTCGGAGGTTTCTCTTTCATTTCTCTATTGTTTTGAATAGGGAGTGAGTTTCGTTGCAGGGAGTTGTAGCGGATTTTATGTCGGCAAAGTCTGTGTTGCTGATTGGTGCTGCTTCATTGAAGCTCTGGCTGAATCTTCTTCACTGTGTGCAAATACTCTTCTGCTTTTTCCAGCAGAAGGACCTTCTGTGTTCTTCCCCCGTTTCGATGCGTTTGAGGCCAAGGAGGTATGGTGTTTCCTCTTCTTTCATTAATTGTTTCCTTGCATTTACTTTGCTTTGAATGTTTAATGATGTGTGGTTTTCTAGAGTTTTGATTGTTCCTTTGCTTTGTTCAACTTGTGTTGTACAGGACTTGTTCAGGAGTAGAGTGTTTCGGAGGATTCCACATAGATCGGTTATCTGCCTCTTCGTTCTCCTGAGAGAAACCCTCACCAGGATAAGCCCCCCTTAAAACCCACAAAAATAAATTCCCTTGATTCTCACAATTTTTCCTCCCATCTCTGCCAAATCAAAAACATTCTTGGGTTTTGAGGGGGTTTTCTAAGCCTTCCTTCTCCTTCTCCTCCTTCCCGGATTCTGTTTTGCGGGTTTAAAACTCAAAGATGTCAGGGTCAAGCATGCAACTACCTAGCCAAGATTCCTACTACAGCAAGCCAAAAAACAAGCGAAGCATGATGGATTTGAACTCCATCAGAAAGATTCGGGTGATCTGCAGTGATCCATACGCCACCGATTCTTCCTCTGAAGATGAAACCCATGTTCGTCCCAAGGGCCCAAAGAAGCCATCTGGGCTCAAGAAGCGCTTTGTCCAGGAGATCACACTCCCCATTTCTTCCCCTACAAGCAGCCAAGCTGAAACCGAGCTCTCCTGCCAGCAGAGCAACACTGGAGGCAAAACCCTCCCTGATAAGAAGAGGGTTCTGGATAAACCCGTGAGGAGATCTCCTAATTCCAAGTACAAGGGCGTTAGGCAGAGGAAGTGGGGGAAATGGGCAGCAGAGATCAGGCACCCGATCCTGGGAAGCAGACTCTGGCTGGGCACTTACCAGACCGAAGAAGAGGCTGCTCATGCTTATCAGCTTAAGAAGATTGAGTTTGATGCTCTTGTTGCCGCTGCCAAGGGCCATAACGCTATCTGTTCCAACAACTCAAACCCGGTTGCTGTTGGGTCCGACGATTCCGAGAGTCTGCTGTCACACACCTCTTCTTCATCTGTGCTGGAGATGGACTGCTCCTCTTCTAAGGTCCACAGCAGTCAAGAGAAGGATGATGTTGTTGAGAAGAAGGATGAGGTTGCTCAGAACATGACAGATGAGTTTGAAATCCTTAATTCGATACCGATCGAGGATGAGTTTGAGTGCCCTGTTGGTGAAGGGCTTGATATGCAGCTGGAGCTTGACTCTCTGTTCATCAATGACTATGGGCAAGTGTTTGATGACCTCAGCTTGTTTGATGATCTTCCCATTTGTGGGTTTGATGGGGATGAGGCCAGTGATCTTCCGGACTTCGATTTCGACTTGCCGGATTTCGAGCTGGGCAACGAGGAGCTTGCTTGGATTGAAGAACCCCTCAACATTGCATGCTGTCCCTAAGTTTTGTAGCTAGAGTTGAGTATTTGTTAGCATAACTATTTACTATTACTAGGGTTATTTATCATCTATAGGCTTATATATGTTCCCTCACCACAGCTTCATCTCAGGGGTCTGAGACAGATCCCTGAGATAGTGGTGGTTTTTCGAGTGAGTCTTTCTATATGTTTTCTATGTGAGTCCGTCCATCTATTGAGACATTGAGATAGAAGATGCCTTTGGGTTTTCCTATGCTGTTAGAGCAGTCCATTGGTCTTCCTTCTAGTTTTGAGAGTTGAAATGAGTTGTCAAATGGTATTTTTCCATTCCCAAATCTTCTCATCCTGTCTTTTATATAGCATATGTGATCTGAAGCAATTTTGCTGAATTTGCTATGTTGATTGTGGTTTGATGGGGTTCTGAAGATTTCATTCAACTAACACTTGAATGGTTGGTGGCATTAAGTAATGTTGATCTTGTTGTAAAGAGAGAAGGTTTTTTCATGGGGAATTCTGCAGAGGATTGAAAGCTACTTGTTCCCCCCACTGGGTTTGATCCCAAAATTCCCCACCACCACCACTTGCAGGATCTCTCAAAGATGCAAAAAGGAAAGGTGGTGGCTGATTGCTATTCATCGGCATTGCATTTTTTGGGGGTCCCCATACTACAATAAGATAAGATACGAGTGAGTATAGAATCTAATCATCAAAAGATTTTTAACAGCTGAGGATTTTTACCAGATTTTCTTAGAAGAGTTGAAACAAAAATCTAACAAATCCAACTCGAATTCCCAGTTATGATATTAAAAAATTCTACTAAATCGAAACTGAAATGTAAGATGATCTTTTTAGTTTACTCTCACAAGTCACACCCTTCTATATGAGGTTATATTTTTTATAATAACTTTTTAGGGCTCGTTCGATAATCAGTTCGGGAGGCAGTTATGGAGTGGAAGCAAGTGCTTCATCTCCCTCACCGCCTGTCGAGGCATGTTCGGTAAGCTATTCCGGCGATCTGGATGGAAGTGGAAGCAAGTAGAAGTGGAGGCTTCCTTCAACTCCCTCACCGCCGATTCCTAACGGTACCCCCCCACGGTGAGCGACTGGTCGAGTGGAAGTGGAAGCCAATACCTCCTTTACCCCTGAATTTTACTCCTCCTTCGACCACTGTCTCCTTCTTTCTTTTCGTGTTTCTCTTCTCCAGCAGGTGGAAGCCAAGCAGCTCTAGACATTTTCACTGCATTTCCAAGCTCGGATCTCCCCGATTTTAAGGTAATTTTGCTTCGATTTTTGCTTGCTTGATCCCCCAATTAAGGTAATTTTGCTTGAGGATGAATGCTTGCTTGAATGTACACGAGAATGGGGAACATGAAGCCCTAATCCCCTATTTTTTGTTTACATGAGCTTGAAATTCGCTAGTCCCATAATTTGAAATTCGGTTGAATGAGAAATATGAGGGCTTGAAATTTGAGGGTTTATATGTCTCTGCATAAAATCTGTTGAATATAATCTCTTGAAAGCATAATCAGTTGGTCCATTTTTTGCTTGAAAGCTTGCCATTTTTTGTGGTTTGTTGAACATACAAAATGGATGTCTTGAAAGCCTGCCATTTCTTAAACTGGGAATCTGTAAATGAGAATATATCACTTGTTTGTCTGTTGAACATAAGTTCTGTTGAATGGGAAATTTATTTGTCTTTTAGAAGTGGGAATATGTAAATGGATGTCTTGAACCAAAATCCAAAGTATTATAAATAGTTTATTGTTGAAATGGCCGTGTTTTCTGTGGCGTTGAGCAAAGAATTCTCGGTGATGCTATATAATTGATGTATGCTATATGCAGGAGCAACAATATTCAAGAACCTGGTGTGATAACATTCATGGTTAATGAACAAGATTCAAGTATGTATGTACAATTATTAGTTGATGTATGTATACGTAGGAGCAACAAGATTCAAGTATTCACCTTTGTTAACATTCATGGTTAATCATTTTGTGACTTCTCAGTTGATGAGCTTGCATGTTGATGTGCTAATTCTGACTTTGATGTATGCTAGTACAATTTTGATTTTCATAGAAGACGCATTCATGTTCAGCTAAGATGTGTAATAAAATTGTGCAACTTCTTATCCAAAATCCAACTTTTGTTCTCTATTTAGCAATGGCTTCTCACGATGGAGTTGATGATGCGGTTTATGAAGAAGAGGAGTATGTTGGGCTCCCAACAGAGGTCCTTGAAACAATGACCGATAACAGCCCCAACAGCTCCAATGCTAGCATACCCGAGGAGCTTCAATGGTGGCGGGATGTGGCCTGATCGATCATAACATTAATCTCTAAACTTATGCTTAGTTATCTTCAAACCATATCTGTAGGAATATGACGTGTCAAGATTTGATGAACTTATCAATGGAATTGAAACCTCCCCGCGTGCACGCTTGATGCAACAAGCTGCCAGAGCACTCAGAGGGCATGTGGTTGAGCTTCAATTGGATATTCCCTCAACACATGGTTCATGAGCCTCATGAACGTGCTAGGCGTGTTGGTGAGACCAAACGGCATGACTAGCCATTCATAAAGCCCATATTTTGTCTTGAACGCGGTCTTCCATTCATCACCCTCTTTCATGCGAATCTGGTGATAACCGCTCTTCAAGTCAATTTTGGTGAAGTGGATCGCGCCGTGCAACTCATCGAGCATGTCGTCGACACACATTCTCCATGAGCCATATTTTTTGGCACTAGGATCACGGGGACCGCGTAAGGGCTTAGAGATTCCCTTACGTAGCCGCGATCCAGAAGTTCTTGCACTTGGCGCTGTAACTCCTTGGTTTCTTTTGGTCCAGCGCGATAGGCAGCGCGATTCGGCAGAGAGGCACCAGACACCAAATCATTTTGGTGTTCAATGCCTCGTAATGGGGGCAGGCCTTGTGGAAGCTCCTCTGGGAAGACGTCTGTGAACTCATCGAGCAACCTGGTGATCGCGCTTGGCAACGCGTCGTTGTCGTGGTTCTCCGACATGCATGGCGTTGGCACCAATAGGAAACATGGTGCCTTGCCGCTCAAGGTGGCAGTGAGGTCGCTTGGCCGCGCCAGCAGCAGTCTGTGTTCACAGGTGCCTTTCAACTTGGTGCTTGTGGAAGTGGTCTTTGGACCTTCCCTTCCACGCGTTCGATCATTGGACGCGTTGTCGCTGGTAGATGCTTCGTGCCCTGTGGAAGAACGCGAGCTCCTTGTACTTGGATCTGGAATTGGGGAGTTCCCAGTATCTTGTTTGGGACGTGTCTGTTTTGACGCGTTCTTTTCTGCTTCCATTGCCTTTTGTCTATCATGCTCAACCTGATCCTGTAAAATCTCATGTGGACACATGGGTAAGAGCGTGACGCATTTCCCGTGGTAAGTAAACACATAAGTATTTAAATAGCCATCGTGAAGAACGCGCCTGTCGAATTGCCATGGGCGCCCCATCAAAAGATGTGTGGCGTCCATTGCAATGACATCACAAAGAACTGAATCTGAATACTGTCCAATGGAGAAAGAAATTAGGCATTGACGAGTTACAGTGTTATCAGAACTCGATGAAATCCATTGTAGCCCATACGGTTGTGGGTGAGGAGTGGTTGGCAAGTTGAAATGGTTGACCACCTCTTCATCGATGATATTGCAGAAGCTGCCTCCATCGATGATGACACTCAAGGGCGCGGTCTTGACCAAGCAACGCGTGTGGAAGAGGTTCTCGCGTTGGTCGACAAAGGTGGCTTTCTTGACAGTGAGGAGACGGCGCGTGACAAGGCTCAGAGGTGTGCCTTCATGTAGCGCAGTGGCTTCACAAGTGTAAGCCTCCTCGTCATCTTCGAATCCTTCCTCGATGGTCTCAAGGGCCGTGTCCTCCTCCTCATAAGACTCATATCCCGCGGCGATGCTGGAGAAAAGGTCTTTCTTGTTGTTTGGGCAATCTCTCTTGTAGTGTCCTCGTCCTCCACACTTGAAACACTCCAAGTCACGTGCGCGCTCTAGAGCTGGTGCTGATCCCTTTGTCGGCGTCGCGCAAGGAGCATTGGTGGTAGATGTCGCGGTCTTCCCCTGTCGGCTTTGAGTTGACGCGGTGGTTCCTGTGGGTGGACCGCATACATTAGTAGAAGGGAATTGACCAGAGTTAGAATCATACCTTCATTGACCTGAGGTTTGCCAAGAGGATTGGCGGGGACGCGATTGTTGGTTGTGGATTTTCATCGCGGTGTGAGTCAAGGTATTCAGATCCTTGATTGGCAATATCTCGAGTTGGTCACGAATTGACACATTCAAGCCACTCAAGAACTTTGTTCGCAGTGTGGATGTGGCTACACTGATGCTGGCTTTGTAGTACATGTCTTCCAACTGAGAGAAGAACTCCATAGGTGTTTTGGAGCCTTGACAGGCCATTGCGATCTCCATTCGCATCTGGTTTCTGTAGTCCGCTGGCACGTACTTTTGTGTCATGACATAGACAAGTTGGTGCCACTCCGTGATGGGAGCAAGATGTCGACGAACGCGATCGTCCACGAACCTGTGGTACTAAACGCGTGCATGGCCTCAGAAGTGTAGCGTTGCCGCGTCAACATGCTCTTCTGTGGGGACGCGACAATATCGCAAAGTGTACTCTGTAGCCTGCACCCACTCAAGAAACACAACGGGATCATATTCACCAAAGAAATGCTCAATTTTAACTTTTACCTCGTGGCGGCTAAGCCTTGGTGTGTGTTGAGCAGGTTGTGGCGCATAAGCGCGTGGAGCAGGTTTTGGAGCGCGATGATGATGACGGAGAGCTTGGCGAGCCTGGACATCGTCAGCGACGAAGTCCCTAGGATGCGCGTTGTACGCATCGCGTCCTTGTCGTCGTCGTTGAACAGTGGCATCACGTTGGCGACGAAAGTCACGCGCCATGTCCTCGTGGTATTGGCCACGAGTGTCACACGTATTGTCGCCGGGAACGCGATGCTGTGGTCCTACTGGCTGGAGTAGAGGTGGAATCCAATCCGCTGGCCTATCTTGGAGTTCAATGGGATCACCAAGGGGAGGATGGAAGGATCCTGGATTGATGAGCCCTGCGTCCTCCATCTCCTCGTCGTCGAACTCATGGAAGTCATCATGGATAGTCGGCGTTGTCGATCCATAGCCATCGGATCCATAACGCAGAGTACGCCCGCTTTGATGGCCCAGGTGGTCGTTGACGTCGAATGGCACTGGGGTGGGGTCATGGCGACGCTGACGCGGCTCAACGTCTGGGGCGCAGTAGGATCGACGTGGCAGACCTGAGTCGCGTTCGTCTCGTCATGCGCGGCCAACAATAGGTGTTGAAGCAGTCTCACGGCGGCGTCTTGTTCCTCTGGCTTCATACCTGTCATTGAAGTCAAAGGGTTCAGAGTACTCACCATGGGAGTAATTATCGCGATCGGAGCCGCTGTCGTAGCCGCCTGAGGTTGTTCGCGGTGCATAGTGTTCGCGATGCGACACATAACCTTGGCGACTCTCTATGACAGATTGAATTCGGTTGAGGCGTGGTTGCAGGTTTGAGGTTGAGGGCATCAACCCTTTGCCCTTGTCCATGCGTTGTTGACTTGTCCCGGCTTCAGTGGGAAGCGGCGCGCCCAGGGTGTCCATAGGGACCATCATAGTTGGTGTGGGAAGTGCTGGCGCAGCGCGTTGCATGGCCTGCAATTGGGCCACTTGGCACCTAAGTTCTTGTATCACGCGTTGTTTCTCCGAGAGCTCTAGAATGTGGTCTTGTTGGGGAGGATTGGCGAGAGGGACAACTTCATGTTGGGCAATGTTTTGCTGTGGGGGTGGTTGTTGCCATCTTTTTGGACATTACCACCGGTGGGCGCCGTGAGGCTACCTATCACAATATGGGCCGACATTGCGAGTAAAAACGAACAAAAGACAATACAAAACCAAAGAACAAGCAAGCACGTATCAAGACACAAGTGTTCACGTAGGAAGGCGCAGTCTATTTGGCCGCGAGGACGGCTTAGGCAAAACACAAAACAAGTGTGATATGCAAGCACAGAACCAAACGAAAGCAATTGATTAAAGTCTTAACCTCTTACGTAAACAACACAAACACACAAGAACCAACCTTCAAGGTGTTAACCTAGACGGTGGAGGGGTTGAAGAAGATGAGCCAAGCCGAAAGGTGGAAGAAGGTTGCCTTTCCTTTTTTTTTTTTAAAATAAGTCACGTCTTTTTTTTTTTTAATGCGACTTGACTTTTGAAATTTGAATTTCAAATCCGAATCTTATTTTCTGACTTTTGATTGATATCGGATAAGATTTACACAATTAAAATGGAAAATAATACGACTTGGTAACTAAGGAAAGAAATCACGAAGATCGCGTGATAGGAGAGAGAAGATTGATTCAGATTTATGACGGTCAATCAACAGGAAGATATGACATTTATGGCATGCGAAATTCACGGAATCAATTAAGCAAATTAAGCAATTAATTTCAGAAGAGTTCACGCGAGCAAATCACACAAATTTCGCAAGGATCAAGCAATTAATCGGCCAAGAGATTCTCTTGTGGAAACCGAGTGTACATGCAAGGAAGAAAAGAAATTTTTTTGTGACAATCGCGGAAGCAAGATGATGGAGAAGAAAAATTGTGAACAAATGAGACTTGACAAGCGAGTTACAAGATCAAAGGCTCTGATGCCAGTTGATGCGTTCCTGCTTGTGAATGCCGGATCGTGATCTTGGTGGTGAGTCGCGCGTGTCGAATCTGATGTTGAATGGGTAGAACGTGGTGTTTGGGGTCTCGCGTGGGTAAGGAAACGCGATGATGGTGGCGAAGTGTGACTCGCAGCCTCACGGCTAGGCACGAGAGTTAGTGGCCCGAAGGGTCGAGCGAAGCCATAGCGTCGGTGGCGGAGGGGATAGACTCGATGGAGATCGAGCGGAGGCCGTAGCGTCGGCGGCGGAGGAAGGAGATGTGAAGACAGAGATAAGTGTTTGACGTCCAATCAAAGGAAGGAGGCAATATGGCTCTCAAACTTAAGCTTTGATTAATAATGAACGTAACCTAGTACAAAAGGTCGAGTCGACCTTTTATAAGAGATAGCGGGACTCGGATGGGCCGAGTCTCGCTTAATGGGCTAGCCCACGCGACACGCGTGTAATACACGCCCAAAAAGAAAACTAACAAAATATTAATGTTCTAAATTGACAAAACAACCTCAAAGATCGTGTTCAGTGATGGTGGAGAGTATCTTGATAGAGAACGTGTTCTCTGGACTTGGCCGGAGGCTTCCGAGGGAGAACGCGGTCTCTTGAGTTCCTTGTCTAGTGACGACGCGCACAATCAATGATTGTGTCGCATTGGCGATTACTTTGGAACGCGATCTTGTTATTGGACCTTCTGAACGAATGCTCATAGCTTCCTCTTCCTCTGTGGCAGTCATGGTGGGTAGGGGCGCATCAAGAATATCGTTGTCGGTGATAATCATATCAAGCTCCACGTTCACTGGAACGGACATGTTTGACTACGTCCGAGACCCGCTATCATTCAATTGGATTAGTTTCCTTGAGGATCATTATATGTATGGTAATGGTAATGGTTGGCGTTGTTGGTGTTGTCGTTGTCTAGGAACTCAATGAGTGGTACTTGTCGGTATGCGTTGTTGGTGTGGTGCTTTTCGCATTATTTTGTGGTATTCGTATCTTTCAAGTGTTTGTAATGTACTTTTATCATCTCGTTGTGTGATTTGTATGTTTGCATCGTAGCCAATGATCATCTCGGTTGTGCGTTTTTAGCTATGTTTTGTAGTAAATGGTCATCTCATTTTATTTAGTTTGTGTACGTTTTAAATATGATACGGTCCAAGAAGATGCTTCTCCTATGCTTTGGAGAAGGGCCCTACGTGAACTTTGACGACAACTAGGGAAGCTAAGCCCATGCATGTCGTGTCTTCACCTCCACTTTTGTCAATAAACCTATGAAAGCTAGTGTATAGGTTTGTCTAAAATGGAACAAGTTTCATAACCTTGACCGATAGTATATATATTGTTATGTTTGTGGACAAGCTACTCACACACATTTGCATCCTAAATTTGGGAGTGCTAAGCAAAAGAAGAAAAAGGGAGCCGAGAAACACACTTGCTTAATCCAGCAAGAACATCACAAATTCGGTAAGAACATCATGAAAAATTGAATCTATGGTTTGTATGTTTTTAGTCCTCTACAATATATACTTTTATTGCCCTACATGTCTTATTATGGTATGTTCTTAGATTTCCAGAATGGCTAGACAATACCATTTAGAGGAACGTGTTGAGGTCGTTGGAGCCGAAAATGGCTTGCTAGGTTCATACCATACCGCAAGGATCATGTTAGTCTCACCAATGGTAGGATTTTATCGGGTCGAGTATGAAACATTGATGCTTGACGATAGGTCCGCTTACCTTGTGGAAGATGTTCCTTACGGGTTGTTGCGGCCCATACCACCATATAGAGATGTATTCAATTTTGAGATTGACCAACACGTGGACGTATGGGCTCAAGACAGATGGTGGTATGGAACTATTTTACGGCGGCCGGCATTTGGCATGTAAGAAGTCGATTTCTCGGCATTCAACTACGACAATGTGGTTGTGAGTGGTGCGGATCTTAGGGCCCACCTTCACTGGAATGGTCAAGTTTGGGTACGTCCGAACCCAACAGTCATCCGACTAGATTAGTGGCATTGTCGTTGTCGGTATGCTTCTCTTTCGTAGTTGAATGCTTCTTTTTTGTTTTGTCGTACTTGTACCGTTCAACTGGTTCTTTGTTTGTTTCGACCTTGATGTTTGTACTGGATGATCATCTCCTTCAAGTCTTTGCTTATTTGTTTCATAGTGAATGGTGGTCTTGTTTATCCTTCATGTGTTTCGTGTGTGTGGAAAGGTGACAAAGCAACATTTACAAGTTTAGGTGTTTTTCTCCATTCAAACCATTTAAAACGATCAATTTGTTGCCAACATGCAACTTCAAAGCATCAAGTGTTGACAACATGTGTTAACTAGGGGTTGAATGCACCTATATCGGGTTTAAAACAATCCAATATTATCATATGACACGCATGAGTCATCCATTAACAAGCCAACGTTTTGAAACCTATGGAAGCCATTGAATTCAACATTAACTAGGGGTTGAATGCATCTATTTCATCCATAAAAAAAGCGTGGTAAGCCATTAACAATCCAACGTTTTGAAAGGAAAAAAAATATGGATGATCATCTTCAACATATCACCCTCTGCGGTTGTGCACGGTTTGGGACAAACCGTGCACATCCATGCACATACCGTGCACAACATCAGAGAGCCTCAGTCAATGTGCACGGTTTAGGACAAACCGTGCACATCCGTGCACAGACCGTGCACAACATCAGAGGGTCCCCGAGACGGTCCGAGACCGAAGCTACGAGTCCGACAGTCGACAAGCGTCGATGAAACTAAAATAACCAACAAAATACATGATCATTCCGCCTAAGAGCCTAATCGCCATACAAAATGGAGAACGACATAGGTATCCCCCCATTTCCAAGCTCGAGCCTAACCACGTACATCATATGCTAGCCACCTAATTACGAATCAAACCATTTTAAGATTACACGTGTTTACCAAAAAATAGGGATTGTACTCCTACAAATTACAGGCCAGCCAAATATATATTCTTCTGATCCCAAATCTGTTTAGCAATGGCATATCGGATGCCACTCATGTAGCCTTTGGGGTCATTGTCCTCACCTTTATCATCATTGGGGTCAAACATAAAAGCATCTTCCTCCTCCTCATCAACATCCTCTTCTAGGATTGAATCATTCAGCTTGTGTTCTAGTATGAAGTTGTGCAGCACAAAACACACACAAATTATGTAGATTTGCATGGGAATATCATATGACGGCATACCCTTTAATATCTTCCATCTCTTCTTCAAAATACCAAAGCACCGTTCGATTGTCGTCCTCAATGAAGAATGGACTCGGTTAAATCCTTCTCGAATATTTTTCGGAGCCTCTCGCATGAACTGAGATTGGTGATATTTTACCTTCGAGTAGGGCACCATATAGCCTTTTCTGTATGGATATCCCTTGTCAATTATGTAGTACCTCCCTACGAATAATAAAACATAACAAACCCAATTAGACACACATGTCATTATGTAAGGAAAGTCCGCATGATGTCAATTCACCAAGTTATAAGGCGTTCAGAACAAAGATGACAATTGATCATGTCTTACCAAATGGAGGATGGGAAAAGTTCATATGAGGATAGCTCAAAGCATGGTCCAACACCCGAGTGTCGTGGGCACTTCCTTCCCACCCAACTGATACAAATGTGAAGTACATATCAAAGTCGCACACCGCCATCACATTAAATGAAGTATACCCATTACGACATCTATAGGGAAATTGTTCTTCCTCTGGCACACAACATTCAATGTGAACCCCATCAATACATCCAATAGCACCCTAAATGAATTCAGTAACAATAATATTAGACGACATGGCTGCTTCAACTCATCCTTAAATTGAAAATATAAGTAATATAATCCATACCTTGAAAAGACCATATCGGGGCCCACTCATCACTTTTGCAGGAATGTTAGTGAAATTTGCAATACGAGGTTTTAGAAGCTTACATACAAAGCTGTTAAAACCCCTGTGCCTGCCAACCATTGCATCTAGAACCTGGTGAAACAAACGACTAATGGTGTCGCCTGATCTCTGAAATCGCTCACAAACATCTCTATTAGCCAACCCAACAGAAATAGTGTAAAGGAAAATCCCAACCTTCTCCAAAACGGACATACGACGTGAAGGTAATAGCCCATACTTTGTCTCTAGCTCATCGCAAAGATGTTGGAGGACATGCCTCTCCATCCGAAATGCATTGATACATCTAACATTCGACGTAGAGTCCATCAGTTGCCGCATCCACATGTACCTCGTGAGCTCAGAATCATAACAAGGAACCATGTGAATAAACCTAGCATTGTATGCAGCCGAGAGACGCGCACACATCTCCAACCACACCTGCCATCTAGGAAGCCACTTTTTTCGTAACTCGCTTCTAGACATCTTTCGTCTCGGGCCAAGTGGTTGATCCATGTGTTCGGATTACCCTAGATGAAGACATAAACTGAAAATCCCAAACTTAAAACATAACATATCTTCAAGTGGCTTATACTAATAATGTAACGACATAACAACAATTTCTATAACAACCACTTCAGTAAAGGTTATGCAAGAGTCTTAACACGAAGAAGAAAAAAGTCTAAAATACATCAAACACCATGAAGTTAAAAACTGGCTTCATAAATCCCATCATTATCCAAACACATCAAACACCACACAAACACATGAAATTCCCCTACTAGTACCCCAACCAGTTAGACTCAAATCCCCCAACCAGTACACTAAAGACTCAAACCCATCACACTCCATCTACGACTCATATAACTTGTATGCAAGATCATACTCGTACTTTAGCCATGAAATCCTGTTACTATATTTCGGGAGGGACATGAAGACCTCACGTCTCAGTTCTTGAGCAAGCTGACTGGCAGCAAAGCAATATAACTTTGAATTCTCGACCAGAAGCCCATCAGTTATAAGGCGTTCCAGCACAATAACACATTCTGCATATCCATATTTCCTCACTTCCCCTGCCAGATCATTGGTACTTCCAGTATCACCCTCCATCATAGTAAGCATTTTCTGACTAGCAACACCCACAACATCCATGTGTTCGTTGAATGCCGTTGAAGCCGGACTTGGCCTTCTCCTTCTTTTTTTTGCTGGACTCAGTAGGTGTAACTACAAGCGTAGTGCTCTTCCCCCTGACATTTGATGGACCAGATCTTCTGGATGTTGTAATCCCCTCGTGTACTTGTGCTAAGCACTCATCAAGTGGCAACTCCACACTTACCCTAGCAGCGAGAGACCGAAGGCTTTCTTGTTCCTCCTCAGCATCTTTCTCTAGTTGACGATCAAGACTATCCTCTTGTGAACCCACATAAACACTATCATCAACTCCAGGTAGGGAAAGCGGAAGCACACTAGGATCCATACTTGGTGACATGACATGCTTTCTCGTTGCAACGATTTGGCCAAACACATCATCCCACAAATCACTCAACTCAAGGTTAACCCCTTTCTTTCTGAATTGGATATACTTATCCTCCTTTTCTTGCCAAGAACAAGGACATATACCAAGTATTAATTCACTCCTAAATACTATATACCAAATCATATTCATAGATAAGTACTTATGCCTACAAACCTTCTTCTGTCTTTCCCACCATTCATCAGCAGCAGTGACCAAATCAGTCGCCGAATCCCACCCAACACCCGTCACATTGCGCCTTAGGTCGCACCATGGATCCACAATTTTTTCATATGCTCAATTTTGTTCCTACAAGTATTTTTTGAGACCTTCAAGCCTGTCCTATTCTCAAATTCCTCATTAACATCAGGCCAAGTGAATGTATGATTATAGCCATGTTTCCTTTGGTAATCTTTGCATACCCTAATCAATGTCAATGCAAGATTTTCAGTCCAAAGAAGTGGCTTCTCCTTTGCTTTTCCCTTACCTTTATCGTCCTCCATCTACATTCTTTAAGGGATAAAATAAGCACAAATCCATAATTCTATTTCAACATACACAAATGCATGGCATTGTGAACACACACCTTCAAACAACATTCAACATTATACTATTTAACAACAAATCAAGCCATAGACTCAAGACATATAAGACATACAACCTCAATTGTGCTTACAATCCACATTCAAATCCATATTCAACACAATTTAACACAATAAGAATATCAATTTAACACAATCCGTTACAATCCACATTGAACACAATTTAACACAATAATATCAATAAACCACGAGAGGCAATACTACCACTTCATATGACCTTCATAACAAATTGTGATGCGTTCCTGCTTGTGATGCCGGATCTATGATCTTGGTAGGAAGTCGCACGCGTTGAAAGTGGGGTCGAGGAGGTGGAACGCATTGTTGGAATGGTGGCTCGAGATGGAGAGCGAAGCCATAGCGTCAACAACGGAGGAGATAGACTCGAAAGATCGACTGAGGGCCGTAGCATCGGAAGTGGAGGGGATAGACTCGAAGAAGATCGAGTGGTGGCCGTAGCGTCGACGGCGGAGTGAAGAGATGAGAAGACAGAGTTTGGGGTGACGCAGATCTAAGAGAATGGAGGCAAAAGCTCTCGACAAGTAATCTTAGATTAAATTGATGCATGCCCTAATATAGAAGGTCGAGTTGACCTTTTATAAGAGATAGCGGGACTCGGATGGGCCGAGTCTCGCTTAATGGACCGGCCCACGCGACACGCGTGGAACACACACCCTAAAAGAAACAACTAAAATAATAATGTTCTAAAATCAAACAATACAAAGATCGCGTTCAACTAATGGTTGAGAGAATGATAACAGAGAACGCATTCTCTAGACTGTGTTGAAGGCTTCTGAGGGAGAACGCGGTCTCTTGCGTTCCTTGGCTTGCGACGACGTGGGCAATCATTGATTGTGTCGCGTCGGCAATTGCTTTGGCACACGCTCGTGTTATTGGCCCTTCTGAGCGAATGCTCATAACTTCCTCTTCCTCTGTAGCAGTCATGGTGGGCAGGGGTGCATCACCCTCCCCCACTTGGCTATGAAGCATCCCCGCTTCATCATAATCGAAATCGGGCTCCACATATGGTTCCAAGTCGGCGACGTTGAAGGTCGTGTGGACACCGTAGTCTGGTGGAAGCGCGATCTCGTATGCGTTGTCTCCAATTGCCTTCACAACACGGAAAGGGCCATCACCACGTTGGGCCAGCTTGGATTTGCGTTTAGCTAGAAAACGGTCTTTGCGAAGGTGCACCCATACCAAGTCTCTTGGGGCAAATATAACGCGGCAGCACCCACGGTTATGTTGTTTGGCATATTGATCAGCGTTGCGTTCCAACTGCTCCCGCGTTCGCTGATGCAGATCCTGGATCATCGTGGCGCGGTTGGCCGCACTAGGGTGCTCATTATCCTTCAGAGGACGCGGCAGCATGTCCAGCAAAGTCAGTGGGTTTTTGCCACACACCACCTCGAACGGAGTGAGCTTTGTCGCGGAGTGTCTGTCCCTGTTGTAAGAAAACTCAACAATTACAAGTAGGTCCTCCCAACGTTTTGGGTTAGATTTGAGCATGTTCCTAAGGAAGGCTCCTAGGGTTCGATTGGTCACCTTAGTTTGACCATCAATTTGTGGGTGGTAGCTAGTGGAATACAAAAGGTTGGTACCCAGCTTCCCCCAAAGTGTTCTCCAGAAAAGGCCTACAAATTTGGTATCGCGATCACTCACGACAGACCTTGGTATCCCATGTAAACGGACCACGTTGTCAAAGAACAACGCAGCGATTTCATTAGCAGTGTGTGTGGTCTTACACGCGATAAAATGGGCCATTTTTGAAAACCTATCCACAACTACAAAGATTGAATCTTTACCCCTTCGAGAGAGAGGCAAACCTGTGATGAAGTCCATAGACAAATCTTCCCTAGGGCCTAATGGGATGGGCAATGGCGTGTAGAGACCATAGGGGTGGGAAGTAGATTTTGCGCGTTGACACGTGACACAACTTGTGCAATATCGCGTCACCTGAGTGGTCATGCGCGGCCAAAAGAAATGCTCGCGAAGAGCAGCTAGAGTCTTGGTTACCCCAAAATGACTGCGTCCTTCATGGGCTTCTTGGATGAGAAGTTTCCTAATTGGTGATCTAGGAATGCACAAACGCCCGGCTTTGTAAAGGTACCCCTCATGAAAGAAATATGTCTCAAACTCGTAGTCCCTAAGGCAGTGTTCTACAATTGGCTTAAAGAATGGATCAATCAGATATAAATCTTTAATCAACGCGAAGCCAAGAAGTTTAGATTGAAGATGAGTAAGGAGGACATACCTGCGAGAAAGGGCGTCGGCGACCACATTCTCCTTACCTTTTTTATGCACAACGACGTAAGGAAACGTCTCCATAAATTCTATCCAACGAGCATGGCGGCGGCTGAGGTGTGCTTGACTCTTGAGATAGCTGATGGCCGCGTGGTCCGAGTGGATTACGAACTCGCGTGGCCATAGGTAATACTGCCATGTCTTGAGGACGCGAATAAGCGCGTAGAGCTCCTTGTCATAGGTGGGGTAGTTCAAAGTTGCCCCTGTGAGTTTCTCGCTAAAGAATGCGATGGGCCTTTTCTCTTGGTGGAGCACCCCACCAATCCCCATATTTGATGCGTCACATTCCACTTCAAAGTGCTTGTTGGAGTCTGGGAGTGGAGCAGTGGCGCGTTGCACAAGGCCTCTTTCAGCGCGTTAAACGCCTGATTGTGGGTCTCCTTCCAATTCACCTCGGCGTCTTTCTTTGTGAGCTCATGGAGAGGCGCGGCGATGGAACTGAAATTGAGAACAAATATCCTGTAGAAGCCTGCCAATCCAAGGAAGCTTCTAACCATTGTTGGTGTGATGGGTGTTGGCCAATCTCGAATTGCCTTCACTTTGTCTTCATCTATGCGGAGTCCATCTTTGGAGACCACGTAGCGCAGAAAGGTCGTGGTGTCGGCTACAAAACGACACTTGCCAAGGTTGTCATACAATTGTTCGCGTCTCAAGCACTCTAACACAAGCCTAAGGTGCTTTACATGATTTTCAAGACTACGCGAATACACCAGAATGTCGTCAAAGTACACTACAACAAATTTCCCCATAAATTCCCTCAACACATGGTTCATGAGCCTCATGAACGTGCTTGGCGCGTTGGTGAGACCAAACGGCATGACTAGCCATTCATAAAGCCCATATTTGGTCTTGAACGCGGTCTTCCATTCATCACCCTCGTTCATGCGAATCTGGTGATAGCCGCTCTTCAAGTCAATCTTGGTAAAGTGAGTGGCGCCATGCAACTCATCGAGCATGTCATCGAGGCGCGGTATTGGATGTCTATACTTCACTGTGATCTAATTGATGGCGCGGCAGTCGACACACATGCGCCATGAGCCATCTTTCTTTGGCACCAGGATCACGGGGACCGCGCAAGGGCTTAGCGATTCCCTTACGTAGACGTGATCCAGAAGTTCTTGCACTTGGCGCTATAGCTCCTTGGTTTCATCTGGGCCAGCGCGATAGGCAACGCGATTTGGGAGGGAGGCACCAGGCACCAAGTCAATTTGGTGCTCAATGCCTCGCAAAGGTGGAAGGCCTTGGGGAAGCTCTTCTGGGAATAAGTCATTGAACTCTTCAAGCAGCTCTGAGATCGCGCTCGGCAAAGATGCCATGATGGGGGTCTCTTGGTTGCAACGCGTGGGCACTAAAAGGAAATAGGGTGCCTTGCCACTCAAGGGGGCAGTGAGGTCGCTTGGCCACGCCAGCAGCAGTCTGTGCTCACAGGTGTCTTTCAATCTGTTGCTTTTGTGCGTGTTCTTTGACCCTTCATTGGTACGCGTTGGATCAGTGGGCGCGCTGTCGTTTGTAGCAACTTCGTGCCCAGTGGAAGAACGCGTACTACTTGGACTCTGGTTCTTGGATGCTTCTAGTGCCTTCTGTCGATCACGCTCAACCTGGTCCTGTAAAATCTCATGATGGGACATAGGTAAGAGCGTGATGCGTTTCCCGTGGTAAGTAAACACACAAGTGTTTAAATAGCCATCGTGAAGAACGCGCCTGTCAAATTGCCATGGGCGCCCCAACAAAAGATGTGTGGCGTCCATTACAATGACATCACAAAGGACAAAATCTGTATATTGACCAATGGAGAAAGAAATCTGACATTGACGAGTTACAGTATTACCAGAAGTCGAAGAAATCCATTGTAGCCCATATGGTTGTGGGTGAGGAGTGGTGGGAAGGTTGAAATGAGTGACCACCTTTTCATTGATGATGTTGCAACAACTGCCTCCATCGATGATGACGCTCAAGGACGCGGTCTTGACCAAGCAACGCGTGTGGAATAGATTCTCGCATTGGTCGCCAAGAGTTGCTTCCTTGACAGTGAGGAGACGTCGCGTGACAAGGCTCAAAGGTGTGCCTTCATGTAGCGCGGTGGCTTCACAGATGTAAGCCTCCTCATCTTCTTCGAACCCTTCTTCGATGGTCTCAAGGGTTGTGTCCTACTCCTCATATAACTCATATCCTGCGGAGAGGCTGGAGAAGAGGACTTTCTTGTTGTTTGGGCAATTTCTCTGGTAGTGGCCTCTTCCTCCACACTTGTAACATTCCAAGTCTCACGCGCGTTCTGGAGTTGGTGATGTGTCCTTTGTTGGCGGCGCGCGAGGGGCATTGCTGGGTGTTGTCGTGATCTTCCCCTGTCTATTTTGATTTGACGCGGTGGTTCCTGTGGGTGGGCCGCGCACATTAGTAGAAGGGGATTGACCAGAGTTAGAATCATACCTTCTTTGACCAAGAGTTTGCCAAGAGGATTGCCGACGACGCGTTTGTTGGTTGTGGAGTTGCATCGCGGTGTGAGTCAAGGTATTCAGATCCTTGATTGGCAATATCTCGAGTTGGTCACGGATGGAGACATTCAATCCACTGAGAAATTTCATTCGCAATGTGGACGGGGCAACACTGATGCTGGCTTTGTAGTACATGTCCTCCAGTTGAGAGAAGAACTCCAAAGGTGTTTTGGAGCCTTGACGTGCCATGGCGATCTCCATTCGCATTTGATTTCTGTAGTCCAGTGGCACGTACTTCTGTGTCATGACATACACGAGTTGGTGCCAATCCGTGAGGGGAAAAAGGTGTCGACGAATGCGATCGTCCACGGACCTGTGGTACCAAACGCGTGCAGCTCCTCTGAAATGTAGCGTTGCCGCGTCAACAAGCTCTTCTAGGGGACTTTGCAATATCGCAAAGTAAACTCTGTAGCCTACAACCACTCAAGAAACACAGCGGGATCATATTCGCCAAAGAAATGCTCAATTTTAACCTTTACTTTGTGGCGGCTAAGCCATGGTGTATGTTGAACAGGGGGTGGCGCGTAAGCGCGGTGGTCAACTTCCTGAGCACGATGTTGATGACGGTGAGCTTGGCAATCCGGGACATCGTCAGTGACAAAGTCCCTAGGAATCGCGTTGTAGTCAGCGCGTCCTTGTCTTCTTCTAGGAATAGGGACATCGTGTTGGCGATGAAAGTCACACGGCATGTCTCTGTGGTGGTGGCCGCGATAGTCCCTTCTGATGTCGCCTGGACGCGATGCTGTGGTCCTACTGGTTGGAGTGGAGGTGGAATCCAACCCGCTGGCCTATCTTGGAGTTCAATGGGATCACCAAGGGGAGGATGGAAGGAACCTGGATTGATTAGTCCTGCGTCCTCCATCTCTTCATCATCGAACTCGTGGAAATCATCATGGACAATCAGAGTCGTCGATCCATAGCCATCGGAGCCATAACGGGGAGTACGCGCACTTTTATGGCCAAGGTGATCGTTGACGTTGAAAGGTACTGGTGTGGGACCATGCCGATGTTGACGCGGCTCATTGTCTGCGATGCGATTGGATCGACGCTGTAAACCTGAGTCGCGTTCATCTCGTCTGGCGCGGCCGACAAGAGGGGTTGAAGCATTCTCGCGGCGGCGTCTTGTTCCTCTAGCTTCATACCTGTCTTTGAAGTCAAAAGGTTCAGAGTACTCACCATGGGAGTCATCGTCACGGTCGGAGTCGATGTCATAGCCGGCTGGTGTTTCCCGCGGTGCATAGCGTTCGCGATGTGACACATAGCCTTGGCGACTCTCGATCACTGATTGGATCCTGTTAAGGTGCGGTTGCAAGTTGGAGGTGGAGGGCATCACTCCTTTGCCCTTGGCAACACGCTGTTTACTTGGTCCGACTTCATTTTTACGCGGCGCGCCCAAAGTGTCCATTGGGACCATCAAAGTTGGTGTGGGTTGGGCCGTCGAGGCGCGTTGCATGGCTTGAAATTCGGCAACTTGGCGCCTAAGTTCTTGGATCTCGAGTTGTTCCTCGGAGTGCTCCAGAATGGGATCTTGTTGGGGAGGGTTGGCGAGTGGTGCCACTTCATGTTGCGCGATGTTTTGTGGTGGTGGGTGGTTGTTGCCATCTCCTTGGACATTCCCACCGGTGGGTGCCGTAAGGGTACCTATCACAATGTGACCAGGCATCGCGAGTAAAAACGAACAAAAGATAATACAGAACCAAAGAACAAGCAAGAAACTAGCAAGTAACAATTGTTCACATAGGAGGGCGCGTTCTTTTGGCCGTGAGGGCGGCTTGAGGCAAGCAAAGCAAGTGTGATATGCAAGCACAAAAGCAAACGAAACCAACAGAATGAAGGCCTAATCTCTTGCGTAACAATGTGTACACACAAGACACACCTTTAAGTGTGACACTAGACGATGGAGAGATGAAGAAGATGAGCCTAGCCGTTGAGGGAAGAAGGTTGCCTTATTTTGGCTTTACTTCTCTTTTTTTTTGAATGTCGCGTTTTTTTTTAAATGCGACTTGTTTTTTTTTTTTTTTTAATTTGAAATTCAAATCCGAGATCTTAGTCTTGATTGAAGATCGGATAAGAATTAAATGAAACAAAATAAAAATAAACGGCTAAGTAACTTATGGAAAGAAATCGCGAGATTTACGCGATAGGAGAGAGAAAATTTAATGCAGATTTATGACGGCCACACAAGGAAATATGCAAGATATGATTAGCGAAATTTAAGCAATTAATTAAGGTAATCAAGCAATTAATTACGCAGATTTCATGCACACAAATCACACTAATTTCGCGCGTGGATCAAGCAATTATCGGCCAAGAGATTCTCTTGTAGAAACCGATTGGACAAGCATGTGTATGAGAGAGAAAAGTTTTTGAGTGATTATGGCGGAAGCAAGGATGATGGGGGAGAAAAAAAAATTCGTGAACAAATGAAACTTGACAAGCGACTTACAAGATCAAAGGCTCTGATGCCAGTTGATGCGTTCCTGCTTGTGATGCCGGATCTATGATCTTGGTGGGATGTCGCACGCGTCGAAAGTGGGGTTGAGGAGGTGGAACACGTTGTTGGAATGGTGGCTCGAGATGGAGAGAAAAGCCGTAGCGTCGACAGCGGAGGAGATAGACTCGAAAGATCGAGTGAGGGCCGTAGCGTCGGCAGCGGAGGGGATAGACTCGAAGAAGATTGAGTGGTGGCCGTAGCATCGGCAGCGGAGTGAAAAGATGAGAAGACAGAGTTTGGGGTGACGCAGATCTAAGAGAATGGAGGCAAAAGCTCTCGACAAGTAATCTTAGATTAAATTGATGCGTGCCCTAATACAGAAGGTCGAGTTGACCTTTTATAAGAGATAGCGGGACTCGGATGGGTCGAGTCTCGCTTAATGGGCCGGCCCATGCGACAGGCATGGAACACACGCCCTAAAAGAAATAACTAAAATAATAATGTTCTGAAATCAAACAATACAAAGATCGCGTTCAACTAATGGTTGAGAGAATGATAACAGATAACTCATTCTCTAGACTATGTTGAAGGCTTCTAAGGGAGAACGCGGTCTCTTGCGTTCGTTGGCTTGCGACGACGCGGGCAATCATTGATTGTGTCGCGTCGGCAATTGCTTTGGCACGCGCTCCTGTTATTGGCCCTTCTGAGCAAATGCTCATAGCTTCCTCTTCCTTTGTAGCAGTCATGGTGGGCAAGGGCGCATCAAATTGGATTGCTAATCAAACACGAAACCAACCATTTAATTTTCAGAAAGCCTATAATTCGAACTCTTTTTTGCATTCTCTGTAAAGTACGACCCATTCCTTTGTATATGCTAATTCAACTTACTTTCAGAAGTCAAACACATAATCTATAGCATTCCTTTTTGACCAAATCTCTAAAATTCTAGCATACAAAAATCTTTCGGTCGAAACAAACAAACACAAGCAAATAAATCTCCAAACATACAAACCCTAAACACAAACCAAGTTTTAATTTTACATCAACACGGTCAATTCGGTCTAGATTCATCCATCACAAAGCAATACAAGTTTGAATTTCTCTCCACAATTCATTTATCACAAAGAACACAGGATTTCGTAAGGTAGATCAAGATTTTCAACTCAAATCAGACGACATTTCACAAGCTATATGTGATGAGATTACAAACTTTACAGATTGGAAAAAGAGGAAGAATTGAAAGCATTACCTGGGAGATGGCTTCGAGTTCGGGGAAGAAGCTTGGCCACACCAGCGAAACGACCACGATTTGAAGGAAATATGCGTCGGGGAAGAGGAAGCCAGCTTCAGCTGAGCTCAAGAGGGACAAAGGGGAAAATATCACGTGAGGGTATTAAATGGCACATGCCATTAATAACAATATCAAAATTATACCCTTTTTGTAATTACACCCCAAAAATACCCCACTTCAACTCATCTAATTTACTACTTACCGAACACGCCATTTTATATCTTCAACTCCTATTTCCATTTCAACTCATATTTCCACTTCAACTCCTACTTTCACTTCAACTTCCACTTCAACTTTTTTCCACTTTTACTCGATTTCACTACTACTTACCGAAGAAGCCCTTAATGTTAACCTGTAATCTTACACTTCACCAGTAAAAAGTATCCATATCACGCATTATATTATTTAAAAAGTGAATAATAAAAGCTTCAATAAATTTTGGTTTGTTTGGCTAGAGTCATTATAAAGATGTATCTTTTTATAAGGTATTTATTGAAAAAAGCAATGCTTGACACCACAAAATTTTTGAACAAAAAATTATCGTTCTTTTTGAAGATATTTCCTCCAATTTCACTTGAGTTGCAAATACCTCATTTTTATGTAGTTATTATTGTTCACTAAAATTGGGTGAGGGGCTCCTAAAAAAAACTGGTGGAGGGTGGAGCCAACAATGGTGGTTGTCGGAAGACAGATCCGGATGGAGGCAACGGTGAAGGTGGCGGCGGTAGGGGCGGAGTCGAAATTAAGGTAGTGGAAGGGCGGAGGAGGAAATGGGGTTTACAGATGGAGATAGATTTGGAGGATGGTGGTGTTTAAAGGAAGTGAAGAGGGAGAGAGCGATGAGGAGGAAATCAGGGAGGGTGGTGGAATTGGAGGACAGAGAGGGGAAGGAAGGGGACAAGGTGGTGGCGGTGCCTTGGCAATCTTCCATGGGAGGGAGGAAGCTGAGGTTTTTTTTTTTTGATGAGGAAAGAATTAGACGGGTCCTAGCAGCGATGCAAGGTCCGGCCTAGAGCATCCAATTGGATGAGAACACGAAGTTCTGGGTTTGATTCCAAGGCAAATCTCGAAGGTGAGAAGCTGAGTTTAGCAATTTGATCAGCAGAGCGGTTCACCTTCCGAAAAAACATGCCTTATAAGGACTTCCTGAAAAGAACGGAGATCGATGAGGATGTCAGCGATGACCATTTCAATTTCCCAAGGGCAAGTCCAAGTGCCTAAGATGGAGTTGATAAGGCATAAATTGTCTCCTTCGATTTCGATTTTATTAAGACAAAGGGAAACATTTGTTTTGATACTGTTTTTCAGGGCTAGGGTTTTTGTCATTAGGACGGAGAGGCATCCGTATTGTTGGTTGGACATATGGATTGTTTCAACATATTCAGTTCTGATGATGAAACCCGTACCTGTTTTACCATTTGGTGTTTTCGTACCATCAAAATTTATTTTGCAAAATCCTGGTTTTGGTTTATCCTATTTAATGTTTTTAGTCTTATGCCTAATGGATGGGTTGGGTTTTTTAGTTGTTGTTTCATCTGTATCTGATACCTTAGTTTTATTCCAATTCTGGATTAGGGTTTTGATGTATATTGTAAGATCTTTGATTTTGTCCGGGTTAGGTGTTTGGAAGATTACTTGGTTTCTATTGATCCAAGTGCCCCACCAGGTGGTAGCAAGACAAACCCATTCATTTTTAGTAAGTAAGGACTGCAGTTCACTGATTAAGTCGATAGGTTTTTTGTTATTAGTATTTATTCTTCTAATGATGAAATCAATAGGAAGATTTTGTTTCTTGATTTGTTCCAGCATTTTGGGGCACTTGAATAAGAAGTGGTTTAGGTCTTCATGTGGATTATTGCACGTGTCACATGCTAGTGGGACTGAGACATGTTTTTGTGATAGCCTAGCTTTCATAGGTAGGCCATCATGACATATTTTCCATAAGAAGTTCTTCACTTTTGGGTAGGTATCAAGTTTCCAAACCCATGATATGTCATTAGTAGGAGGGTTTGTTTGTTTGGTTATTAATTCAAAGGCTGTTTTAGTCGAGAACCATCCAGATTTATTTGTAGCCTAATAGAGTCGATCGGGGATGTTGTTCTGTGGTATTTGGATATTGTTAATAAACTCAACAGCTTCATCCTGAAGCACCACTTTTAGTTTAGGAGTATCCCACTCTTTGTTAGTGATGAAATCACTCACTTTGGTTTGGTCATCAAAGTAGATGTTTGGGAGAATGTAGTCTTTAAGGGTAAAATTGGGGGTCCATGGGTTCACCCGAAAGTTGATAGAATGGCCATCGCCAATGAGCCATTGCAGACCAGCTTTGAAGTCATTGCGAAGTTTGAGGAGGTGACCCCATTGCCAAGAATGGTTTATTTTCCTAGTATAGTTAAGAATATTATCATTTTGAGATATTTTTCTTTGATGATTTTGACCCAAATGTTATTTGGTTTTGCAAATATTTTCCAAATGAGTTTCATTTGAAGAGCTTTGTTCATGTCTTCCGTTTTACGGATTCCTATTCCTCCATTTGCTTTATTTTTGCAAATTTTATCCCACCCGATAAGTGGTTTAAATGATAGATCTTTGTTCCATAAGAAATTTCTGTTAGCTTTATCCAGTTTTTGGTGTAGGGAAGCTGGTAGCATAAAGCATTGCATGATGTAATTAGGTTTCGCGGCCAAGTTTGCTTTGATAAGGGTAGCTTTTCCCTCAAGGGAAAGGGAACTAGCTTTCTATTTGGAAAGTTGATTATTTGTTGCAATGATAGTGTCTTGGAAGGTATTTTGATTAACTTTCCCATTTATGATAGGACAGTCGAGATATTTGTCTAGTGAGACCGAACTGAGAATATTTAGTATTGATTGGATCAATAATTTGGTATTGTTTGATGTATTGGGTGTTGTTTGAAATGCCGATTTATGGTAGTTTACACATTGCCCTGATATGGAGTAGTAATCTTCGATTATTGTCTTAACCTTCTGGCAGGATGTTTGGTTTGCTTTGGAAAAAATGAGAATATCATCAGCAAAGGCCAGGAAGGGGATATTAGTGCCCAAACGACTGAGTTTAAAGCCTAGTTGTTTGGTGTTAGAGTTGGCTTCATGTTGAAGTTGCCTAGCAAGGACTTCAACACCTAAGATAAAGAGAAAAGGGGATAGGGGATCACTCTGTCGAAGTCCTCTTTTAGGGAAGAAGATGTCGGTTGGTCCATTGTTTACTAGTACTGAGAAAAAGACGATTTTGATGCACTCTTTAATCCAAGCAACGAAAGTTGGAGAGAAGCCAAAATTGTTGAGTACATTCAGAATGAACTCCCATTCTATTTTGTCATAAGCTTTTTCCATATCCAGTTTAATAGCAATCCATCCTTCTTTTCCTTTCTTAGCCCGAAAGGAGTGAAAAATTTCATGTTCTATAAGGATATTGTCTTGTATGGCACGATCTGCAACAAAGGCACCTTGTAGGGGGTGAATGAGTTTATTTAAAATGGGTTTTAATCTTTCTGTTAAGATTTTAGAGATGACCTTATAAATTGTGGAACAAAGGCTAATCGGTCGGTAATGGTTTGTTGAGTTGGGATTGTCACACTTGGGTATTAGAGTGATGAAGGTGTGGTTTATTTGTCTGAGAAGTTTACCAGAATGAAAGAAGCTTTTAACCGCTTTAATGACGAGTGGTTCAACAATGTGCCAATATTTTTGGTAGAACAGAGAGGACATTCCATCTGGTCCTGGTGATTTATCGCTGCCAATGTTGAAGATAGCGTTCTTGACTTCCTCATTTGTCACATTCCTTGTCAGAGATAAGTTATCTTGATCTGTGACCTCGTTGGTTTTGTTTCCAAGCAACTTGTGAAGGTTGTGATTATTAATTATTCCCTTTTTAAATCTTTTTTTGAAATCTGAGCGGATTTCATTTCTAATATTTTCAAGACCAATAATGATCGTTCCTTCTTGAGTTATAATCTCACGTATGATTTTACGGCTTCTTTTTCCATTCGCGATGTGATGGAAATAGTTTGTATTTGTGTCGATAGATTTAATATGCTTGGTTTTGGCTCTCTGACTCCAATATTTTTTGTGAAAGGAGAGTAGACACTCCTTTTTATTGATAAGTCTATTTTGTTTGTTAATTAAGGTTTGATTTGTGTTAGAAATGATTTCTTTTTGGATCTCTAAGAGCTCCAATTTAGTTTCTTTGATTTGGTTGAATATGTTGCCAAATGTGGTTTTATTCCACTTTTTGGTAGAGACTTTAAGAGAAAAGGTTTTTTTTACAAGATTGAACATGTGGGAACCTTGGGATTCAATTCGCCATGCTTGTTTAACTAAGTTTTCGAAGTCTTTTCTAGTTGTCCACATTCTTTCAAATTTGAAAGGTTGTGCCTTTATAGGGTTAGGATTTTCAAGCTCCATCGAGATGGGGCAGTGATCCGATGAAGTAAATGCATGATTTTTGGTGAAAATGCCAGGAAACCATTGGATGATTTGGTCGTGAACAAGGACCCGGTCTAATTTCTCATAAATATTGTTAATTTCAGTATGATTTTTACGCCAGGTGAATTCACCTCCTTTAGTGGGGATATTAAGGAGGTCACAACTATTTCTAAAGTTGTGAAGTCTTTCGAATCTTGAGTAGATATTACCACTACCACCTTGTTTTTCCAAGGGAGACTCAATTTCATTGAGATCGCCAATGACGATGCACGGTAAATGCGTTTGGGAGATAAAGTTAGTAAGTGTGTTCCAGAATTCATTTTTTTCATTCTCTTTTGGTGGCGCATAAGAGAAAATTATCATGATAGAGTAATTTTTATCAATGATTTTGTATTTGATTGCTATAATTTTTTTTGTCGATATGTGCTAGTTCACAAATTTCATTATAGAATTGGTATGATTTCCACATGACGCATAGTCTACCAGAGAAGCCCAAAGCAGGCGAAGAGTGGATGGTGTCAAACCCGGCTTTAAGCCAGAGACTTTTAATAGGTTCTTGGTTGGTCCTTGTTTCAACAAGTGCCATGATTTGGATACTTTCGATCTTGCAAAGTGCTTCAATATCAGTTCAAAGATTTTTATGACTGATTCCTCGACAATTCCAAAGGCAAATCTTCATAAAAAACCAGGGAGATATTTTGGAAGTAAATTTGGTCTTGCCATAGAGATGGGATTTTTATTGAAGATTTGGTGCTTTAAAATTTCTTTCTTCTGTTGATCATTCCAGAGGTTAAGCTTGTTTTGGTTTTGGAAAATAGTCTTATTAAGAACATTAGTCCAATAAAGCCATTTAACTTCAAACTAAAGCTTGTTTGATCTGCTTATGATCTTTATGTTATTAGTTTCTGGAGCCCAATAAAGGCCCTTTATTGCATTGTTGTTAGAGTATTGGTATAGGCTTAGAAAGCCTTGTAAGAATATCTTGTTCCCTGAGACCTCAGATTGTAAGATCTTACACCAAATTTTATGCGTGGTAATTTCACTTACTTCTAAATAATGGTCATTAATATGGATGATAAAACCAAGTCTTGGTTCAGTCTTAGGGGGGTTATGCCCCACATAATCTGTCATAACAATTATTTTATCTGTTAGGGATGTAGTGTTAACAATATTGATAACAACACTTTGATTCCAGTCAACATAAAACACGGCGGAAAAAAGCTCAAGATGTTTTACACACTGGTTATTGATATACCAGAAATTGTTCCATGAGTAATTCTGACTATTGTTCTTTTTAGGCTGGGTAAGGAGTACGACTCTACAGAGACTGGGCTTTATTGCAAGCCATTGTCGATCCTTGGAGGTTGATCTTTGTTTGATTTTGGCCGTCGACCAGATGGGTAGCCCTTTTAATTGTTTAATCCTCCATGTTTCAGTTGAAGCTGTGAACATGGATTTCACATGAATAAGTAAGTAAATATGGTGCGAATAATTGTAGCTAATTACAAGCAGGATAGTACAACTGTTTTTGAAGATAGGTTTGGTAAGTTTATCGTACTTGTAGATGTCGATTTTGGGTTTATAGTTACTGGTGTAAGAGTAGTTCTGCCAGTAAGGCTTTTCCAGAGCTTCGTGAGGAACAGATTTCGGGTCAGTTTTTGGGGGGTTTGGCCCCATAGATTCTGCAAAAGCAGTAGTATCATCTATTAAGGATGTGGTGTTATCATTGTTGATATCAACGTTAAAACTAATAGGAGGATTTGCTTGTGAAGCATCCTTCTGATGGGGTTTAGAGTGCAAATCAGAAGAGATCAATGGGTTGCTATAAATCAAGGCGCCAACAAACAACCAAGATGACATGTTTTGGTTATAGGAATAATGATTGAAATATGCATGTGAAGGGTTAATTCTAATTACTTTCAAATAATAGTCACTAATAAAGTTGATGATGATAGGTTTTGGTTCAATATTAGGGGGGTTATGCCCTATAGAGTCTGCAACAACATCTATTTCATCCGTTAAGGATGTAGTATTAGCAATGTTGGTAACAACACTTGAAGGGATAGGGGAAGGTGCTTGTACAACATCCTTTTGAGGGTGTTTAGAACACACGACAAAGAGGTAGAGTGGGTTATCATATATCATCACAACAGTAAGCAAAAATGATGCAAAACAACACAGTAAGTGATAAGCAGTAAAGGAAAGTGGATAACACATATCAGCTTTAGAAGGTAGGTTGGTGTTCATGTTGTTCAGGTTAAGGGGATTACCACTAGTAGAGGCTTGTGAAGCCTTAGTGTTCCAGATAGCAGCACGAGGAAAAGAAACAGTCCCCGTATCCATGAGAAAGTGCCAGATTAAGGACTCGTAATGGCCAAACCAACACGACAGATTAGTGGGGTAAAAGGTAAGTAGTTGAGTTAACAAAGGCAACCATAACGGAGGACTAGGGTTCAACCAAAATGCATAAGCAGAATACGGATGCAAGTAATCATCATCAATTAAGAGGTAGATTACGAGATACATTTGAGGGATGGGGTAAATATACCTTGGGTTAAGGTAGAAATCTCGCAGGAGAGGGGGAGACAACTGGATCCAGGTCGCGAACCCAACATCAACACTAGCTCCGGGGCTCCAGATACGACGGCTTCTCCGCAGAACCTTAGGAGCAAGCGTTTTTGAGTGGAAAGAAGGCAATGCAGGCCGATGAACCATCCTAGCAGAAGAGGTGGTGGATCTACGAGAATGCAAGTCTAGAGGCTTAGGATTGATTTGGGGCCATATGACCGGTGACAGTTTGCGCAGATCCATCGTGGGAGAGAGGAGAAGATGGCGATGGTTTGGGCGAATCTGGAGCAGATCAGGAGCAAAGGAAGCTGGTCCAGCAGCCTCTAGATTCAGCAAGAATCTCATCACCCACCAAAAGTCCGGGACGGGAGAGGGAGTGTTAATCGGCGCCGCCATGGGGGGTTGAAGAGCACCGATCGATTTTGAGGAAGAAATCTGGAACAGATGTGCACATCCTTTAAGAGTAAGCCCTTTTTGGGTCCAAAAGCTGGAGAAAGGTTGTAGGGGAAGCCATAAAGCTTTGTTGGTTGCCTTCATTTGACATGAAAACATTTGCTAGATGAGGATTGAATTAGGGGGGTGTTAGGATTTTTTATTGCTTTGGGGCGGGGCCAGGTAGAAGGAGAGGGGAAAAGAGAGTTTTTGGGGTTGATGTTTTCCATTAGGGTTTTGATATATGGACAACTGAGGTTTTTTGTTGGTGAAGAAGGAAAATAAACAGTAATTTTTTATTTTTATTTTTATTTTCAATAAATTTGTGTGGGCTCTTACTTAAAGCTCCAAAAGCTGGCTTTTTTGAAAAAAGTCATTTATCGGTAATAATCTCTTTATAAAGAGATTGTCCGAACATACCCTTAATTATCAAGTTTTTTTAGTCATTTTATCTTTTCTTCGTCACTTCAGAGAATTCTCACACAAAAGAAGTTGAGAAATCATAAAGACTTTGCTCATCTTCTTTTCCGAGTATCACCCGCCAAACAAACACCATAGTAATTAAATAAAGGGGAGACGTAGGGACCGGCCAACTTCTTGAACCATCAATTCCAATCCGGTTAAGGGAATCGCCGTCTTTGATCTTGTCCGAGACGGTTCAGGAAACTACTCCCTCCGTCCCTAAATGTTTGTCCTGTTTGACTTTTGGACACTGTTCATCGTTGAAGAGAATCTTCAAGATTTCTTCCAATATATAAGAAAAAACATAGTCATATGGGGTCTTGTTTGATTCGTCTCAACGAGTACTTTAATAATATCAAAAAATTATAATTTTTTAGGATTATGTAATTAGAGATATTAACGATACAAAACCCGCCTCGGCATTTGAACCCAGTCAAATCAGGACCATCTTTGCGGGACAGAGGGACTACAATTTTTTATCCTGGTTGGTTTAGAAAATCATTAGATTTGATTCGAGTCTCTTTCTCTTCATAAAACCATCCGATTTGACCGGGCCGTGTCAGAGAATTATTAGATTTGACCAATCATAGCCAATTCGACAAAATAAACTTAAAAAAAAAATTAAACTAAAATTAATTTAAAATTATAACAAAAAAAGGAAAGATAAACTTTATAACTTCAATTTCAACTCAATATATATTTGTAACTAGTTAATTAATTTAAAATTTATGAAGATACTAAATTAAAATTAGTTATTAAATAGAATTATAGCAAAATTTAAGGGTTTAAATTGATTGTTTAATACACTCTATCCAAAACATGACAAATTATATCTATAACATTAAACATTATTTGATCTCATTTCATATTCCATATACAACCAACCAACAATTAGGCAAAATTGTAGGAAACCACCCGTTAAATGGGGCACTTTACCTACAATCACTCGTTATCGACGTAATTATTTTAAACCACCTCTTAAATTAACTCCGTTAACAATCAACTACCCCTGACGCGAATCCGTGCAATTTTCCGTTAAAGGGATAAAATTACCAAAATACCCCCACATTTCTGAAATAATTATTGGTTTGTGACCGGTTCCGTGATTTATATTTTACTTTTTTACCGAACCGGTTTAGGTGATTAATTTAATACTGGTTTGAGCATGCCTTGCACAGTAAAAAATTCATCAGCTTCCATTGAAGATCATACTCGATCCAACTCTCTCCCATAATACCCATAGGTAAATTGGTGGCAACCATTCGGGAGTTGCTTAAGATCGTGAAAGGGTGTTCAATTTCTTTCCCATGCACGATGGTGTTCAATTTCGATTCATCAATTTTATTCTACGCCATTGTTTTGCTGCTCAAGAATGCATCAAACCGAAATGGAAGAAGATCTCGAACCGGCTCCAGTAAATAATTTCCCCCAAAATCGGTTTTGTAAAAAGGTAAAATTCTAAATCAAGGAACCGGCCACAAACCGGTAATTATTTATAAAAACAAGGCTATTTTGGTAATTTTTCCCCTTTTAACGGAAAATTGGACGGATTCGCGTTGTGGGTGGTTGATTGTTAACGGACTTAATTTAAGGGGTGGTTTAAAATAATTAGGTCGATAACAAGTGGTTGTAGGTAAAGTGTCCCATTTAACGGGTAGTTTCCTGCAATTTCGCCTAACAATTATCAGGAATGGTTTATTCTGACAACATACCAAAACACCAAATTACAGGAATGACTCATTCTGATTCTCGATTCTATTATGATTCCTGATTCCAATCCGATTCGAGGAGACATACCAAACGAGGGCTTAGACCATTCTCATTGGTGGTACTAAAAATATCATAAGGGTTTTAAAAAAGGGAAAAGAAAAAAAATAATTATAAAAATTTGGTTTTCAAGCAATAATAACATGTGAGTATCATTTGCATGATACTCATTTCTCGATTCAACCCAATTTTTTTGACATTTTTCTGATTTTCGTTTTTTTAAATGTTTAAAAGACTTAAGCAAAAGACCACCATAAAAAATGCTCTTAGGTAAAAGCAAAATCAAAGAAAAAGTAGCTTAGGAAGAAGGGAGACGAAAATGATTGTTATGTCCTTTTACTAAGTGTAAGATTATTTTCACACATTGTGTAAATGTAGATTTGTCCTAACCATCGATTGTAATACTTTTAAATTAACTCTATCTGCGCAATGTGTCATAGAAACACATCGAAAATATAAATGTATCATACCAAAATCCTTTCTACTTTATTTAGAAGAAAGAAAGAAATAAGCTTTCAAATAAAAAACATATCTACAATTTGCCAAGTGCATGAATGACTTCATAAACAAACCTCCAATGAGAATTACACAATACACATCAATCATCTAAAAGAAAGAAAGAAATGACCGATAAATTTGCTTTTATGAATAACTTTTGTAAGTTGAGAATCACCGCAGGGACAAGAACTCGAACAGAGAAAGAAATGTAGGCCGCTAATTGATGTAGATGTAACCTCGTTGCCATGTCGTGGTACAAGCCACTGCCTTAGAAGCAAATTGCCCTAACACTGATGCAAGTCAGAAATGGCGTAAGTCCCCCAATTAAGGTTAGCACATCTCTCCTCGAACCTGTGCACTTAAGGTAAGAAGAGAAGAGATTACTGGAACTCGAACCAGTAAGAGAAGGGCGAGTTTGCTGATGTATTTAGAAAACATAGAAGAGAGGATTCTTGTCAATGTGTTTTCTGAAGAACAAAGGCATTCCTTTATATAGGAAAGAGGTAACAGACAAAATCCCATGATCCGCTGCTTTGCCTTTAATCTGAAATCAAATCACAATTAGAATCAAATCTGCTCCTTCATTACCAAATCAACTTGCCAATAAAACAGAATTATATTGGTTTGAAAACAAAATCTGCAATAAAACAAGTTACAAAATAGCAATGATCAATGGTAATCCGTAATCCATTTGACCCTTTATCCGCAAAATAATTAGCAAACCCGTAAAAAAAGACTCATACCCACCGCACATTTGCCACAAACACAGATCAAAATGGACGACGGCGGCGTTGCGCGCGTGGGGGCCTCTCTTCTCCCAACTCACTACTTGGCCATCAAGGGAAGGCATATATAAGGAGGTAATTTTACCTCTTATTTTCAAATGTGGGATGTCTTGGGAATACCAATAATCCACTTTTTCCTCCAGCCATAAACATGCATTAAATAGGTGACTTGACATTATTTCACCCACATTCCCCCACTAATGCGAAGTTTACACTGATCTGAGCTTGGTAGGCTTAGTGCTTAAGAACTGGTATCTTTCGATTTGAACCAGAACTTTAGTGAACTTAAGGATATTCTCAAATCAAGAGAGTGAACGAAGTCTTGAACTCTTTGATCATATTAGAGAACGTAACTCAAGAACACACACTTTATCTTATGTTCATACAACCCCGCAATTGAGATCTCTCCACGAGAGTCTCTATATACTTGGGATACTCATGAGTACACTCCAATGGACTTCTCAAGTCCTAATTATAGGGATTTCCCTTTTTGTACTCATGTAGGTGATCTCATCAAGTCTGTCTCATATCGACCATCCTTTATAAGACTATGAGATAATTAAGAACATTAAATGTTCAACATCTTTTCTTACCCATCATTCACCATAAGAATGAGTGTAAGATAACCTTTCACAAAATTTTCAAACCCATCCTCCACGATGATTCCAGGACAATTTTCTTGTTTAATCCTTTGTTTCAAGGATAAGCTAAATTCATTCCGACCTTATGAACTCCAAAGTGATTACACCATTTAAAATGAGTGTGTCTCACAACTTCATGTCGGATCCAAATGTGCCTTTTCTTTCCATTATAGGCACTACTCTTAGCAACTCCTATAATTGCTTGAGAATCATAATGTAGAGATATGAGAGGTGTTGGCCTCCCCCACAATGGAATGTCAGTCAATAGACTTCTCGATCATTCTGCCTCGTGCCTTGCTAAGTCAAAAGCCACAAACTCTAACTCCATAGTAGATCTAGCTATTATGGTATACTTTGCAGATTTCCACGAAATAGCAGCACCACATATAGTAAACACATACCCACTAGTAGAATTTACTTCATCATTATCAGATACCCAATTAGCATCACAACAGCCCTTTATAACTTTAGGAAATTTTACATAATGTAAACTCCAATCCATTGTACATCTCAATTACTTTAAAAATCTTTTAGGGCATTCTAATGTTCATTACATGGACAATGGGTATATCGACTTAATCTACTAACATCATAAGCTATATCAGGTCGAGTATAGTTCAGTAAGAACATCAAACTTCCAATTATCTTAGCATACTCAGATTGAGAAACACCGCTACCTTTATTTTTCTTTAAATGTATGCTAGAATCATAAGGTGTTCTTACAGACATGACATCAAAAGAATCAAATTTCTTTAAAATTTTCTATAGATAATGATATTGAGACAAGATGAAGCCATCTTTGGTTTTAATCACTTTTATACCTAAGATCACATCCACTTCACGTAAGTCTTTCATCTCAAATTTTGACGATAAGAAATCCTTGGTCTGATCAATAATATCTATGTGTGTCCCCATTATAAGCATGTCATCTACATGCAAACATATAATTACACATTTTCCATGATCCATTTTGGAATACACACATGCATCAAAACCATTCACATGAAATCCAAAGCTTAAAATAGTATTATGAAAATTTTCATACCAGTGCTTTGGTGCTTGTTTCAGACCATATACGGATTTCTTGAGCTTACACACCTTATGCTTTTGTCGAGAAATCTCAAATCCGGGAGGTTGTTGCATATATATCTCTTCATCTAAATTGTCATTCAAAAATGATGTCTTTACATCCATTTGATGTACTAGCAAATTGTGAGCGAAAGCTAAGGCTAGCAAAGCACGGATAGTAGCAATTTTAGTCACATGTGAGTAAGTGTCTAAATAATCAATACCATGTTTTTGGGTAAACCCCTTAATAACAAGTCTTGCCTTATATCTTTCTATAAAGCCATGTGTTTTCAACTTTTTCTTTAAAATCCATTTACAAATAATGGCCTTACTACCTCTAGGCAAGTCAACTATATTCCATGTTTGATTAGACATGATTGAATCTAATTCACTATTAATAGCATCTTTCCAGAAACTAGCATCAATAGAACTCATGGCCTCTTCATATGTTCTAGGATCTTCTTCAATCATATGAATGCATATCATAGACTCATCTAGTATATATATATTTTTAGAAAAGAAGTCACAAAATCAGGACCAAAGCTAGTTTCAGTTCTCTGCCTTTTACTCCTCCTAGGTTCAATCGAATCACGATTTTGCATGCAGAGGACATAGAGGTAAATGCAAGCATAACAGGAGATGCAGAAATCACAGGAGTAGACACTTCACGAGTTTTCATAGGATAAACATGCTCAAAATATATTATATCATGATATTCACATATAGTGCGATCATTTACACACATGAATCTATAAGTTGAACTACTATCAACATATCTTATGAACACACAATCAAATGTTCCAGATCCAACAGTTTCACATTTAAACACAAGAAATGCAACCTTAGCTAAATACCCTCACACTTTCAAATATGACAAATTAGGTTCATAGCCTTTCCATAATTCATAAGGGGTTACATCTAATTTTCTACGAGGGATTCTATTTAAAACATGATTAGCAGATAAAATAGCTTCACCCACATATAATTAGGTAAACCAAAACTAATAAGCATGGTATTCATCATTTCTTTTAGATTTCGGTTTTTCTTCTCAACTATACCATTCCGTTAAGATGTATAAGAGGCTGTAGTCTCATGTATAATACCATTTTCTTCATAAAATCTCTTAAGTGAATAAGTCCCATACTCACCACCTCTATCAGATCTAAATCTTTTTATTTTTCGATCTAATTGGTTTTCCACTTGTGCTTTATAAACTAAGAAAGTTACAACCTCATCTTTAGATCGAACTAAATAGACCTAGGTATATATAGAGTAATCATCTACAATCGTGATGTAAATCCGTTTGCCTCCTTTACTCTCAGTATTCTTAAAATCAGCAAGGTCATAATGTATTAACTCAAGTAATCTTGATTTCCTTTCAATTACTGGTTTAAAAGGTTTCCTGGTGAATTTGACCTCAGTACATATATCCCATTTTCTATGGATATCAATGTTCAGATTAGGAACCAATCCAGATTTATGCAATCACTCAAAAACATTCACATGTCCTAATCTAGCGTGCCAAAAATCAATAGACTCAGTCAAGTAAGCAAAAGCAGATCCAATTTCATTAATTTCAGCAACAATGGAATCAAGCATGAAATGATCACTCTCAGCCATGAAACCCTTCCCAACATATTCTTCATTCTTGCTAATGATTACTTTTCCTCCATCAAAGAGGAATCTAAAGCCAACTTTAATTATTAACCCCCCAGAAATAAAATTCTTACGCAAAAATGGAAATACAACACATTCATTAAGCATAATGTTTTTTCTAGAACTTAACTAATGATAAATTTTCCCTTTATCGAGCACTTCAGAAATGCTGGAGTTGCAGTTGCCCTTGTAAACTTATGGAAGAAGAGACGAAGTCATACAATAGGTCTTTATTGGTACAGAAGCGCCTAGTAGCTCTAGTGTCGACCATCCATTCAACCATGTCGACCATGTTCACTTCTAATGTGACAACGACCATGTCCTCTTCTGTCGGATTAGCCTGACTATTCTTCAGGTTAGGTTATGGGCCTTGATTTTTCTTTGGGGCATCATTTATGTGATAGCATTGAGCAACCCTATGACCAAGTTTTCAGCACACAAAGCATGCTCTTTTGGGCTTGTCGTTTTTCCCTCATTTCTTAAAATTCTAGCCCTTTTTGTGTAAAGCTTTCTGGGTCAATAATTCTTTGAAGGAGGTTGACAATTGTTCTTCTTAAACCTGTCATTCTTCTGAGAAGAAGTTTCAACAAAGTTAGCCTTAACTGAAGATTAATCATAATGTTAGATGACTTATCCTTGAGGTGGTTTGCCTGTTCATTCTTCATGTGACCGACTAACTCTTCTAGAGTCATGTCCTTAATTCTTCTTATGTTTGAGATGGTTGTGGTAACTTACCCACGAAGTTGGAAGCTTTTCAATCAGATTATTGGTCTACAGATACTCGCACATCTTCATTCCTTCAACAAGGATTTCATCCACCAGGTTCTCATATTCATGGACTTGTTCCATGATTTGTTTGTCAGCCAAGATCTGGAATTTCATGAACTTTCCAGTAAAATATTTCTTCTTCCCAACATCATCTGAACCATATTTCTTTTCTAGAGTCTTCCACATAGACTTAACAGATTTGTTAGATAAAAAAAAATTGAACAACGAGCTTGACATATGGTTCAGAAGTATACCCCTTACAGTTTTGTTGTCTTGATCCTATTTTGCAACTTGAGCAACAAGTTCAGTGGATTGCTCCGCTTGATTTGCTACATTGGTGGAATCTGGAGTCGGATCCTGAGTTGTTAGAGGAAGGGCAACGACAACCTGGGCATCAACAGGAACCGCAAGGGAGTTGTTGAGGAGGATGTAATCGACTTTGAGTTGTTCAAAGACGATTTATAGCTTCTGGGATGAACACTATAATTGGTTCCATCCAAAGGCTCGAGTTTGGACAGATCCAACAACTTGATGATGTGGTTCTCCATTCAATCAGGGAGAGCGATGACTAGATTTGCTTCTTACCTATAAATGATATGGTTCTCCATTTAATCAACTTGATGAGAATCACCGTAGGGACACAAACTCGAACATAGAAGAAAATGTAGGTCGCCAATTGATGTAGACATAGCCTCGTTGTTGTGTCGTGGTACAAGCCACTATCTTAGAAGCAAATCACCCTAAACTTGAGCAAGTCAGAAATGGTGTAAGCCCCCTAAGGTTAACACAACTCTCCTCAAACTTGTGCACTTCAGGTAAGAAGAGAAGGGATCGCTGAAACTCGGACCAATAAGAGAAGGGCGGGTTTGCTAATGTATTTAGAAAACAAAGAAGAAATGATGATTTTCGTTGTGTTTCCTGAAGAACAAAGGCAAGGAAAGAGGTGACTGACAAAATCCCATGATCTGCACCTTTGCCTTTAATCACAAATTCAGATCACAATTAAAACCAAATCTGCTCCTTCATTACCAAATCAATTTGCCATTAAAACAAAATTATATTGGTCTGAAAATACCGCACACGTGCCCCAAACACGAAGCAGACGGATGGCAGCGGCGGTGCGCACGTGAGGGCCTCTCTTCTCCCAAATCACTACTTTTCCATCAAGGAAAGACATATATAAGGAGGTAATTTTACCTCTTATTTTCCAATGTGGGATGTCTTGGGAATACCGAATACCAATAACCCACTTTTCCTTTCAGCCATAAACAAGCATTATATGAGTGACTTGACATTATTTCACCCACAACTTTTACTTGTTAAAAGATATTATGAACAACCAGTAACTTCTTATTTTCATTTACAAAGATGTTGTAAACCCTCCGATGGAAAAGAAATTACTTAATAAATATTTAAATTGGTACAATTCTATTTTTTTGATGAGGAAAAGTTTATATTGGTTTCAACGACGAGCTGACCCCAATCTAGAGCATCCTTGCGGATGAGAACACGAAGTTATGTGATGGACAGAAAATCAGACACAATAGGTGAAAAGCTAAATGATGCAATTTTGTCAGCAGTACGGTTCATCTCTCTAAAAATGTGCCTAAACCGGACTTCCGAGAAAGAAAGAGTGTCAACCAGTATATCGACAACACTCATTTCGATTTCCAAGGACAAGACCAAATGCCTTTAATTGAATTATGAGGCAACGATTATCTCATTCAATTTCATTATTTTGAAGGTTAAAAAGTTTAGCTGTGTAGATATCATAAAGCTATGACATCTGTAACAAGGGCCGAATTATGGCCATATCTCATTATCGAGATCCAAACCGGGTTAGCTAACTCATCCCTCGTAATAAAGCCGATACCAACTTTTCCATTTTGTTCATTTACACCATCAAAGTTAATTTTATAGCAATTATGTTTTGGTTTTTCCATTTAAGGTTCCTATGCAGGCTTGCAACGACATTTTAATTAGTTGGTCATTATATTTGTACAAGGGTTGGTGGGCGAAAAATGCTTAATAAATAAAAATAAACGTATAGTCAACTTGAGAATGGAAAATGTTGACCAAACAAATGAAGAACCATTATAATTAGAAAAATACATTGTTGTTATTTGGTTTGTTTGGTTCCACACTTCCACATAATAAGAGGAAGAGCATTTTATATTCGTGGCACATGGGCCAAGTGGTGATGATTCGAAATCTCACTATTCTAAAATATTGAATTATCATGTTTATCAGGTGAATGAACTTTATTGATTCAAATTTTCTATGATAACAAAATCTATCCACGATTCTTAAGGAGGGTGTTTCATATGTATAAAGATATTTCATACAGTGTTTTATTTGTATGTTGTTAGCTTGATAAGAGAATGCAAAACTGCCTAGAATTCAATTAAGAATGTTTTATAATAAAAAATTGTGAGGTAAGAATAAGTGCATGACGATAATTATGTGTCATTAGATCAAGGAGAATGGTAAGATTAAAGGAGTATCAGTGATATAGTGACATTTTCGTAATCATCGAGTTTTTTTTTTTTTTTTTTTTTTTTTTTTGCTTCTGAACGCATTGCGTTACATTAGGTTCATAAACATTTCATTACAGTTTCACAAACTTTATATTAGAGATTTACAAACTAACTTTATATTAAGGTTTACAAATCTTATGCTAGAGGTTCAAAAACTTATACTTAGGTTCAACGTGTTACGTTTTCTATGTTTATTAAATGTGAACCTTTACGGAAGTTTTGTATCTTATAAATCATAAGGTATATATTGAAAGATTAGTAAAGTAGAGAAGAGGATGTAGATATTGTATGTGTAGTTATGAAATAGTAGTTTTTTAAGTTTAGAAATGGAGATATAGTATTGTTAAAGTATTACTATTGTAGTTTTGTTAGTATGTATTAAATATTTAGCAGTATAGAGATATTGTACGTGTAGTTATGAATTAGTAGTTCTTTAAGTTTAAAAATGAAGATATAGTTTTGTTATAGTATTACTATTGTAGTTTTGTTCTGTAGTATTAATTGTTTATTTTAGCGGTATGTCATTAAATGCAAATGAATATATTAGGGTGTAGGAAGAAATGAATAACATTATTGATTATGTAAAAAATGTATAGGGAAAAGATTATGGATCTGAATTTCGTACTAATCTAAAGTGGATAACCGAGAGGAATTGGTTGATTGGCTAAGAAGAGGGGCAACGATTTGATGATGGTTCTAGTCATTTGCCGAAGTAATGTCTGACATGTTAGTTTGACGTGTGAGAACTTGGTGAATACAGATCGGGGAGGAAGAAAGTTAGTGAAGAAGATTGGGAGGAGGCTGTTGTGGTACGCCGTGACACCATCTCGAAGAAGTCCCGGTGCACATTTGAGTTGTATGATGTTCGACTCAATTTCTTGGGCATGCATAAATGTCCTCGGATGAGAAGCGCGTTGTCGAGAGGTTCGACGATGGGTGTAATTTGTCGAGTGTTATTGTTGCGAAGTTGAGAAGCTTCTTCCCCGGAAATGTAACATCCACAAAACAAGTTTCCAACTTTCTGCAAAAAAATAATTATCGTGGGAAAAATGACGATTACCAAATGGACTCTAAATTTTATGCATGAACACATGTACGAAATGCATCCTCTTAGGATGCTTTATATGAGTGAGGTGGATATCTGATGCGATCTTGCATCGACCCAAGCCGGGCTCAAGCGAGCCCCATGCGTCCGAGACCTTGGAGACCACCTTGGTTCAAGACTTAGTCTAGTTGAGCTTCATATTTCTTATTTTAGCAACTTTCCTGTTTTAGCAGCTTTCCCTTTTTAGCATTGCTATTTTTGGAACTTACTATGTTTAGTAAGTTTCCATCTTTGGCACTTTCTATTTTAGGACTTACTATGTTTAGCAGTTTCTATTTATAACAGTTTCTATTTCGGGCGTGTGCCCACTCTTGTAGAGTGGGCTAGCCCATGGGTGTGTCACGGCCCAAGCCCATTGGGGTTCTTGGCCATGCCCACTGCCTTTAAATACCCCCCTTTGTACTCGTTATTTCCCACATTCAAAATATCTATCTAAGTATTAAAGTTGAGTGCAAATCCTCCTTATTCTTAAATTTGAGCATCAAACACAAGTCTGCTTCGCATCCCCTTCATTGTCTGCTTTGCATCTCCTTCACCGTCTCGCCCCACCCTCGCCCAAAGCAAGCATAAGAGACCCGCGAGCCATCCTTTAGGTGGTTCGTATCTATCCCGGTTACCAAGAGAAGAAACATCAAGACGTTGCCTGCCTAGATCGGGCAAATCGTGAGTCGACCCCAGTCGGATCACATCAACTGGTATTAGAGCAACCAGCCGGCACGCAGCGCGCGTTCCTTCTCCACCGACTCCAGCCGCGCACCCACGAGCGACTCAACGGGCACTCACTTGCCTTTGCTCGCGCACAGCCATCGCCTCCAGTGACAGGGCTAAAGTCGTGATGCCTATCAAATAAATCCCAAAATACCTACTAAGTAGTATAGCAAGCAAGTCAGGGTCGATCCCACAGAGAGTCAGGTTATCAATTTGTGCAATTCGTTATTACCAACTAGGAACTAGGGGGGGGGGGGGGGGTTGTTTGTGTTTCGTAACAAGCAAGAAGAAAGCAAATAAACAGTCCGCAAATAATGGTTGTAAATAATAAGGGAAAAAGCGCCACACTCAACAGAGATCCACACAACAATAGAAAGGTCGATCATGGAATTCTATCAATCTCAAGTTCTCAACTTTCCTATAGTTGTTCTTATCCCGATCTTAGATAACTATTAGTTCTACCAGCCCTAATAGTACTTATTACTAAATCAAATCCGAAAACCTTCAGAACTCAATAAAGCAATAGCATTCAACCAAGGATTAACAAGACACATGCAATAGAAACAACCCATTACTATAAGCATGCAATTAACTCTCTCTCACAATTATGTGCTCGGATCCCCTATACGCACAATCGTGTTCGCCACTAGATATGCAACCCGAACCCGGAATCACAAGTCCTAGCAATTAGGAAGATATCAATAAACCTAGGTGATCAATCTAGATAAATCAACATAAACCAATAATCAATCAAGCACAAGAGAATTAATCCAACTAGATAGGAAAACGAACAAGAGTAGAAAACTCACAACCAATCAATTGTTGGCTTCAAACTGTCAAGTGCAACAATGGAGGTTTAGTTCTCCATTAGGGTTTGTGAGAAAAACGTAGAAAAGGTGGCAACTAGGGTTAACGATGATCTCCTAAATAAAGTCTTAGAAATAACCTTAAATACTAGGGAAAATATTTAGAAATAAAATAAAAGGAAATAACAAAATTGGAAATAAAGTTTCAGAAATAAAATAAAACGAATAAAAGATCTCGGAAATAAGCCGAGAAAAGTGTTCAGCGCGTCTCCACCGCGGGTGCGGTGGCTCCACCGCCGGGTGCGGCCATTTAACAGAAACTCCAGTTTTCTGACGATCTCGCCGCGGGTGCGGTGAGACTGGCGCTGGGTGCGGCCATTTAACAGTAGCTTGTCTTCTTTCTACTCCTTCCACCGCTTGCGGCGGTGGCCTTCGGCGCGGGTGCGGCAAGGCTCCAGAACGTCTCCTCGTCTATGGCTCTTCCTTGCGATCTCTCTCACCGCTCCTCAACTCGTCTCTTCACTCCTTTGGCGTCTTTCCTTGGTGGCTTCCTTCTTCGGTGTCTCCTAGATATCCAAAATCACTCAAACACCTCCATAAACACTACACTTCGCCTTCAAACGCCTAGCACATGAATGTGCCTAGATCTACCCGAATGGCACCAATAAACCCTCTAAAGACTCTTACTTAAGCCCTACAAAGTAGTGCTTATCAAATTCCCCCATGCTTAGACCTTTGCTCGTCCTCGAGTAAACTAATAAAGAGTCTACTCCTCCAATGCAGCACCCAAGGTCTCAGGAAGCATATCCTCCAACTAAGAGTCACCTAACCCATGCCAAAACTCCTGGCACCAATCTCATCTACAACACATCCTCATCATCAACAAACCTGGGGGCAAGCAGAGTACTTCCCCCAAGCTTAACTCGGACATCCAATAGTGTGAGTAACCTCTAATCCTAGCCTCCATCTATGACTCCTTATGCCTCCCAGAGTGACCTACCCGACAATCCTTCTTTGACTCCTCTTCTTATGACGCCTCGCCAAGAATAAAGAGAAATCCTAAAATCACTCTTCTTCTTTTCCGCTCATTTTGCCAAGGCGCCCTTTCGGGTTTTCACCAAGCCATTCATATTTTTTTCATAGATGTGCTCACATAAGCTCACGTCACTCTTGACCTCATATTACCCCAGTCTAGCACTGGTCCGGGTCACCTGCTTTTTACCTGAGTTGCCCTTTCGGGTTTTCAACTCATCCCAGGATTTTCTCTGCCTTTTCTCATCTTTTTGGCTTTTTCGTTTTTATTATTAAATTTTTTTTAGAAGCAGAAAAGGAAATAGAATGCAATGCAGAATCCGAGAACTGTACAAAAACACAAAGTGAAAACTGAAACTGTACATAACGATAAGTAATGAATCTACTCCCTCCCCCATGCTTGAAGTGCGCATTGTCCTCAATGTGTAAATAGAAGACAATCATAATAAAGGGGGAAAAGAAAGTAAACTCACTGCGGTGGTGGGCCCTGCGGCCAAGGGTACTGGCCGAAATACTGTGTCTGCTGCTCCCCTAGCCTCTGGAGCCGCTCATCCATCTGCTCCAACCTCTCGTCCTGCCTGTCTAACCGCTGGAAGGCCTGGCTCTAGAACCCGTCAAAGCGGCTGTCAAAGCCCTGCTTCCAAGTCTGCTGCTGCAGACTCATCGCCTCCATCTGGCGATACATCATATCCTGCCATGGGTCCATAGGTGGGGCATCCGGGCCAGCAGCGTCCATCTCCTCATCCTCAGCCGCAATAGGGGCCTGGCTCGAGCTACCAGCAGCTCTCCTCCTCTGTCGAGGCCTGGCCCCCTCGTCCACAAAATCTGCCGCAACCGTCCCCAATGGAGTTGGGGTGGGGTCGGGATGCATGTACCATCCTCTGTATGTGGAGCTGTATGGGATCTCTCTCGAGAGGAACATGAGGTGGCTCCTGTCAGAGTAGGAGCACCAGAATGTCTGCTTCCTCGTCACCCGCAACATATGATTCGCCTTCAGCCGGGTGACGTCGAACACGTGCGAGATGATGGGCTCCTCACTATCCTCCACCTGGAGGGCTGTCTCAACAATACGGGTGATCAAACCACCCTGAACAATGTCCCGCCTCTCTCCCCGGCGGATCCTCCGGAGGGCCTCGAGGATGAGTGTCAGCCAGTCCGGGACAAATGTAGCCTGGGGCAAGGCACAATATAGCCAGTGGAGGTCCTTCAGGGGGACCTTGTTGTCCTCCTTGTGTCCCAGCAGCGTCCCCATAATCAACTTGTGGAGCAGTCGCAGACATGGGTGAGTAAACTTGTTACTGTATTCGTCACCCACGTGGTATGTCTGCCCAGTGGCTCCCACCCAGAAGTCAACCAGAGCGGCCTCGCTCATTCCCTTCATCCACTCATCAGTGGGGGGCCTAGTTACCCCGATAGCAGCCCTCGCCTGCTCAGCGTCTACCGAGTACTCTTTCCCTTTATACTTGAATGCGATCGAGACAAGATTCTCACCATCCATGGTGGGTCTAAACGTGGAGATGAAATGCCTCGACAGAGTCTCGAATGTGGGGGAAGACACATCAACAAAACCCCCCAGGCCCATCTTCTCCAAACACATCTGCGTGCAATCGAGTAGCCCCAGAGCCTCAAGAGTTCCCCTATCCAGGAACTTAGTCGGGACCACAGCCCGCTTATTGATAATCACCAATTTCTCCTTCTCTGTATCGGTCATCCCGACTCTCCTCGATCTCGACATGCTATGAATTAACGATGTAGAGAGCAAGAGGCAAAGGAGGACTCACGAAACGAAGACGGAAAAGCTGCTGGAGGTCTGCCGCGGGTGCGGTGAGGGCGGCGCCGGGTGCAGCCAAATAATAGAAAGCAGGCACTGGTAATCTCGCCGCGGGTGCGGTGAGAGGGATGCCGCTGGGTGCGGTGGGTCTGGGCAATTTTTCGAGCGAGCGAAAATGGCTTCCTTGAATCTCCTTCGCCTTCCACGACCCGGGGTTGGGTCTAGGGGTTGTGTCTCGGCTTGGGGAGAGTTGATTTGGCTTGGGTGGTTCGGATCCGTCGCGGGTGCGGTGGATCTTGGTGGGTGCGGTGTTATGGGTATGGGGTTGAAGGTGTGGTTTGGAGATGAGATTTTTGGTGAGAAAGATTGGATTTGCTGCGGGATTACGGGTATGTGGAGGAAATGGCGAGATTTGGACGAGAAAGGTGTGGATTGGGTGGGTGTTTGGGGTGTGGGGGAATTTGGGTTGATTTGGAGGCAAGGGAGGTCGTGAGGGGGGTTGTGAGGAAGAGAGGTGAGGGATTAGGTTAGAGAAGGAGAGGAAGGAGGTAGTACCGGCCCACTTTTTTTTGTTTAAATTTTTTTTTTTTGAACGATGCTACAGGGGACTTGCCGCGGGTGCGGTGATGTGGCCGCCGGGTGTGGTGGGCCTCCAGGAACTCCATTCGTCTTATTCATCGAACCTGCAAGTTAGTTCGCAGGCGAAATCGAAAAGAAAGAAAACAACTACCTAACTAAGCTCTTAAAGATAAAAAAAACAAAAGAGAAGGAAAGAAAGCAATACCTCGGGTTGCCTCCCGAGCAGCGCCTTGGTTCATGTCGTTGGCTCGACGTAGACTCTCGTCTATTCATTTTCAGCACGTGGCTCCTCTAGAGCCATCTCATCAATCACCTCACTGGGGAAACCCTCATGGTAAGGTTTTAACCTTTGACCATTGACCTTGAATGTCTTCTGGGTTGTCGGCTCGATTAGGTCAACGGCGCCATGTGGGTATACCTCTGCGATAATATATGGTCCTATCCACTTCGACCTCAGCTTTCCCGCAAAGAGTTTCAGGCGAGATTGAAACAAAAGGACTTTATCACCGGGGTGGAAGTCCTTTCGCAAGATATTCTTGTCATGCCATGCCTTGGTTTTCGCCTTATAGATGACGGCGTTGTCCTATGCGTCAAGGCGTAACTCCTCCAACTCTTGCAGCTGAAGCTTGCGAAACTCTCCTACCTCATCAATCTGCATGTTGCACTTCTTCACCGCCCACCATGCCTTGTGTTCCAGCTCCACAGGTAGATGGCAAGCTTTGCCAAATACGAGCCGGAAAGAAGACATCCCAATTGGAGTCTTGTAGGCAGTGCGGTAAGCCCACAATGCATCGTTCAGCCTCAAACTCCAGTCCTTCCTATTGGGTGCCACTGTCTTTTCAATAATCGTCTTGATCTCTCTATTGGACACCTCAGCCTGCCCATTGGTCTGTGGATGATAGGCAGTGGAAACCTTCTGTGTGACGTGATATTTCTTCAGCAGGGCGGTCACAGTCTTGTTGCAGAAATGGGTTTCCCGATCACTAATCAAAGCCTTGGGGATCCCAAACCTGGAAAAAATGTTCTCTTTCAAGAAACCTGCCACAACTTTAGAATCATCAGTCTTGGTGGCCTTCGCTTCCACCCACTTGGAAACGTAGTCCACCGCAAGCAAAATATATAGGTTCCCATAAGAACTAGGAAAGGGTCCCGTAAAATCAATACCCCACACATCAAAGACCTCACAAAAAATCAAAGAGGACTGAGGCATCTCATTCCTCCTAGAAATATTCCCCATCCTCTGACATCTATCACAAACTTTGCAAAACGCAAAGGCATCCCTAAAAATGTGGGGCCAATAGAAACCTGCATCTAATACTTTTCTAGCAGTCTTATTCGCACCAAAATGACCCCCACATGCTTCAGAATGACAAAAGCTAAGGACAGATTATACCTCATTATCCGGAAGACATCGACGGATTACCTGATCGACACAGTGTCTCCAGAGATAAGGATCGTCCCAGATGTAGTACCGAGCTTCTCTCCGCACCTTCTCCCGTTGCGCCTTGGTATGATCCGGGGGAAATTCCCCACGAACCAAGTAGTTCACGATGTCGGCGTACCATGTCCGGAAGGACCGAATCCCGAGAACAGACCTGTGGAAGTACGCCTCGAGCGAAGAGGCGCTCACAGCACAAAAATCTCGATCTGTCTCTCTCGCCGCGGGTGCGGCATGTGCCACCGCCGGGTACGGCCAAATAACAGAGAACTCGCCAGAAAAATCACCACTCGCCGCGGGTGCGGTAGGTGATACCGCCGGGTGCGGCCAAATAGCAGAAACTTGGGCATGTGGTTCTGTCTCCCCGCCGCGGGTGCGGTTGTCTTGCCGCCGGATGCGGTGTGGTTCCAGAATATCCACTCGAAAAAGGGTGTCGTCCGGTAAGTTTCCATGGATGGGAGTTTGCTTCCTGGGCTTGTCCTCCTCGTTCACCAACCTACTCAAATGATCCGCCACCAAGTTCTCCGCTCCTTTCTTGTCCCGTATCTCCACATCAAACTCACTCAGCAGGAGAACCCATCGAATCAATCGCGGCTTCGCCTCCTTCTTCGTCATTAGATAACGAAGGGCGGCGTGATCCGTGTATATAATCACCTTCACTCCCAAAAGATATTGCCTGAATTTCTCCAAGGCAAACACCACAGCCAACATCTCCTTCTCAGTAGTGGAGTAATTTCTTTGTGCGCCATTCAGAGTCATGGACGCATAGTGAATCACATGGGATGCTCTTCCCTCTTTCTGTCCCAAAACTGCTCCAACTGCATAATCGCTGGCATCACACATGATCTCGAACGGTTTTGACCAGTCCGGTGCTTGGATGATTGGTGCACTTGTCAGGTGTTCTTTCAAGCAATCAAACGCCCTCTTGCACTCCTCATTCAAATCAAATGTCACCTCTTTCTTCAGCAGCTCGCACAAGGGTGATGAGATCTTGGAAAAGTCCTTGATAAACCTGCGATAGAAACCTGCATGGCCTAGGAAGGAACGAACTTCACGCACATTAGTAGCATAAGGCAGAGACTGAATTACATCAATCTTCGCCTTATCGACCTCAATACCCTTAGCAGAGACAATATGACCTAACACAATCCCTTGTTCAACCATAAAATGACACTTTTCAGAATTTAAAACTAAGTTAGTCTCAACACATCTTTTAAGCACAAGTGTCAAATGGTCCAAACATTTATCAAAGCTATCCCTATGTACCGTGAAATCATCCATGAATACCTCAATAAAATTCTCAATATACTCAGAGAAGATACTAACCATACATCGTTGAAAAGTACCGGGTGCGTTACATAATCCAAAAGGCATTCTGCGGTATGCAAAAGTGCCAAAAGGACATGTAAAGGTAGTCTTATCTTGGTCTTCTGGCGCTATGGCTACCTGGAAGTATCCTGAATATCCATCTAAAAAGCAGTAGTAGGGGCGCCCAGCAAGGCGTTCTAGCATTTGATCGATGAATGGCAAAGGGAAGTGATCCTTTCGAGTTACCGCGTTCAGCTTACGGTAATCAATGCAAACTCTCCAGCCCGTCACCGTCCTTGTAGGGACCAACTCTCCTTGTTGGTTCTCAACCACTGTAATACCTCCCTTCTTGGGGACAACCTGAGTGGGGCTGACCCAACGACTGTCGGAAATAGGGAAGATCATGTCCGCTTGAAGGAGTTTCAGCACCTCCTTCTTCACCACCTCCATCATAGGTGGGTTCAATCTCCTCTGTGGTTGTCTGGACGGCTTGGCGTCATCTTCTAGGAGAATCCGATGCATACATGTTGAGGGACTAATCCCTTTGATATCGGCAATGGTCCATCCCAGCGCAGTTTTGTGCTCCTTCAAGATCTCCACTAACTTCTCCTCTTGCTCCTTTGAAAGCTTACTAGACACAATGACTGGCAAAGTGTCGTTGACTCCAAGAAAAGCGTACTTGAGGTGATCCGGGAGTTGCTTGAGTTCACTCTCAGGAGCCTGCACAACAGAAGGAACGAGCTTCTCGCACGGTGTTAGCAAGGTGGGGCCAATGCCCAAAGGTTCAATAGGAAGCTTACCGTTCACCTCTATCTGGGATAGGACTGCCTGCATGTTAGTTGACAAAGCATATTCCGTGTGGAACTCATCTATGTCATTCTCAATAATAGATTGCAACTCATCAATACCAGAAATATCAAAGACATCTTGTACAATGGGTTCAATCACATCAATAGAGCACAAAGAATGGTCATCAATAGGGTGTTTCATAGCATCATAAATGTTGAATTGAACCACCTCTCCATCGAATTCCATAGTAAGTGTCCCACTTACATAATCTATCTTAGTCCTAGCAGTTTTTAAGAAAGGCCTTCCTAGCAGAATAGGGGCCGCATGCTCATCATGTTCCATATCTAGGACAAAGAAATCAGCAGGGAATATCAAATTGTCAACCATGACCAAAACATCCTCAACTACCCCCTTGGGGTAAACACTAGACCTATCAGCAAGTTGCACAACAATTCCTGTTTCATGCAAAGGTCCCAATCCAAGAGATTTATAGAGAGAGAAAGGCAACACATTAATAGAAGCTCCTAGATCAAGCATAGCTCTATCAAATTTAGTATCACCTATAACACAGGGAATGCTCACCATACCTGGATCGGTGCACTTCTTGGGCATACGTCGTTGGAACACTACAGAGACGCGCTCGCTCACCTTGACCTTTTGTTTGCCCTTCAGCTTTTGGTTCCTCTTTATCGTGCAAAGCTCCTTCAAGAACCGAGCATACTTGGGGATGCTCTTCACTAGCTTGAGCAATGGGATGTTGACCTCGCACTTGCTGAATGTCTCAAAGAGGTCCTTGTCATCAACTACCCTTCTCTCCTTGAGCGCCTCTGGAAAAGGGGCGGGTGGCTTCTCGGAACCGAGAGGAGGGAAGTATGAACGAACGTAATCGTCGACGTAAGGCTCATTAGCAGTCCCAGAAGACTCACCGCAGGTGCGGTGAGACGTCACCGCCGGGTGCGGTGGACTCCCAGAAATTTCTCGAGAAAAATCACCGCTTGCCGCGGGTGCGGTAAGTTCCACCGCCGGGTGCGGCCGATTTACAGAAACCTTCTGTTGTTCCAGTTCGTGCTCGCCGCGGGTGCGGTCACTTTGCCGCTGGGTGCGGTCATTCTCCAAAATACTCTCTTTCTCTGAGTCGTCCTCTTCAGCACTCGGACCGACATGCAATTGCTTCCCACTTCTTAGGGTTACTGCGCTAACGTTTTCCTTCGGGTTCACTACCGTTTGGGATGGTAGATTCCCCGAATTCCGCTGATCAATCCTTATAATTGCCTCAGCCATCTGTTCCATCTGTGTCTCCAGATTCTTAATACTCGACGTCGTAGCTTGGATGTGAGTGGCGAAGTGCTGCGTCAGTGTTTTGAGCATATCTTCAGTTGAGGGAGACGCATTGGGTTGTGGTGCTTGCGGCCTTGGTACATAGGCCGGCCTTTGCTGTTGTTGTGGTTGAAACTGAGGTTATTGTTGTTGATTCGGTTGATCCCTCCATCTCAAATTTGGGTGGTCTCTCCATCCCGGATTGTACGTGTTGGAGTAGGGATCATGCCGAGGTCTTGGATTGCCATAACCTCCTACAGCGTTTACTTCAGCGGGTGCATCATCTTGTAGTTGAGGATAAGCGTCGGTAGGGTGGAATTGATCGGCACAGACCCCACACGCTTTTAGTTGTTGAAGAGTTCCTTGCAGCGTAAGTCTCCTCACCATGTCCTTCAACTCAGCAATATCATTGGCATACGAAGAGCGACTAGAGTCAGCAGCATTGACTCCTCTTTTGGTAGAAGATCTACCAAAATTTCTCGTGCCCTCTGCCATCTCCTGAATCTTCTCCATAGCAGCTGCCGGTGTTGTGTTGAGTATATTGACACCACATGCAGCGTCAACCATCCTCCTCTCATTGTCGAGCAGCCCATTGTAGAGATGAAGCACCAGGTCTTGGTTGGAATACCCGTGGAATGGATAGCTTGAACAAAGTCTCTTGAACCGCTCATAATAATCATAAAGGCTCTCATCAGCTTCCTGCTCAATGTTGCTAATAGCTTTCCTTAAACTGTTTGTCTTCTTTGCAGGGAAATACTTCTCAAGAAAAGCCTTGTGTAACTTGATCCACGTGTCAATGCTCCCAGTAGGAAGATGGTAATACCAGTCATCAGCAGTGTCCTTCAAGGTGAACCCAAAAGCTCTCATCTTTATCTGCTCCTCAGTAACATTTGCCGGTTTCATGCTCATGCAGACTGTGTGGAATTTATCCAGATGCTTGATTGGGTCCTCTCCAGCCAGTCCATGGAAAGTTGGGAGCAAATGAATCAGCCCCGACTTTAACTCAAAGTTCACGTTCTCTCCCATAGCCGGGATCACCACAGCCAGCGGTTGCTGCTGCAGGTTTGGTGCAGTCAACTGTCTCAACGTTCTATCGGCGTCACCCATCTCGAATGCAGGGTTGTCAAAAACCAAAGTGCGGTTCACTCTGCGACCCTGTGAAAGAGTTCTCTCAATTTCTGGATCAAAATCAAGAAGCGGTGAATTAGTAGCACGAGTGTGGACCATAAGATAGATCCACACCAAGGGTTAGTAACAAACAAATCACAAAAATCGAAAATTTGACTCCCCGGCAACGGCGCCAAATTTGACAGGGCTAAAGTCGTGATGCCTATCAAATAAATCCCAAAATACCTACTAAGTAGTATAGCAAGCAAGTCAGGGTCAATCCCACAGAGAATCAGGTTATCAATTTGTGCAATTCGTTATTACCAACTAGGAACTAGGGGGGGAGTTTGTTTGTGTTTCGTAACAAGCAAGAAGAAAGCAAATAAACAGTCCGCAAATAATGGTTGTAAATAATAAGGGAAAAAGCGCCACACTCAACAGAGATCCACACAACAATAGAAAGGTCGATCATGGAATTCTATCAATCTCAAGTTCTCAACTTTTCTATAGTTGTTCTTATCCCGATCTTAGATAACTATTAGTTCTACCAGCCCTAATAGTACTTATTACTAAATCAAATCCGAAAACCTTCAGAACTCAATAAAGCAATAGCATTCAACCAAGGATTAACAAGACACATGCAATAGAAACAACCCGTTACTATAAGCATGTAATTAACTCTCTCTCAATATTATGCGCTCGGATCCCATATACGCACAATCGTGTTCGCCACTAGATATGCAACCCGAACCCGGAATCACAAGTCCTAGCAATTAAGAAGATATCAATAAACCTAGGTGATCAATCTAGATAAATCAACATAAACCAATAATCAATCAAGCACAAGAGAATTAATCCAACTAGATAGGAAAATGAACAAGAGTAGAAAACTCACAACCAATCAATTGTTGGCTTCAAACTGTCAAGTGCAACAATGGAGGTTTAGTTCTCCATTAGGGTTTGTGAGAAAAACGTAGAAAAGGTGGCAACTAGGGTTAACGATGATCTCCTAAATAAAATCTTAGAAAGAACCTTAAATACTAGGGAAAATATTTAGAAATAAAATAAAAGGAAATAACAAACTTGGAAATAAAGTTTCAGAAATAAAATAAAACGGATAAAAGATCTCGGAAATAAGCCGAGAAAAGTGTTCAGCGCGTCTCTACCGCGGGTGCGGTGGCTCCACCGCCGGGTGCAGCCATTTAACAGAAACTCCAGTTTTCTGACGATCTCGCCGCGGGTGCAGTGAGACTGGCGCTGGGTGCGGCCATTTAACAGTAGCTTGTCTTCTTTCTGCTCCTTCCACCGCTGGCGGCGGTGGCCTTCGGCGCGGGTGCGGCAAGGCTCCAGAACGTCTCCTCGTCTATGGCTCTTCCTTGCGATCTCTCGCACCGCTCCTCAACTCGTATCTTCACTCCTTTGGCGTCTTTCCTTGGTGGCTTCCTTCTTCGGTGTCTCCTAGATATCCAAAATCACTCAAACACCTCCATAAACACTACATTTCGCCTCCAAACGCCTTGCACATGAATGTGCCTAGATCTACCCGAATGGCACCAATAAACCCTCTAAAGACTCTTACTTAAGCCCTACAAAGTAGTGCTTATCATCCAGCAAACGCACCCGCGAGCACCCCAGCGGGCACCCACTTTCCCTCGCTCGCCGGCGCGTCGACGAGCCCGTTCGTGTATCCACCGTTGCGGTCGCGACATCACCACCGATGTGCCCACTAGCCCTGCCGCCGCCACAATACCCATACCCTAACCCATAAATTTATTTTATTTTTTCCCCTTTCCGCTGCCTCATATCCGAAATACCCACAAATTTTCGGAAATTTCCTCGCCTTTTCCTTAACCGAAATCCCATTAATTTCGGCCCATATCTTATCTTTACCATAAAAGCATATCCTTTCCTTATCTTTTCCAAACCACCTTATCTTTTCCTTCTCTTTAATACAAGATAAGATCTTTCCTAAAATCAAAGATCTTATCTTCCTTACCCAATCCCTTTCCCTCAACCGAACCAACCCTAGCCCACACCGGCCACGCACCCACATCTACACCCATACCCGGTCCCTCACCGCACCACGGCCGAACCCAGATCCACACCCGGATCCATGACCGAACCTTAGCCATCCTACTCCATGGCCCGTTTGTACCCATACTTCGAGCCCGACGAGTGGGACCGCGACCCTTGGTTCGGTGGAGTGAACCCATACGCGCACCCGGATTGGATCCCGCCGCCTCGACTCCATGCACCTCCGCCACCGCGCCCACGCATCCACGCGTCCCAACCGCGATGCCGCACCCACTACCACGACGTTGACCCGGACTGGATTCCACCTCCTCGACTCCGACCACATATCCGCACCCCCGACGTCGATTGGTGATCGGCACTATTTTGTAGTGCATTTCTAGGGGTTGTTACCAAGTTTAAGGAGCCATTTGGATGGATTTAGTGCACAACTGTGGATTATGGAGTTAGAGAGGAGAAGTGTGGATTTGGTGGTCTGGAGAAGCAAATTGAAGATATCCAGAGGAAGAGGAGTTGACCACTGAGGAGACGAAGAAGAACCAAGGAGAGAGTCCACACGAGAGTAGAAGAACAATGTGCTGAATTCAATTGATTCGTTCTCTTTACTCAGACGTCCAAATGGAGTGATTCTAATTCGAGGAGTTAGCTCTTGAAGTCTACTGCAAGTCCTCAAAATATGAGCGCAATCCGAGTTGGGAATAAAAATTTATGGCGTTTTTACGGAGGTGTCGCAGGAGCTGAAGTCTTATCTTGTATTAAAGAGAAGGAAAAGATAAGGTGGTTTGGAAAAGATAAGGAAAGGATATGCTTTTATGGTAAAGATAAGATATGGGCCGAAATTAATGGGATTTCGGTTATGGAAAAGGCAAGGAAATGTTTTATTCCCAACTCGGATTGCGCTCATATTTTGAGGACTTGCAGTAGACTTCAAGAGCTATCTCCTCGAATTCTTTTAAAGCCATATCTTTCCTAAAATCAAAGATCTTATCTTTCTTACCTAATCCCTTTCCCTCAACCGAACCAACCCTAGCCCACACCGGACACGCACCCACATCCACACCCATACCCGGTCCCTCACCGCACCATGGCCGAACCCAGATCCACACCCGGATCCATGACCGAACCTTAGCCATCCTACTCCATGGCCCATTTGTACCCATACTTCGAGCCCGACGAGTGGGACCGCGACCCTTGGTTCGGTGGCGTGAACCCATATGCGCACCCGGATTGGATCCCGCCGCCTCGACTCCATCCACCTCCACCACCGCGCCCACGCATCCATGCGTCCCAACCGCGACGCCGCACCCACTACCGCGACATTGACCCGAACTAGATTCCACCTCCTCGGCTCCGACCACATATCCGCACCCCCGACGTCGACTGGTGATCGGCACTATTTTGTAGTGCATTTCTAGGGGTTGTTACTAGGTTTGAGGAGCCATTTGAATGCATTTAGTGCACAACTGTGGATTATGGAGTTAGAGAGGAGAAGTGTGGATTTGGTGGTCTGGAGAAGCAAATTGAAGATATCCAGAGGAAGAGGAGTTGACCACTGAGGAGACGAAGAAGAACCAAGGAGAGAGTCCACACGAGAGTAGAAGAACAATGTGCTGAATTCAATTGATTCGTTCTCTTTACTCAGACGTCCAAATGGAGTGATTCTAATTCGAGGAGTTAGCTCTTGAAGTCTAATACAAGTCCTCAAAATATGAGCGCGATCCGAGTTGGGAATCAAAGGTTATGGCGTTTTTACGGAGGTGTCACAGGAGCTGAACCGAATAAATCTCAACAAGTGTTCTGGCGGCGACCGCCGCCAGGCTTACGGCGACCGCCGCCGCATCGGATGCGGAACCGAACCACTTTTCCTTATTTTGTTATTTTAGATTATTATTAGTGTTTTTATTATTTCGTTTTGGATTGACTTTTGAAGACTTTTTATTATTTTCTAGTATTTAGGGTTAGAAGGGAGCTTGGCCTCTCTTATCATCGTTTTTCATCTTTTCTCTATTCTACGTACTTTGTTATGAATAACTAAGCCTTCCTTGCTTAGTCAGACAACTGAAGCTTTCGTTTTGATTAAGTTGTGAGATTTTCGTTCCTTATCTATCGCATGGATTTTATCTATTCTCTTGCTTGAATTGCTTATGATTAATATTGATAGTTTCTAGCCTGCGCAACTAGGTATTGTCTCTATTGATTGATTGCTAGATTTAGATTGTTACTGGTTGAGCATATCTTTATCGGAGTAGCAACTGCATCGTACTAGTAACTGGTTGTGCTAGTCTTATGTAGAAGAGAACTGATTTACATTCTAGTATAAAAGCTGGTTGTTTTATGCTAGATTGTATCCTATCTATATTCCTATCCTTAATGCTGCTGTTAAACTGAATCTTGATGGTTTCATGGTTGTTTAATTAGTTAGTGCTATAAGTATCTGGTTGTGCTTGTAGTTACTTTAGAAAAGGAATAGGAATTTCCATTGCATGAGATATTGAATGATTATCTATGATCAACTTATCATACGAATAGTGGATGTTTGTTTGGCTGAGCTATTTCCCCAATTACTGAATTCATCATTCTTTCGTTTGTTTGCTTTTGCATGCGTAGTGATTCTAAAACATACAAAATCCCCCTCTGGTTACTTTAAGATTGACATAGAAATTATACATAAAGATAGAATCTGTCTCCCTGTGGACTCTGTAACACCCCCAATTTACACCGGAGATATTACATGCCAGTGACCTTAGACTTTACCGTCCAAAGTCACCCCAGGCTTTTCCAGAACAGACATGCTTAAATACATACACAATTACATATTAATTGTAAGATTAAACAGCGGAAGACTTTAAATACCCAACTTATAACATGGCTTAAATTATGAAGATACATCAAGGTAACACTTAGCAAACTTAAAACATTTAACAACTTAAGTACTGACTTTAAATCTTCGTCTGCAAGCTTCTTATCCTTCAATAGGTTACTTAAACTCCGGGAATCAACTCCTGATGTGCCGAATCGAACGGATGACACCAGCCCACATGCAGAGAACAAAGTTCGTGGGTTAGTCTACTGAATAGACTAGCAAGGGTACAAAGCAGAGTGGTTCGAGTGATCATGACCGTTTACTATCATTGTCCCTTGAATAAAAACCGAAGGAACGATATATAACCCGACACTTTCACGGAATGATTTAACATATAGATATGCACTGAAGAGAAGACTCCAACTGAAATGAGCCTTATAGGAAATTATGACAACTACTAGGGAACATTAAAGTTACACACACAAATGATTTAAAAGTTGACTGAGATGTTTCAGTTCACAACCAACCTCATCGCATACAGCGAATCCAGATTGAAAAGAGAACGTACTATGATCAAAGTCGCGACGAGTTTTCCTAGCTGCACTATAACTTAGCTGCACTACTCGCCGAAGGTTTATTAATCATGTGCACTCGGGCACATATCTTATTTAATTACCCAACACACTTTACTGAAACACGTTAATGTTATTAAGAGCGGCACAAAGCTTAAATCTCAGGGTGACAATCATGTCGACCCAAATTAACATAACACACAGACACACACACGCACACGCACACACACACACGAGGCTTAATATTATTCCGAGTAACAACAGAAGTTATTATTACACAGGGTGATCTTACGTTCACCCAGATTGCACTGCCACAGTGCTTACACTTTAATTTACAGGGTGACAGTATGTCCACCCCAATTGCACTAGCTAAGTGCTTAATACATAGGACTTCAATTATGCTCATCCAATGGCGCTTGCAAGGCGCTTAAAACACTTCAGATCCTTAACGGTGGATAAGAAGCATAGGTCATGACCCTTAAATTATTATCCGGAAATTAACCCGAGGAGTATTACGATTTAAAGAAACGACAAATCCTTACTTGGATTAGCGTTCCTACGAACATTAAGTTATAAAGAAACGACTAATCCTTACTTGGATTAGCGTTCCTACGAACACTCGTGTTAACTAAACAGTCTAACACAACAATTATTCACATTAAAGCCATCCAGACAATCAACTTAAACATAGAGATAATAGAAACAGCTAATCCTTACTTGGATTAGTTTTCCTATTAACCCACATGCTATTCTAGCATTAAGATTAAATTCACAACAATACCATCACGGTAATTATCACATATAATAGCGTTGTTCTAACAGATATACAACCTATCATAACATTACTTTAATCACGTTTATTTATGAAATTAGTTCCCAAACAAAACAATAGTTCACTCCAATTTAATTAACAATTAAATAATTGATAATTAATGAAACATGGAATGATTAAGCAAGAGCAAACCACCACTTGCCTTAATCCGCAGAGTTGGAACAAGCCTAACGACGATGGAATTCCGGGCTTGACACGGGTATAGCTCCGACAACACAACAACCTCCGAGTCGACCCACAAGAGAAACCCTAAGTTAGATCCGACATAAACACAGTACGAATCTAAAAACGACAAAAGAAATCGAAAGAACAACGCCTCGACGACGACCACCAAAGCCAAAAGCCAAAGAGGCATTCTGGGCTCTGGCGGCGGTCGCCGCAGTTCATCACGGCGGGCGCCGTGAAGAACACGGCGGTCGTCGTGAAGAACTCAGACGACAGAAGCGGCGAGAAAACTCACCCAAAACACGAGCGAATCGGCATCCTTAGACTTGATTTGGTTTCTAACCTCCAAGGCTACCAAAAGCTTCACAAAAGGCACACTGGAACACCACCAAACGACACCGGCGAAAGCTCCAGAATCCGGCGAGGCAAGAACTCCGACGAGGCACAATTTCGGGAGAGTTTGGGCTATGAAATGAGCTCCAATCCGACCTCCAAGCCTCTCCTTAAATAGCCAAGAAAATGAGACACCATGATGGCCCTAGGATGAGACGCCACAGGCCTACTTCGGCGCTGCCAGAGGCTCGCCGGCGACCATCGGGCAAAGACCTCCGAACAACGACGGCGGGCGCCGCGGAGAGCAAAGGTCGCCGCCTCACAAATTGCCTACGGCGGGCGAATTACGGCGGGCGTCGTACTGCACGGCGGTCGCCGCCAATAGGCCTGGCGCCCAGCTAGGAAGACGACCACACCAGTCCTCGAGCCTGGCGACGGCGGTCGCCGCCTTAACTGCGGCGGTCGCCGCCTCTGTTGCTTCACCCGATCTTGACTTTTGGGACGACTCGGCTTAACTCGGGATAAAAATAATCGTACACGAACGAGTATTAAAATTCAAAGTACGCCGTCTGTATTTTATTTCACTAAGAAAAATATTACAGAGATAGAGCACATTACAGAATGTCTCAAACTATCTGAATTAAATCCGACGTACGAAACGGGTACTCGGGAAAATTATCAAAATTCCCAAAATAACCTTATAGAATTACGGGGTATCACAGACTCGACCCTTACTTACTTAAGACTACGCATTAGGTTTGTTTGGATAACTTGCATAGCAGTAATTAGCACGACAAATTGTTGTTATCAACTGGCGACCCGCTGCCCCCGTCCTTGAGCTCTCGGCCGAGCAACGAGAAATCCGGTATCTACGACGAAAGGTGGCTCGACTCCAAGCCGAGTGGGACGCATCACACCGACCCAGTGAGCCGACTCTCGCCGTTCCCACTAGTGAACCCACTGCCGCGTCTTCACCGTCTATTTGTGCATACGTAGTGGAGCCCAGTGCCGCGCCTACGGGTCTGATCTCCAGCGAACCTGCACCGGTGCCCGCTGCCGCGACACCTCCGATTGCAGATGCACCGAATGAGGAGCCCATTGTCGCACCGCCGAGTCCGACACCGACTGCACCCGTGTCCATGGTTGTAGGTTCGTACCCCAGCGAACCCGTTGTCGTATCCATGGTTGTGAGTTTATGCATCCGCGCACCCGCGCCCGACGTCATGCCCGCTCATGGACCCGAACCGTACTTGATCCACTTTGAGGTTCCACAAGCCGGACACAAGATCGACATCGTTTTCCTGTTGCACGACGCGCGTTTCTTCTCCTTGGCCCCACCCAGCTCAAAGCAAGGATGCTTCGATTCTAAGGGGAGGAGAATGATGCGATCCTGCATCGACCCAAGCCGGGCTCAAGCGAGCCCCATGTGTCCGAGACCTTGGAGACCACCTTGGTTCAAGACTTAGTCTAGTTTAGCTTCATATTTCTTATTTTAGCAACTTTCCTGTTTTAACAGCTTTCCCTTTTTAGCATTGCTATTTTTGGAACTTACTATGTTTAGTAAGTTTCCATCTTTGGCACTTTCTATTTTAGGACTTACTATGTTTAACAGTTTTTATTTATAGCAGTTTCTATTTCAGGCGTGTGCCCACTCTTGTAGAGTGGGCTAGCCCATGGGTGTGTCACAGCCCAAGCCCATTAGGGTTCTTGGCCGTGCCCACTGCCTTTAAATACCCCCATTTGTACTCGTTATTTCCCACGTTCAAAATATCTATCTAAGTATTAAAGTTGAGTGCAAATCCTCCTTATTCTTAGATCTGAGCATCAAACACAAGTCTGCTTTGCATCCCCTTCATTGTCTGCTTTGCATCTCCTTCACCGTCTCGCCCCACCCTCGCCCAAAGCAAGCATAAGAGACCCGCGAGCCATCCTCTAGGTGGTTCGTATCTATTCCGGTTACCAAGAGAAGAAACATCCAGCCGTTGCCTGCCTAGATCGGGCAAATCGTGAGTCGACCCCAGTCGGATCACATCAATATCCTATTTTGCTCACCCTCACTCGCTGCACCTATTGAAGATGTTCCCGTATGTGGTAGTTATCGACTGCCACATACAAGACAAATAAATATGTAATGGCTTTGTGTTAATACAATTTAATAGTAGTAATATCTATCATCCGTTTTAGTTGCTTATATTTTTTTTCCCTTACATTTATCCTTAGGTATAACATGCCTTTGGCGGAGATTATCGATTTTACATGCACTCAAAAGATGTTCAACATCGCCTATGCATTTACGCGGGAGGAAGAAGTTTAGCATTACACGTTCATAATGCAAAATTGATAATGGCTAAAGTCGTGATGCCCAATCAAAGTAAATCCTTAAAAACCTAAACTAGTAGAATAGGCAAGCAAGGGTCGAATCCCACAGGGAGGAGTTATCTTTCTAAGTGCACAAGTGTATGTCAAAGTAACAAAGGGGGGTTTGTTGGTTGGTTGATTCCAAATAAACAAAGTAAGTAAAACAAAGGTTGTAATCAATTGGGAAAAAGTACTTAGCCAGACAAATATCCACCATTCATTTGATTGATTGGTCCAAGATTATCTCTATTCCTTCCTATGATTATTCCTGTCCCTATTCTGAATTAGTTACCAGTCCAACTAGTCCTGGCAACCCTAATTATCGAACGCACGAGAAACTATCAAGATTTAGAACAATAGCAGCAGAAAGCATAAGAATTAACCAGGATACATGCAAAACCACAACTCGCAACATTTAACACATAATCAATTCTCTTTCATAATAAACTAGTCCAACTAGTCCTAGAATATCATGGTTGCTACACAAGATAAGGGATTTCAACTCGAAATATCCAAACCCTAGCAATAGACAATTACTACTATCAACTAGGTGATCAATCCAGTCAAATCAATAAGAATCAATAGAAATAAGCTCAAGAGAAAAGATATAATACAAAGGAATATGAATAGAATTATAACCTCACAATCATATATCAAATGAAGGCTTCAATCGTCGGACTAAGCAAAGGGTGCTTAGTTCTTCATAGTCTTGAAACAAAAACTCAAAGGGAAAAATATGTGGAACAACGAACGATCCTAAGAAAAACGATAATAGTGGCTGCTAGGAACTAGGTTTAAATAACCTAGCTTAACCTAAGATAGAAAATAAAATATTTCCAAAAGGAAATAAAAAAGGAATAAAAGAAAATAGAAATAAAATAAAGTAAAACTCGGATCTTCGAATGAAACTCTTCAGCGCGTCTGATGAAGGGATTTCCGCGACCGCGGAAGAATTTCCGCGACCGCGGAAGAATTTCCGCGACCGTGGAAATCTTACTGTCGCTCTCGCTGTTTGATTTTTCCGTGACCGCGGCTTGGGAATACGCGACCGCGGATTCTCGGATTTGCACTTCTTCGCTCCGTCTTCGTTCCGCGACCGCGGATTCTCGGGTTTGCACTTCTTCGCTCCGTCTTTGTTCCGCGACCGCGGCGGTGAATTCTGCGACCGCGGAAAAGCTTTTGTAGCTTCCCATCTCTTCCTTCTTCGTCTTCTGTGGTCTTCTCAATGGCTTTCTTCTCCATCTTCATTAAGTCTTCAATTAAGCTTCTCAAAACCACCATATCCACACTTCTACTTCTCAACTCCATACTCCACAATTATTCTCTAAACATATCCAAACGGTACCCAAAACACCGGTAACAACTCCTAGTTAAACCCTACAAAGTAGCGCTGATCAAATTCCCCCATGCTTAAACCTTGCTCGTCCTCGAGTAAGCTAATATAAACCTACTCCTCCAATCAAATCCCCAAGGTCTCAAGAAACATGGCAAAACTCTCTCCACTAAGAACTGCACCTAAACATGAAACTCCAAGGCACCAACACAATAAACACAACACACAACACAAGCTTAAAGGAAAGCAGAGTACTTTCCCCAAGCTTATCCCGAACATCATAGAGTGAATAAACATCTAATCCTAGCCTCCATCTAACTCTTTATCGCTCTAGAGTAACCTACCCAAATCCTCCTTATATCACCTCTTCTTATGTCACTACGCCAGAAAAAAATTAGGAATCCTAATAATCACTCTTCTTCTTTTCACTCATTTTTCCAAGGCGCCCTTTCGGGTTTTCACCAAGCCACTCATTTCATTTTTCAATAGATGGGCTCACATAAACTCACATCACTCTTGACCTCATATTACCCCAGCCTAATGCTGGTCCAAGCCACCTGCTTATTACCTAATCCACCCTCTCGGGTTTTCGACTTATCCCAGGATTTTATTTTTGTCTTTTTTCAATTTTATTTGACTTTTTTCTTTTCTTTCTCAGACGACTAGCAAGTGTAGAACACTCCCCCATGCTTAAACATTGCATTGTCCTCAATGTAATGAAAGACAAAAAAGATGAAGCACAGGGAAAGGCAAAAAATAACTCACAACCGTCGCCAGGTTGGCTTGGACACGAAAGGTGTTGCTGGCAGTATAGTACTGAAAGCACATGTCTCTGGTGTCACGCCGGTCTTCAAACTCAAACTCTACCGTGCAACCAAATAAATCCACGGTAAGGGGTAGTGGTACATCAAAGAATCGGGGTTGCACAGCCTTCAACGAACACAAAAATGGAGCCCAGATGTAATCGTGGTGTGGGCTCTAGTGTTCCTCCTCCTTAGCTGTCAAATGTTGGGCCATCATCGTTGCCAAATAAAAATGTGGGGCGAATGATGCACACCATCTCTCAATGTAAAATCGGACAGTGGGCTTCAGTAGAACTTTTTTTATTTTTCGTTTTTTTTTCCAGGTTAAGGAGACTTACAGTGGTTTTTCCGCGCCCGCGGAAATGTTTCTGGTGCGATAAACACCGTCTTCAAATTTGCTCGGCTCCTACCTGTATGTTAGTCTAAAGCAAAAACAAAAACAAAAGCACAAACAAAAACACAGGATAAAACAAAAACAACTAAAGACATGGAATGAAAAGACAAGGAAAGAGATACATACCTCGGGTTGCCTCCCGAGCAACGCCTTAGTTATTGTCATGGCTCGACTTGGTGCTCTCCCATCAACTTGGGTTGCTCACATCAATTGAACACGTGGGGTCTCCATCAGGAGGGTGTCTCTTTGAATCATCTATGCTGAATCCGACCCTCACCCCGTCAAATTCCATTGTGAATGAACCGCTGCTCACATCAATCTTCGTACCTTCCGTGTTCATAAACGGCCTTCCTAGCATCACAGGGGCTGCGTGTTTATTTTGCCCCGTATCCATCACAAAGAAGTCCGCAGGGAAAATCAACTTGTCAACTTCTACCAGCACATCCTGCACCACTCTTTTTGGATACACATAAGAATTGTCCGCTAACTGGATCACAATCCCTGTCTTCTCTAATGGCCTGACCTCTATAGATTCATACAGTGAAAGAGGTAAAACGTTGATGGAAGCACCCAAATCTAGCATAGCTTTTTCAACCATGGTGCCTCCTATCTTGCAGGGAATAGTGAACATGCCTGGATCACTGCATTTCTTGGGCAACCGCTTTTGCAGCATAGCGGATATATTCTCACTGTCTTGGATCTTCTTTTTCTCCTTCACTGCTTTCTTCCTCTTTTATTTGCACAGCTCCTTCAAGAATTTGTCATAGCGAGGGATATTGTTGACAAGTTTGAGCAAAGGAATATTTACCTCGCAGTTACAGGAGGTCTCAAATAAATCTTTGTCGTTCTCCACCCTTGTGGTGTCCTTCAGCGCCTCGGGAAATGGAGTGGGAGGCTTCAAGAACTGAGTGGAGGGAAGCTGGGGCGCACAAAAGCATCATGGCTGACTTCGAGCGGATCTAGGGCTCCAGGAGAATTTCCGCAGTCGCAGACGTCCTCTCCGCGGTCGCGGAAATCTTCGATCATGTCCTCTTCAGCAAAGACTTTTCCGCGATCGCGGCAATCTGTCCGCGGTCGCGGAAAAGCGTCGATTTTTCCCTCCTCGTCAGTAGCAAATCCGCGATTGCGGCCTTCTTCTCCACGATCGCGGAAATCTTTCTGCTGAGCTCGACTGGCTTCCACTTGTGCTCTGCTCCTTAGCGTCATGGCACAAACGTTCTCCCTCGGGTTTACTACCGTTTGATATGGTAGTTTTCCCGAGTCCCGGGCTTCCAGCTTGCTCACTGTGATGGAGATTTTCCCCACTTGCTTCTCCAAGTTCTGAATACACGACCGTATTTCTTGATTTTGGTGGACCATGGTATTTTCCAACGTTGATACGCTCTGCGCGATGGACTGAATTTGTTGGGCTGTATTGCTTGTCAACGCTGATACATTCTGGGTGAGGGTCCGGATCATGTCATCAACGGACATGGGTGAACTATAGCTCTGGCCTTGAGGTCTTTGGTCATATGGAGCTCTATATTGTTGTTGTTGACCCCCAGGATGCTGATATTGTTGTGGGCGCGGTAAGAATTATGGAGGCCTCTGTTGATACTCTTGATTTTCCTGGCCTTGAGGAGTACTCTGCTGATTCACGTATCTCAGATTGGGGTGATCTCTCCACCCTGGACTGTACGTGTTGGAGTATGGGTCATATCTTGGCCTTGAAGGATCGTATCCTCCAATGGCATTCACCTCAGCAGTGGGATCCTGCAGCGTGGGACATGCATCATTAGGATGCATCGTGTCATAGCATATCCCACAAGACTTGACTTGATGCGGGCCACCCTTCATCATGTACCTCCTCATCATCCCCTTCATCTCATACATCTCAGACAGTATTGAAGCATTGGGCTGAGAGTCCGTAACTTTGACTGATTGGGCACCCGCCCTCTTATTGAACTGTCTTGAGCCCTTAGATAGCTCAAAGAAAACCTCATATGCTTCAGCTGGCGTCTTGTTCAAGATGTTTCCTCCCCAGGCTGCATTCACCATTCGATGCTCCTCGTCAAGAAGTCCACTGTACAAATAAAGTACGAGGTCTTGGTCTGAATACTCATGGTAGGGGCAGATAGAAGTCAGCCTCTTGAACCTCTCGTAGTACTCGTACAATGACTCAACAGCCTGCTGTTCAATGTTGTTTATGCTCCTCTTCAGGCTGTTGAGCTTTGTAGCAGGGAAGTACTTCTCCATGAAGGCTTTCGTCATCTTAGCCCATGTGTCTATGCTTCCTGGAGGCAAATAGTAGAACCAATCATTGGCCGCATCCTTTAGAGAGAAAGGAAAGGCCCTCAGCTTGATCTGGTCCTCAGTCACGCCTTTTGGCTTCATTCTGGTGCAGATGGCATGGAACTCAGAAAGATGTTTGTTGGGGTTTTCTCTACTCATCCCATGGAAGTGGGGGAGCAAGTGGATCAAATCGGACTTCAGCTCGAAATTTACGCCATCTGCCAACTCAGGGAATTGCACAGCCAGCGGTTGCTGCTACAGATTCAGGGCAGTCAATTGCCTCAACGTCTGTGCTTCGTCAGCCATCTCTAGTTGTGTACGGGCTTCCACACGACTTCTTGAAATTGTTCTCTTAATCTATGAATCAAAATCTAACAATGGAATGTCAGTAGCACGGGTGTGGACCATAAGATAGGTCCACACAAAAATTGACACACAAACACACACAAAGAAAAATGAAAACTTGCCTCCCCGGCAACGACACCAATTTTGATAAAGGCTAAAGTCGTGATGCCCAATCAAAGTAAATCCTTAAAAACCTAAACTAGTAGAATAGGCAAGCAAGGGTCGAATCCCACAGGGAGGAGTTATATTTCTAAGTGCACAAGTGTATGTCAAAGTAACAAAGGGGGGTTTGTTGGTTGGTTGATTGCAAATAAACAAAGTAAGTAAAACAAAGGTTGTAATCAATTGGGAAAAAGTACTTAGCCAGCCAAATATCCACCATTCATTTGATTGATTGGTCCTAGATTATCTCTATTCCTTCCTATGATTATTCTTGTCCCTATTCTGAATTAGTTACCAGTTCAACTAGTCCTGGCAACCCTAACTATCGAACGCACGAGAAACTATCAAGATTTAGAACAATAGCAGCAGGAAGCATATGAATTAACCAGGATACATGCAACACCACAACTCGCAACATTTAACACATAATCAATTCTCTTTCATAATAAACTAGTCCAACTAGTCCTAGAATATCATGGTTGCTACACAAGAGAAGGGATTTCAACTCGAAATATCCAAACCCTATCAATAGACAATTACTAATATCAACTAGGTGATCAATCCAGTCAAATCAATAAGAATCAATAAGATAAAGCTCAAAAGAAAAGATATAATCCAAAGGAATATGAATAGAATTATAACCTCACAATCATATATCAAATGAAGGCTTCAATCGTCGGACTAAGCAAAGGGTGCTTAGTTCTTCATAGTCTTGAAACAAAAACTCAAAGGGAAATAACCTAGCTAAACCTAAGATAGAAAATAAAATAAAGTAAAACTCGGATCTTCGGATGAAACTCTTCAGCGCGTCTGATGGAGGGATTTCCACGACCGCGGCTTGGGATTCCGCGACCGCGGATTCTCGGGTTTGCACTTCTTCGCTCCGTCTTCGTTCCGCGACCATGGCGGTGAATTCCGCGACCGCGGAAAAGCTTTTGTAGCTTCCCAGTTCTTCCTTCTTCGTCTTCTCTGGTCTTCTCAACGGCTTTCTTCTCCATCTTCATTAAGTCTTCAATTGAGCTTCTCAAAACCACCATATCCACACTTCTACTTCTCAACTCCATACTCCACAATTGTGCTCTAAACATCTCCAAACGGTACCCAAAATACCGATAACAACTCCTAGTTAAACCCTACAAAGTAGTGCTGATAAAAAATCTTATGTATTTATTTGAAGATGCGAGAGTAATGCCGATGACCATAATGACTGATCGAGAGAAGTCCCTCATCAGTGCAATTTGGATAGTTTTCAATAGTCAGGTTAAACACCTTTTGTGTTGGGTGCATATCAAACACAAAATCGAGCCATATGCTAATCCAATCTTGAAGAATTCGAAAAAAGTCAGTGACTTTAGCGGCCAATGCTGGGGACTTTGGTGTTCAACCATGACGGAAAACTACGAAGAGAGGCTCCAAGGATTGAGGAAATCATGGAAGAGAGAAGTCCTTGTTCGATACATTGAGAAACAATGGCTTAATCCTTAAACTTAGTTAGATCATGGACAAATCATAATCTTCACTTCTTCACGAGGACTTTAAACATGTATCCCTTTTTCCATTGTTTAGTTGTTTAGTTGTTTATTTGGTATGGGCCTCGTACTTACTAACACAAGACATTTTTTTTATAGGGTTGAGGGTATGCATAAGGTGTTGAAGGGTATTGTGGATTCTAGTATAGACAGTTTTAATAAAATGGCAGTGAGGATCCACCTGCGATCGAGGGTCAAATTGGGTAGGTGAGGGTGAGCATGGAGATGTTACAGATAAAAAAAAAAACAAATTGTTTCAACGAGATGCCGCCATAAATAAGAATGTTATTTATGAGGTTGTTCTACAAAGTGTCGGATATGGGCTTGAGAAAGTTGTTCCATATGTATAAGCTGCTAGAGGTAGATGATTATACAGAGGATTGAGATGACTACTGGATGAAAGAATGCAAAGGCCTACCGTGCATCCATAAAATTGGCAAGGCTATCGTTGATAAGACGCCGATCGCGCCAGAAGATATCCACGGCTTCTAGATGCAGCTGGAATGGGATAGAATTTATCATGAAGTCGCCATTGAGTACGATGTACCAATGTCTATTCCAGTAGTGAGATTTACGGAAATGACACAAAAATTTGAAAGGGGGAAATGAGGAAAGACAAGTTATTCCAAATCATAAAGCTATACAGTGACTTGGAGTATCTGAATGAATCTTCGTTGTTCGAGCTGACGAGCATCGTTCCTAAAGGAAGGTCGAAGGGTTCCACAAAGTACTCCACCAAGAGGGAGCCGAGCTTGTTTGAGCACAAAAGGGCTAAGTTAGAGGAGAAGGAGAAGGCAAAGAAGAAGGCGAATGTGAGCCAAGGTAGGGGCCGTGGCCGTCCTAGAAAGGACCAAAGTGGAGTTTTGCCGGGCATTGGTGGCCAATCCGAATCGTTTGGATAGTAGTTTCCAAAACAACCCATGATTTATGTGGGGGTGAACTTAGGGGTTAAGAATTTGGATTACTTCTAGTTCTCGTACATTAAGGAGGCGAGAGATGTACTTCCTGACGCGCACTGTGGATATCGGTCACTAGTTGTATTTTTGGGGTAAGAAGAGCATGATTACCTTAGGCGAAAAAAACGCGCACTCCTTTTTTTTTACCCCGCACTCCCTTTTGTGCGGCACCATTTGCCGCACAAAAATGTTCCCCAAAACCAGGTTCTGGGATTGGACGGCACTAGCTGTCGCCCAGATAAAACTGGTTTTCGAAAACCCGGATCAATGATGTGCTGCACGTATTGCCGCACATTTTTTTTTTTGCGAAACTGGTTTTTGATAATTATTTTTTAAAAAATATTTTAAAAAAATTTTAGGAACTCAACTCGGTTTACAATTGGGCGGCACCATTTGCCGCGCACAGATTTTAAAATTTGAAATTGGGCGGCATTTATTGCCGCCGATTTGGATTTCAAATTTTAAATCTGGATGGTGCCGCCCAGATGTAAAATTTGTAAACAATAATAATTGCCCTTCAGCGGTATTTATTGCCGCCAAATCGTCTTCCCTGAGATCGTCTTCCCCGAAAGATAGTTGCTTATAATGGCGGATTCCGGCGAGATGGAGGAAATTGACGAGCTACCGGAGAGTGTGCAGGAGGAGATATGAGAGGAGGTTGATAGGGAGGAGAGAGAGAGGGCGGCGGCGGGAGATCTCGGCGGCGGCGATCCACTTGACTCGACGATGGAAACCGGTTGGCGCGGTATTACCGACAGTGCAGACTCGGCGGTGGAGGAGACGACCGAAGATGTCCTCGTTGGGGTGGAGGAGGAGGGTTCTGGGCGGCACCTAGTGCCGTCCAGAACCCTCCTCCTCCGTACCTATAAATGCAACACAATAAAATACTTCAAACCCGCCCAAAATAACATTATCTACTCATAATACTAAAACGAGTAGAGTTTACCTGTTGGTTTTGTACGTCGAATCCATGATGACGACATTAGGGAATAAACACAACAAATGTCGAGCGTCTGAGTGAGAAACAAACAGACACGACAACACCTCCTTCCCATATGCCCTCGTTTTAGTAGCGGTGTCCAACAAATAGCCTTTGTCGTTCAAAAAACCCAACGACCATTGTGTCATATTCAGATTGCCCAGGGATTTCAACCTCTCCTTATCCCTAACAGTGTACACTTGCCTCCTCGATACCGTTGAACCCGTAAATTCATTCATAATCTGTGTAGAAATAACCTTGGGTCTTGCACCCGCCGTAGTATCAATCATCACTTTTCTACGTTGCTCCTTCGTAAGTCGGGAAGCAAATGCATGACCAATCAAGGTGGTCGAAAGCAGATGGTTATGGCATGCTCTAGCAACCGATATGGTCCACCCAGGAGCTCTACTAGCATTTTCTTCACTAAAAATACCATGCAACAAAAAGGGACAACCCTTCTTCTTTGACCTAGCTTTATTCACTCGTATCGGGCTGACCTTTTTACCATCGACTAACTTCTTTTTTTGCCAGACCTAGTGACAGAGGCTAAAGTCGTATCGCCTTATCAAAATAATCATAAACAAACCTAACTCAGTAGAATAGGCAAGCAAGGGTCGAATCCCACAGGGAGGAGTTATCTTTCTTTATGTAAGGTTGCATGCACAAGTAACAAAAGGGGGGTTTTGGTTGGTTATTTGTAAACAAGTACACAAAGGAAACAAAAGCAAAGGGTTGTAATCAATTGGGGGAAAACACTTAGCCAAACAAATATCCACCACTCATTCGATTGATTGGTCCTAGATCATCTCTATTCCTTCCTATGATTATTCCTATCCCTATTCTGAAATAGTTACCAGTCCAACTAGTCCTGGCAACCCTTACTATCGAACGCACGAGAAACAATCAAGACTTAGAACAATAGCAGCATAGAGCATATGAATTAACCAGGATACATGCAACACTGATTTTTCGCAGCATTTAACACATAATCAATTCTCTTTCATAATAAACTAGTCCTACCAGTCCTAGAATATCATGGATGCTACAAAAGATAAGGGATTTCAACTCGAAATATCCAAACCCTAGCAATAGACAATTACTAGTATCAACTAGGTGATCAATCCATTCAAATCAATAAGAATATGCTCAAGAGAAAAGATATAATCCAAATGAATTGGAAATAGAGTTATAACATCACAATCATGAATCAAATAAAGGCTTCAATTGTCGGACTAAGCAAAGGGTGCTTAGTTCTTCATAACTCAAAGGGAAAATAATACTGAATGTAAAACTAAAACTGAATGAATGAAAGTGGCTGGGAAAATTAGGTTAAATAACCTAACCCAAAACCTAATGCTAAAAAGGATAACAAACATAATCAAAAAGGAAATAAAATAAAGGAACGAAATAAAGAAATAAAAGAAAAAGGAAAATAATCATAAAAGTAAACTTCGGATGAAACTGCCGCGCCGCACTGATGCATATTTCTGCAACCGCGGAAGAATTTCCGCGATCGCGGAAAATTCATTCCTGGACTCCTTTGCTCTCGACTTTTCCGCGACCAAGCACCTTGCTCGTCCGCGATCGCGGTTTTTCTCGTTCTTTACTTTTCGCCTTTCGTAGATGTCCGCGACCGCGGCCTCACCCCCGCGATCGCGGTTTTGAATCTGTTGCTCCTCTTCTCTTCTGAACTTTGTCCCCTCTTCGATCTTCTCAATTGGTTCCCTTCTCATCTTCTTAATGTCTTCTTTTAAGCTTCTCCAAACCACCATATCTGCACTTCTACTCCTCAACTCCAATCTCCACAATTGTGCTCTAAACATCTCTAAATGGTACCCAAAACACTGATAACAACTCCTAGAATTGCACTATAAAGTAGCGTTGATCACCTAGGTAACCCGGATCTCTCACAATGAAATATAATCCTTCTAGGCTTTGATGATTTAGTAGTGATCACAACAAAAAGACTAAAACCGACCTTTTGCACCCACTTCCTCAAAGCCTCCATACTCGGAAATATCTCATTAGTAGTAAAATGGGATAAGAAGTCGATTGCTAGAAATTCATCATCACTAGAATCAACCTATTTATATAAAAAATTAGTACATTAGAGACTAATTAATAATTACATTTATAAAAAAATCTAATTTAAGCATTATTTCTAAAATTTTTACATACACACATCTATGTTATTTCTAAACATTCTACATACATAAATCTATGTTATTTGTAGACATTATACATACATGCATATAGTTTATTATGAAAACACAATCATTTCAGAGACTAATTAATATTTACATTTATTATGAAAAACAATCATTTTAATTCTACATTTATCTAAATATTATATATAAAGGTAATATCTAATTACTTTATACTCTAAAAAACTAAAAATATTAGGTACCCTGAAGTACTGAGGAGAAATCGGCGACTGAAAATCAACTTAATCATCTAGAGACGTGGGCACGCTCGAAGAAGACTCGGACAACCCCCTCCAACAAGAATCTCTTGACGACGACATATATATAGCCGGAAAATTACAATCGGTTTGAAGTATTTTTTGTTGTTGTATTTCAATGGTGGTTCAACTACTATTACATATCCCATATATATAGCCGGCCACAAAATGACCGTTTAGACTAAAACAGGATAATTCTGGGCGGCACTACGTGCAACACAAATTGACCGTTTAATTTCAATCGTACACTCTCTGGACTGCACTACGTGCCGCCCAAAAAACCAGTGCCGTCCAAAAAAAAGGTTCAGTGAACCGGTTTTTTTAAAATAAAATTTATTTATAATTTTTTAAAAAAAAATGTTGAACCGGTCTTGGGCGACACCTAGTGCAACACAAGAAAACCAGGTTTCTTGTGCTGCACTAGGTGCCCCACAAAAGGGAGTGCGAGGTAAAAAAAAAGGAGTGCGCGGTTTTTTGCCGTTACCTTATGGTATGAATGCAACTGGAGGCAGAGTTGTTAGACAAAAGCAATGTATATAAGGAAATAACGCCCAAACTACAACCATGAATGGAATACGAAGATCTTATATTTCGGATGAACTATGTCATCAGTCCTTGCTCCTCGCAATATTGGCTCGACATGCCCCTAATTGGTTTAATGTTTGCCACAGTGTATCAAGTTGCTCAAGTCTTCTTAGCCTGGGATGGTATGTGCTTATGCTTACCCATGAAGGCATCCAACACAAGCCCTGACCCTTCAAAGAAGATATTGACAATGGCCCACGTAGGGAACCGAAAACACTTCATGCCGGTAAAGCTTACTGTTCCTAAATAACTAACTAAACCAATTAAGTTTATGCTCAATGGTAATGAGTAATAACAAAGAATTCAATATTGTCTTTGTATGTAGGTGTGGCTCAAGGATGATTGTCCAGTACCTCCCACTCCGTATGCTTGGCGTTACTACAAACATCCAAGTATCCATGGCTGGGAGGTTCAGTTTGACTTGAGGTTTCAAATGTTTCGGGGCTATCGCACGAGATGTAACCATCCACCAGATCCTCCAATATAGTGATGTACATTTAGGGATTGAAATATTCTAGCATTGTAATATACTATCATTGTAATATTCTAGCATTGTATTGATCATCTTATATAATAGAATGTGTTGAATGAATGTTCAATCTCATTAATTCTGAAGAGTTCAATCTCATCTTATATAACTTAAGCAGTTTAGTCTGAAGCATTCATTCTGAAGGGTTTATGCTGAGTCTGAAGACCAAGTCTAATCCTAATCCTAAATCTCAAGCGTCAACCTTGACCTTTACCCTGAATTGAGGGGTATAAAGGGTTTGTGCACTAGGTTTTGGCATACGCCAAATTCAGGTGCACAGACTGGTTTTAGGTAGGGTCTAGAAACCCTAGACCCTAAACCCTAAACTCAGCCTTCGTGCAAAAAATTGACGTATAAAAGAATCTAGCGCACATACTGGGTTTGGGGTTTAGGGTTTATAAACCCTAGACCGTAAACCCTAAACCCCAAACTCAGTCTGTCCACTAGATTCTGGCATACACCAACTATTGGCGCACACACTTAGTTTGGAGTTTAGGGTATAAGGTTTATGTTAGGAACCGGAACTCTGGAACTTTGGTTCCCTTGAGAGTTCCTTTCCTCAGTTTCTCTACTTTTGAAGATGACAAATATTTTGATACTAATGTTTTATCTCAAAGATGTGTTTAGAGGAACCGCAGGACAGTTGTTGGAACCATGGAAGCCAAACAAGATAAAGAAACCAAACAAGCAAGCCAAAGGAACCCAGGTGTGCCCAGAAATGCAACACGTGACTTTGCTTTTCCCGAGAAATCTGGGAACACTAAACCTCGGACAAAAGGAAGTGAAAGCGACTTGAGAGAAGCTTCCAAAAGCCTGCCACCATCCAAGAGCAAGACTCCAAGACACCTAGAACGCTGAACCTCGGACAGAGAAAGGTGAAAGCGACAGGACATGGAACCTATCGCTGTCCAGAAGTCAGTTCCCAAGCGCCCAGAGTGTCGAACCTCGGACAAAGGAAGCTGGAGAATGACTTGGCTGGAGAGGTTGACTAACCTAGAAGGATTCTGAGCTGCCTAGGTTGTTTGCACATGCCAAGAACAACGTGGACCAAGGAGAACCACTGATCCTAGGGCAAGCTCAATCTGTGGGAATCCAGAGAGGATTAAGCTGCAAAGAATCCTCTATAAAAGGAAGACTAACTAGAGAGAGTTATTTTCAAGCATCGAAATACGAATCACACTCATTAGCAAATATCAAGTGTGAACCTTCAAACAAGATCATCAAAGCAAACCGAGATCAAGAGGAACCAGTCAAGGAAGAGAAGAGCTGAGTGCTAAGTTCATGTGATTGTAAGTGATAGTTCCTAGGTGCGAAGGTCTGTTTCTTGGATTAATTATTGATTGTGTTAAGTTATCTAGGATTGCCTAACTGTGTGTAAGGCAAAGAAACTGTGTGTTTGTTCCTAGGATAATCTGTAACCAAAAGAGATAAGAAATCAAGAAGTAGACCTTGAAATCCTTTCGAAAGAAAGGTAGTGGTTTTTATCCTGGATTGCTAGTTGGCAATCAAAGGTTTCCACTATAAGGAACTTGTCATTTGTTTGATTGTTTATTTCCACTGCGAAGGGAACTTAGAATCCATATTCTGAGTTCCTTAAGTTATTATCTAACAATCACGATCCTACAATTGGTATCAGAGCAGGAAAAGCTCTAGATCTTTGTTAAGTTTGCAGATCATGTCTCAACCAAGCAAGTTTGAGCTCGGAATCTCCACCAACAAGCCACATCTCCGAAAGAAAGGAGAAGAAACATGGTGAGAAAAGTGCATGGAAAGCCAAATCAAGACCAATGACTACCAATGCTGGAGGATAGTCGAAAATGGAGATGGCTATGTCGACCTCACCATGAAGGAAGAAGATTGGAAACCATAACACTATGTTATCATGGAGAAGAATGCTAAGGCCAGGCAGTTCATCCTCAATGGATTGGATGGAGAGGACATGGACAAGGTCATATGAATCAAGACGGCCAAAGAGATGTGGAAAACTCTCAAGGAGATGCATGAAGGAAGTGAAGAACTAAAGCAAAGCAGAAAGTTTGCTTTGGAAGGAGAATACCACACTTTCAAAATGATGGAAACTGAGACCATCTCAGAATACTACTCCCGCTTCAACAGACTGATTGGAAAGTTAACAGCGGCGGGAGTCGATCTTGATGAAGTCTCCAAGTCCCTAGTGGTCATAAATGGACTCAACTCCAAATCCACCCTTCTGAAGGGAATCATGAAGAACATTCCAGGAATCCAATCCCTTCCCTTGACACAAATCATAGGGAAACTGGAGGTTGAAGAAGGAGATCACACCAAAGCCAATACCAACAAGAAACTAGAGAAATGAATTGCCCTCAAGATCTCCAAAGCCTTCTCTAGGCTCGAGATGGAGGAAGAGAACTCAAACCTTGAAGAAGAGGAGGACGAACTTACGGCCCTCCTCACAAAGAACATCAAAAAATTCTTTGTGAAGGGAAGGTTGCAAAAGGGCAGTTCCTCTCACAATGGACCAAGAAGATATCTCAAGGAAGTCTCCTGTTACGAGTGCAAGGAGAAGGGACACTACGCTAAGAACTGTCCCAACAAAGAAGAGTCCAAGGAAGAGGAAATACCTCAAAGAAAGAAGGCTCTCATAGCATGATGGGGAGAAGACTCAGATGAGGAACTGGATCTGAGTGGCTTCTTAGGAGGGAGATGTCTCATGGAAAAAGGAGACTCAAGCGACTCAGAAGACCTTGAGGTAACCTCTGATGATCTCTTAAAATCCCTAGTTGATTGTGATAAGAAACAACTTATTAAGATCATAAAGAAACTAGGAAAGGAAACCAGTTCCCTTCAATAGAAACTAGATGATTGTGAAGATGAAATTGCTTGCTTGACTGTCGAAAATTATGTTTGGAGTAAAAAACTTGATGAAACTGAGAAAGACCTAGCTGAAACTTACTCCAAACTCATTGATATTAGAAATGTGCATGCTAGTCACCTTAAAATTTGCAAATCTTGTGATGAAACTAGCATAGACTCTGTCAAAGTTTCCTTGCATGCTAACCCACCTGGAAATGACATGCTTCAATCCATAATTGATAACGCCATGGAATAGGATATGTCAATAATAAAGGGAACAATGATGCTGAAGAAGAAAAGGCTAGGCGAGAACTTGTTGAGATGAATGAGAATCTCAGTATTGCTCTTGCCACTTCTCGTGATAAGAATCAATTCCTATCAGAGAAGATCATGGTCCTTGAGAACAAGGCTGAGGTTGCCAAACGTCTCAATGAAGGCTCTCAAAGTCCTAAGAAGGAACCAAAGGGAAAAGAAAAGATGGTTCCTGAAAACCAATGGTTCACCAATTCCTTTGCTCACAAAAGATATATTGACATGGCCCATAGCAAGGTTAGAAACAATGTTGATTTTAACAAAAGGAAAACTGAAAAACCTTTTAGGCCAGGAAAAGAAAAATATGGACATGTTGCTTACAATCGTTTGTGTACCTACTGTGGTAAGAATGTTCATTACAAGACTGATTGTGCTAAGAAAAGGAACTTTGAAAAGGAGAAAAGTACTCATTACCATGAAAGGAACCAGTTCCCTGGTTATTCACAGACTCGCAATGCTAATCCCCCCAGTAAAGCCAAGCTTCTCTGGGTTCAGAAATCTTAGTTCCCTTATGTGCAGAAAGATGAGAGGCAACCTCAACTATGGTACATCGACAGTGGTTGCTCATGCCATATGACTGGAAGAAGAAATCAAATGACCTATCTTCAACCTCTCCAAGGAGGGAACATATCCTTTGGAGACAAAAGCAAAGGGAAAATATGTGGAATAGGAACTGTGAAACTCAACGACCACATTCAGGTAAACAAAGTTCACCTTGTTGATAATCTTGGTTTTGATCTAATAAGTGTGTCACAACTGTGTGATTAAGGAGACAATGAAGTTAGATTCAGATCAAACGAATGTTCAGTCCTTGACTCCTCGGGACAAATCATCCTAAAAGGGAAAAGATTCAACAATGTCTACATAATTGATCCATCATTTGTTCCCAAGGAGAAACTTTGTCTCTCAACTGTGAATGACCAAGCTGATTTGTGGCATCAATGCCTCGGTCATGCTAGCACCAAGCTGATTCAAAAGCTACACTTAAAGGAGCTAGTCAGAGGGCTGCCAAAGCTAAGTGGCACATCTAAGGAACTGTGCTCTGACTGTGTAAAAGGGAAACAGGCTCGTAGTTCCTTCAAGTCCAAAAACATGGTAAGCACCTCAAGGCCTCTTGAACTCATCCACATGGATCTGTGTGGACCCATGAGAGTTCAGAGCCTAGGAGGGAACAAGTATATCTTTGTTCTTGTCGATGACTTCTCTCGCTTTACTTGGACCATCTTTATTAAATCTAAGAGTGAAGTTATTGACCGCTTTAAAGATCTAGTTCCCTTGTTAGAAAAATCTCTTGATTGTTCACTCAATTCTATTCGGTCTGACCATGGTACCGAATTCAAAAATGGAGAATTTCTAACCTTTTGCAGTGAGCATGGAATTGATCACAATTTCTCTGCACCATACACTCCTCAACAGAATGGAGTAGTGGAGAGGAAGAACAGAACTTTGGAAGACATGGCCCGGACTATGCTGATCTCAAGTGGACTCTCTCAATCATTTTGGGCTGAGACGATCAACACAGCCTGCTACATCATCAATCGAGCCATGCTTCGCCCAATCACAGAGAAGACACCCTATGAACTCCTAAGAGGAAGAGTTCCCAACATCTCACATCTAAGGGTATTCAGATGCAAGTGCTTTGTGCACAACAATGGGAAGGATAATCTTGGCAAGTTCGACCCAAGAAGTGATGAAGGAATCTTCATTGGATACGCCTCGGGTAGCAAGGCATACAAAGTCTTCAACAAAAGGACTAAAAAGGTAGAAGAAAGTGTTCATGTTATTTTTAATGAAAAATCACTTGGAAAGATTATGCAGAACACCACCAATTCCTTTGAAGACCCGTTTCCCAAGTCATATCAAGAAGATCCAGATGAAGATGTCACTACACCCAGTTCATGTCCTGCTGCTCGGAGCCCTCCAATGGCTCCTCCACCAGTTCCCATGGATAATGAACAACAATCCATCTCTAGGAACCAGGAGTATGACGACAACATCTGTGGAGACTTCAATGATTCATCTTCCCACATGATCTTCAATAGAGAAGGTGATCCCAACCAGAAAGCTGAATGCTCAACTCAGAATGTCTCCACATCAAATGCTCTAGCTCCTAACAGAGAAAGAAGAGTCATCAAGCCTCCAGTCAGGTTCGAACATCTAACCTTCTTTGCCTTCAATGCCTTTCTATCTATTGTGGAACCAAAGAACATAGGTGAGGCACTGAAGGATGCGGACTGGATCCAAGCTATACAAGAAGAGCTTCATCAGTTTGAAAGAAACAAAGTATGGCATCTAGTTCCCCGCCCCAAGGATAAACACATCATAGGAACTAGATGGGTTTTTAGAAACAAGATAGATGATACAGGAGCTGTGATAAGGAACAAAGCTAGACTCGTTGCTCAAGGATACAATCAACAAGAAGGCATCGACTATAATGAAACCTATGCTCCAGTGGCAAGGATCGAAGCAATAAGATTGTTGATTGCCTTCGCATCTCATAAAGGGTTCAAGTTGTTCCAAATGGATGTAAAGACGGCCTTTCTAAATGGAATTCTTCAAGAAGAAGTCTATGTCAAGCAACCACCTGGCTTTGAAGACGATGATCATCCAGACCATGTCTACTTCTTAGACAAGGCACTGTACGGTCTCAAGCAAGCTCCCAGAGCTTGGTATGATCGTCTTGCCCAGTTCCTACTCTCAAATGGCTACAGGCGTGGAGTTATTGACAAAACTCTCTTCATCCTAGAAGAAGAAGGTAACATCTTGGTGGTTCAAATTTATGTCGATGATATTATCTTTGGTTCCACTAACCTGTCCCTTGTAGATAAGTTCAAAGACCTGATGAGCAGTGAATTTGAAATGAGCCTAATTGGGGAACTCACCTTCTTCCTCGGATTACAAATCACTCAAAAGAAAGATGGCATACAAATTCACCAACAGAAGTATGTCAGAGAATTAGTGAAGAAGTTCAAAATGGATTCATACAAGCCTCTCTCCACTCCCATATCCACCATTGCCCATTTGGATAAGGACCATTCGAGTCCTCTAGTGGAAGAGAAACTCTATAGAGGTATGATAGGCTCACTCATGTACCTAACCGCTAGTCGCCCAGACATTGTTTTTGCTGTTGGCTTGTGTGCCAGGTTCCAATCTTGTCCAAGAGAGACCCACTTGGCTGCTGTGAAGAGAATACTCCGATATCTCAAGGGAACTGATTCACTCTGTATATGGTACCCCAAAGAATGTCCCTTTGAGTTGATGGGTTTCACTGATGCGGATTATGCTGGATACTTAGTGGATAGGAAGAGCACCTCTGGAATGGCACAGTTCCTAGGCCCCTGCCTTGTGTCATGGGGCTCAAAGAAACAAGTCTCAGTCTCTCTCTCCACCACAAAATCCGAGTACATCGCTGCTGCCTCCTGCTGGTCCCAACTCCTCTGGCTAAAGCAACAACTCGCGGATTTCGGTATGTCTTATGGTCCTCTCACTATTCTTTGTGATAACACCAGTGCTATAAACATTTCTAAGAATCTCGTGCATCATACTAGGACCAAGCATATAGACATAAGACATCATTTTCTTAGAGATCATGTTGAAAAAGGGAACATCATTATGAAATTTTGTAGAACTGAAGATCAAATTGCAGATATATTCACCAAAGCCTTGAATAGAGTTCCCTTCGAGAACCTTAGATTAGAACTGGGAATGATTCCTATAAACTAGCAGTTCCTTTAGTTTAAAGTTTCTCTCTAGTTCCCTTGATTGACTAGTTCAGAACTCTTTACTTGTCTTTGTTTTGGAATCTGTGTCATTTCTCTTGCGTTAGACCCTCATATTCATAATGGTTTCTCAAAAGGCTTTGACAAAAAAAAAATTAGTTCTTCTCCTTGGTTGTTCATCTCTTATTAAAATCCAATCATTGTCCAAGTTTCCTTGTTGGCCCCAAAGTCACAATCTGATCATCTTTCTAACCCAACAATACAAGCCGAAATGATAATTGTGTACTATGACCCTCCCTTGCCTCATTACACAATCTATTTCCCTATGATCCTCGTCTTTACCCTCTCTGGGAATTAGTGTGTGATGCGATAAATGGCCTTCCCCGATTTATTTAATGGGAACGTACTTTTTGGTCCTATGTTTTAAAACCCACATCAAAGGTTCCTATATATCCCTCTAGCACACTGAAAATATCGCCAGAAAAGAACTAGGATGGGCTACCCCTTAAACGGCTAGTAAGAGAATTGCTCCTCCCAAGACATTATTTATGGAAAATCTCACAGCGTCAGAGACGTCTTCTCAGCCTTGAACAATTGCCATTTTTGAGCATCTAATCTTTGAATTTGTGACCGTTGCAAAGGTGCAAAAGCGCAAAAGCTTCAAGAAAATTAGCCGTTTCAACTCTTCAGAGTTCCCAGAAATATCTCCAATGGCTTGATTCTCAACGGCTCCAAAATTGCTCAAGGGTTATTTAAGGTTTCCTGTTTGATTGAGCCGAGCACTCTATTCTCTCACGCCTTCTCTCAATCTCATGTTCACCTGTCTCTCTCTCAAAACACAAAGCTCCTCAAATGGCCAAGAAAAACCTCAATCTTAACCTTGCTCAATTGGAGGCAATCAGGCCGATAAGATGACAACATGCCAAGATGAAGGAACTGCATAAAAGAAGGAAATTGAAGAGGAGGCCACTACGCTGCCATAGGAACGTCTCTCCTAGTTCCCAGTGCTATAACATCACAGTGTGCTAGTAGTTCCCTAGGGTCCTACTCCCCTCTTCTATCCTTATTTTGTCTAATGTCAAGTTGGTTGTGCTCTTTTGTTTCTCTTTCCACTATGCATCTCTGGGCAATGTACTTGACTTTAATGATTAATGAACTCTTATGGTAATGTTTCTAATGCATCATTTGTCTTTGCCTTAAGTTTCTATTATGGTCACTGTCATGGGTTTAACGCAAATTGTTTATTTCACATTGATATCCTATACTTGATAAGTAACTTGATCTTTTCGATGATGTCAAAAGGGGGAAGAATGGATAGGAACCTTGAACTATTGGAACTACTGGACCTATAGGAAATCTGAACCCGTTCTATTTCTGAGGGGGAACTTGAATAACTTAGTTCATCTGCTTAGGGGGAATTTGCAACTATTGAATGTTCTATCATTATTTTATAAAGTTGTAAATCTCTTAGCTCAACTGTTCTCATGAATTTCATGTCCTTATTATACTTCCCGGTTCCTTATATTTGTCATCATCAAAAAGGGGGAAATTGTTAGGAAACGGAACTCTGGAACTTTGGTTCCCCTGAGAGTTCCTTTCCTCAGTTTCTCTACTTTTGAAGATGACAAATATTTTGATACTAATGTTTTATCTCAAAGATGTATTTAGAGGAACTGCAGGACAGTTGTTGGAACCATGGAAGCCAAACAAGATAAAGAAACCAAACAAGCAAGCCAAAGGGACCCAGGTGTGCCCAGAAATGCAACACGTGACTTTGCTTTTCCCGAGAAATCTGGGAACACTAAACCTCGGACAAAAGGAAGTGAAAGCGACTTGAGAGAAGCTTCCAAAAGCCTGCCACCATCCAAGAGCAAGACTCCAAGACACCTAGAATGCCGAACCTCGGACAAAGAAAGGTGAAAGCGACAGGACATGGAACCTGTCGCTGTCCAGAAGTCAGTTCCCAAGCGCCCAGAGTGTCGAACCTCGGACAAAGGAAGCTGGAGAATGACTTGGCTGGAGAGGTTGACTAACCTAGAAGGATTCTGAGCTGCCTAGGTTGTTTGCACATGCCAAGAACAACGTGGACCAAGGAGAACCACTAATCCTAGGGCAAGCTCAATCTGTGGGAACCCAGAGAGGATTAAGCTGCGAAGAATCCTCTATAAAAGGAAGACTAACTCAAGAGAGTTATTTTCAAGCACTGAAATACGAATCACACTCATTAGCAAATATCAAGTGTGAACCTTCAAACAAGATCATCAAAGCAAACCGAGATCAAGAGGAACCAGTCAAGGAAGAGAAGAGCTGAGTGCTAAGTTCCTGTGATTGTAAGTGATAGTTCCTAGGTGCGAAGGTCTGTTTCTTGGATTAATTATTGATTGTGTTAAGTTATCTACAATTGCCTAACTGTGTGTAAGGCAAAGAAACTGTGTGTTTGTTCCTAGGATAAGCTGTAACCAAAAGAGATAAGAAATCAAGAAGTAGACCTTGAAATCCTTTCGAAAGAAAGGTAATGATTTTTATCCTGGATTGCTAGTTGGCAATCAAAGGTTTCCACTATAAGGAACTTGTCATTTGTTTGATTGTTTATTTTCGCTGTGAAGGGAACTTAGAATCCATATTCTGAGTTCCTTAAGTTATTATCTAACAATCACGATCCTACAGTTTAGGTTTAGGGTTAGGGTTAGAGTTATTAACTATGTCATAATGTAATAGTTATACTAATACGATAGTTATGAACTACGTCGTAGTATAATTGTATTAGTAGAATAGTTATACTAATACTATAGTTATTAATTATGTCATAATGTAATAGTTATATTTTATAGTTATTAACTATGTCTTAATGTAATAGTTATACTAATACTATAATTATGAACTATGTCCTAGTATATAGTTATACTAATACTATAGTCTTAGTAGAGGTGGCCCACCTGAACCGGGAACCCCTGGAACCGCCGGTCCGGTTCTGGTTCGGTCCGGTCCAGGTTCACCCCGGGAAAATAAATAAAAAATCAGAAAAATTCTAAAATCAACTTTATGTATTTAAATTTAATACAAATTAAAGTAGTTAAATGTTAATGATATATTTGGATTAAAAAATAAATAAAATAAGGGCTTGAACTTAATAGTGATTATTAAGTTGAATTTAATAGTGATTAAATGTTAATGATTATTAAGTTTTCTATGTATCCTCTTGGGGTTGGAGGAATCAAAACCCACGTACTTCTCTTGTCTTAAGTGTACGAACCCCACTTACCGTCTTACACTTGTTCTTCTACTCTGACTACTCAGTCGGGGTGGTGTGATTTAAGATGTTTATAGAAAATGACATAACTTCCTCCTTGTTTCCAAGTATATTTCCTGTCACAATGATTACAAAATACGTCAATTTTGTTATTTTCTTGGGTGCACCTTTTGTAAGAATTATCCCTGACAAGATTGGATATAAGTGTTATCCTATTCCATTTATTATTCATACTTAAAAAAACAAGATGTAATAATAAATGTAATATAATAAAATAATTAATCGAAGCGGAACAAAATTAATTAAGTAAAAATAATAAAATCTAATATAATTAGATTAATAAAATATTTAGAGAGAGTATTAAAGATTTGGAAATATGATCTTGTAGTTTTAGAGAGTAAGAGAGAGTAATGAGAAATGGTGTGAAAAAAAATGAAGAGGAGTGTGGGTATTTATAGGATTTTTTGGGTAGTTTTAGTTTTAGGTTTTTTTTTTAAGATACACTTCCAATGGCTAGTTTTAAAAAACTAGTAGTTGTACTAGCGGTTAAATGTCGATTTAAATTAGTTGAACCGCCAGTTAACCGCCAACTTCAAGTAATAATGTCTTCCAACGACTAGTTTTTTTTTTATAAAAAAAAAGTAGTCGTTAACCGTCGGTTTAGAACTTTTTTTTGAACAAAGTTTTATTGAAAAATAAAATAAGATTATTTAAAGAATTTACTTAAATATTGTAATCTAACTTATAAGTTAAAGTTAAACCTAAACCTTAAAGCCTAAAATGTCGGAAAACCTAAATTCAAATTAAACTTGAAATATAAAACTTAAACTTGAAATATAAAACAAAAACTTCAACTTTAAAATTTGTAATTAAAATATAAAACTTAAACTTAAAAAGCAAAAGATAAACTTAAACTTAAAATATAAACTAAACTTGAAATATAATACATAAACTTAAAATATAAAACTTAAACTTGAAATATAAAACTTATAATATAAAACTTAAACTTAAAACTTAAATTAAAACTTAAATTTAAAACTTAAAATTTAAAAGTTAACAGTTAAAGTTAACCTTAAAATATAAAACTTAAACTTAAATTTAAATTTAAACTTAAAATGTAAAAGTTAAACTTAAAATGAAAATATAAAACTTAAAATTAAAACATAAAACTTAAACTTAAAATTTAAAAATTAAAATGAAAATATAGAACTTAAACTTAAAATACATTAAATTAAACTTAAAATATAAAACTTCATCTTGAAATTTAGAACTTAACTTGAAATATAAAACTTAAACTTAAACTTAAAATTTGTACTTAAATATAAAACTTAAACTTCAAATATAAAAATTAAACTATAATTATAAAACTTAAACTTGAAATTTAAAATGTAAACTTGAAATATAAAATTTAAACTTAAACTTAAACTGAAATTTAAAACATAAATTTAAAATTTAAACTTAAAATGTAAAAGTTACACTTAAACTTAAAATATAAAACTTCAACTTAAAATATAAAACCATAAATTTAAAATCATTTGATAGTTATTAATGATATTAAAAAAGGTTGAAAAAAATAAAGGGCTTGAACTTAATAGTGATTATTAAGTTGCCTATGTATCCTCTCGGGGTTAGAAGAATCAGAGCCCACGTAGTTCTCCTAAGTCGAGTTCGCGCCAGAAGAATCAGAAGTGTTAATTATTGTAGCGTCTCCAATCCACTCGTCCAATGATGAAGACGAAGCCACATTTGTTTGGGCTTTTAGTTCGGCTCTCTTCCAATCGTTGATGAAAACTTGGGCCTCCAATGACTTCGGTCCCAAGGATGATCTCTTCTAGTCCAAAATGTGCCCACCTTGACTAAAAGTTTGTTCCACTGCTACGGTTGAGGCGGGAACGACAAGAACATGAGCCGCAATTTGGCGAGTATTGGAAACATCTTGGAATGAGTTTTCACCATGCCAAAACATCAAAATCTTCAATATCATCAAACTCAAAACAAGTGTTAAGATAATTATCGAGCTCCAAATGTGAGTTCGATTGTCTTGGTCTTTTATGTATTCCTTGTAAATGTCTAGATCCAAAAGCTACTCCACTAGAAGAAGAAGAAAACGAGACCGACGGTAAATGAGACGATGATGAATCAAAATTAACATTAAAATGAGTAAATAAACTTTCAACATTTGTTTTAGTTGTTCTAATAATAGATGATACATTTGTTTCTACTCATAACAAGTTATAATAGTTTTCTAACATGTCTTGCAAAACATCATATTTAAATCTTGGATCAAAAACTCCAGCAACAAGATAAACATTGGGAATACATGTATAATAATTTAACCACTTCACCTTCATTTGGGCGACTACGCCGTTGATTTCGAGAATTTTCTCCCTCTCATGAAATGCACTAGCAACATTCATAGCTTCAAGAACAAATATATGAGAAGATGGTTTATAAACATGACAAAAACTAAGAGTCGCATCATTAAAAACTTTTAAATATCCATAGTTTTCACACAAGTTTGTCAAACTTCATTGGTAAAACATAAATTATGTCTTAATATAGACTAAGACAATTTTAAGTAAGAGAGATTAGTTTTCACACAAGTTCGTCAAACTTCACTAGCTCTTGCAACGCCATAATCACGTCCAGTCTGACCTGGTCCGTACACTTGAACAAGAGGAACTTCTTTGGCAGCAAAAATCTCACGAGCAATGGTTCGTGGCGGGTGACCGTAACACTGCTTTTTTCCATGCTTCTACCATTGTTAGTCAGAAGTGGAATAAAGTCGAGGCCTTACATGTGGATGAGGAGAATTGGATTTCAGAAAGCACTGCTATGGAGAACTATGCTCTGCCCTTCTTCTCCAATCTTTATAGTCTGCCTGACGAAGACCGACCTTTTGTCCCCATGCCTCGGGGCGACTTCCCAATACTTGACCAAAGTGTATGAGACTCCTTAACTGTGCCGTTTAGTGATCAAGAGATTTTCCGCGTCGTGAAACTTATGGGTTCTCTTAAGTCCCCGGGGAACGAAGGATTTCAGCTTGTCTTCTTTCAACGATGCTGGTCTATTGTTGGCTCTTCGGTTGTGACCATGGTGCATAATTTCTTCGCTTTCGGTCTCCTGCCCCTGGTTTGAATGAGACTCTCATCACTCTAATTGCTAAGGTTAACAAGCCTGAACTAATCTCCTAGTTTTGCCCTATCACCCTCTGCAATGTGGTTTACAAAATCATTACCAAGTGTATGGCCTCCTGTATGCATCAAATTCTTCCCCACCTTATCAACCCGCTTCAGGGAAGCTTCTTACGAGGTCGTTTCATTACCGATAACATCGTCCTTTCTCAGGAAGTTGTCCACTTTATGAATAAGAAACGTGGTGCTAGAGGCTGTATGCTTCTTAAATTTGATCTTGAGAAGGCCTATGATCGCCTTCGGTGAGACTTTGTGACCGATACATTGTCGGATGCGGGCTTCCCGGACTCCTCGATTGATTGGATCAGGGAGTGCATTTCTTTGACCTCGATGAGCCTTATTTGGAATGGAGAAGTCACCGAGTCGTTCCAACCAACCAGGGGTGTGCGGCAAGGGGATCCGATCTCCCCTTATCTTTTCGTCCTGTGCATTGAACGACTCAACCAGCTTATTATTCGTTCTGTTAACAATGGTGATTGGAAACCCATCTCGGTGACTCATGGCGGTCCAAAAATTTCTCATATCCTCTTGTTGATGATATCATGCTATTTGTCGAGGCATCGGTTTCTCAGTTGCTCATTATCCAAAATGTTCTGAAGATCTTTTGTCGTTCCTCTAGACTGAAGGTCAGTGCGGCGAAGTCTCGGGTTTTTGTCTCTCCTAATGTCAGTTCGCATACTGCTAATCGTCTGCGGGATATTAGTGGATTCACTCTTTGTGACGATCTGAGTGTTTACCTTGGTATGCCGATACTTCACAAGCGCGTCAACAAAGATACTTTTGCACCGCTTCTTGACAAAATTACTGCTAAGTTATCCGGGTGGAAGAGTCAAATGCTTAGCTTAAGTGGACGTATTACCCTCACCAAGACTGTCATTACGTCCCTTCCAGTTTATTCTATTGCTACTATTGTGCTTCTGTTGGCTACCACCAACAAAATTGATGCCATTGTGCGTAATTTTATTTGGGGAGACTCTGCTACCCGCCGCAGAATGCATCTTGTTTCTTGGACCGAGTTGTGCAACCCAAGCGCCTTGGCGGTCTTGGTCTCCGTTCTATGCATGACTTGAATCTTGCTCTCGTCGGGAAGCTAGGGTGGCATTTCCTTACTCAGGAAAATAAGCCTTGGATGTAGGTCTTAAAGGCCAAGTACATCAGAAATGGTTGTGGCTCTAGTTTTGGCTCCCACATCTGGCGTAGCGTCCGTTTGGGAGTGAATGAATTTGTTATTCATGGCTCCTATTGGCTCCTTGGTGATGGTCGAACTATCCGAATCTAGTGTGACCCCTGGCTCTTTGAGAATCGCTTGCTTGATATGGATACTGATGTGGTTCCGATCGATCAAGTCAACTTGCCTGTGAGGTCATTTTGGTCCGACACGGGTTGGCGTTGGGACCTTCTTTCTGACCTCATCCCCGATAACATCGTCCTTGCTCAGGAAGTTGTCCACTCTATGCATAAGAAGCGTGGTGCTAGAGGCTGTATGCTTCTTAAATTTGATCTTGAGAAGGCCTATGATAGCCTCCGGTGAGACTTTGTGACCGATACATTGTCGGATGTGGGCTTCCCAGACTCCTGGATTGATTGGATCAGGGAGTGCATTTCTTTGACCTCCATGAAACTTATTTGGAATGGAGAAGTCACCGAGTCATTCCAACGAACCAGGGGTGTGAGGCAAGGGGATCCGATCTCCCCTTATCTTTTCGTCCTGTGCATTGAACGACTCAACCAGCTTATTATTCGTTCTGTTAACAATGGCGATTGGAAACCCATCTCGGTGACTCGTGGCAGTCCGAAGATTTCTCATATCCTCTTGTTTATGATATCATGCTATTTTTCGAGGCGTTGGTTTCTCAGTTGCTCATTATCCAAAAAGTTTTGAAGATCTTTTGTCGTTCCTCTGGACTGAAGGTCAGTGCGGCAAAGTCTTGGGTTTTTGTCTCTCCTAATGTCAGTTCACATACTGTTAATCGTGATAGGATCTGCCTTCTCTTCATCCACGGTGCAAGGGAAACGCTCCAACTAAGGCCCAAGTGAAGGAAGGGACACGACCTGGTTTCTACGGGGAACTGAATGCCAAGAAATCTATCATGTTCAACTGGCTCGTTCTCTCTGGCCAGAATTCGAATCAGATGATTCCAAAGCCCAGAGTTAGATCCGGAGGTCTAGATGATTTTCTCAAAATTAAAGAATGAACGGATCAGGGATTCAGAAGTTGTGTGGATTTTACTGAGGGGTCGCAGATAGTTCAGCGAAGGGGTGTTGATGATGTGGGTTCTGTGAAGGAGGAGTAGAGGAGGGTGGAGGTGAGTGTTTTGATGAGCAAACGGTGAAGTGGAGTTGTTTGATAGGTGAACTTTAAAGGAGGATGTAACACACCCCCAAGGAAGAACAAGTTTGATCTTCTACGGTGGGATATAACTCATCCAAAGGAGGAGATCAAGAGTAGCTCGATATGACACACGAACTAAGGATTTTTCTTGGATAAAACTGAGCTTAAGCTGCTGGGTTTTGATTGAAAGTTGATCTTCTTACAATGGCTGAGAAGAAGGCTATATATAGCCTTGGAGAAACAAGTTACAAGGGACCCTTGACATGCCAAGGATCACCAAGCATCAAAACTGATATAGCCTTCATTTCAAGCTCGAAAAAGACATTTAAAGCTTGAGAAAATGATAAAAAGAAATAAAAACTGAATCCACATTGAATGCCCAACTTCACACCCAAGTTTGCTTCAAGGACTCGACGCCAATGCATCCGGATGAGCCACAAGCAACATGACCGAGCCAACCTAACTTTCCCTCGGCGCTCCTTGGCTCATTAGACCCTCCATGACCCTAGATTGGAGTTCCTTGGCCTTGGCGCGGGTGATTGTTCCCTGAGACGGGACATTGTGGGTGATGGTTCCCTGAGACGAAACATTGCGGGTGATGGTTCCCTGAGACAGAACATTGCCGGTAGTAGGAGTGGAACCCGAAGAAGTTGGCAGAGGCAAGTTAGGGCCGCGGCGGGCGTCAGCAAGGGCGGCGAGGGTGTGTAAAGGGGTAGCACCTCCTGGCCATCGAGGTCTTGATGGGGCGTAGTCATATCATCCTCCTCCTCTTGGAAGAGATTCGACATCGAATCCAAGTGCACTTTAAGAAAAAGCTCTAGAGCACTCAAAACTGCACAAGAAAAACAAACAAGGAATGAGGGACCATAGGGAAAACATGGTACGTGTAAGCGAACATGATTAGTTCCATTGAGTATCCATGGATGAATTTCCATGCACAAGTATTTCCCAGCTTCAGCCTAAAGATGTGCTTAAGTATAGAACATGAGATGCACATGACATATTTTGCAACAAATGCAAGGCATATGACCATTTTTTTTTATCATGCAACAAGAATTGTGAATGAGAACAATGATGCACACATGAATGCCTAGTTCTACATGCAAAAACTAAATGCAAGGACTTGTATACATGTTGATCACGAACTAAAGGCATCCTACAAGTCATGAATAGAACAAGAGAACTACGATGTATGCATGAATATCTAGTTTTTCCTAAAAAAATAGATTCATGAACTAGGGATTCTCTAACCCTTGAAAAGAATTCAGTTTGAAGCAAAGGGAAAAGAATAAACTGAGTAGAGTCAAGTGATACTCCCCTAGAACGAGCCTTGGATTGAACATCCTTCTTCTCATGGTCACAAGTTCTCTTGAGTTCGGAAGGTTTATCATCCTTGGCGTCAACCTCTTTTTGGAGTAGGAACGACAAACATGAAGGAACCATAGATGTTGCATCCATCCATGGAGTAGCCAAAGAGTTGAGTGAACTACGGGTAATGATGGGTGGACGTTTGCCTTTTGTAGATGAAAGAGATGGTTATTCAACTTCCCTTCTATGTCCTTGAAGAGCTTGTGGGGCTTCCATTCTCGGCGGAGGGTGAGAGGGATCCATTTTTGGCTCTAGGCGCCGAGGAAGAGGGTTGGAGGAGCCGACACTTGTGGCATTCCATGGCCGACAGCTAGAAACATGGCTCCTTCTTTGTGGGAGATTTTTGTACACATGATTAGTGTAGTGGAGGACTTCCTCAATGGGGGTACCTCTCACAAAGTGTTGCATGCTCATAATAGACTTATGTTCAGTAGTTAAGCCATGGACAAATTTAAAGATGACATACCCCTCGGGGAACCAAAGTCCGGATCGAAACATGAAAGTCTTAAGCTTCTTGTAGTACTCATCGAGAGTCCTACTTCCTTGCTTGATTTGCTCTAGTTTAGCATGAATCCTCTCGGTGTAGTCCTCGGGAACAAACCTAGCATGAAGAGCTTCCTTGAGTTCTTCCCAAGTGGTAACCGGCGGCCAGCCCTTGTACTCCATTTCCTCCTTGTATTCAAGCCACCAATAGTAAGAAAAGTCCACAAACTTGATGGTGGCAATGGCAACCCGCTGAGCATCATGGTAGTTGTAGAAGTCAAACACAACCTCGATCTTGGATACCCAATCAAGGAAGGCTTCTACATCCGGGGTTCCTCCAAAGCTTTGAACTTCAAGCTTCACGCCATGAGTTGGTTCTCTTCCTCGTTTCCTATCATAGTCTTCCTCATAGTAGCCTCTAGGGGCTGGTGGATGTCACCTAGGAGGAGGAGTGTTTCTCTCCCAAACTTGTTCTCTTGGAGGATATGGGCCGGGCACATTGCGTTGTGGCATCATGAGTGGCCTTCTTGCTCCTTGCCCTGCATGGTTAGTGGGCATAGTAGGCATAGGAAGGGAACTGAATTGAAGGAACTCATCCATACCTTGATCAGCCCTTGAGGTCGCCACATAGGGTATATAGGAGGTGGTAGAAACCGGTGGAGCATAGGAGGTGGGCGCGGATCGATGAGGATTGAAGACTTGGGGAAGATATGAAGTTGATGCAGCCCCGGGAAAGGTTACCTGAGGCGGAACCCTAGGTGACTCTTGGTCTTGAGAAGCATGAGATTGTTGATCATCTTGTCGTTCGTTGCTGGTTTGGATCCAACTGAGTTGTTTCTCAATCTTTGCTTCCAATTTGGTTTCCAAGGTTTGAATAAGCCATGTGGTTTCTTCCTTATCCTGAGCCCTCTTGGTGTCATTGAGTTGGAGGGCTTGCATGATGGCCTCCAAGGTGATATGTGTCGTAGGGAGTGGCTCACTTATGCGGATGCCCTTGCTCTTATCCGTAGGATCGATGCCTTTCCTTCTAAAGTTAGCAACCCAAGCAAAATCCAAGCAACAAGAACTAAAGAAGACAAGATCAATCAATGGTTCCCTGAGCACACAAGCGCCTAAAACTTTGATTCAAAAGTCGCCACAAAGTTCAGTTGCAAGCTCACCAAAACAAGGCTTTCTGGGATAGTTCGCAAATCAATTAAAACAACAACAAACTTGAGTGAACTTAGAGATTTATGCAGCCAATGAACCAACTTAGGTCACCAAAGAAGGTACTAAAACAAGGTCCTCAAGTTCAACTTGTGTTCGCTTTTTTCTGGCTTTGCACTCTTTCTCGAACTTATGACTTCTTACTCGACTTTTTCTGGCTACTAGCCTTTCTTTCTCGAGTTTCCTTGGGTTATAACCCTTTGATTACACTTAAGACAACAGAGCTGGGAACAAATCCCTCGACTGAGTTGAGCACACACCTAATTGTTGAAGGAATTTCAATTTTTGGTTGTTTTCAGTTGGCTTGAGTTATCTCAAGTTGTTTCGCATATCTTTTAGCTCCTCGAATGGTTCAGTTGATTACATGAATCACACAACTTCAATCAAAGTTTGTTGAGGCACACAGAAGGAAATAAAACCAGCAAAAAATGGCTCAATTAATGCAAGAAATTCAGAAAGTTTCAGCAAGAAATTCAAGAGCTAAGTGGATTAATGGCAGTGGCTTCAATTATTACAAGAGCATTAAATGAAATCAGTTTATTCCAACCCAAGGGTTGTCTTCAACCTCCAAACTCCACGTTTTTGTCCAGAAATTCAGCAAACTTACACAACAATGGCACGGAAACAGGTTTGCTTGCAAGAACAACTAAGTTGGACTTTCAAAATCAGAACTTTGAGCATTTACCTTGCATGGCTTTGATACCATGTGATAGGATATGCCTTCTCTTCATCCACGGTGCAAGGGAAACGCTCCAACTAAGGCCCAAGTGAAGGAAGGGACACGACCTGGTTTCTACGGGGAACTGAATGCCAGGAAATCTGTCATGTCTTCAACTGGCTCGTTCTCTCTGGCCCGGACTCCGAATTGGATAATTCTAAAACCCAGAGTTAGATCCGGAGGTCTAGATGATTTCCTAAAAAATAGAGCATGAACGGATCAGGGATTCAGAAGTTGTGTGGATTTTACGGAGGGGTCGCTGGCAGTTCAGCGAAGGGGTGTTGATGATGTGGGTTCTGCGAAGGAGGAGTAGAGGAGGGTGAAGGTGAGTGTTTTGATGAGCAAATGGTGAAGTGGAGTTGTTGGATAGGTGAACTTCAAAGGAGGATGTAACACACCCCCAAGGAAGAACAAGTTTGATCTTCTACGGTGGGATATAACTCACCCAAAGGAGGAGATCAAGAGTAGCTCGATATGACACACGAACTAAGGATTTTTCTTGGATAAAACTGAGCTTAAGCTGTTGGGTTTTGATTTAAAGTTGATCTTCTTACAATGGCTGAGAAGAAGGCTCTATATAGCCTTGGAGAAACAAGTTACAAGGGACCCTTGACATGGCAAGGATCACCAAGCATCAAAACTGATCTAGCCTTCATTTCAAGCTGGAAAAAGACATTTAAAGCTTGAGAAAATGATAAAAAAAAATAAAAACTAAATCCACATTGAATGCCCAACTTCACACCCAAGTTTGCTTCAAGGACTCGACGCCAATGCATCCGGATGAGCCACAAGCAACATGACTGAGCCAACCTGACTTTCCCTTGGAACTCCTTGGCTAATTAGACCCTCCATGACCCTAGATTGGAGTTCCTTGACCTTGGCATGGGTGATGGTTCCCTGAGATGGGACATTACGGGTGATGGTTCCCTGAGACGGGACATTGCGGGTGATGGTTCCCTGAGACGGAACATTGTGGGTGATGGTTCCCTGAGACGGAACATTGCCGGTAGTAGGAGTGGAACCCGAAGAAGTTGGCAGAGGCTAGTTAGGGGCGTCGGCGAGGGTGTGTAAAGGGGTAGAACCTTCTGGCCATCAAGGTCTTGATGGGGCGTAGTCACATCAAATCGTCTGTTGGATATCAGTGGATTCACTCTCTGTGACGATCTGGGTGTTTACCTTGGTATGCCGATACTTCACAAGCGCGTCAACAAAGATACTTTTGCGCCGCTTCTTGACAAAATTACTGCTAACTTATCCGGGTGGAAGAGTCGAATCCTCAGCTTTCCGTTGGCTACCACCAATAAAATTGATGCCATTGTGCATAATTTTATTTGGGGAGACTCTACTATCCGTTGCAGAATGCATCTTGTTTCTTGGACCGAGTTGTGCAAACCCAAGCGCCTTGGCGGTCTTGGTCTCCATTCTATGCATGACTTGAAACTTGCTCTCGTCGGGAAGTTTGGGTGGCATTTCCTTACTGAGGAAAATAAGCCTTGGACAGAGGTCTTAAAGGCCAAGTACATCAGAAATGGTTATTGCTCTAGTTTTGGCTCCCACATCTGGTGTAGCGTCCATTTCGGAGTGAATGAAGTTGTTATTCCTGGCTCCCGCTGGCTCCTTGGCGATGGTCGAACTATCCGGTTCTAGTGTGACCCCTGGCTCTTTGAGAATCGCTTGGTTGATATGGCTACTGATGTGGTTCCGATCGATCAAGTCAACTTGCATGTGAGGTCGTTTTGGTCCGACATGGGTTGGCATTGGGACCTTCTTTCTGACCTCCTCCCTGATAACATCATCCTTGCTCAGGAAGTTGTCCACTCTATGCATAAGAAGCGTGGTGCTAAAGGCTGGATGCTTCTTAAATTTGATCTTGAGAAGGCGTATAATCGCCTCCGGTGAGATATTGTGACCGATACATTGTCGGATGCGGGCTTCTCTGACTCCTGGATTGATTGGATCAGGGAGTGCATTTCGTTGACCTCCATGAGCCTTTTTTGGAATGGAGAAGTCACCGAGTTTTTCCAACCAACCAGGGCTGTGCGGCAAGGGGATCCGATCTCCCCTTATATTTCCGTCCTGTGCATTGAACGACTAAACCAACTTGTTATTCGTTCTGTTAACTCAGATGACTTAGATTCTCTTAGTTGGATCTTGACCTCCAATGGTGATTTTTCGGTGGCCTTGGCTTATCAGCTCACTCATGGCTTACTCTCTGGAAGATTGGTCGATGGTATGATTTTCAACGCCATATGGAAACTGCGTGTTCTTGAACGTGTCCGTGCATTCATGTGGCTTGTTATCCACGGAAAGATTTTAACAAATGAGGAAAAATTTAGAAGGTATTTCTCTTCCTCGGATTGTTATGATGTCTGTCTGGCTGTGACTGAGTCGCTGGACCATCTCTTTTGGTGGTGCCCTGCTGCTGCTATGATCTGGAATAATTGCCCTCTCCTACATCACCTGGTGGGCTCTTTTCAGGATAGCTATGCCTGCTTAATCATATTAAACTTGTCCTCCTCCTTCAACTATGGCGGGGATACTGGGAATGAGATACCTTGGTCGGCCTTCTTTGCTTTCTCCCTATGGTGGATTTGGAAATGGCGCAACGAGAGAATTTTCTCTGGACTGAACTTTGGTGGGAACAAGACTAACTTTATTTCCCACTTTGTACGTGAATATACTGATGTGTGGTGTGCCTCTTCCCCTCCTCTGATGCGCACTGCGAGACACGAGGTTCTTGTTTGTTGGGAGAGACCGATGACTAGCTGGGCAAAAACAAATACGGATGGGGCTGTTAATAGAAATCAACTGGCTACTGTGGGGGGTATCATCCGCAACGCTGATGGGCCCTGGATTGGTGGGTTCGTGCATAATATTGGTATTATGCACGAACCCGCTGCCATTGACACGGGGGCGGGCGCACTGGGTACCAGGCTCGTAGCAATGGGCACGATGGTGGGTGCACTGCATAAGGCGCCTTGGGCACGGAAGTGGGCGCGTCGAAGGTTGGCGCACTAGAGCAATGAAGCGTGGCTATGGGCACAACAGTGGGTGCGCTGAATGTCGGTGCGGCAGGTGGCGCGACTGCGGGCTGCGGTGCGACTGGGCACGCGGGTAGGCGCGTGTCAAGGACCCAGTCTGGAGGCGTGGGTGCAGACCAACGTGGAGCGGCCACGCTGCGGGGAGTGGGCGTGCTACGCGTTAGTATGGGTGCGCGGGGGTGCTGAGGCGGCGGTGCGGGGCCGTAGTCGATGTGCATCGGCGGGTCTCGTCGGCACCGCGGAGGGGAGTTGTAGGCGTAGTCAAAGTCGTAGGCGTTGCGCCAGGGTGGTGGAATCCAGTCCGGGTCGTAGTCATGGGTGCGGCACCGGGGAAAGACGTGTGGGAGCGGGGCGCCAAGTTGGAGCGTCGACGCGGCGGGGGTCCGTAGGCGCGGGGCGGCGGGTGTAATACCCCTCATTTTAGTAATGGCATTTTGGTAATTTTCCAAAATCTCGTACTGTAGTCGGATTATTTTTAGAGAAGTTCAGACATTCTATAAGATGCTTGATCTCTGTAATAATTCCCTGAGTGGAATAAAATACATTCGACGTATTTTTGGGGCTTAGAATATTTGTTCGGATACAAATAAATTTAACCCGGGGTTTTAAACCCATGCCCATACTCTTCCCGGACAAAAAGGACGCGAAATGGCCTTCACCGCGATCGCGGTGAATTGTCCTCCATCGCGGAAAATGTCAAGCGGACAACTTTTTCTGCATTCGCCGGACCTCGACGTTGGCGTCGCTGTTGCCGCCCATAGCTGTCCCATCTGGTCGGGGCGACTCACCTCCTTGCTTGGGTCTATAAAAGGAGAGGATCTGGAGGTTTTGGGAGCACATCTGATCCAAATCTCCCTCTCTCCCTCTTGTTTCCATTTTCGCCCAAAAAACTCAAGTTCTCGCCGGAGTTGTCGCCGGAGCTCTCTTTGGAGGTGGTGGTGCTCGCAAGGTGATCCTTTGGAGGTGCAAGGAGTCCAGGAGTCGGAGCCACCACGAGTCGAGCCCCCGTCGTCTTCCCCGGTGAGGTTTTTTCCTTATCGAGTCATTGAAATTCACGACCGCGATCGCGGACATGAACACCGTGATCGAGGCTGTGACACAGGCGCCGCGATCGTGGCGTTTGACTTTCGGTCTTGGTCGGGACCTTCGTTCGTTCGATTTCATTCGTCTTTCTTTAGATTCGTACTATTTATTGTTGAATCTAACCTAGGGTTTCGTTATGGGTCGTTCCATAGGGATCTGTAATCCGAGTTCTGTCCCCGTTCCGGACCCAGAAACCGTCTTCGTCAAACGTTCGTCTAGATTAAGGCAAGAGGCGGTTCGCTCTTGCTTATCATTCCATATTTCTATTAATTATCAATTGTTTAATTATTAATTAAATTGGGATGAATCACTGTTTTCGTTGGGAACAAGTTTTATAAATGATACGATTAAAACGAATATCATAATAGGTTGTATATATTGCTAGAAACAACGCTATTATATCTGTTATTACCATGATGGTATTGATGTGGATTTTATGTGAACTTCAAATATAGTTAGCACGAGTATTTGTAGGAACGCTACATACCTTACGAGGTCTAGCCGTTTCTGTATAACCATGGTGGATAGGATGTCCAAGCCCTAACACCTTTCTCTAGTCATGATTGTCCCCTATCCGAGTATAGGGGAGGTGTGCTTAGCTGGCGCCAACTCTTTCGGGATATGCTCCCAAGATATCTCTCGTCTCGAGATGATATATATTTATATGATAAAAGTCTATAACGTAAATATACGTTTTGTAACTAAATAAGATAAGTGCCGTTATGCACATAATTAATTAACATTGGCCGAGAAGTACAACGTGGAACCTCGTCTGGGCTTCGATTAGAGTAAGTCCACCTTCCTAATCTGAATTCGCATTACGCGGTGAGGTTGGTCGTGGACCCAAATAGTCAAGTCGCTTTTAAACTCTTGTATGAATTGTAATGTTCCCAAACATTTGTCATGCTTTCCGATAAGACTCAATTCGTTGGAGTCTTCTCTTCATATGTTTCTATAAGACTCAGTCTTTCAGAGTCTTCTCTCGATCATTCTGTTTCGTATGATTCTGTAGAAGTATTGAGGTTTACTATCGTCATCGGCTTTCATTTGAGAAGCGATGGGTTTAGCCTAATACGACTACTTAAAACCTTTCTGTTTTACCCTTGCATAGTCTTTCATTAGACTAACCAACCCGTTAATTTCCCTTGCATGGTTGGCTGGTGTCATCCGTCTCATATGGCACATCAGATAAACTTCCCTTTTCGTGAAGGCTAGAACTGACGATGAAGGCAGATGGAGTTTTGAAGGGTTTTATCAAGGTTGAGATCCTAGGCGTGTGATCGCTCGATCAAGACTTTTGTGTTATTTATTTTAAAAGACTTCCGCTGTATTAAACATGTTCTGTATTAAGACTACTCTGTATTTCTGTTGTATTTGGATTATGGATGTAATTCCAAGACTTTGATTTAATACGAAATGTTATGATAGTTCGTATTATATATGTTGTTTTATGTTTTGTATAAACTAGTTAAGCCTTGGGTGGCTTCAGATGTGGAATCTGAGGTCAATGGCGGTAATGCTTTCAAGGATATATTTGGGGGTGTTACAGATTTTGTATCAGAGCCGAAATTTTTTAAAACGAGTTGGGTTTTAAAATGTTTTACTAGAAACAAAACTCTTATAAACTGGTTACTCGTTTTAGACTGAAAAATGTTTTCAAATGATTTGAATTTCCAAATAAAATTTTAATTGACTAAAAACGGCAGAGTTTCTTTTTTTAAAACCGTTCTAGTCGTGCCTTCTCTCTAGTCTGATATAGTAAGTTCGCTTCTATATTTAGAAAGACTAATTCTCTTCTCGTCACCCGTAGGTTATGGGTGCATGCTTTTCTCTTCAGAGGGACTCGGAAGAAGCCGAGGTGGCTCCGCCATCTCCAATGAGGCTTGAGTTCCTAGTTCCCCTGAGATGTTTTGAGATCGGAGAATCAAGTAGTCCACCCGAGGAGGTGAAGACCGTACTCCCTGAGTCGGTAGTACTAGTGTCCGATAAAACCGAGGTTCCTGTGGCAGAGCCCGAAGAGGAGCCTAGGGAGGACACTGAGGATGAGGGTTATCCGTCAGAGTACGCAAGAGGGTACTTCGACGACGACTTCATGGTCGAGTCAATTCCCGAGGAGGATCCGGAGGAGGATCCAGAAGAAGACCCGGAGGAGGATCCGGAAGAAGAGGAGGACCCCGAGGAGGACCTCGAGGAGCAAGGTTATGAGTCCAATGGCCTAGAACACTTACTGGTGGACTGTGAAGAACCGGGGGTGCAGTTTATTCACCCGAGTCCGGAGTTGTCACCTGAGCGGGAGTATTCACCATTGTCTCCTGCCGCTTGGGAGGCGCTTTATGAGGTAGTTTTCACCAGAAGAAGGAGTGGTCCACAAGATGCATCTGAGGATTCACAGCCTATTCCTGCTCAGAGGAGGCTAATGTCGAGTCCTGACTCGCGAGAAGTGCTTTGCCAGAGTCAGATGGCTTCCTCTGAAGCTCGTCGCCAGGTAGATGAGGCAGTTGAGCATGCTCGAAGGAGAGCAAGGCCACTGGAATCAGATGAGATTGGTCAGGATGTTTCCGTGCCTAGGATAAGGCCGAGGACACCAGGACCGAGGTATGAGCGGTGTGCTCTAGGGCCGAGCAGGGTGAGAAGTCTGTCGCCAGATTCCGATGGTAAATCCCGTTCGAAGAAGCCTTGTATGAAGAGTTGTGATTACAGAAAATGTTTCAGGGCACCATGATTAGGGCCAGTGCTGAGTTAGCAGTTTCCTTCCTAGTATTTCAGTGTTCGTTTTGATAGAACTTTAGTCTCCGAGTAATTTTGTCTTGTCGCTCGGGAGATCCCTTTTTGTGGAACCTTGTAACTCAGTTTGAAGTTCATCTATGAAAATTACCAAGTTTGATCTATTCTAAGTTGATTTTATTACGTTAAGTATATTGGAATGATATTAATGTTATAAAATACTTGGAACTTGATCGATAAACAGATGGTGAACACAAGGAACACCATTCGTGCTGGTGTTGGGCCAAGCAATGATCCCAGACCAAATGTGAGGAACACTACAAACCCCGTGGATGAACACGAGTCTGGATCTAACAACAACCCTATGTGCAATGACCAAGTTCAGGCCAACGCTCCAGTGGTATTTGATGCCGCAGCAATAGAGGCAATTCGGAGGATTGTGATGCAAGCAGTCACCGATATTATGCGACCAATTGTGCCTCAGGCACAAGGCGTGCCAGTTCCTCCAGCAGTTCCTAGATTCGAGGAGCCTGATATCCGTTTACCCCAAGAAGATGCGGTCAGGAACAGAGGCGACTATGGCCGAGCACTAAAGGCCATAAGCTCTATGAGACCTGATAGCTATGATGGGAAAGGAGAGCCAGTCAGGGTGACATATTGGTTCTCGCACAAGGAGCGACTGTTCCGCAATGTCGAGTGCACTGAATTTGAGAAGGTGCACATTGCTTCCCTTCAGCTGAAGGAGGTGGATAGTGAGTGGTGGGAAGGCACCAGTCTAGCTGATCACCTTGGTTTGAACTAGGGGATGTTCAAGGCCAAGATGACTGATCGTTTCTTTTCCCGAGCTATGAGGGAAGAGAAGCACAAGGAGTTTCTCTACCCAAAGACGGATGGATTAAAAGTGACTGAGCTTACGGCCAAGTTCAATCATCTACTGCAGTATGCTGGGCCGGAGGTGTCCAGCCGCTCATCATCGGCAAGGAGTTTTGGACCCAAACCCTCGAAGAAGAAGATGAGGAACTGTTCAGCGACGCCCTCAGTGAGTTTCATTCTCTACTGCAATACCAAGGATGGGATGAGCTCTTGGTCGAGCCCTTCTCTGCCTCTGATGAAGTAGTCCGTCTGTTCTATCAATCTCTCACCTTTGTGCCCGCCAAAGATAACTCTCCCTGCAACGACGCCATATTCCAGTGGAAGGGAACCATGTATCCCCTGTCCCCCAACCTCATCGCGTCTGCCCTTGAGATCGAGTCCAGATCTGGTTTTGACATACTGCATCAGAAAAAGACGTGGCCCAAAGGAAATGGTTACAAGACCAAGGGAGAAGTGGTGAGGAAACTCTATGACGGCGAATACCCCTCAACCCTGCATACCAAGGATCTCTCCATCGCCAACAAGCTACTGCACTTCTGGATCACCAGAAACCTAGTTCCCAGGCAGGAGCACCGGGCCACATTTCTCATCACGGATGCAATCCTTATGGATAAGGTGCTCTCTGGTGCCCAAGTTGATCTCCCTCGCATTGTGTTGGCTCATATGCAGTTCTGCAAGTCCCATGAATCTCATGCCCTGCCCTTCCCTCATCTCATCAGAAACGTCCTCTCCCTGCTTCACCAATACCCAGGAAATGTCCCTGAAACTGTCTACAGCAAGTTCCTCACCATGGCCACTATCCGGAAACTGAAAACAAAGGATCACCAGGCCACCCCCTCTGAAGTACAAGCTGAACCGCCTAAGGAAAAGGCCAGTTCCCAGGCCCCTTCAAGTTCTCTACCACCGCTCAACCCCACTCAAGACTCCTCTGCGATCCTTTCTTCTCTGGATCGTATTGAAAAGGCCATCATGAAAGGCTCGACTGTCATCATGGTCGCTCTTCGTGATTAAGTAAATGAGCTGGGGAAAATGAGCTCTGCCGTCTTAAGTTTGGTGGAAGTTCTTCAGAAAACTTGGGAAGATGCAACCGGTACTAACAAGGCTGTTGAAGAGGAGGCCGCTGCATTGCCATAGGAACGCTTCTTCTGGTTCCCAGTGTTGTAACCTCACAGTGTGCTAGTAGTTCCCCTAGGATCCTACTATCCTCTTCTATCCGTTGTTGTTTTCTTTAAAGGTTGCTTATGATGTTGTCTTTGTAGGTTGTTGGTGTGTTGTTTTTATGTTGTTTTGTGATCTGTATTACCCCACCTTGAACAATGTTAAGCTTTTGTTAAGTTAATGACTACTTTTGGCTTCGTTTCTATGATTACTTTGTATTTGCCTTAAGTTTCCATTATGTTTCTGTTATGGGTTTGCTGCAATTGTGTATTTACTTGAATATCTCGTTCTTAACTTGTCAACTGATTATTTCGATGATGTGAAAAGAGGGAAGAAGGATAGGAACCTTGAACTTTGGAAACTACTGGACTATTAGGAACCATGAACTCGTTCTACTTCTAAGGAGGAATTTGAAATAAACTCATTCATCTGCTTAGGGGGAATTTGCAACCATTGAATGTTCTCTCATTATTTTATAACGTTGTAAATCCCTTAAATTCAACTGGTCTCATGAAATTCAAAGTCCTATTATGTTGTCAGGTTCCTTGTATTTGTCATCATCAAAAAGGGGGAAATTGTTAAGAAATGAAACTCTGGAACTTTAGTTCCCCTGAGAGTTCCTTTCCTCAGTTTCTCTACTTTTGAAGATGACAAATATTATGATACTAATGTTTTATCTCAAAGATGTGCTTTAAGGAACCACAGGAATATACCGAAGGCAAGAAAGCCAAACAGGACAAGAGAACCAAAGGAACAAGACAAAGGAAGGAACCCAGAGGAACCCAGGTGTGCCCAGAAACGTAGCATGCGAGGTTGCGATTCCCGAGAAATCTGGGAACACCAACCTCGGACAAAAGAAAGTCGAAAACGACTTGTGCGAAGCTTCCAAAAGCCTGCCAATGTCCAGAGCAAAACAACAAGGCTCCTAGAACGCCGAACCTCGGACATAGAAAGGTGAAAGCGACAGGACATGGAACCTGTCGCTGTCCAGAAGTCAGTTCCCAAGAGCCCAGAGTGTCGAACCTCGGACAAAGGAAGCTGGAGAATGACTTGGCCGAAGAGGTTGACTAACCTAGAAGGATTCTGAGCTGCCTAGGTTGTTTGCACATGCCAAGAACAACGTGGACCAAGGAGAACCACTTATCCTAGGGCAAGCTCAATCTGTGGGAACCCAGAGAATATTAAGCTGCGAAGAATCCTCTATAAAAGAAAGACTAACTCAAGGGTTATCTTCAAGCACTGAAATACGACTCACACACATTAGCAAATATCCAGTGTGAACCTTCAAACAAGATCATCAAAGCAAACCGAGATCAAGAGGAACCAGTCAAGGAATAGAAGAGCTGAGTGCTAAGTTCCTGTGACTGTAAGTGATAGTTCCTAGGTGCGAAGGTCTATTTTTTGGATTGATTATTGATTGTGTTAAGTTATCTAGGATTGCCTAACTATGTGTAAGGCAAAGAAACTGTGTGTTTGTTCCTAGGATAAGCTGTAACCAAAAGAGATAAGAAATCAAGAAGTAGACCTTGAAATCATTTCGAAAGAAAGGTAGTGGTTTTTATCCTGGATTGCTAGTTGGCAATCAAAGGTTTCCACTATAAGGAACTTGTCATTTGTTTGATTGTTTATTTCCGCTGCGAAGGGAACTTAGAATCGATATTCTGAGTTCCTTAAGTTATTATCTAACAATCACGATCCTACAATTGGTATTAGAGCAGGAAAAGCTCTAGATCTTTGTTAAGTTTGCAGATCATGTCTCAACCAAGCAAGTTTGAGCTCAGAATCTCCACCAACAAGCCACATCTCCAAAAGAAAGGAGAAGAAACATGGTGGGAAAAGTGCATGGAAAGCCACATCAAGACCAACGACTACCAATGCTGGAGGATAGTCGAAAATGGAGATGGCCATGTCGATCTCACCATGAAGGAAGAAGACTGGAAACCAGAACACTATGTCATCATGGAGAAGAATGCCAAGGCCAAGCAGTTCATCCTCAATGGATTGGACAGAGAGGACATGGACAAGGTCATAGGCATCAAGACGGCCAAGGAGATGTGGAAAACTCTCAAGGAGATGCATGAAGGAAGTGAGGAACTAAAGCAAAGAAGAAAGTTTGATTTGGAAGGAGAATACCACACCTTCAAAATGATGGAAACTGAGACCATCTCAGAGTACTACTCCCGCTTTAACATATTGATTGGAAAGTTGACAGCGACAGGAGTCGATCTGGATGAAGTTTCCAAGTCCCTAGTGGTCATCAATGGACTCAACTCCAAGTTTACCCTTCTCAAGGGAATCATGAAGAATACTCCAGGCATCCAATCCCTTCCCTTGACCCAAGTCATAGGGAAACTGGAGGTTGAAGAGGAGAGCACACCAAGGCCAATGCCGACAAGAAACTGGAGAAAGGAATCGCCCTTAAGATATCCAAAGCCTTCTCCAGGCTCGAGATGGAGCAAGAGAACTCAGACCTGGAATAAGAAGAGGACGAGCTAACAGCCCTCTTTTCAAAGAATATCAAAAAATTCTTTGTGAAGGGAAGGTTCCAAAAGGGCAGTTCCTCCCACAATGGACCCAGAAGGAATTTCAAAGAAGTCTCTTGTTACGAGTGCAAAGAAAAGGGACACTATGCTAAGAACTGTCCCAACAAGGAAGACTCCAAGGAAGAAGAAAGACCTCTGAAAAAGAAGGCTCTCGTAGCCTCATGGGGAGAAGACTCAGATGAGGAACTGCATCTGAGTGGCTTCTCTGGAGGAAGATGTCAAATGGAAAAAGGAGACTCAAGCGACTTAGAAGACCTTGAGGTAACTTCTGACGATCTCTTAAAATCCCTAGCTGATTGTGATAAGAAACAACTTCTTAAGATCATAAAGAAACTAGGAAAGGAAATCAGTTCCCTTCAACAAAAACTTGATGATTGTGAAGATGAAATTGCTTGCTTGACTATTGAGAATTCTGTTTGGAGTAAGAAACTTGATGAAACTGAGAAAGACCTAGCTGAAACTCACTCCAAACTCATTGATATTAGGAATGTGCATGCTAGTCACCTTAAAACTTGCAAATCTTGTGATGAAACTAGCATAGATTCTAACAAAGTTCCCTTGCATGCTAACTTACCTGGAAATGACATGCTTCAATCCATAATTGATAGATTGGACATTCTCATTGATTCTATTAATGAAAAAACGATAAATCAAACTGTTTTTGTAAGACAACGTCATGGAATAGGATATGTCAACAACAAAGGGAACAATGATGCTGAAAATGAAAAGGCTAGGCGAGAACTTGTTGAGATGAATGAGAACCTCAGTACTGCTATTGCCACTTCTCGTGATAGGAATCAATTCCTATCAGAGAAGATCATGGTTCTTGAGAACAAGGCTGAGGTTGCCAAACGTCTAAATGAAAGTTCTCAAAGTCCTAAGAAGGAACCTAAGGGAAAAGAAAAGATGGTTCATGAAAATCAATGGTGTAACACCCCTAAATCTTAACCCATTTGGAAAGGTATTACCGCCAGTGACCCCAGTGTTCCTTACCGAGTCACCCAAGGCTTTACCGGTTTAAATACAATTCAGGAAATACAATTGATACATAATGATCAAAGTATTCAAATCAAAACATCAATCAAATGAAACATGAGTTATGGGATTACATCCCAATCCCGAATAGGACAAATACAGAGTTTAAACAAAGTACAGCGGAAGTCTTAAACAAAGATATTACAAAAAGGGTTGTGATCGTAATGATCACCTGCCCAAGGATCTCAACCTGATTAAAAGAAATTATTAAAACATCCAAAAACAATCGTCGTCTTCATAGTCAATCTAGTCTCCTCATATCTTCGCTCTATCTGATGTGCTGAATCGAACGGATGACACCAGCCCACATGCGAAGAACAATGTCCGTGGGTTAGTCTACTTGAATAGACTAGCAAGGGTAAAAAGCAGAGTGGTTCGAGTGATCGTAACCGTTTACTATCATTGTCCCTCGAATAATAACCGAAGGGACGATACATAACCCGGCACTTTCACGGAATAACAACAAGAGGTATGCACAAGAGAAGATTCTGGAAGACTTAATCTTCACAGAATCGACTCGAAAGAAGACTCCAAAGGAAATGAGTCTTTAAGGAAATATGACAAATCTGGAATATTTACAGAATCAAACAACAGCGATTAAAAGCTGACTGAGATGCTTCGGCTCACAACCAACCTCACTGCTTACCGCGAATCCAGATCGGAAGGAGAACGTACTACATTCAAGTCTGGATCTTACAGAACCACATAACGATGATTTAAAAACTGACTAAGATGTTTCGGTTCACGACCAACCTCATCGCTTACATCGAATCCAAATTGGAAAGAGAACGTACTCTGATCAAAAGTCAAGACGAGCTTTCCTAGCTGCACTATTTACTTAGCTGCACTACTCGCCAAAGGTATATTAATTAAGTGCTCTCGGGCACCTTATCTTATTTAATTCCAAAACGATTAACACATTAAAAGCTTTTAATATATGTCCCTGTCATGCAGGACCCATATCTAAGGAATAAACCTCACCGAGTCCAAACCTCTGAATCTATATCGAAAGAATGAACCTCACAGAGTCCAAAATTCTACTATCGCAGGGTCTTGCTCGCCCTTTAAAAGAATGAACCTCACTGAGTTCAAACTTCAACAATCGTTGGGTCTTCATCGCCCTTACAGTTATAAAGGAACGCGCATGGAACTCTCAGGATCCAGGCGTTCCTACAAATACTCATGCTAACTTACAGTTACAACACAACCACAGTACAGGATAAATCCACATAAATGCCCGGAAGGCGATCACAGATAATAGCGTCGTTCTAACAGATATACAACCTATTATATGATTTTCCAAAACAGTTTATAAAACCAATTCCAGACAAATACAGTAATCATTCCAAATTAATTACTCAGATAAACAACTGATAATTAATGTAAATATGGAACGATGAGCAAGAGCGAACCGCCACTTGCCTGAGTCCGCAGAGATTGAACGAAGTCTAACGACGGGATTCCGGGCTCGACATAGAGATGAATCTGCCAACTCCGGTACCTTCGGATCGACCCATACAGAAACCCTAAGTTAGATTCGACAAACAACAATACAGAAACTACGAAAGGACGAAAGGAATCGACGGAAACAAAACCCGAACGAAGCCCTCAGAAGCCAACACATCAACCCGGCCACCAACAACTTCACGGCGGGAGCCACAACAATCACGGCGGGCGCCGCCCAATTCACGGCGGGCGCCGCGTCCCATGCGGCGGGCGCCGCCCAACTACGGCGGGCGCCGCTCCTTGGCCCTTCTTCACGGCGGCTGGCCACAACATCACGGCGGGCGCCGAGATCTTCACGGCGGGCGCCGAGATCTTCACGGCAGGGGCCGTCTCATGCCGACGGTCGCCGCCTTCGAGCCGGCGGTCGCCGTGATCCTCGCGGTGGTCGCCGTCGCGAACGAAAACAGAAATACGAGAGGAGAAAACTCACCCTCGACGATCGATTTGGCTCGTCTTTCGCCTTGCTTGGCTTCTAGGCGTCCGAGAGCCTCCAATGCTCCTCTTGGCCACCGGAAACGACACTAAACGAGCTCCGACGATCCACTAGAGCCTTCCCGAGAGAGAGCGTTTTGAGAGCGTTTTTGAGAGACGTGATCTTGACAACGCTTCCGCATTTTTCAGCCCCTTTCACTCTCACCCAATGCTCTCTATTTATAGGCAAAATTAGGGTTGGAAGGGAGCTTGGGTAATAACCCTTGGTTAACCAACTTGTACTTTTGCCTCATGGATAATAGCTCTTGGACAATAACCTTTGGATAAAGAATCTTGTACTATTGCCCATTAGATAACAACTCTTGGGCAATAAACTTGTACCAATCTTAACCCGCGTTAAATAAAGTCATACACGAACGAGTATTAACTCCCAAAATACGTCGATTGTATATTATTTCACTGAGAAAAATTTTACAGAGACATAGCACATTACAGAATGTCTTAAGCTCTCAGAATTAAATCCGACGTACCAAACGGACGTTCGGGAAAAATCCATAATTCCCAAAATAGCCTTACAAAATTACGGGGTATCACATCACCTCCCCCTTAAAAGAAGTTTCGACCTCGAAACTTAGGTCGCCAATAACTTGGAAAGACGTCTGAGCATCTTTGCTTCGGTTTCCCAAGTAACTTCCTCTTTCCCAAACTTGGACCACAGAATCCGTACCAACAGTACGATCTTGTTGCACAGTCGCTTCACACGGCGTTCGAGAATACACATTGGTATCTCCTCTCAAGCATCATTGCCTGAATCTCGATGTCCTTAAAGCTTAGCACATGAGACTCATCTTGGCACGAATTTCCTTAGCAAGGATACGTGGAACACATTATGCACTAGGTGTGTTGATGGCGGCAATGCCAAACGGTATGTTAGAGATCTTACTCTATCCAGAATCTTGAATGGTCCCACATAGCGAGGGTTAAGCTTCCCACGCTTACCAATCCTAAAAAAAAAAACTCCTTGGATGGCGATACTCTGACAAGTACCTTGCCACCAACCTCGAACTTGACAGTTCTACGCTCTTGGTCTGCGTAAGACTTTTGTCGACTCTGAGCGGTCAACAACCTCTGTCTAATCAGAGCAATGTTCGAAGTTGTCCTTTTGACCAACTCTGGTCCAAGTAGAATCTTGTCGGCGTACTCAACCCAACAAATCGGAGATCTGCATCTGAGACTAAACAAAGCTTCGAACGGAGCCATCTTGACCGTAGCATGCCAGCTATTATCGTACGTGAGCTCAATCAGACTTAGGCTGTCTTCCCAGCTAGTCGGATGATCGAGTACGTATTCTTCTTAGCATATCCTCCAGGGTCTAGATGGTCTTTTCAGACTGACCATCTCTCTGAGGATGAAACGCTGCTGAATCTCAATTCAGTTCCCATGGCCTTGTGAAGTTCTTGCTATAAACTTGACATGAATCGGCCATCTCGATCCGATACAATGGTCTTAGGAATGCCATGTAAACGGATAATCTCCTACTGGAAAACTTCTGTTGACCTCTGGGTTACCCAAGTAACCTCGGCTTCCAATGCAAACACTATTGCTGCTAGTTCTAGGTCATGTATTGGTTAGTTTGCTTCATAGGTTTTCAATTGTCTAGATGCGTATGCAATAACCTTGCCCCTCTGCATCAAAGACACATCCCAACCCATTTCTCGAAGCATTAACTATAGACCATATAGCCATCATTCTTTCTGACAACGCCAAAACTGGTGTATAAGTCAGACATTGTTTCAACTTCTTGAAAACTGGTCTTGCACTTGTCATCCCAAACAACTTCTTGTTGACCTTGCGGAACAGACTGGTCATAGGTGGATTGATCTTAGAAAAATCATTCCATGAACCGTCTATAATGCTCAGCAAGCTCTGGGAAACTGCGCACCTCGCTCACACCCTAAGGCCGCTTCCAAACAACTACTGATTCACTCTTCTGGGGAATAACCATAACCTCATTCTTATTGATCACATGGCCTAAGAAAGCCACTTCTAGATCCAACAATCACACTTAGCACACTTTGCGTACAGCCGACTTGGTCTAAGGACCGATAAAGCAATCCGCAGATGTTCCCTATGAGCTTCCTTGCTCGGGAAAAATATCAAAATGCCATTGATGAAGACAACTATGAACTTATTCAAGTACTGGTCTAAAACATCGATGCACTAGGCTCATGAAAACTGCTGGAGCATTCGAAGCCCAGATGGCATGACTACAAACTCGTAGTGACCATCTCTCGTCCGAACGCAATCCTCGGAATATCATCCTCACGAATCCTGAGCTGATAAAAAATGAGATCTCCGGTCGATCTTGGAGAAAACTTTTGCTTCCTGGAGTTGATCCAACAGATCATCACTCCTTGGCACAGATACTTGCTCTTGATCGTGACTTTATTCAACTCTCGAAAGTCAAAACAAAGTCCAAACGGTCCATCTTTCTTTTTGACAAATAAAACTAGGGCACTCCTACTCAAGGTGATGCACTCAGCTTTATATAACTTTTGTCAAGAAGATCCTTGAGTTGCTTCTTCAACTCTTGCATCTCAACAGGAGCCATCTGGTACGGTGCCTCAGAGATCGGCGTGGTACTCGGCTTGAGATCAACGGCAAACTCCACAACACGATTCGGGGTATCCAAGAATATCTTCTGGAAAGACACCCGGAAATCCTCTAACCACAGGAATATCAAAACTGAAGTCTATCACTGCCTTATGACACTTCCGTCAATCCATACTGAGAATAATTATCGTATGGGACCATGGTTATTTAGGTCAAATCGCTTTGAATTTCTTACCCTTGATGGTAATCGACAATCCGACAGACGATTGGTTCCCACTAAATGGTCACCATCTTAGACCAGCCCACTACATGGTTCACAGACGACTCACTAGTGGCTCCGAGCGCAGGCCCAGCCATTACCAATGTCCACTGTTGCCATGAGCCGTTGTCCATACATCTCAACCCATCCTTGGTAGCTCCACCTAATTAATAGGCAGCCATCTCCTAAGAGGTTGTTGGTGAGTCCCGAACACGAGACCTTATCCCATACCAAGCAACGAAACATTAACTTGGTATAAACCAAAGGTTCATATATAAGAAGAGTTACAACAAAAGGTTCACAACCTCGTTGCACACACAACTTAACTTACAACCATCCAAAATGAAAGTCTGGGTAGCACCCATATCAACAACACATTAACAAAAGTAGAACGCAGATACAAAGTACCCTAAGCATTAGGATCATAGGGTCCATCCGCCTCACGCATCACGTAAAGACGTTGACTCTGATTTCCAGAAGCCATTGGGGCTTTCCCTTTATTCTGCACAGTTGTCTGCATCGAAGGATTGAAAGTCTCTGCTGGTTTAAACCTAGGTCTGTTGTTTGGATTAACAGACCCCTGATGAGACTCCGCTCCTTTCTGCATTTCTTGCCGACAGAACCTCTGCATATGCCCTTCCTTCCCACAACCAAAACATGCCTTCTTCTCATTCCGACATGCAAAACTCTTGTGCCCAGAAGCACCACAATTGTGACACTGAATCCCTCCACTGCTCCAACCTGAGCCCCTAGCAGAGTCAACCTGAGTTGTCTCGGTCTTAGCACGACCAGACTTCTCAAACTTGGTAGGCGATGCCGGTCATTTGAATGAACCAACCTGGCGATCCTGTTGCCCACCCTTTCCCTTAACTTGATTCTCCCGCTTATGAGCGGACTCCTCCAGAGTTACCTCCAACTTGTAGGCCGCATCCACGTACTGCTCGAGAGTAGAGCATGTGTGGTGCACCATCCATGGTTTAATACCCGGGCTCATCCATTCATGGAAGTACCAGATCTTTTGTGCCTCACTGGATATCTGCGGTTCAACATACTGCAGCAAATGATTGAACTTGGTGGCGAGCTCTGTCACCTTCAACCCTTCTGTCTTAGGATACAAGAACTCCTTGTGTTTCTCCTCCCTCATAGCTCGAGAGAAGAAATAATCCGTCATCTTGGTCTTAAACATTGACCAGGTCAACACCGGGCTATCAGCTAAGCCGGTACTCTCCCATCATTCACTGGCTTCTTCCTTCAGCTGTAGAGAAGCTATGTGCACTTTCTCTGCTTCAGTGCACTCAACATTATGAAATAACCATTCCATATGTGAGAACCAATGAGCCACTCTGACTGGCTCTCCTTTTCCATCATAGCTGTCAGGTCTCATAGAGTTAATGGCCTTCAGCGCTCGGCCATACTCTCCTCTATCCCTGATCACCCCTCCCTATTGCACATGATTCTCTTGCTCCTCAAACCTCGGAACATCTGGAGGTACTGACACTCCTTGTGCCTGAGGTGCGATTGGCCTCATTATCTCGGTGATTGCTTGCAGAATAATCCCCCGAATTGCTGCGACTGTCGCTGCATCGAGCACTACTGGAGCGTCGGCCTGAGCTTGGCCATTGCCTCCTGGATTATTATTGAAGACAGACTCACGCTCTCCTGATGGGTCTGTAACATTCCTCGGGTTTGGTCTGGGGTCATTGCTCGGCCCAGCACCAGCACGGATAATGTCCCTCGTGTTCACCATTTGTTTACCGATCAAATTCCAAGGATTTTATCACATTAATATCATTCTGATATATTATCGTAATAAAATCAACTTAGAATAGATCAACTTGGTAATTTCTATTGATGAACTCAAACCGAGTAACTAGGTTCTATAACCTCAACTCACAACGAGCGAACTGGGAATCAAGCCTAACTGGAGATGGCGAAACCACCTCGGCTTCTCCCGGGTTCCTCTGAAGAGAACAGAATGCACCCATATCTAACGGGGCAACGGGAAGGGAATTAGTCTTTCTAGACATAGAAGCAAGCTTACTATATCAGACTGTACAGAAGACATGACTATGAACGGTGTTTTGAAATTCTTTTCACTTTGAAAAATTCAGAGCCCTTTTAAAGCATTTTCAAATACGGATAAATGATTTATAAAATCCCAAACCCGTTTTAAAACCTTTGGCTCTGATACCACAACTGTAACACCCCCAAATCTTAACCCATTTGGAAAGGTATTACCGCCAGTGACCCCAGTGTTCCTTACCAAGATCACCCAAGGCTTTACCGGTTTAAATACAATTCAGGAAATACAATTGATACATAATGATCAAAGTATTCAAATCAAAACATCAATCAAATGAAACATGAGTTACGGGATTACATCCCAATCCCGAATAGGACAAATACATAGTTTAAACAAAGTACAGCGGAAGTCTTAAACAAAGATATTACAAAAAGGGTTGTGATCGTAATGATCACCTGCCCAAGGATCTCAACCTGATTAAAAGAAATTATTAAAACATCCAAAAACAACCGTCGTCTTCATAGTCAATCTAGTCTCCTCATATCTTCGCTCTATCTGATGTGCCGAATCGAACGGATGACACCAACCCACATGCGAAGAACAATGTTCGTGGGTTAGTCTACTTGAATAGACTAGCAAGGGTAAAAAGCAGAGTGGTTCGAGTGATCGTAACCGTTTACTATCATTGTCCCTTGAATAATAACCGTAGGGACGATACATAACCCGGCACTTTCACGGAATAACAACAAGAGGTATGCACAAGAGAAGATTCATGAAGACTTAATCTTCATAGAAATCGACTCGAAAGAAGACTCTAAAGGAAATGAGTCTTTAAGGAAATATGACAAATCTGGAATGTTTACAGAATCAAACAACAGCGATTAAAAGCTGACTGAGATGCTTTGGCTCACAACCAACCTCACCGCTTACAGCGAATCCAGATCGGAAGGAGAACGTACTACATTCAAGTCTGGATCTTACATAACCACATAACGATGATTTAAAAACTGACTAAGATGTTTCGGTTCACGACCAACCTCATCGCTTACAGCGAATCCAGATTGGAAAGAGAACGTACTGTGATCAAAAGTCAAGACGAGCTTTCCTAACTGCACTATTTACTTAGTTGCACTACTCGCCAAAGGTATATTAATTAAGTGCTCTCGGGCACCTTATCTTATTTAATTCCAAAACGATTAACACATTAAAAGCTTTTAATATATGTCCCTGTCACGCAGGACCCATATCTAAGGAATGAACCTCACCGAGTCCAAACCTCTGAATCTATATCGAAAGAATGAACCTCACAGAGTCCAAACTTCTACTATCGCAGGGTCTTGCTCGCCCTTTAAAAGAATGAACCTCACTGAGTTCAAACTTCAACAATCGTTGGGTCTTCATCGCCCTTACAGTTATAAAGGAACGCGCATGGAACTCTCAGGCTCCAGGCGTTCCTACAAATACTCGTGCTAACTTACAGTTACAACACAACCACAGTACAGGATAAATCCACATAAATGCCTGAAAGGCAATCACAGATAATAGCGTCGTTCTATCAGATATACAACCTATTATATGATTTTCCAAAACAGTTTATAAAACCAATTCCAGAAAAACACAGTAATCATTCCAAATTAATTACTCAAATAAACAACTGATAATTAATGTAAATATGGAACGATGAGCAAGAGCGAACCGCCACTTGCCTAAGTCCGCAGAGATTGAACGAAGTCTAACGACGGGATTCCGGGCTCGACACAGAGACGAATCTGCCAACTCCGGTACCTTCGGATCGACCCATACAGAAACCCTAACTTAGATTCGACAAACAACAATACAGAAACTACAAAAGGAATCGACGGAAATGAAAACCGAACGAAGGCCTCGGAAGCCAACACATCAACCCGGCCAACAACAACTTCACGGCGGGCGCCACAACAATCACGGCGGGCGCCGCCCAATTCACGGCGGGCGCCGCCTCCCACGCGGCGGGCGCCGCCCAACTACGGTGGGCACCGCTCAGCTGCGGCGGGCGCCGCTCCTTGGCCCTTCTTCACGGCGGCTGGCCACAACATCACGGCGGGCGCCGGGATCTTCACGGCGGGCGCCGTCTCATGCCGGCGGTCGCCGCCTTCGAGCCAGCGTTCGCCGTGATCCTCTCGGCGGTCGCCGTCTCGAACGAAAACAGAAATACGAGAGGAGAAAACTCACCCTCGACGATCGATTTGGCTCGTCTTTCGCCTTGCTTGGCTTCTAGGCGTCCGAGAGCCTCCAATGCTCCTCTTGGCCACCGGAAACGACACTAAACGAGCTCCGATGATCCACTAGAGACTTTCCGAGAGAGAGAGTTTTTGAGAGACGAGAGCTTGACAGCGCTTCCGCGTTTTTCAGCCTCTTTCACCCTCACCCAATGCTCTCTATTTATAGGCAAAATTAGGGTTGTAAGGGAGCTTGGGTAATAACCCTTGGTTAACCAACTTGTACTTTTGCCTCATGGATAATAGCTCTTGGACAATAACCTTTGGATAAAGAATCTTGTACTATTGCCCATTAGATAACAACTCTTGGGCAATAAACTTGTACCAATCTTAACCCGCGTTAAATAAAGTCGTACACGAACGAGTATTAACTCCCAAAATACGTCGACTGTATATTATTTCTCTGAGGAAAATATTACAGAGACATAGCACATTACAGAATGTCTTAAGCTCTCAGAATTAAATCCGATGTACCAAACGGACGTTCGGGAAAAATCCATAATTCCCAAAATAGCCTTACAAAATTACGGGGTATCACAAATGGTTCACCAATTCCTTTGCTCACAAAAGATATATTGACATGGCCCATAGCAAGGTTAGAAACAATGTTGATTTTAACAAAAGGAAAACTGAAAAAACCTTTTAGGCCAGGAAAAGGAAAATATGGACATATTGTTTACAATCGTTTGTGTACCTACTGTGGTAAGAATGGTCATTACAACACTGATTGTGCTAAGAAAAGGAACTTTGAAAAGGAGAAAAGTACTCATTACCATGAAAGGAACCAGTTCCCTGGTTATTCACAAACTCGTAATGCTAATCCCCCCAGTAAAGCCAAGCTTCGCTGGGTCAGAAATCTTAGTTCCCTTATGTGCAGAAAGAAGAGAGGCAACCTCAATTATGGTACATCGACAGTGGTTGCTCATGCCATATGACCGGAAGAAGAAATCAAATGACCTCTCTTCAACCTCTCCAAGGAGGGAACATATCCTTTGGAAATAAAAGAAAAGGGAAAATCTGTGGAATAGGAACTGTGAGACTCAACAACCACATTCAGGTAAACAAAGTTCACCTTGTTGATAATCTTGGTTTTGACCTAATAAGTGTGTCACAGCTGTGTGATCAAGGAGACAATGAAGTTAGATTCAGATCAAACGAATGTTCAGTCCTTGACTCCTCGGGACAAATCATCCTAAAAGGGAAAAGATTCAACAATGTCTACATAATTGATCCATCCTTTGTTCCCAAGGAGAAACTTTGTCTCTCAACTGTGAATGACCAAGCTGATTTGTGGCATCAACGCCTCGGTCATGCTAGCACCAAGCTGATTCAAAAGCTACACTCAAAGGAGCTAGTCAGAGGGCTGCCAAAGCTAAGTGGCATATCTAAGGAACTGTGCTCTGACTGTGTAAAAGGGAAATAGGCTCGTAGTTCCTTCAAGTCCAAAAACATGGTAAGCACCTCAAGGCCTCTTGAACTCATCCACATGGATCTGTGTGGACCCATGAGAGTTCAGAGCCTAGGAGGGAACAGGTATATTTTTGTTCTTGTCGATGACTTCTCTCGCTTTACTTGGACCATCTTTATTAAATCTAAGAGTGAAGTTATTGACCGCTTTAAAGATCTGGTTCCCTTGTTAGAAAAATCTCTTGATTGTTCACTCAATGCTATTCGGTCTGACCATGGTACCGAATTCGAAAATGGAGAATTTCTAACCTTTTGCAGTGAGCATGGAATTGATCACAACTTCTCTGCACCATACACTCCTCAACAAAATGGAGTAGTGGAAAGGAAGAACAGAACTTTGGAAGACATGGCTCGGACTATGCTGATCTCAAGTGGACTCTCTCAATCACTCGAGCCATGCTTCGCCCAATCACAGAAAAGACACCCTATGAGCTCCTAAGAGGAAGAGTTCCCAACATCTCACATCTGAGGGTGTTCGGATGCAAGTGTTTTGTGCACAACAACGGGAAGGACAATCTTGGCAAATTCGACCCAAGAAGTGATGACGGAATCTTCATTGGATACGCCTCGGGTAGCAAGGCGTACAAAGTCTTCAACAAAAGGACTAAAAAGGTAGAAGAAAGTGTTCATGTTATTTTTAATGAAAAATCACTTGGAAAGATTGTGTAGAACACCATCAATTCCTTTGAAGACCCGTTTCCCAAGTCATATCAAGAAGATCCAGATGAAGATGTCACTCCACCCAGTTCCTGTCTTACTGCTCGGAACCCTCCAATGGCTCCTCCACCAGTTCCCATGAATAATGAACAACAATCCATTTCTGGGAACCATGATCATGACGACAACATCTGTGGAGACTTCAATGACTCATCTTCCCACATGATATTCAATGGAGAAGGTGATTCCAACCAGGAAGCTGAATGTTCAACTCAGAATATCTCCACATCAAATGCTCTAGCTCCTAACAGAGAAAGAAGAGTCATCAAGCCTCCAGTCAGGTTCGATCATCTAACCTTCTTTGCCTTCAATGCCTTCCTGTCTATTGTGGAACCAAAGAACATAGGTGAGGCACTGAAACATGCAGACTGGATCCAAGTTATGCAAGAAGAGCTTCATCAGTTTGAAAGAAACAAAGTATGACATCTAGTTCCCCGCCCCAAGGATAAACACATAATAGGAACTAGATGGGTCTTCAGAAACAAGCTAGATGATACAGGAGCTGTGTTAAGGAACAAAGCAAGACTCGTTGCTCAAGGATACAATCAACAAGAAGGCATTGACTATGATGAAACCTATGCTCCAGTGGCGAGGATTGAAGCAATAAGGTTGTTGATTGCTTTCGCATCACACAAAGGGTTCAAGTTGTTCCAAATGGATGTAAAGACGGCCTTTCTAAATGGAATTCTTCGAGAAGAAGTCTATGTCAAGCAACCACCTGGTTTTGAAGACGATGATTATCCAGACTATGTCTACTTCTTAGACAAAGCACTGTACGGCCTCAAGCAAGCTCCCAGAGCTTGGTATGATCGACTTGCCCAGTTCCTACTCTCAAATGGCTATAGGCATGGAGTTATTGACAAAACTCTCTTCATCTTAGAAGAAAAAGGTAACATCTTAGTGGTTCAAATTTATGTAGATGATATTATTTTTGGTTCCACTGACCTGTCCCTTATAGACAAGTTCAAAGACTTGATGAGCAGTGAATTCGAAATGAGCTTAATTGGGCAACTCACCTTCTTCATCGGATTACAAATCACTCAAAAGGAAGATGGTATTCAAATTCACCAACAGAAGTATGTTAGGGAACTACTAAAGAAGTTCAAAATGGATTCATGCAAGCCTCTCTCCACTCCCATTTCCACCATTGCCCATTTGGATAAGGACCATTCGAGTCCTCTAGTGGAGGAGAAGCTCTATAGAGGTATGATAGGTTCACTCATGTACCTAACCGCTAGTCGACCAAACATTGTTTTTGCTGTTGGTTTGTGTGCTAGGTTCCAATCTTGTCCAAGAGAAACCCACTTGGCTGCTGTGAAGAGAATACTTCGATATCTCAAGGGAACTGACTCCCTCTGCATTTGGTACCCCAAAGAATGTCCCTTTGAGTTGATGGGTTTCACTGATGCTGATTATGCTGGATACTTGGTGGATAGGAAGAGCACCTCTGGAATAGCACAGTTCCTAGGCCCTTGCCTTGTGTCATGAGGATCAAAGAAACAAGTCTCAGTCTCCCTCTCCACCACAGAATCCGAGTACATTGCGGCTGCCTCATGCTGTTCCCAACTTCTCTGGCTAAAGCAACAACTCGCGGACTTTGGTATGTCTTATGGCCCTCTTACTATTTTTTGTGATAACACTAGTGCCATAAACATTTCTAAGAATCATGTGCATCATACTCATACCAAGCATATAGACATAAGACATCATTTTCTTAGAGATCATGCTGAGAAGGGAAACATCATTATGAAATTTTGTAGAACTGAAGATCAGGTTGCAGATATATTCACCAAAGCCTTGAATAGAGTTTCTTTCGAGAACCTTAGATTGGAACTAGGAATGATTCCTATAACCTAGCAGTGACCTTAGTTTAAAGGCTCTCTTCCAGTTCCCCTGATTGACTAGTTTAAGATCTTTAACTTGTTGAGTCCTGATATCTCTGTGTAATATATTTTGCTACAAACCCTCTTTTCATAATGATTTCTTAAAAAGGCTTAGATAAATTTTTCTAGTTCGTCTCCGTTTGGTCCTCATTATTCTTTCAACTCCTTCATTGTTCAAAGTTTCTTTGATGGCCCAAAAGTCACAATCTGATCATATTTCTAACCCAACAATACAAGCCGAAATGATGATTGTGTACTAAGACCTTCCCCTGCCTCATTGCTCAATTTAATTCTCTATGATCCATCTCTAAACCCTCTCTGAGAATTATTGTGCAATGCGATAAATGGCCTACCCTGATTCCTTGTATGGGAACGTATTTTCTTAGGTTCCATTGTTTAAACCCACATCAAAGGTTCCCATTTGTCCCTCTAGCACGCTGAATATATCGCCAAAAAAGAACCAGGATGAAACGTTCTCCTAACGGCTAGTCTAGCGATTGAATTTCCCAAGACTACATTTATGGAAACTTCTTAGTGCTCAGACGCGTCTCGTCAGTTGGCAGAACCCCCTCTTATCTGTATGGGTTAATTTTGAATATGTGTTGGCCGTTCCAAAAAGTTGCAAGAGACTTCAATGCTCAAGATTTTCCCTGATCTTCTCAACGGCCAGATTTCTCCCATCGTCCCCTCAATCTTCATCCGCCTTTAAGAGATGCCCTGTTGATCCCAGCCATTCCCACAACTTGACATCTCTCTGATCTTCTGTTTTGCTCTCTCTCTCAAACACAAATTTCTAGCTCCTCAAAAATGGCTGACCAAAACCCTAACCTGATCCAAGACGAGGAGGAAGCTGCCCTTCTCCGAGCCTTCCGAGAAAAGAAGGAAGCATCGTCTTCCAAGCCCATTTTTGCCACCACCTCCCAAAACCCCCAACCTGAGGAGAAAGTTGAAGAGCAACCTGAGGAGAAAACAGAGGCGAAGGCTAAGGATAAAGCGATAGATATCACTCCGGCTTCGGCATCGGCTACAAAATCAGTCTCAGAGGGAGGTTCTCATGACTCCTCCCCTGATAAGACTACCCAAGAGATCCTTAGCCCAGTGCCCTCTCCTGCTAGCCTCAAATCTAAACCCGTCTCTAACCCTGGCCCCTATGTCGCCACAAGGCTGAAACAAAGAAAGAGGAGTTCCCAAGCTCTGGTTCCCTATGAGCCCAAGTCCTCAAAAAGAGCCAAATCCACCACTCTCTCTTCCTCCTCCCTGGGTGAGGTGTCCTCTCTCTTCTCCAAGAGGAAGATCCTCAAGCCGCTCATCATCGGCAAGGAGTTTTGGACCCAAACCCTCGAAGAAGAAGATGAGGAACTGTTCAGCGATGCCCTCAGTGAGTTTCATTCTCTACTGCAATACCAAGGATGGGATGAGCTCTTGGTCGAGCCCTTCTCCTCCTCTGATGAAGTAGTCCGTCTGTTCTATCAATCTCTCACCTTTGTGCCCGCCAAAGATAACTCTCCCTGCAACGACGCCATATTCCAGTGGAAGGGAACCATGTATCCCCTGTCCCCCAACCTCATCGCGTCTGCCCTTGAGATCGAGTCCAGATCTGGTTTTGACATACTGCATCAGAAAAAGATGTGGCCCAAAGGAAAGGGTTACAAGACCAAGGGAGAAGTGGTGAGGAAACTCTATGACGGCGAATACCCCTCAACCCTGCATACCAAGGATCTCTCCATCGCCAACAAGCTACTGCACTTCTGGATCACCAGAAACCTAGTTCCCAGGCAGGAGCACCGGGCCACAGTTCTCATCACGGATGTAATCCTTATGGATAAGGTGCTCTCTGGTGCCCAAGTTGATCTCCCTCGCATTGTGTTGGCTCATATGCAGTTCTGCAAGTCCCATGAATCTCATGCCCTGCCCTTCCCTCATCTCATCAGAAACGTCCTCTCCTTGCTTCACCAATACCCAGAAAATGTCCCTGAAACTGTCTACAGCAAGTTCCTCACCATGGCCACTGTCCGAAAACTGAAAACAAAGGATCACCAGGCCACCCCCTCTGAAGTATAAGCTGAACCGCCTAAGGAAAAGGCCAGTTCCCAGGCCCCTTCAAGTTCTCTACCACCGCTCAACCCCACTCAAGACTCCTCTGCGATCCTTTCTTCTCTGGATCGTATTGAAAAGGCCATCATGAAAGGCTCGACTGTCATCACGGTCGCTCTTCGTGATCAAGTAAATGAGCTGGGGAAAACGAGCTCTGCCGTCTTAAGTTTGGTGGAAGTTCTTCAGAAAACTTGGGAAGATGCAACCGGTACTAACAAGGTTGTTGAAGAGGAGGCCGCTGCATTTCCATAGGAACGCTTCTTCTGGTTCCCAGTGCTGTAACCTCACAGTGTGCTAGTAGTTTCCCTAGGATCCTACTACCCTCTTCTATCCCTTGTTGTTTTCTTTAAAGGTTGCTTATGATGTTGTCTTTGTAGGTTATTGGTGTGTTGTTTTTATGTTGTTTTGTGATCTGTCTTACCCCACCTTGAACAATGTTAAGCTTTTGTTAAGTTAATGACTACTTTTGGCTTCGTTTCTATGATTACTTTGTCTTTGCCTTAAGTTTCCATTATGTTTTTGTTATGGGTTTGCTGCAATTGTGTATTTACTTGAATATCCCGTTCTTAACTTGTCAACTGATTATTTCGATGATGTCAAAAGGGGGAAGAAGGATAGGAACCTTGAACTTTGGAAACTACTGGACTATTAGGAACCATGAACTCGTTCTACTTCTAAGGGGGAATTTGAAATAAACTCATTCATCTGCTTAGGGGGAATTTGCAACCATTGAATGTTCTCTCATTATTTTATAACGTTGTAAATCCCTTAAATTCAACTGGTCTCATGAAATTCAAAGTCCTATTATGTTGCCAGGTTCATTGTATTTGTCATCATCAAAAAGGGGGAAATTGTTAGGAAACGAAACTCTGGAACTTCAGTTCCCTTGAGAGTTTCTTTCCTCAGTTTCTCTAATTTTGAAGATGACAAATATTATGATACTAATGTTTTATCTCAAAGATGTGCTTTAAGGAACCACAGGAATATACCGAATGCAAGAAAGCCAAACAGGACAAGAGAACCAAAGGAACAAGACAAAGGAAGGAACCCAGAGAAACCCAGGTGTGCCCAGAAACGTAGCATGCGAGCTTGCGATTCCCGAGAAATCTGGGAACACCAACCTCAGACAAAAGGAAGTCGAAAATGACTTGTGCGAAGCTTCCAAAAGCCTGCCAATGTCCAGAGCAAAACAACAAGGCACCTAGAACGCCGAACCTCGGACAGAGAAAGGTGAAAGCGACAGTACATGGAACCTGTCGCTGTCCAGAAGTCAGTTCCCAAGCGCCCAGAGTGTCGAACCTCGGACAAAGGAAGCTGGAGAATGACTTGGCTGAAGAGGTTGACTAACCTAGAAGGATTCTGAGCTGCCTAGGTTGTTTGCACATGCCAAGAACAACGTGGACCAAGGAGAACCACTTATCCTAGGGCAAGCTCAATCTGTGGGAACCCAGAGAAGATTAAGCTGCGAAGAATCCTCTATAAAAGGAAGACTAACTCAAGGGTTATCTTCAAGCACTGAAATACGACTCACACACATTAGCAAATATCCAGTGTGAACCTTCAAACAAGATCATCAAAGCAAACCGAGATCAAGAGGAATCAGTCAAGGAATAGAAGAGCTGAGTGCTAAGTTCATGTGACTGTAAGTGATAGTTCCTAGGTGCGAAGGTCTGTTTCTTGGATTGATTATTGATTGTTTTAAGTTATCTAGGATTGCCTAACTGTGTGTAAGGCAAAGAAACTGTGTGTTTGTTCCTAGGATAAGTTGTAACCAAAAGAGATAAGAAATCAAGAAGTAGACCTTGAAATCCTTTCGAAAGAAAGGTAGTGGTTTTTATCCTGGATTGCTATTTGGCAATCAAAGGTTTCCACTATAAGGAACTTGTCATTTATTTGATTGTTTATTTCCGCTGCGAAGGGAACTTAGAATCGATATTCTGAGTTCCTTAAGTTATTATCTAACAATCATGATCCTACACAAGGCTAATGTAGTAGCCGACGCATTGAGCCGGAAGACACCGCACGAGACTGTAGTAGCTCTACTCACTGCTCAGACCAAGTTGAACCAAGGGTTATGCGAGATTGAAGTCTTGTACGATCAGCGTCGAGGATACCTGAGTATGCTTGAAATTCAAGCTACGCTACTTGATCAAATCAGGGAGAAGCAGGTTGATGATGTAGTTATGGTGAAGCTAAGCAGTGAAGCGATGAACGGGAAAGCTCCCGGTTTCGTGATTCAGGAAGATGGATCACTCTGGTTTCAGGACCGGATTTGTGTGCCTGATGTTGATGGTCTTCGTCAGTTGGTGATGAAGGAGGCCCATTCGTCAGCTTATTCTGTACATCCATGCTCTAGCAAGATGTACAAGGAACTCAGAAAGAAATTCTGGTGGCCCAACATGAAGTGGGATGTAGCAGAGTTTGTGGCGAAATGCTTGACTTGTCAGAAGGTCAAGATAGAATACCGTAGACCAGGTGGTGAGTTGCTACCTCTTCCAGTGCCAGAATGGAACTGGGAGGATATTGCTATGGATTTCATCACAGGGTTGCCAAAGACTCAGAGTCAAAAGGATGCTATATGGGTAATCATTGACAGGCTCACGAAGAGTGCTCACTTCGTGGCTATCAAGTCAACATGGGGAACCCAGAAGCTATCAGAAGTGTTCCTACATGAGATTGTCCATTTGCATGGTACTCCAAAGACCATTGTATCGGATCGTGATGGCCGATTCATGTCGATATTCTGGAAAGAACTCCACAAGTCCATGGGAACCGAGTTGAGGTTCAGTACTGTGTTTTATCCTCAGACAGATGGACAATCTGAGAGGACCATCCAGACCTTGGAATATATGCTAAGAGCTTGTGTACTCGATCGTCCGACTAGATGGGAGAACAGCCTGAGTCTGATTGAGTTCATGTACAACAATAGTTGGCATGCTACCATTAAGATGGCTCCATTCGAGGCTTTATACGGTCGAAGGTGCAGATCTCCGATTTGTTGGGATGAGAATGCCGACAAGGTTCTGCTCGGACCGGAGTTAGTCGGAAGGACTGCCTCGGACATTGCTTTGATAAGACAGAGGATGTTGATAGCTCAAAGTCGACAGAAGTCTTATGCAGATCTGAAGCGCAGGAATGTCGAGTTTGAGGTTGGTGACAAGGTATTTGTCAGAGTGTCGCCATCCAATGATGTATTCAGATTCGGCAAGCATGGGAAGCTTAACCCGCGCTACGTGGGACCATTTGAGATCCTTGACAGAGTGGGGTCTCTAGCGTATCGTTTGGAATTGCCGCCATCGGCACATCCAGTGCATAACGTGTTTCACGTATCCTTGTTGAGAAAGTACGTGCCAGATGAGTCTCATGTGCTGAGTTATGAAGACATCGAGATTCAGACAAATGGTACCTACGAGGAGATACTTGTGCGTATTCTTGAACGCAGTGAGAAGCAGTTACGGAACAAGGTGGTACCATTGTTATGGATTTTGTGGTCTAAGTCAGGAACTGAAGAGGTTACTTGGGAAACCTGGGAGACTGAGGCGGATATGCTTAGACGCTTTCCCGAGCTGTTTTCGGCCTAATTTCGCGGTCGAAACCTTTTTTAACGGGGTAGTGTTGTAACGCCTCGCTTTTTTTTTTTGGTTTATTCGGCCAAGTTTCGGGGTCGAAACTTCTTTTAAGGGGGAAGTGATGTAATACCCCTCATTTTAGTAATGGCATTTTGGTAATTTTCCAAACTCTCGTACTATAGTCGGATTATTTTCAGAGAAGTTCAGACATTCTGTAAGATGCTTGATCTCTGTAATAATTCCCTGAGTGGAATAAAATACATTCGACGTATTTTTGGGGCTTAGAATATTTGTTCGGATACAAATAAATTTAACCCGGGGTTTTAAACCCATGCCCATAGTCTTCTCGGACAAAAAGGACGCAAAATGGCCTTCACCGCGATCACAGTGAATTTTCCGCCATCGCGGAAAATGTCAAGCGGACAGCTTTTTCTGCATTCGCCGGACCTCGACGTTGGCGTCGCCGTTGCCGCCCATAGCTGTCCCATCTGGTCGGGGCGACTCACCTCCTTGCTTGGGTCTATAAAAGGAGAGGATCTGGAGGTTTTAGGAGCACATCTGATCCAAATCTCCCTCTCTCCCTCTTGTTTCCATTTTCGCCGGAAAACTCAAGTTCTCGCCGGAGTTGTCGCCGGAGCTCCCTTTGGAGGTGGTGATGCTCGCAAGGTGATCCTTTGGAGGTGCAAGGAGTCCAGGAGTCGGAGCCACCACGAGTCGAGCCCTCGTCGTCTTCCCGGTGAGGTTTTCTTCCTCGTCGAGTCGTTGAAATTCACGACCGCGATCGCGGACATGAACACCGCGATCGCGGCTGTGACACATGTGCCGCGATCGTGGCATTTGGCTTTCGGTCTCGGTCGGGACCTTAGTTCGTTCGATTTCGTTCGTCTTTCTTTAGATTCGTACTATTTATTGTTGAATCTAACCTAGGGTTTTGTTATGGGTCGTTCTGTAGGGATCTGTAATCCGAGTTTTGTCCCCGTTCCGGACCCAGAAACCGTCTTCGTCAAACGTTCTTCTAGATTAAGGCAAGTGGCGGTTCGCTCTTGCTTATCATTCCATATTTCTATTAATTATTAATTGTTTAATTGTTAATTAAATTGGGATGAATCACTGTTTTCGTTGGGAACAGGTTTTATAAATGATACGATTAAAAAGAATATTATAATAGGTTGTATATATTGCTAGAAACAACGCTATTATATCTGTTATTACCATGATGGTATTGATGTGGATTTTATGTGAACTTGAAATATAGTTAGCACGAGTATTCGTAGGAACGCTACATACCTTGCGAGGTCTAGCTGTTTCTTTATAACCATGGTGGATAGGATGTCCAAGCCCTAACACCTTTCTCTGGTCATGATTGTCCCTTATCCGAGTATAGGGGAGGTGCGCTTAGCTGGCGCCAACTCTTTCGGGATATGCTCCCTCGTCTCGAGATGATATATTTTTATATGATAAAAGTCTATAACGTAAATATATGTTTTGTAACTAAATAAGATAAGTGCCGTTATGCACATAATTAATGAACATTGGGCGAGAAGTACAATATGGAACCTCGTCTGGGCTTCGATTAGAGTAAGTCCACCTTCCTAATCTGAATTCGCATTACGCGGTGAGGTTGGTCGTGGACCCAAATAGTCAAGTCGCTTTTAAACTCTTTTATGAATTATAATGTTCCCAAACATTTGTCATGCTTTCCGATAAGAATCAATTCGTTGGAGTCTTCTCTTCATATGTTTCTGGAAGACTCAGTCTTTCAGTGTCTTCTCTCGATCATTCTGTTTCGTATGATTCTGTAGAAGTATTGAGGTTTACTATCGTCACCGGCTTTCATTCGGGAAGCGATGGGTTTAACCTAATACGACTACTTAAAACCTTTCTGTTTTATCCTTGCATAGTCTTTCATTAGACTAACCAACCGGTTAATTTCCCTTGCATGGTTGGCTAGTGTCATCCGTCTCATACGGCACATTAGATAAACTTCCGTTTTCGTGAAGGCTAGAACTGACGATGAAGGTAGATGGAGTTTTGAAGGGTTTTATCAAGGTTGAGATCCTAGGCATGTGATCGCTCGATCAAGACTTTTGTGTTATTTATTTTAAAAGACTTCCGCTGTATTAAACATGTTTTGTATTAAGACTACTCTATTTCTGTTGTATTTGGATTATGGATGTAATTCCAAGACTTTGATTTAATACGAAATGTTATGATATTTCGTATTATATATGTTGTTTTATGTTTTGTATAAACTAGTTAAGCCTTGGGTGGCTTCGGATGTGGAATCTGAGGTCCCTGGCGGTAATGCTTTCAAGGATATATTTGGGTGTGTTACAGCGGGATCCAATCCGGGTCCGCCTCGCAACGAAGCTCGTTGTAGTACTTGGACCATCCATCAATGTCTTCGCCTTTATAGTCCCATTGGTGGTGCCAGTAGGTCATGGAGTGGGCTCGGCCAAGGCTTAGGCATGGGCCATAGTGTGGGTTCGGCTGGGCTCAGACGCGGATCAGGTTGTGGGTGGATAAAGTTGGTTTGGGAAGGCAATCAGGGAGATTTGGAAAAATATGGATACGATCTTCGATTAAGGAAAGATCTTGTTGGGAAAGGATATGGCCGAGATCTTTGGGATTCGGATAAGGCAAGTGCGGATTAGGTGGAATTTTGGATAAGGAAAAGGGAAGGGGGCCGAACTAGGGCTTCACGAAGGGGCGGCGGCTAGGGTTTTGGCAGCGGAAAAGGGTGCGTATTTTGGCCTTTTGAGGGGTTAAACGATGTTCGCTTTGGGCGAATTTTATATGTCTGGACTCGTATCGAGATTCTCTACAGGGTTATGGATGAAAATTTAAGAAAACAGAAAAAATATTTGGGCGAATTCTGGACAGAAGTCGAGTTCAGTTTTGGGAGTTTTAATGGTGATGATGGGTAGGGAGAAAGGAAAGAGAAGGAAAGACACACCTATTACCTCTAGCCGCTGCCGCACCTAGCAACCCTAGTTTGGCCTTTTCCCTAGCCGTGCCACCTAGCCCACATCATAGCCAACCTAGATCGCCCTAGCCTAGCCAGCACCCGCCCATGGCTCACCGGCGCCTCACATGGACCTTCGCCAACCCCTACCTCTACGCCGACGAGTGGAACGACAAAGGATGGTTTGGTGGCGTGAGTCTATATGACGCCCGTTCGGACTATATCCCGCCGCGCCGTAACTGTGACCCCCCGTCCCGGAGCCCGTACTCTCCGCCTTGGCGTCCATACTAACCACCCAGGCACCAACATAACTCACCACCGCTCCGCGAGTATGCCCCAATGTGGTACCCTGAGCACCCGCATGTGCGCCGTCCCGAGCGTCCTCCCATGTCACCGGTTCCAACAGTCGCCCACGGAGCCACCAACAAGCGCCTGGCCGATATTGCAGCAGAGACGAGGCTTATGCCAAGCGCATTGCGGACCTCGAGGCCCAGCTCGCGGAGGCCAGAAACCTCATTGCCGCACAAGCCGCGACCGCGGCCGCAACAGCCGCGACAACGGCCACAGCAGTCGCCCCCTCCCCGGCCCCCAGCCCAGCAGCCCCCTTGTGAATGGCAGCGGGTTCGTGCCCTAGCGCGCCCGATGCTTCCATGCCCGCGCGCAAGCCCGACGTGCCCAACGTGCCTACGCCGGCCCTTCTGAGGTTGTCGACTCCAGATCTGGGCTTCCGCGCGATGATGATGACCAAGGCACCCAAGCCCGCTTCCGCATCTAACCCATTCTTGCTGATTTTTGTGATGCCAAGAGCCAAACCCGAGCCCTACTACGACGCCGCACTCTCGCTGGCTGTCGAGTGCCTGTTCTCCCTAGCCCCACCCAGCTCGAAGCGGTGACGCTTCGATTCTAAGGGAGGCAGAATGATGCGCTCCTGGCTAGTCCTGAACGAGGCTTCGACGAGCCGCCGAAGACCAAGACTGTGGCGTCCCCCGTGGCATCCGACAAGCCTATTTAATTAGCTTTTCTATGTATTTCAGTACTTTCCATTTTTAGTAGTTCCTTATTTAGTAGTTGCTAGTTTTAGCTTATTTCCTGTTTTGGTATGCGAGCCCATCTGCATATGGACTCGGCCCATTAGGTTAAATAAGGCCCATCAAGGTCGTGCACTATTTTGGCTATATATAGCCTTCACTTGTAATCATTTTAGTTAATTTGAAATTTATGCCTAAGCTTAGTAGTTGAGTTGAACTCCTCCCCGTAGGCCTCGGCGTCACAAAACCGGTTAGACCCGATTGAACCACGTCACGGTTCACAAACACAACCTTCAGTCTTGCCCCACCCTCGCCCAAGCGAGCATAAGAGAGCCGCGGACCATCCTTCCCGGTGGTTCGTACTTATCCGGTTACCAAGAGAAGGATCTGAGACCGCTTCCTACCTAGATCCAGCTTCAGACGAGATCCGATCCATCGGAATCGTATCATTTAGGGTTTCGACTAATGCTTCTTGAATCGTGACATGAACTGCCGGTTTTTTCGGTGGTTCAGGGGATAGTTGAAACGTACCTTGAACCGACTGGGACCTTGAACCACCGGACCGGTCCGATTCAGGGTTTGACCCGATCCGGTTCCGGGCCGATTAACCTTTGGAAGCTCTAAGTTTTAGTATAATAGTTATACTAATACTATAGTCATAGTAGTTATACTAATACTATTGTCTTACTGTAATATTTATACTTATACTATAATTATGAACTATGTCTTGGTATAATAGTTATACTAATACTATGTCTTAGTATAATAGTTATACTTTATGGTTTTTAATTATGTCTTAATGTAATAGTTATATTTATAGTTTTTCATTATGTCTTAATGTAATAGTTATTAGTATAATTAAGAATTATGTCGTAGTATAATAGTTATACTAATACTATAATTTTTAATTATGTCCTAATATAAAAGATCATTTTAATCATTTTAATTTGTGGATCAACTTATAAAAATTTTGAATATGAAAAACAAAACCATATAAGAAAATCAAATCCATAAAAGGAAATCCATTTACATCCAAAAAACCAAATTGTTCAACCAAATTGTCCAAAAAAAACCAAATTGTTCAAAAGCTAGTCCTCGCCAAACTGCCTCCCACTGTCGGATCACTTCTCGGTGACCGAGTCACAGAATATCTGCGACGCATGCGGTATGGGATCAGTCGTAGGCGTTGTGTCACCCATCAGATACTCGATCCAACAGATCATCCGATCTGTAAGATGAGGTTGCATATCATCGTACTAGGAGAGTTATGAAGTCATCTCACCGGCCACAAGTTGGAAGTGTTGTATTAAAAATAAAACACCATTAGAAGATATGTAGAAAACAAAATTACCCTAAATGTAACATACCGTAATGGCGGAAGCCGTGGGAGATGGAAGGATAGACTCAAACTTCATTTGGGTCATGTCTGGGGGACCGGAAATCCAGGTATGGATGAGACATTCGGGCAAACCAATCGAGGTATGCCTCGTCACAATCCCATGCGAAGGTGGACGTGATAAGATCATGCAGCTTAATCAATGGCCTCTAATTCGCATCTCATAGACAGTGCTCATCCCCGTACTCCACAATGTGTGCCCGCAGTGCAGCGTGGCAGACAACTCTCTTCGGCTTGGTGGAGCTTGAGGAATGAACTGCTTGTACCTAAATAGGCGGAGGCAACAATGGGGCAAGTACGACTCTCGCACTTCAAAACATTCAATGATGCCTCGATATAGCGACAGAGCGTACTTGGGATCCTTGAAGTTTAACTTGCTCCACGGTTGCCACCGAACCTGAAATAAAAAAATTACAGTGTGAGACGACCAAAATTAAGCATGCGGAAAAAGTGTAAATTCAAAGGTAACGCCTGAAAATACCTCCGAAAACATTATGGCATCGACTCCGTCGAGTACTTGATGCAGGGAGATAAGGTGCTCCATGTCACTGCCCTGGAGCCTCCCTCTCGTCACGAGCTATAGCCCGTGAATCCACCATGGCTTCCAGGTCAGGTGAAGCGTGACCGCAGGAGGCGTGAAAGTAGGACCATATCCACGTCTGCAAAAAACATATAATTGTTATTATTTTAAACTTCTCTCAGAAGCAGCGAACATCCGGCGAATCTATGTGCCTGGTGCCTGACCCAAATTTCGGTACAGGAGGGCCAGCACACCAACACGCATGCATAATGACCGGTGCGATCGTGGTCGAGGATGAGCGACATATACTTCACATTCACCTTCTGCCCCGACTTGTTTGTGAAGACGGTACTGCCCAACAGCAAGAGCAAGTACATCGACGCTATATGGCGCTCATCCCTAAAACTAGTAATATTATTTTAGTTATAAAAATGTATATAAAAGTTTAATTAAAAACATAATATTAAATAAATTATAAATATGTCACCTCTCAACAACTACACACTACGCTCTGTATCGGTTCTTCAGAGTTGTATTGATCGCATTGCTTCCAGCTAAAACACAAATAAAATAATTACAATTATTTATATTAATTAAATTATAACATTGTATTTAAAATAAATTTAATATATAATAAATATATAAAAATTATTACCTGAGGCCATCTGCGCGACGATAACGAAATCGAGCCCAAGCCTCTCTGATACGGCGGCAAATAGATCAACGTCCGTCATATTTAAGAAACTATCGATGTCACATCATGGAGAGTAATATTGATCTCTCACCATGAAAAATGGAAGGAGTTCGTGTCCGGATGCCACCGCTCCACGAACGCCGCAATAAGCACGAGGTCCATCCGGCGGAACTCCAAGGACTCGAGAGTGGTGATACTGCTCCGCTGCGCCAGCGGCCACCACGTATTCAGATCATGCCTCGGGAACTCGTGGATGGCTGCATAATGCAGATGGCAGGTGTAGGGATTCCGAATCTTTCTAACTGAAACCTAATAAAATAATTACTTATTTAATTAGAAAAATAAAATATTTAATAAAATAAAATATTTATTAAAATACGTATCGAATCCTCCCGGGGATCCACGGGTGGCAGGGGATGCTCCCGTGTTAGTCGCTCGGTATGCGTCTAGATAACCCGAGCGACGTGGGTCGGATATGAAGCCAGGAGAAGGTGTGACCTGGGCTATCCTGACATCCAATCCTCATCCTCTCCCTCGAGAGCCGCAGCTAGCTCGAGAGGGGGTCCTATTGTCTTGGGATTAAGTCCCGCTACATCGGGAACTGGTTCCGCTGCATCGGGAATAGGGGAGGGAGGCGCATTGTCCCTCCTCGAATCCTCTGCTGTAGAAAGGGGTGGTGCCTCGATGCCCTCAAAATAGTCCCGCTTCAAGACCGCTATTAGGGCTTACTCGTCGATGTTGTATGTGTCGTCGCCCGTCCCGCCCTACTAAGCGACATCTAGTTGCGGAAGCAATTCGCCGCATTACAAGAGTTGCGGCCCGCGACAGACTGATCTTGTGATCCACCGCTGGCCCAACCGATTGGACACTCTGTACGTCTGTCTCACAAAATGCAACGACTAATGTATTGCTTTGTTTTACAGATTTTGGAAAAATAAATAAGTTTATACAATTATTCTATATTTGTTTAATTAAATAAGTTTTATATTAATAATAATTATTTACTAATTTTAAATAAACAAATAAATATTTATATAAAATAGTTACTTATTTAATTACAAAATTAAACATTTAAATAGAACAATTACTTATTTAAATAAATAATTCAACATTTAAGTATTAAAATTTTAAACAAAATAATATTTAAATTAAATAATTACTTAAATATTTATTTTAGGAATTGTTTAATTAAATAATATTTTAATTTAGTTACTAAATTTTTTATTTATTTCCAATTTAATTTAGTTGATTTTACAAATTAAATATATTTCCTAAATAATTAATATTTGATAATTGTTTGAAACTATGCGCTTTGTCATAGGCTTTCCATCTTCCCTTGGCGTCTTTGACATTTCGCAAATTCTTCTTTCTAAGTTGGATGTTTTAAAGTGGAGTATGAGGGTTGAGAAAGAGAAGGTTGGGGCCCCTACTGCGAAGATGCAAGAGGCAGAAAAGATCCTTAGGGTGTCTAATGATCGGGTTGCATTCTTGGAAAAAGAACGTCGAGAATCCCATCAGGTACGGAAGAAGCTTGTCGGGGAGTTAGAGGAATCTAAGGAGTACAATGGATGGAAAGCCAAGGTTGAGGCACTGGAAGAGGCAACAACATGGAAGCACTCTATCTGGGACGTTCTGAAAGAGAGATCGGAGTTTGAGAAGACTTTTGCTGCGCCACCGAAGGCTATCTCGAATATTGATGACTCTCTGACCCCTAAAAACGATATCTATGAATTTGGAAGTATGATTTGTGTTCACACTTGTTCATGTTTATTGACTTTTGTTTAAGCGAAACAAACTGTATTTTATGATCGTTCATGGGAATCGGTCCTTGTTTTGTGTCTAACTGTTGCTTTCAATGATTTTTGTTGTTGTAGCCTCGTTTGCATGTTGCCTTTTTTTATAGGTGATGGTGTCATTCGGTCTAGAGCCGACATGTCGTTCTTTCAAGGATTCTGTTGGAGTTTTGTGTATTTATTGCTTAGTTTTCGGAATCAAATGTTTCAAAATTTCTTATGTGGTCACTTTCCATGTATATGCGAGAGCTTATATTTTTGTTGATAATTGTGTCTATTTTTTATCGCATTGTTCCAAATATGATTTTGGAGTTTTATCTAATACGCCATCGTTTTGGATTTGTGACAAGTGTTTTTTGTTTGTAACGTCCTTGGAATGGTTTTATGGCGTCTCCTATTTATTTATCACGAAATAGTCGTTAGTTTAGTCAAGTTTTCTTGACTTTTTTCAGACCATTCACGAATTTGTTCCAAGTGTGAGTTTTTCATCATGTTAAGTTGTTATTATAAGTTTTTCACGCACAAATGTATGAGTTAGTTAGATTAGTACGTACTCGTAGATGTTTTGCATATGCTTAAATGTTTGTCTCACAAAATCAATTTTGATGTTTGTGACATGGGGTGATGTATTACGCTAAGCGAAAACTATCATATGTTTTTTTATGAAGTGCTCATAATGTAAAATATATAGAAACAAATGTTGTGAGAAGAGAATAATAAAAAGAGTCAATTTATTTATTATTGCATTTTTATTTAAATTCTTTTTGCATTATGTATACGTCACATTATTCAACCCCTAACATATCATGGTGACTAGTCATGTAAGTGTCAACATTTTCAAAATGTCGGAGCCTTTGTTCTTCAGGCATTAGCGCAATATTGTGTTGAGTATCCCATTGTCGGATCATTTGAAATTTAGTGTTCAAAACATTTGTGTGTTGGCTATCTTGTGTATGTAATCTTCCATCTTATTAGAGAAGCCCTTGTTCTAGAGGCGTTGGCATATTGCCGTATATTTATTTAGTACCTAGCGTATTTCGTAAATAAGCTTTGGGATTTGACCGTTGGGCTTCCCTAACGGCTCTCCGATACTTAAGTCAACAATCCATGATCAAAGTGAACATGAAAAGGCTGAAAGTAATGAAGGTATGTAAGCAAGGAAGAGAGCAGGGTTAGAAATGGTAGTGTTTCAAGTGAGTAGTGTGGCAACTTCTTGGGATGAGTTTTCCATCCGTTGCAACCAATTCGTAGGCGCCTTGGCCAATGATCTTGGTGATCTGATACAAGCCTTCCCAATTAGGAGAGCTTTCACGCATTCAACTCTTGAGTGTTTTGAAACACTTTTCGTAGCACACAATCTCCTACTCTGAAAACTCTTGCCTCGACGTTCTTGTTGTAGTTTCTAGTAATCATTTGTTGATATGTGGCCATTTTGTAGTTGGCCTCCTGTTTGAGTCCATCAACGGTGTCCAGGCCGTGGAACAAGATGTCGTCATTTTGGTCTTCCTTTATTAACATTATTTGGCCGTTGACACTTTGATTTCCGTAGGGATTACGACATCACATCCTTAGACTAGAGAGAAAGGACTGTGGCTTGTTGCTCTCTTGGGTGTTGTGCGGTCGGACCATAGAATGAGTGGCAATTCATATGCCAATCCTCCTTTTGTTGCCATGAGTCATTTTGTTAAGTTGCTTAGGATAAATTCGTTACTAGACTCCGCTTGTCCACTAGCTTGCTAGGAGTGGACGTTACTAGCTGTATGTTCCACTTCTGGCAGAACGATGTGATTTGGTCACTTATGAATTATGACCCATTGTCACAAATGATAGTTGATAGGACACCGAACCTGCTCAAATTGTTGCATTTAATGAAGGAGATAACATGTGTATATTTCACCTCTTTGAACGGATAGCTTCGATCTACTTTGAAAAGTAAACTGTCATGGCCGGTAAATAAACGCGTTATCCTGACGCATGTGGCAGTTTGCCCACAATATCCATCCCATACTTGATGAAGGGCCAAGGCATTATGACTAGATGTAAGAGTTTCTAGAGGTTGATGTGTAGTTGCAGCGTGTCTTTGGCAAGCGTCACACTTCTTGGCATACTCAATTCCATCCTTTCTCATAGTAGGTCAACAGTATCTCGACTTGTTTGCCTTAGCAGATATACTTCGACCCCTAACATGATTCCCACATTATCATTCATGTAAGTCTTGCAAAACCTTTTGTACCACGTGGTCTTCTAGGCACCTTAGGAGTAACCTAAAAGTTGACCTTTTAGATAGGATACCTTACTTCAAGCCAAATGTCGACGCTTTGAATCGGAGGTATCGCGCTTCTGCTTTGTCTTCAGGCAACTTGCCTTGTTTCAGCCACTCAAGAATTTGAATTGTCCAGGATTGTTGTCCTGGTGGAATTTCGACGTTGTGTATCACATTTGTAGTCTTCTCAATGGACGGAACCAAGATGTGAATGAATGGGATTTTTTGATATACTCGAGGATGTATGACCGATCCCAGGTTCGCTAATGCGTCAAATTGAGTGTTCATATCCCTTAGGACTTGCTTGATCTGGAAACTTTGAAAAGATTATAACAGTTCTCGTACAACTTCCAAATATGTCGTCATTTTGGATGCTTTGGCAACATAGGACCCGTTCACCTGGTTGACGATAAGCAATGAATCACATATCACCTCAAGACGTTGGCCCCTAAACTCTTTGCTAGAGATAGTCCAGAAACTAGTGCCTTGTATTCAGATTCGTTTTTGGTCGCTAGAAATTCATAACGCATGACTTGGGCTATCCTTTCCCCTTGTGGTGATATGAGTACGACCCCCAATCTGACACCGCTCATGTTGGAGGCCCCATCTGTCCACATTGTCCATTTTTGTGTGACGTTTCTATCCTCAACTTGTGACAATTATTCCTCTGTGGGCTCTGGTACGGTCGGACTGAAATGTTGCACAAAATCTACCCGGGCCTGCGACTTGATGGCATATCAAGGCTAGTTTTGATGTCATAACCACTACGATGTACCAACCATTTGATCATTCTTCCTTATAACTCAGGTTTGTTCATAATGCTCTTCATTGGGTAATTAGCACGCACTGATATGGCACGACTCTCGATATATGGACATAGTGTAATGGAAGCCATAACCAAAGCAACAACTATCTTCTCCAAGGAAAAGTTCATGGTCTTTGCGTCAAGCAACGTTTTGCTCACATAGTAAACATGGAGTTGGACGCCATTCTCTTGCCGTACTAGTACCGCGTTGAGTTCTACTTGTGTGACCACCATGTACATTGATGATATTTCTCATTGGGTTTCGACATAACTTGTGGGCACACCAAATAAGCTTTTAGCTCCTGGAATTCTTTCTCGTGCTCCGAAGTTCATTCAAATGATTTGTTCTTCTTCAAAATGTCGTAAAGAGCTTGTTTATGTCTGATGCTTTTGAGATAAATATGCTCAGAGATGCAACGCGCACTGTAAGCCTTTGGACATCCTTCATGCACTTGGGAGACTAGAGGTTGATTATTCTCTGGATGGATGGATCTGATCTATTTCGATTCCTCGTTGTGTGATCATATAGGCCAAGAACTACCCGGAAGAGACTCCACTGGAACACTTCGTCGGATTGAGCTTCATGTAGTACTTTCTCAGGATGTTGAAAGCCATCTCTAGGTGAGCTACGTCAATGTACACGTGCATTGTGTCCCCAATCTGATATTGGAACATCTTGTTGACCAACCTCTAGTACATTGCGCCGATGTTCTTCAACCCAAACGACATAACTTTATAACAATAGATGTCTTGTTTTGTAATGAAGGTTGTCTTCTCTTAGTATGCTGGATTCATGAGAATTTGATGATACCCGTTAAGTGCATCCATGAATGTTAACTTGTCATGGCCTGTCGTTGCGTCCACCATGACGTCGATATGTGGCAACAAAAATGAGTCCTTTAGGCATGCCTTGTTCAAATCCGTGTAATCCACACATACTCGCCACTTCCCATTCTTATTTTTTACCACCATGATGTTTGCTAGCCAATCTAGGTACTTGGCCTCTCTAGTCTTCCCCATTTCTAACATCGCCTTTACCTCATCGGCGATGGATTTGTTTCTTTCTAGTGCAAATTTCCTTTGTTTCTTTTTTACTGGTGGGAACTTTGGGTCCACACTGAGTGTGTAGGTTATGATGATAGGACTGATCAATACCATCCCTTCATGTCTCCAAGCAAAGCAATCTACGTGGGCTTGTAAGAAGTCGGCGAGTGGACCCCTAATATGTGACGGAGTGCCTAAGGCAACCTGGACTATTTTTTCTGGTCTGGTGGGGTTATGCACCATTTGATCAAGCTCTGGAATTTCTGGCTCGGCATATTGTGTCGACATCTTGTAGTCTGTTAATTGCTATATGGATTTTCGGCGCTCTACGTGTAAAGTTGTCGTCACTTTGAGTGACAACTTGTACCATTCTTTCACCGCTAGTTTTCTCCCTTGATTTCTTAAACTCCCAACTTTGTTGACAATTTAATAGTCTGATGATATGTTGACGGAATAACCTTCATCTCATGAATCCAAGGCCTTCCTAGGACGATGTTGAAAGGAGATTTACAATCCAATACCAGGAACTTTGTTTGCAAGTTCACCCCCTTTGCGTAAGTGGGCAATGTGATTTCGCCAACAACATGCTTTAGTTCTTCATTGAAACCTACTAAACGAACTGACATTTTGATAAGGTCATCGACCTCTAAACCGATATTGGTAAATGCGTCTAGCATGAGGATGTTGGTTGAAGCATCATTTTCGATCAAAATCCTTTTTACCAAGTAGTTTCCCAATGTCAACGAAATTACGAGGTTGTCATGATGGGAACCGTTGATCTTGATGACGTAGTCGAAGGTGATTGGCATGATGTCGCCTGATTACTTCTTTGGTATAATTGGCATTTCATACTGGCTCGCCTTTGTATGTCGCTTGGTAGCAGAGAAGGTTACTCCGCACATGTTTGAACCCCTAGAGATCGTATTGACCACCTTTGCGTGTTAAGGAGATGGCGGCGAAGACCCATCTTTTGTTTTACACTCTTGTTTAGCCTTCGCTTGTAAGATAAGAGATCTTTCAAGAGGCCTTTGCTGGTCAACTGCGCGACCTCACGCCACAGAGGTACGCATTCATCAATGTAGTGACCGACATCGTAATGAATGTCACACCAATTTAAAGGATCTTTCTTCTTATTTGGCTTGCATGACTTTTTTTTCCATTAACACTAAAGGCGTAGTCTGTATCTTCGGAGGCAGCTTGGGGTCGGTTGTCCGGTCTTTGGGGTCGTCACTTGAAACATTAATAGATTGCACGCGTTGTGGGCACGCGTAGGGATTACGATATGCCTCCCTTTTGTTGGTCTTTTTCTATGTTTTTCCATATCGAGTGGACACTCGTCTGGAATCCTCCTTCGACTAGATGATACCCAAACGAAGGAGTGTAGGAGTACGAATTGTGCAAAGTTTGGCGATGGCGTCAGAGAATACCACGGAGGGGCCGAAGTAAGAGAGTAGAGGCTAGCGACGCGACCGTTGGTGACAAAGACGTTGAATCTGACCATCCTGCCAGCTCCGAGCCAGAAGAGGTCTACAACAAAGGGAGCGATGGAAGGAAGCGCCGAAGCAAAAGCGGCAAGTCCCTTAGAAGGAGGTGATGATGGTGGCGACGATGGTGACGCGGAGGGAGAGGCGTTTGACATCCTGTCAGAGTAGGCGGTAAAGCTGAAGAAGGAAAAAGAGCAGGTTGTGCGTCCCTGGCATTAGCGATTTTGGGTTATAAAATTTTCTCTACTCGAGTGTGATAAGTCGGAGAAAGAGAAATAAGGAGCAGAGAGAGATAAATTAATTTAAGAAAAAAAAAACTAAAAACTACACACTACTACAAAATATGCTTTTTAGCCCGGGCGTTTTCCATTATATAGCCCGTATATAACTAAAAAGGGTCCGGGCTATTGGTTGGTGTGATAATAGACCAAATAGCCCGGACCCATTGTCACACGCCCGGGCTATATTCCTTCACATAATTTGGGGCGCCCCCAAGTTATGTGAAGGAATATAGCCCGGGCGTGTGACAATGGGTCCGGGCTAAATAACCAAGACTTTTTAGCCCGGACCTTTGGGTATTCGGGCTAAAAGGTCTAGTTATTTGCTAAAAAACAAGAGGACCTCTTAACCCAGATCTTTAAAGGTCCGGGCTAAAAAGTCCTCTTTTTCTGAAAAATAAAATGCAGTAACGAACCATGCTGCTAAAAATAAAACTGAACAAAATAAAGCAAGGTAAAGTGATCAACATGAAGTGCTACTTGATAAAAATATCAGATGAACTTAAAATACCTAAACCCTAAATTCATCTACCTAATCCTAAATATCATCAAACAAAGATCAATATACCTCAAATCCCATCAATTTCTCAAACCCTAAACCTAGATCAGTACATTCAAATATCAAATTAAAAAACAATTATCTTGCTCATTAATGCTGCAACGACACAGTAAACTACAAATTTTGGAAGAACGTAATTAGTTATTTAGTTCAAGGGAACATAGATCAAATAAAGAGAGAAAAATGAACATAAAATGATTGAGAGTGGAAATTTCTGCTTTACTTTCACTCTCAGCATTATCATCAAGGCCTCATGACAGCAAGCCCTCCAAGAAGCTTGTAATGCAAAGACTCGGCTTGAGCAATAGCACAAAGACCCCTGTTATTGACTTTCTTAGCATAAAGCTCATTTCATTTGTTTTTTTCTTCTATACATAGATATACCATTTTCTCTGTAAACAATGTTCTTCCTGTACATAAATAAAATATTACCTTATAATTCAGGTTGAAGGGCGATTGAGGAAGATCATACTTTATAACAAGAGGCTCGTAGGCTGTAATTAATATGTCGGTGTCAACTCCCTTCAGGCGCAGATTAGCCAAATATACCTATGATAACCATTTAGAATCAGCCTCTAATCAATCACTATGGAATAGATTAAACTGCAAATCCATGTAAGAAGAAAGAAACTTACTCTGACGATGTTTTGAGCTTCTTTTCCTTGTCGACCCTTGGAGATTGCCTGCAATAGTTTAAGTGAAATGGGCAGAAAATGTTGCAATAATGTAGACTGTAATGGGATGGACAAAAGAAATGATTATTCAGATGGCACAATAAAGATAGAAAACCCGACTATTTAGCTGGTTTTATGGGAAGCATGATAGAAAGCCAAAAACTTTAAGATAGATTTAAATGCAGGTGAGCAAGATGAAAATCTTAGAAGATCGGGATAAGCTAATACAGAAGTGACGCACTACCAAGCTTCTGCATTACTTGCATACCATTTGGCCAACAGCAGTTGTCACAACAGATGGTATGTTTTTATAAGATAGTCCAGGAGCCTCGACAACACCGGACTGCTCAATCACCTGAATGGAGAGTAAACCAAAATAATGAAATAAGTTACACTTGTTAGTAGTGATAAGCTAGTCCAAATTTGGGCAGCAGACACTTTTAAGTTCAATCTTAATATGCACTACCACTATGTTATCTATAGGTTGGAGCTGGGAAGATAGAAATGCTCAGAATGTTGCGGCAAACAAGAAAACCTTTAAAAACAGTATATGGCTATAAACTTAATTTTTCAAATGAATAATCATTTTGTGGTGAGTGATGATGACTGGATATGGTTGTACACCTCCATTATTCACATCCTGAGGAATATATATAGAACTCTCCTACCAGGACCTTGCAAGTTACATATGCAGATTCTTCTACTGTATCTTTCCATCTTAATCACTGAAAATGTTTTTTTGTCCACTAAAAATTCACCTGAATCATCTTTGCAAAGAAAGGCACGGTCTCAACTTCCAATATTTACCAATAACTCAAATGCCAACTACCATGGGTGATGATGTAGGTAAGGCAGGCATATAGAACTAGGTCAAAATACAAGAACTGAGTATCGAATTATGAACTAACCGTGCCACCATCAGCGTCTTGTTCACTGGCTAGGTCTTGGAGAAACCAATTAGCACTTCCATTATCAGCAGCATCATGCTTGAATTCTAAAAGCTCGACAATTAGACTCTCATCTCAAGCAGGGTCAACAAACACTTCCTTCAAAGACAAAATAAAAACACAAAGCCAATAACTAAATTTTGAAGTTACTTAAAATACAGAACTATTAGCAGAAAATAATCACCGAAAGCCCTTGATCCTTTCCTTCTCAATTAAATTCTTATACAGTTGAAAAAGAGTAGCCCTGTGATTAAAATTTCACAAAATCCCAATCACACTAAACCTAAATATGCTAACCTGTTGATCAAGAACTTCATGAATATTACTCACATCCTGCAAATTGGATGCAGAAAGTGGTTAATCTTTCAAGTAATCTAACACCCTTGGTTTAAAGATGGTAGTAAGATAGAATATAAACAGGCTGACCTCAAATCTAAGAGGAAATATACAAGAGATAGCACCACCAAACAAAGGCCGCTCAACATACTGATCCGAAGACATTTCTAAAGCCACTACACAACAAAATATAGTAATTCATGTAGACTAATTAGACAGCAAATCATTTTAAGGGCTTTGCAAAATTGAGAGCAGTAGTCTGACATCTAATAACCTTGATGATGATGGTGATTGAAAGCAACGAGAGCACATCACTGCTCCATTGTTTGACATCTAATAACCTTTGTATTCGTGTAAAATATACATATGCATTTGTCGTTCTATGAACAAATCTTCAAGTAGTAGAACATACATAATCAAAGTAACAAGCAAATCAATGACAACCAAAGGTTGAGAAAATAACTTAATATCAGAACCAAAGGTTGCTCAAGACACTTGACTAACCATCAACATCTCCAACATTAGCAGTGAAATCACGACAAGTCAATTTTGGTTTTATTGTCCTTACAAACACAAGTGAAATAAACGCTGGAAAGTTCTTCAATTGAACCGAATCGAACCCCCTTTCATCTCCTTGAGAAACCCCGAAACCCAAATCCTGCAAAACTCACAACAATTTCGTCGGTTACAATATTGCAATGCTAGAAACCCTAATTTCCGCAGAAAGACGAGCAATCTAGACATCAATTAATCGATTCCTGGATTGAAATTTAGAAGGATATGGAGACGTGTATCAAACAGAAATTGAAGAAGATGAAAGAAGCAGACAAAGCAAACCAGTAGACTGAAGCAGGTCGCACCTTCGTCGGCTCAATCGAGGGGGTGTTCAGCCACCTCGTAGTCTACATCTCCAACCGCGTCCAACAACGGTGTCTCGCCTAGTAGCTCCGTAGTCAGGGAACGAGGAAGTGCCGGTGGACTGTGTAGTCGGGGAACGAGGAAGGAGACGGAAGGAGGCGCCGGTGGAGTTGTGTAGTCTGGGAAGGAGGCGCCGGTCGGGGAAGGAGACGGAAGGAGCTTTTACTTAAGGTACGTGGGTAAGTACGATAAATAGCCCGGATAAAATAGCCCGGATGTTTTGTAACCGGCTTATTTTAATGTGGGTTAATATAAAACGCCACAAAATAGCCCGGATATTCCAAAAAAAAACACGCCCGGGCTATTAAATTGTGCCTCTTTTAAAATAAATTTGTTTTTAGCCCGGGCTTCTCTACAACGGTCCAGGCTAATATGTTATCTTTCTTAAATAGCCCGATTTCTTCTGATGTATCAGGACTTTATATCACGGATAATTAGGATCTGTGCTAAATAATCACGGGCTAAAAAGCGTTTTTTGTAGTAGTGACATGTGCCGAACTAATTTTTTATTTTATTTTAAATTCTAAATTCCACATATAATTGGAGAATAAGTTTAGACTTTGTAAACCTGCAATTCTCCATTTATTGAGATGGACTTTTGAGAGTGATAATTGCAAGCATAATCATAAATATAATCATAGGACATGACATGGAGGATAGTTGAGTGGTGGCTGCGGCGTGCATGCCAAAATAATTGAATTTTCCATGTTGCTTCCATGTGAATTGGACCCCTCCCTAGCTAACTTTGATTTTTGTTGCTGTTTGACGCAAAATATGCATGCTTAGAAAATTTATGTTGTTTATAAATATCTTTTTATTAAAACCATTGAAAACTCATTGACTTTTCCTTGGAAAAACATACTCTGCCCTAATTTTAAACACAAAATGAAGGACGTACCATCGCCTTGAACTCAGACACTGTTACTTTGCCTTAATTTATTTGAAACAAGAAAAATTGATGGATCATCATTCGAACGTATATATACTAAACGGATCTGGTGAGAACTGTTCTTAAAATGAGAACTGTTCTTAAAATGTGAATTAGTCTTGTGCATCAAGTTGTACGAATTTGTACACCAAAGTCTGTTAAAAAATACACCAAAATATGTGAAGTTGTGCACCAAAATTTTATTGAGTAATGAACTTGTTTTTTTTTCGAAGTACAATAGCAGTGCACAATGTTTGTGCACCAAGTTATACGAGTTTGTACACCAAAGTGTGTTGAAAAGTGCACCATAATATGTTGAATTGTGTACCTGATTTTTATTGAGTAGTCACTTGTATTTTTTTAAATACAATGAAGTGCACAAACACATGAACCTTCTCAGTGCACAAATACATGAACTGTGGTGCACAATTACTTGTAACGTGATATACATTTGTTTATGACATGGTACACTTGTATTTTATTTAATTGTACACTTGTATATTATTTAAATGATGCACAATTATTTCCAACATGGTGCACAAGTATTCATAACATGGTGCACATCCAAAGTGGTGCACAGTCTAGTGCACTGATCGGTCAAGATTTGGTCAACACCGGTCAACGTCGGTCAATGGTCTGTCAGCTCCGGTCAACGGTGGTCAATGTCGAAGCTCTGGTGGGTCAATGGGGAGACTAGTTGTGCACCAACGTAGTGCACAATTGTGCACCCAAATATGTGTGCATTTTCTTCCCCTTGTGCACCAGTTCACATTTTAAGAAGTGTTCTCACTAGATCCACATCCTATATATATATAATATTGATTTTTTTAACCTATACCGTTAGGGCATAGGTTAAGATCCTATATATAAGAACATTTGATTAGGTGTTAATTTTTTAGAATTCTCTACTTTTTTTAAGGGCTCGCCATTTCCTCTTTAGGATCGATTTATTTTCCTTAATAAAAATTCTTAACCTATATACCCTTTGGACATAGATAAAAAACCAATATAATACATGATCTTAAATTTGATTTTTAAATTTATAATTATTTGTTTGTACATGGTTAAAAACTAGGCTGCCTTTCTGAGAAAGGTCCAGCCTAAATTATCCTTTCGGATAATCGTAACAAAAACCTTCAGTATATGGTGAATGGTACTATTAGCACTATTAATTCTACTAGAGCAACTTTGTCGAAGGAAATTAATATCACATTCTTGAGAAGCTATGAAATCAGCTGCTTGATTCGCTTTGCGGTAGCAATGTGTGATCCTTATATCATCGAAGTAAGCCAAAAATGTCCGCGTGTATTTAAAAATCATGTCAATCTCTCTTGGTGCGTCCCGTATACCTTGAATTGCATTTATGACTGCGCGGTTGTCTCCTTCTATCACGATCTTCTTGATGCCCAGCCGGTGAGCCTGAGCCACACCTACCTACATCGAAGTTGCTTCTGCCCGTAAGACACAGGATGGTTGTATTTTTTGACTATCCATGTAAATGATGTTGCTTAATCTATCTCTAATTAAGTACCTGATTTTAGTACTCCACTACGGCTTTTCGAGCCATCAAAATTCAGCTTGCAAAAACCATTATCCGATTTTCTTCAGGCGATTTGTCTACTTTGTTTCACAGGTTTATGTTTTCTTTTTTCCAATTCTATACTATTAAAGAGTCTGTATGTTACTGTGATTTTTCCACTTTGGAAATTGTCTTTTGATGCATTATGGAAAATAATCGCATTTCTGGGGTTCCATAAGTGCCACCATGTAAAGCTTGCTAGTTTGAAAATTTTAATATATCCTCTGTTGAAGGATAGGTTGTCATTGAAATCATCACTCATAATGGTAGTATCAAGCTCTTCTCTTTGTATTTCTCCTATTTCTTTGAGTACTTTTTTTGTAAAATTACATTTGAAGAAAAAATGGTTTGTGTCCTCATAATGTTCTTTGCAAAGGATACATTCAGACGAAACTCTATTGTAATTTATAATTGAATATGATATTTTCCAGAATGCCAGGCTTAGAATTAAGTGTAACCCCTCTGCCCCTCATGAGTCAAAACAGTACTTATAGCAGGTGCTTGCAAATGACTATTGTGCGATGCATGCTTACATAATACATAAATAGTAATTCAATTTTTATTTAAATATATATTTTAAATTTTATTCTCTTTTTTTGAGTATTTTATGTGAAAACAATAATAAAAGGAATCAATTTTAGAACACACATATTATATAATGCAGGTTATGTAAATATAGAACCTTTCTCTATATACAGGCCAGGTGATTCAACCTATATAATAATAACAATAATAATAATAATAATAATAATAATAATAATAATAAATGCAATATAAATATCAAGTAAACGAAAGAAATGTCTAATAGTTACATTTATTATGTGTGAAAAAGTCCCGCATGGTCCCTCTCACTTGAAATGAAGCATATATTGTAGTTAGACCTGGCAATCGGGTCGGGCGGGCGGGTTCGGGTCTAAGTACTGTCGGGTTCTGTTCATTTCGGGTCGGGTCATTTCGGGTCTAAAATTTACCGGATCAAACCAGGTCGGGTTATTACGGGTTTATTGTCGGTTCGGGTCAACTCAATGGGTCGAGTTAAACAATTTTTTCCTGCTTTTTTTGTTAATTTAATTTGCTTTAATTTACGAAATATTTATATTAAGTTTTTTTTTCCGCATGGCTATCTATCGTTCAATTTTAGTCCCGATAAAAATAATGTTATCATAATGCCTTCGCTCTTAATTTTAACATCTTAGTTCTATTTTATTAAAACTATCTTATAAATTTATACAGTTATACAACTTATACACTTATAACTACGCAATAGAACTTCGGCATAAGATTTAGGTTTGTACTAGCTTATATATATAATATATTCCAAAATTTCTTCTCCCAAACAAACACTTGAGCTATCTCATATTGGACAAGTGGGCAATCACATGCTTATTAATGATTACAACTTAACTGGTTGAGCTACCTTATATAGTCATATTACTCATATAGTGATATAGTCATATATATAAATTATAATGAATTAATGATGATGCTGAATCAGTGAAGCATGAATTAACCAGACAAAATGTTGCTGGCGAATGTGCCAGTGAAGCAGGAATTAACCAGAAATCAGAGAATTGAGAAATAACACTAAGACAAAAACCCAAATAATTCAAAGCCTAAGTGTAGACAAGCAACAAACATATTAATTAAAGCACCAACAAATTAACTAAAGCCTAAGTGTAAATAAAGGAGAGAAACAGTAGAAGCTAAAGGAGATAAGTAAAATGAGATTAGGAAAAACAGACCGAGAATGAGCAAGGCGTCAGGGAGAGCTCCGAGAATAGGAAGGAAGAGACCGCCAACAATCCCGGGGCCCAAGATCTTGAGCAGAAGCTCGCTCCCACTGAACAACAGATTGGACGAGGTAAGGTGCCGCCGCCGGCGAGGCGAGGAGAGTAGAGGAGAGGCGAGGTGAGGCGAGGAGCTGTGCAACCTGCGTTGAACTTGTGAAAGAATGGAGGCAAGTCGCCGGCGAGGCGAGGTTGGAGGAGGCGAGGTCCTTGCCCAAGAGCTGCGGATAGCGTCGGATACCTAGTAGAGGCAAAGCAGCGGCTGAAGTGTTGAGCGTGTGAAAGAAAAGAATGAAAAAGAATAACCCTAAAAATTTTTAGGGTAGAATTTTAGAATAGCGCCAGTTTTTTTTTTCAATTTCCCGCCTTTATTTTTTTTATCCATCGGGTTGACCTGATCTGACCCGTTTTTGACCCAAAAATTTTCTGGGTCATCGGGTTTGATTGAAAACGGGTTTGGGGTTCAACTTTACGGGTTATGACCCAAAACATTTCGGCCGGTACGGGTCGGGTTACCAGGTCGGGTCATATTTTGCCAGGTCTAATTGTAGTGCATTGCCTAGTTGCTTCCATTGTTATATTCAACGACAAATTAAGGCTACTTTAGTAGATCACATTGGTAGAAATTAGGTGATGTGTGAGTGTGACATAACAATATGGGGACATATCCGATCTAAACATGTTTATTATTCACAAGTCCACCAAATTGGTGATGTAGTTCACATAAACAATACAATAATGTTACTGGTAAAACAAATATATATTGACAAGTCAGGAATTTTGTTATCTGTTTTCGAATTTGATAGGAGACAGTGATTTTGACATCTTGACGAGGCTTCTAATGATGGAAAAGAGACGCGCATGTATCGGAGATTATGGTGTAGCCCCCAACAATATCCGTTAGTTAAGCCTATATACTTGGGCCCATTGCAGTGCCGCCGGTGCGTCGATCTCGCATTGTTTGGTAACCCCTTAGCACTCGAGGATACAGAGATACAAGCATATAAAACAGATCCCATTAATGTAACGTCGTTTCGTGTCGTGTCCGTACATGTCATGATCAAAAACACATTTTTTATAACTTTCTGTAGTATTTTTAGTTTCGATGAACACATATCCTTTTGACATTGTCATGAGGTGTACTTTTCGAAACCTCCAACTCCTTCGACATTATTTTTTCTAAATCAAAATAGAATAAGCTTTGATTTATGACTTGTTTAATATGTAAACTCGTACCTCTGAAAGAAGCGGTTAAGGTTACATTTATAGGGATATCTTCTATTATATTCATTATAAGTTTACAATACAATACTTTTTTCTATTTACAGCATACTCATAATACACATTTTCCCAATAAACTTCCACACGTACCACAATTTTTTTCCTCGAGTAGCTGGCGTTATTTACAGGACGAGTTCTTGCAAACTTCATACAGTCCTACTACATTACATCTCTCAAAGAAAGTCCTTGATCGTGTCATTTCACCTCCTTTTGATATTGAAACTATATTTTCAAACATCGGAAGATAAACTATAATATATAGAAACTTTTTAACTTATAAATTCAAATATTTTTCTCTTTTAACAAATTTCATTTTAATTTTTTGTATAATTCGTTTAAGCCCAAATATACACTTGCCGAGCCTCCAACAAGCCTAACGAGAGAATTTGTTCGTTAAGCATTCTTCAGGTAATGGCCCACTAAGTGTGATGGGCCATGCTGATTCTAAAGCCCATATCAAGATATTAAATTTATACTCGAGAGTACGGAAATTGATTTTGATTAAAATGTGAAAAGATGTACATATGTATCAAGAACGATGATCATATGAGTAGAGTGTTTAGAATATAAAATGATGATTAATCTTAGCCACTAGATTGTAGGAACGAATAGTTAGGATTAAAACACATGAAATAACAAATTTTTAAATTTTATATTTATTTTTTATGTATCTTTTTTTCAAAAATATTTTTTAAGAATTTTTTTCATAAAAATTTCTTTCCAAATTTTTTGTTGATTTTTTTCCGATTTAATTTTCCCAATTTTTTTTCCTTAGAAATTATATTTTTTAAAAATATTTTTTTCCGAAAATTAAAAAAATTCCCGGATTTTTTTTTCATATTTTTTTCCCTAATTTTTTTTTCCTGAATATTATCTTAAAAAAATAGTACCATGCACTTTAATATATTTACATATATAGTTAATTTTAGATTACTAGACATGCACTTTAATATACTTACACATGCACTTAAATTGGAATATTGAACATTCACTTTAACATAATTACATATACACTTTTTAGCATATTCAGCATAATGCACTTTAACTTGATAAATATGTACTTTAACATACTAACATATGCATTTATATTATAATAAACATACACTAGCTAAAATATGCACTTTTGATATACATGTTAAATATGCACATTTATATATTACAACATGTACTTTATCATATTAAAGATCCACTCTATGTGAGCATTAAAAAATGTGCTTATATATGCAATTTGAATTCATTATAGATGCACTTTTGGTGCTTATTTATGCACTTTGAATTCATTGTAGATGCACTTTTGATGCTTATTTGTGCACTTGATATACAATAAAATTTAAAAAAATCAAAATCAAAAACATACAAAAAAATAATTTTTGAAAAAAAATAAAATTATTTTTGAAAAAATATTAATTTCAAAAATTATATTATGAAAATTATAATTTTTATAATTTTGTCACTCCAATCTTATCCATGCATCTCCTAGATCTTATGGCCATAATTACTCCTCACTTTACACCATAAAACCATTATGCACTTGAGTCTTACTCTACATATCAGTTAAGGCTAGCAAAACATGTAGGCTGAGAATGTTCCTCTTCCTTTGTTGTTTGGGTTGGTTCTTAGCAACCGGAACAGCTAGGCACGCTCGGCTATCATGGTCTGACTTCATCATCCAGACTTGGTTCTTGTCTCCTCAAAACTCAAGAATACAAAGTGAGGTATGAGCTTATAGAACAGATCCTGTTCAAGTTAGGTTGTGACCTATGAAGGTAAAAATCAAAAGCTAAAATTTTAATTATGATTATTTAATAATTCATCCTTATTTAATAAGTAAGAGAGAACAACCCATTAATGACACGGCCATCCAATCGTTTCGGAGGCCCTCTGCAAAAAGTTAGAGGATCGTGTAGTCTAAATTAATATTCATATATATATATATATAGGATTCTGATCTGGTGCGCACGCTTCTTACCGTGTGTGTGCGCACGGTGCAAGAATATGTGAATTATGGTGCACAAGTATGTGCATTATGATGCACATGGAATTGAAGTACACAATTAAGTGCAATATGGTGCACAAGTATTTTTGGTACACAATTGTGCATACATTGTTGCACAATTGGTCTCCCACATTAATCCGTCGGAGCTCCGTCATTAACCACCATTAACCAGCGTTGATCGGCCGTTGATCGGCATTGACACACCCTTGATCGGTCAGTGCACTAGAGTTACACATAATTGTGCACCTTGTTAGGTGTAATTGTGCACCATTTTTTAAAATAATTGTGCATCATGTTACAATGAAAACGCCTTTTTTTGCATGTACTTTCTTTTTCTTTGTCCTTCCCGAGAAGACTTTTCAGCTTCATCTTGTTTTTATATTTTTTGTCTTGCTTTTCTACCTACTTTGCCGCTATAGATTCTTCTTTTGGGATGTCGGACCATGGTCCCTCTAGTGACGGTACCTCCGACGGGTCTTATTACTCGGGCAAGGTGGTTTTACGGACACACAATGAGGATTATGAAGACATGTATACTTCGGGTGCGAGCGACGAAAGGTCCACACCTTCAAATAGGTTGTTATCTCGGAAATAATTGAAGAGAAGGCATCAGCTATCTCGCCGTCGAAAATCCATAAGAATTTCCAAGCGTTTGGCACTTAGAAATTCGACGACGTAAGATGACGATGGAGATGCCAAGTTTCTATTAATCGAGGACGCGGGACTCGAGCTTGATCGTGATGACGTTGATAATTATGGAGAAGGTTCTGCGCACATGTTGGATGATCATAATGATCTCGTATGTGACCATGGTGATGCTGCATGTGTTCTTGATGATGTCGTATGTGATTGTGATGATGTCGTATGTGTTCTTGATGATGATGTAGCGAGCTTATCCAGTGGACCCCCTCAGATTCCCACCATATATCATATTGATGTTGTATATGAATAAGGGACGGGAGGATCGGGGTCGCCCTACCTCTATATCGTTCAATACCCTTTAGAAAATTGCTCGTGAGTATCCTTGGCCTCATGACGCTGAATTGTGCCTGTCTGCTGTTGGAGGAGGGAGTCATTCCTATTACTCTAAATGATTGGTTGTGTTTGTTGATTCTTTGGGGTTGGTTTTTGGTTGTCGTTTCATCCTGTCTTTGCCTCCTTTATGAATTTAGTCAAGTTAAGCCCGACCCAGTTGAGCCCCAATGCGTGGAGTTTCGTCAGTGTTTACTTCATGCGCTGCCATGAACTAAAGATTTCACCGAGTTTGGATCATCTTCTTGCTTTCCTTCTGATTCAAAAGACGCGGGATCACTACAACCTTAGCTTGCCTTTCTTGAATTTGGCGGCGATGCCTCCTACTCCGAGGAAGTGGGACACAAAGTGGTTCCTTGTGAAGGCCGTAGAGGACTTTGATTTTGGTGTTTATATGTCGTCGTCCTCCTATTCTCCTATCGTCAAGCTGGATACTGCCACGATAAAGTCTTTGAAGGACCGTCTTTGTAAAGACCAGGGCGAGACTTGATCTTTTGCATCCTATGTGAATAAAAAGGTGTTGGAATCTTCCGACCTTACCTTAGTGCATCATGTTCTAGGTGCAGTACTTGTCTCTTATTGCCTTTTTGTTTTATCGTATGAGTATTTTAATCTCCTTGGCTTTGTTTGTCTTTTGGTGCAGGTATGGAGCTAGGTGTTCCTCAAGGAGCTTCTTGTCATGCAACATCTAGATCTTCCCGCTCTCACGCTGAGGCTCGTCCGTCTCCTTCCCAAAGGAAGGTGACTTTAGGGAGATTGTTCATTAATTTTGCTACGATAGATGCAACATCTTCATTGCGTTCCACTTCTCAAGCAGATACGGCATCTCTTGCGAGATCCAAGTGTCCTCGCCTCGAGCGTGAGTTTCCCCCACCATTGGCCAGAGGGTCACCTAAGCATTTGAACGACGATCTATTGGAAGGGAGTGGTGAAAAAGACGATGTTGTTGCGGGCCAAGAATTTTCTTCAATTCAGATGGTACCTTCTCACACTATTTTTTCTCTTGGGGCCCCGTCCGACCGTGAAAAGAGGAAGGGGGCTCGTCGGCTAAGGGTGACGTTGGTGGTTCCTCCAAGGCGGGTAGTAGTACTAAAGGCCCCTTGAAGAGGGTGGACAAGGATAATCGTACCGCAAAGGGTCCTGATAAGCCTAATGAGATTTACCATGTAGTCTTCGTCGTCTCATGGAAAAGAGCGAGCTCCAGCAAAAGAGAATTCTGGAGTGGCTCCTCATACTGCACCACGACCTAGTTGTGTTCATGTCTTTCCACCTTCTCGAGTGGCCGAGGAAATGTGGAAAGGTTTGGTTTTTCCTGACGGTGAAGACGAGATTGGTCGACTCAAGGATTCTGAATTCGTTCGAGGTTTTGTTCGTGAGGTCATTCTGGTTGGTTTATGGTTCTTCTCTCCGTTTTTCGAATCGTAATTTTTCTTTACTTGACTCTCTTATCCTTTTCCATGAATTTTGTGTAGCATTTTTTATGGTTGAAGGAAATAAAGTCACCTCTTCAGAATGATACTGTATTGCTTGTTGGCCCCTTTGAGGTTGAGTCTTTGAAAGCGGCTCGTCTTTTGGTTGAAGAGGAGTTGGCATCCTTCAAGAAGCGGCATGCCTGCCTTGAGAGGGAAAAAGGTGAAGTGGTGACTGCTAGGGACTGTGCTCTTTCGTAAGGAGATCTCGCTACTAAAAAGAGGGACCGAGATGTCACGGAGAAGGCAGATCTCGCCAAAATAGTTGAACATGAACGATAGGGTTGGGAAGCCGAGAAGAACCGGTTACAAGAGTCTCTAGAAAGAGAACGTAAGTCGTTGTCGGTAGAGAGGGACGAGATGAAAACTCTTTTGAATATGATAGCGGGCCTAGAGAAGGAGGTCATTGATCGTGGATATATTGATGTGATAAAAGATATGGCGGTAAAGGAGTACAAGTGTTACATTCGGATGGATTCACACCTGGATCACGAGATAGTCCCTTGGCTATAGAGAGGGATAGGCATTGGAGCCCGCCTGTATGCGCTCAAGATTAGGGATGACCCGAACATTATCGACTCTTTTTTTCCAGATTACAATGACTACTGTAGCTCTAGTCCTCCCATTGTCGATGAGTATGTGCACCAACTTCTGGTGAGCTTAACAACCTGCTTTACCGTCTTGGGGACGGGATGAATCTTGACGAGGCAGGTGACCTAAGCTCCAAGGGACAACGTGGGAGGTCCAGTGAATGATGGTGTTGGGGGGAGTGATGGGTTTGTGAGCTTTTATCTTTGCGGTTCTAATTCGCTCGCGTTAGTACTTGATGTTTGGTTTGCTTTCCTTTTGATGTGTTCATGTACTTTGGTGTTGAACTTTGTCAGTCATTTGTAGTAATCGTCGTTGTACAACGTTTTATGGTCATATCGTCTTTTTTATGGCGGTAGCTACTTGTGGGATGTATTTGTGGTGTCGTACTTTTAAGATGGTTGTAGTTGTATAATGTCGTTTGTTTTTTTAATGAACGACATTTGGCGATCTTTGTTCCTTACACCCTTCTTGTAGCCTTTCTTGTTGGATTGGCTTTTCTTTGGTGATGTAACTTATCAGATTCATTTATTGTGGGTTCGTCTGCTTAGATGATTTTAGCTTACTGGAACTTATTCTAGTGATAATACGATTTTTAGTGTCACGAGTCTCACTATGGGATGGTGGTGGCAGTACCAGCCTCAAGGGCCGATGAATCTCACCAAGCGATAATATAGTCTTTTTGGCATCATGGATCTCGCTACGGAATGGTGGTTGCAACACCAGCCTCAAGGGCCGACGAATCTCACCAAGCGGCAACATGATCCTTTTGGCATCATGGATCTCGCTACATGATGATGGTGGCAACACCAACCTCAAGGGCCGATGGATCTCACCAAGCGGCAACATGATCCTTTTGGCATCATAGATCTCGTTGCGGGATGATGGTGGCGACACCATCCTCAAGGGTTGACGGATCTCACCAAGCGGCAACATGATCCTTCTGGCATCATGAATTTCACTACAGGGTGGTAGTGGCAACACCATCCTCAACGGTTGATGGATCTCACTAGAGGTGGGCATGAAATACCGAAATCGGAAAACCGAATAAAAAAACTGAAAAATCAACCAAATTTTGTTAACCTTATCGAAGAAAAACCGACTTCCTATTTCGGTTAACCGGCCGAAGTAATTTTTGGTTATTTGGTATGGTAATGGTTAAGAGTTTTTCTTGTCTCGGTTAACCGACTAACCGAAATTATAAAAATATATATTTGGAATTATAACAAGGTAACTAGAGTGGTCTACTGATTGTGAACACATTCTAAAATGAAATGGAGTGTTTTGCATCAATTCGGATATTCATTCATGCAACCACCCTTTTCATTTTTTGTAATATATAATGAACTAGTGATTGTAACTTATGGGTATAAGACAATGAAATTTAGGGTGGTTTAGAGTACTAAATAAAATAGAAAGAGAACAAGGTATTTTTTGTTAAGTGGAAGGAACTCTAACAATACACTACTTATTGGTTCCATATTTAAATGACTTAATTTTTCATTCATTTCTATTACTTATTTGTTAGCATAAATAATATATCATTAATTAGCATATGATATAATGGATGTATTTGTGTTTATATGTTTAGGGATATGAGCAAAAATAAAGTGGGAGATTGTGGCTTATGGGGTAAATATAGTGGAATTAAAGGTAATTTAGGGTACTAATTAATATTATAGGGGTAAAAATAACTAGATTTAATTATGTTAATCTTGTTTTTATTTATATAAAAGTTAAACACCAAACTAGTGAAGATAAATCAAATAAGCAATGAAAGTAAGGAAGATGGCGTTGAAAGGCTCACTGAATTGAACAAATATGTTCAGTCTTTGGCATCTCACAAGAGGTCACGACTTCAAGAAAGTTGAAAAAACAACTAATAGTAGTAAGACTTGAAGCATTAAAATATTACTTTGTATTATATATTATGGTTATTTGGTAAGCTGATTAATCGTACCAAAATCGACAGTTAATCGATGTATAGTAAATTGGTTCAACAGTATGATAAAATCACTAACCGAAAACTCGGTTAACCGAAGGTCGGTTAACAAATACCTCGGTTAACCGACCATGCCCACCCCTAGATCTCACCATACGACAATATCATCCTTTCGGCATCATGGATCTCTCTACGGGATGGTGGTGGTAACACCAGCCTCATGGGATGATGGATCTCATCAAGCGGCAACATGATCCTTTTGGAATCATGGATCTCGCTATGAGATGGTGGTGGCAACACCAGCCTCATGGGCTGATGGATCTCATCAAGCGGCACCATTTTTTCCCATAAGAAACCGCACACTTTTTTTGCCTTAATTTTTGCCAAAGATTCGGCTTCAACCCACTTGGTGAAGTTGTGGACAATGACAGTGATGAATTGAAGCTGACTGGGCGCATTGGGGAAAGGTCCTAGTATATATCCATTCCCCACATTGCAAAGGGAGAAGGCAATGTCAATATTTTCATTTCCATGCCTGGTTGGTGGATAGCTAGAGTGTGCCACTGTCATTGGTCGCACGTCTCAATGATTCCCTTTCGCATCGACTTTAAGTGTCAGCCAATAGTATGTCAAAAGGAGTACCTTCTCAGACAACGCCTTCCAGCCGATGTGTCTGTCGCACACACTTTCATGCACTTCCTTGATGATTGCTACCCCTCATTCTTTGTTTACGCACATGAGGCTTAGATGGGAGTAGCCTTTTTCGTACAAGTTGTCGCCCATCATGAAGAACCTGATGGTGGATCCGGGCCTTTCTTGCTTGAGCGTTATCTTCTGACACCTTTACATGGGTCAAAAAGGCAACAATGGGCTTCATCTAGTCGTCCATGACCTCTATATCCATTATCTCAATAGAACGTTGGGGTCGCCTTTCGAACCATATTTTTTTCCAACATCAATCGGGAGAGCACTCCCCATCTTTGCAAACGCATCCGCTTTCTGATTGGAAGTTCTTTGGAAGGAGTCAAGTATGAAGCTGTCAAAACTGATAAGAATGGACTTCACTTTCTGACAATACGGTGGTAGCATCCCAGTCTTTGCCTCATATCTGCCCTTTACTTGATTGACGATAACTTCAGAGTCGCTAAAACAAGCTACTTTTCGAGCATCATTGAGGAGGGCGAGCTCTATCCTGGCTATCAGAGCCTCGTACTCTGCTTCATTGTTTGCTATTTCAAAGCTGAAGTTAAGAGTGTACTCGTATGTTTCCCAGTTGGGGCAATTCATCACTATACCGACCCCTCCTCCATCCTCGTTCTTTGCCCCGTCAACAAAGATTTTCCATACTTGTCCTCCCATGTCTTCCGATTCTTCTCCCCTGAAAGTTGATTTTGCAATGAAATTAGCTAAGGCTTGTCCCTTGATGGTCGTTCTAGGACCATAGGTAATGTCGTATTCCGACAACTCTACAACCCAATTCATCATTTGCCCTGACAGTGAGGGGCAACGCAGTATCTGTCTGAGAGGAAAATCCGGCAACACCTGGATTTGGTGGGCTTGGAAGTAAGGGCGCAACCGCCGTGCAACAAAGTGAACTGAAAGTGCCATCTTCTCGATTGGAAGGTACCTTTTCTCTACTAATTTCATGATTCTACTAGCAAAGTAGACCGGGTATGTTGATTCCTTGGTGAGTACCACACTGATAGCTTCTGAACTCATTACCAAGAATAGTTGCAGGTCTTCCCTTGTCTTGGATGGTGACAAAGTAGGCAATTTGGATAAGAATTCGTTTAGTTTATCAAAGGCTTCCTCATGCTCTTTCACCCATTCGAACGGTCCATTCTCCTTAAGAACACCGAAGAATGGAAGGCTTCTCTCTACAAGCTTGGAACATAATCGACAGAGGTAGTTTACCACACCACTCAGGCGTTGGATTTCTTTCTTGCTTATGGGCGGGGTCATTTTTATGATGGTTGCCACTCAGTCGGGATTGACGTCGATCCCTCACGCACTTATGAGGAATCCAAGAAATTTCTCAACGTTGACTCCGAAAACACATTTTTCTAGATTGAGACTCATGCGGTACTCTCTTAGTGTGTCAAATACTTCTCTCAGGTCTTCCACATGCTCTTCCTCAGTATGACTTTTGACAACGATGTCCTCCACATAGGCTGACACGTTTCTTCCTAGTTTTTCTTAAACATGCGATCAACCAAGCGTTGAAAGGTTGCTTCGACATTCTTGATCCCGAACGGCATGACTTTGTAGCAGTAGGTTCCTTCGTTTGTGATGAATGATGTGTGCTCTTTGTCTTTCAGGTTCATTCTTATTTGATTATATCCGGAGTATGCATCTAGAAAACTCAACACTTCATGTCTAGCCGTGGAGTCGAACAACTCGTCTATCGATGGTAGAAGGTAGTTATCCTTCGGACATGCCTTGTTAAGGTCGGTGAGGTCGACACACATGCGCCACTTCCTGTTTGCTTCCTTCGGGAACGCCTTCTTTGTCTAACGGTGTTCGTTGTTGGGTTGATTCTGAGGGAATGAGTCATGATGGTAGGCTGGATTCCCTTAAGCTCCTTAGCTAACCATGCGAAAACATGTTTTGCCGACTCTAGGAGTTTTTTATGGCTTCTTGTTGTTCTAGAGACAAGCCAACGCCCATGAAGAGCTTCTTAATTTCCTTCCCGTATAGTATAATGGTTTGCCTTCCAAAGCCATCGACTTCTTTGGGCAGTATATCCCTAACTTCCAGATCGGGATCTTGATCATCAGGTACCATAATTGATGCGTCCCAGCCCCGACTCAAGCCGGACTCCGACGAGCCCGAGGCGCCCAAGACCATGGCGTCCTCCTTGGTTGAAGACTTAGTCTAGTTTAGCCTATTTTATGTTATTTTCCGTTTTAGTATGTTTCCCGTTTTAGCATTTCCATTTCAGTCATTTCTATTTCGAGCGTGTGCCCACTCTTGTAGAGTGGGCTAGCCCATTAGTCTATTTTGCGGCCCAAGCCCATTAGGGTTTGGCCGAGCCCTTTGCCTTTAAATAGGCTTTGTGGTATCCTTTGTTTCTCACGTTCAATTTATCCAAGTTAAAGTAAGAGTTGATTCAATCCTCCTTCTTGGGTCCGAGCGTCAAACACTTCTTACTTCGCATCTCCCTTCTTCCGTAGCTCGTCGCTTCGAGGGTCTTGCCCCACCCTCACCCAAAGCGAGCACAAGAGACTCGCGAACCATCTCCTAGGTGGTTTGTACTTATCCAGGTTACCGACGGAGAAGGATCCACGGTTGCTTCCCGCCTAGATCGGGCCACCCTTGCGCTCCAAGCCGCCTCGGAACGCATCAACTGGTATCAGAGCCCAGACGGCTTTCAGCGTGCCTTCCCTCTCCGACATCCACCACCGCGCCCACGAGCGACTCAGCGAGCACCACTTTCCCTCGCTCGCGCGCGTACAACAGCCCCGCGGCCGCACCCACTCTTGCTTCGCAAATCTAGACCCGCGGCCGCACCCACTGCTGCGGCACCGCCGTACCCGCCGACGTGCCCACCCGCTCGGGCGCCGCCGTACCCACAGTTGCGCCCACTGCCTCTGCCGTGGCCTCGCATACACCCTAACCCACAAATCCACTGCCCTTGCCTTCCCTTATCAGAGATCCCCCAATATCTCGGCTTTCCAAATTTTTTCCCCACAATATCTTCCCAAATCCCCCAATATCCGACTTTCCATATCCGAAGGCCCAAATCCCCCAAATTTCGGCCTTATCTTGCCCAACCAAATCTTTCCTTAACCGCAAAGATTTCATCTTATCCTTTTCCCAACCAATCCCTTAACTCTAGGGATATCATATCTTTCCCGATTCCCCTACCCAACCAACCTTATCCTCGCGGCTGCACCCACACTCGAACCCACACCCGGACCCATACCTAAGCCCAACCGAACCCATACTCGGACCCTTGCCTTAGCCACCTCTGCACCCGCTCCATGGCCCAGTTGTATCCCTACTTCGAGCCCGATGAGTGGGACAATGACGACTCATGGTTCGGTGGCGTGAGCCCATACGAGACGGACCCGGATTGGATCCCGCCGCCTTGCACCCATGGACCCCCGCCGCCGTATCCACACTCCTACATCTTACAGCCCCGACGTCGCACCCACTACAGCGCCCACGGCTACGACCCAGACTGGATCCCACTGCCACGGCGCCACACCTATGCCCACGACCGGACCCGGTACCGCACCCACGACAGCAGCCACGACCGGACCTGGTACCGCGCCCACTACCCCGACGTCAACTACGCCGACGACTTCGGGTACGAATCACCGCCACCGCGCCCCCGCTCACCCAGACCGACGTGTAGCGTGCCCACACCCCGCAGTGTGGCCGCTCCGCGTAGGTCCGCACCCACAGAGGCACCCACGACTCCAGACTGGGCACTTGTCGCGCACCCACTTGCAAGCCCAGTATCGGCCGCAGCCCACTAACGTGCCCACTGCTGTGACGCCACTGATCTCCAACGTACCCGCACTCGTGCCCATTGCCGCGACGTCACCGACCATCAGTGTGCCCACTGACGTGCCCACTGCCACGATGCCGCCAACTCTCAGCGCGCCCATTGGCGTGCCCATTGTCGCGAGTCCGTGTCTGAGCGAGCCCGTTGATGTGCCCACTGCCGCGCCTACTGCGCCGATTTTCAACGAGCCCGTTGGTGTGCCCATTCCCGCACCCGACGCCGTGCCCGCTCTTGGACCCGAGCCGTACTTGGTCATCATTGAGGTTCCAAGAGCCGGACCCGAGCCCGACGTCGTTTTTTCGCTGCCCACCGAGCGCCGACTCTCCCTGGCCCCACTGAGCTCGAAGCGAGGAAGCTTCGAATCTAAGGGGGGGAGAATGATGCGTCCCAGGCCCGACTCAAGCCGGACTCCGACAAGCCCGAGGCGCCCAAGACCATGGCGTCCTCCTTGGTTCAAGACTTAGTCTAGTTTAGCCTATTTTATGTTATTTCTTGTTATAGTATGTTTCCCGTTTTAGCATTTCCATTTCAGTCATTTCTATTTCGAGCGTGTGCCCACTCTTGTAGAGTGGGCTAGCCCATTAGTCTATTTCGCGGCCCAAGCCCATTAGGGTTTGGCCGAGCCCTTTGCCTTTAAATAGGCTTCGTTGTATCATTTGTTTCTCACGTTCAATTTATCCAAGTTAAAGTAAGAGTTGATTCAATCCTCCTTCTTGGGTTCGAGCGTCAAACACTTCTTACTTCGCATCTCCCTTCTTCCGTAGCTCGTCGCTTCAAGCGTCTCGCCCCACCCTCGCCCAAAGCGAGCACAAGAGACCCGCGAACCATCTCCTAGGTGGTTCGTACTTATCCAGGTTATCGACGGAGAAGGATCCACGGCCGCTTCCCACCTAGATCGGGCCACCCTTGTGCTCTGAGCCGCCTCGGAATGCATCAATGATGGTGCACACTTGTGTGGTCGCTGTTGGCCATTCAATGATGGCATAACGAGATCTAGTTTCCGCTTGGTGTCCTCGAGCTTCTCAAATTCCTTTGCTTGCTGGAAACTTGATCTTGAAGTGGTATACTGATACTATTGCTTAAAATTTTGCCAATTAGGTTCTCCCAAGGATGGCGTTGTATGTGGACGGGAGTCTTACTATTGTGAAGTCCACGAACTTTGCTCATTTTGCTTCTCCTTCTCCTAGAGTCAGCTTTAACTCCATCGTCCCAGCCACTTTGACTTCTTCCCCTGAAAAGGTGACGAGCTTGCCCGGATGGGTATTTAAGGAGGTCGGGGCAATGCCCATTTGTTCGAAGGCTCCCCAATACATGATGTCAACCGATGCGCCTTAGTACCCTTTGTACAACCTTTGTTCCCGTCTGAGCATGGATCACCAAGGGGTCGGCATGGGGGACATGAATACATGTCGCATCATCATTGGAGAAGGTGATAACTGGATAAGCCACCTTTTCTTAGGCTACGGTGTACACACTTGGCTCTTGTCTTCCTAACCTTGCATATTTCTTCCTTTGTTGGTTGTTGTAACACCCCCAAAACTTAACCCTTTTGGAAAGGTATTACCGCCAGTGACCCCAGTATTCCTTACCGAGATCACCCAAGGCTTTACCGTTTAAATACAATTTATGAAATACAAATGATACATAATGATCAAAGCATTCAATCCCAAACATAACATTGTTAAAGAAACAGAGTTACGGGATTACAACCCAATCCCGAATAGGCCAACACAGAGTTTAAACCAAAAACAGCGGAAGTCTTATAAGGTACATTACAACCAAAGTCATTGTCCAAAAGATCTCAACCTGATTAAAGAAATAATTAAAACGTTCAAAAACCACCGCCGACTCCATAGTCCTTCTAATCTTCTGAGCTACTTTCGATCTGATGTGCCGAATCGAACGGATGACACCAGCCCACATGCAGAGAACAAAGTTCGTTGGTTAGTCTACTTGAATAGACTAGCAAGGGTACAAAGCAGAATGGTTCGAAGCAGTCGTATTAGGTTAGACTCATCGCTTCTCGAATAATAATCGATGACGATAGTCAACCATCATACTCCTACTGGAATAGACAAGAGGTATGCACAAGAGAAGATTCTGGAAGACTGAACCTTCACAGAAATTGACTCGAAAAGAAGACTCCAACGGAAATGAGTCTTCAAGGAAGTATGACAAATCTGGAATGCTACAGAATCATACAACAATGATTTAAAAGTTGACTGAGATGCTTCGGTTCACGATCAACCTCATCGCATACAGCGAATCCAGATTGGAAAGAGAACGTACTATGATCAAAGTCGAGACGAGTTTTCCTAGCTGCACTATAACTTAGTTGCACTACTCGCCGAAGGTTTATTAATTATGTGCGTCAGAGTAGCACTTTATCTGATTTATGTTTCAAAAACACACATCACGTTATTAGACTTTTACATGTGTACCCCATCATTGGGACGACACATCTTAGTATACGTTTCGTCGAGAGTGACGTATACCGGAAGGTTTGTGACACCAGCTAATTGTCCTGTCTCTACACACTTGTGAAAGAGACCGATCATGATCTTAGAATAGTACCAAATGGAGACGAGCCATCCCGATACCAGATTATAAAAAAACGACTGGACAGAGTCCGAGTAACGTTCCTATTTAACAGTGCTAACTAAACAGTTACAACACAATAACAGTTACAGGATAAATCCACATAAAGGACCGAAAGGCGATCACAGATAATATCGTTGTTCTAACATATATACAACCTATTATAAGATTTTCAAAACAGTTTATCAAAACCGTTTCCAGACAAACAGAGTATTCATTCCAAATTAATTACTCAGATAAACTACTGATAATTAATGTAAATATGGAACGAACGAGCAAGAGCGAACCGCCACTTGCCTTAATCCGCAGAATAGCCTAACGGCGACAATTGGATTCCGGGCTCGACACAGGTATAGCTCTGACAGCACAAAAACCTTCGAGTCGACCCATAAAAGGAACCCTAAGTTAGATCCGACATAACCGTAGTACGAATCTAAAAACGATGAAAGAGAACGAAAGGAAAGACGCCACGACCACAACCAACCAAGCCAAAGCCACGAAGGCATTCTGGGCACTGGCGGCGGTCGCTTTTCTTGGCGGTGGTCGCCGCAGTTCATCACGGCGGGTGCCGTGAAGAACACGGCGGTCGTCGTGAAGAACTCAGACGACTGAAACGAGAGAAATCTCACCAAAACGATGCGCGTTTCGACCCCTTTCCGCCTTGCTTGGGTTCTGACCTCCAAAGGCAACCAAAAGGCTTAAAAAGGGCTGCTGGAAACACCACCAAACGACACCGACGAGAGCTTGCAAACTCCGGCAAAACACAACTCCGACGACACGAGAATTTGGCAGAGGTTCGGTGTTTGGGATGGCTCAAATCTCTCCCCCAACACCTCCTTTTATAGCCAAAGCATCTGGAGCACGAAAAATGGGCCTACGAAGGCTAGTTCGGCGCTCGCCAGAAATCACGCCGGCGACCAACGGGCAAGGACTGCCGGACAACGACGGTGGCAATTACGGCGGGCGCCGTAATTTACGGCGGTCGCCGCCATAGCCTAGCACGCCAGCTACCACCTCGAGCATTGGGACGGCGGGCGCCGTGACTGTATGGCGGTCGCCGTTCTTGGATCCGCGATGGCGGTCGCCGCGACTGTACGGCGGTCGCCGTGATCAGTTTTTCCCGCCCGTTCAGCTTTGAAGGAACATGACATTAAACCGGGATAAAATTATCGTACGCGAACGAATATTAAAATCCAAGGCATGTTGTCTGTATATTATTTCACTGAGAAAAATATTACAGATACAGAGCACATTACAGAATGTCTCAAACTCTCTGTATTAAATCCGACGTATACAATGGGTACTCGGGAAAATTCCAAAATTCCCAAAATAACCTTATAAAAAATACGGGGTATCACAGTTGTTGCTCCTTGCCATAGTGCCCTCCCCCACCCCCGCTATTGTGCCAATGAATCTATATGGTGGCGGGATGGAATTTTTGATGACCACATTTCCCTACATTCTGTCGAATGATCTTGTCGGTTATGATGATTAGTCCAAATCGCTTGTCCTCCTCTGTCCGACTGACGCCTTTGACAAATTTCTTCCCGCGGGCGATGCTCACCACGATAATGTTCATGACTATCCTTTAATTCTCGGTTTCGAGCACGGTGTTGTGTTGTGTGTGCTTTCCGAACTTTTACTTCGTCTGCGTCCTTGGGGGGATGGGCACATCATGTTCTCTAGCCTTCCTTTCTCGGTTTGGTATTTTGTGGTGTTCCTCCTTATTCATGGCCTTCCCTTTGTCATTTCTGCCCTTGGCCTTCCTGGGCATACCATGGACTGCCTCTTGGACATGTACTTCGCTCATGATCTCGTCCAAAAGCGTGTGATATGTGGCATGGGTCTTCTTGTAGATGGTCACTTTGAACCGACTCTTGGCCAATCCGTTCATCAGGATGAGCCTTGCCACGGGTGCATCAAACGCGTGGATATCCGCCACAATCCTGGTGAACTTAATGATGAAGTCTCCGAGGAGTTCCCCATCACGCTGTCTCACTAGGAGTAGATCCTGCATGGTTCTCTTTTTTCCTAGCGCTGCTGAAGTGTGATTGGAAAAGTGCAACAAGTTGGACGAAAGTCAATATAGAACGTGTGGAGAATCATTAACCATGAGAATGTTGTTCCTATCAGCGTGGTTGGGGACGTCTGGCACAATGTAACGTCATTGAAATCGTTGATGGTCATGTGGCTCTCATACTGACGGAGATGGACGTCGGGATCGGTGGTACCGTCATAGGACTTCATGGTGGGAAGATGGAAATGTTTTTGGATCTTGCCCTCCATGATTTCTTTTGCAAAGATGGTGGAACCTATGGCTACTGGATCTTTATGTTGTGGTCTTTTGTCGAGACCATCCATCTGAGAGTATTGTTCTGACTTCTGCATTGATCCGGGCTTTGTAAGAAATTCAACCTTCGCAATCCTGGTGGGGTGTGGTCGTGGCTATTCAATCGGTATAGGGCAGTGGGTTGATGATGGGTCCCGCCTTCAGCCCCATACGCCATTGAGAACACTTGAGGAGTGTGGATCGATGCTGCTCCCCCTCATTGTCCTCCTTCATTGTCGTAGAAAGGTGGTGGTTGGTGTCTACCATGGTTCCCACCGTGGTTCGGAAAGGCCTGATGGGGCTGGTAACCCTGTAGAAAGTGTTAAGGGGTAGGTTGCGGATCGTACCCGGGGTACTATGGGACATACTGAGCTCCTCCTGGAAAAGGCTGATGAACTATGGCTGCTCATATCCAGGGAATTCCGGGCTGTATGGTGCTCCTTCCAAAGGCGGTGGTGCGTGGTCCATCCCTTGTGCTTGGGAATTTTCTCCTTTGAAAGGATATGCCCTGGGTGGTTGAGGGTACTGGGTAGGGGTGAGCAAAAATATCTGATCCGGTCGACCTGATCCGATAACATGCCAATTTGAATCCTAAAAGTATGTATCCGTACAAATCCATTTAATTTTTATCCGATCCGATCCGGGTGATTTTTCTTGATACTTGGACCGAATACGGATCGAGATATTTTTCTTGCCGGATATCCGAGAATCTGATACTATTAAATATAATATATACTTTTTTAGAACTAATATACAATGTTTAATTAGTTTAGATGATCTCAAAATGGTGTTTGTACATTTTTAAGCAATTGAACTCACTTCAATTCTCCAATACCTTATTTTATTCCTTTTAATAAAAAAACAACCTTAATTATTGTTCTTATAAAATTAAAATTTTAAATGAATAATTCATGTACTGATTGTCGCCTCATTAAATAGAGCAAATATATTTTTTTGTCAACACTGGGTGTTCATGATTGAATTGAATTTTGATTATTTATGTTAAGGTTACAACTTTATATGTACTTGTCAATTCCTCTTATTATATAATATATACGTTTATGGTTCTCAGTTTAAAAAAGGTTGGCAAGTTTAATTGTTTGAAAAAATTAACATGAACTTGGAAATGGTGTTGATGTTTGACATTTACAAATTGTTAATTTTGATTGAATTAGAAAAAATAACATTTGATTTAATTTTTAATAGGTTATCTAGTAACCGGATAATTTGGATATTCGATTCGAATATCCGATCCGATCCGGATAATATTTATCGGATATCCTGCCCGAAATGGACCGGATACGGATAAGTGTTCACCCTTACTGGGGGAGCTCCGGGAAGTGCTGCGGGATGAACTGATGGAACTCCAGAAAATGTTGCGGGATGAACTGATACAGTACTGGCCCTTGAGTGGGGTTTGGTACTTCAACGCTTGGTCCAAAGTTCATTCCCGGCGTTCCTAGAGCGGTGAAGGACTCGACTACATCCATCGCATGGGGTGCATGTCCCGCTTGTCCTGGTGGGGGAAGTTGGCCTGATGCTAATGCAGGTCGTTGTTATTCTCGAGGCCTTTATGGTGTGCCATTGGTTGACCGGAGGACCTTGGAGACAAAGGGACAAATTTGGAAAGTAAAACAAGATTAGAGGGCATGTCTTAGCCAGTGAAGTAACTTCCCACAGACAGCGCTAGTGGGGATTCTGAAAGCTATAGTATGGAAGTTTGATGATGGTGATACTTCTACTTGATCTTCCTTTTGATGACCTAAAAAATCTTAAGGGTGTTGTTCCTTGGAAAGATCCTTCACAAGTACAAAGTTAAAATGATGCGGTATAAAGATGTTGATAATTTCTTCATAAGAATTTCGATGATGGATTAATCAATGTGTGTTTAGAGGAATGCAATTTTTGAGGGTTTAGAAGAGTGATGATTTGGACTGATGAACTTCCTTTGAACTTTCGAAATCACCCACAAAGGATGAGTTGAGAGTTTTTGATTCTTGCTCCCAAAAAATCCCCCTTCAACTGGTTGCTTACCCTTCCTTTTATAGATGAAAGAGTGCCACCCATAGATTATGCAATCATACCCTAGGAAGTAAAGGCATGGCCTAGTGGAATGCTTTCCCGAATTTTTTGGTACGGAATTTCCATTGAAGACGTCACCTCACGTACTCTATTAATGTTGAGACCATACTGACACGCCAGATCAGATCCTACGTAAGGACACGCTTCGGCCGAGATTTCCCTTGTACGAACACGCTTCCGTTGGATTTGATTTGTAGTCGCTCACATGACTTGGGTACTCCTGAATCTTAATCAGATCTTCTCACATGTGGGTCGATCACTTTCTCAAGATCTTTCTCATGCCGTTATGCCCATCCGGTGACTGTATGTGTTTGGTGATCATAATCATACGCTACAAGGATGGCGTTGGATTGATCGTGTTGTTGATTCATACTTGCTCATGTGACTTTGGTACTTCTTAAGTCTTGATCATATCTTCTCATGTACGGGTTACTCGCTTTCTCAAGAATTTTCTCATGTCGTTATGTTCATTTCGTGACCGTACGTGTTTGGCCAATACAATTATACGGTATGATGATAACGATAGATTCATCTTATCACCTTCTCTCTCATCAGGTTTTTTTGTTTGACTATGGATGTTGTCATTTCTAGGTTGGGCAATGTGGATTTGGTATTGACGTCTTAGCACGAGCCGTAATGAAAGTCAAGTTTCTTTAGGATAGGTATAGTCATTCTTTGTTGACTTTTCAAGTTGATTTCTTTTCCAAGGGAGTTTACATGTGGTCATCACTTAGTGCTCCACGTGTAAGGTCTTGTTTTTGACATCATCAATGACCTACTTCAAGTAAATTGTCGCACGTAAATCAAAGTGAACGAAAATGGTGGTCCAAGGCACTTTGAATAGTTAATGGGTCAAGGATCCCAGTTTCATCCAAGCCCGGATTCAACCCGATTAGTAAAATCATTTTTAATATTTTGTTATTAGAATCATTTAATTTTTGTAAAAAGGATTATTAAGAATAATTTCACTTAATTAGCATATGATAATTACATGTGTTATGTTGTATTGGTACAAATCGAGCGCAAATCAACGATTAAAGCTAACGATTGTCACAAGTAATTATCAAAAAGTCGCCAATCCCTTGGAAGTGGGATCGAATGGCTATCTATCAAAAGCCGAAAATCACGGCGTTGAGATTATGGTCAGGGGCATGAGACGATTGAGCAACGACAACGAGCGACATTAAGAATATGCTACAAGATGAACGTAGGTGGTTCAAGGAGTTTGCCTATCAAGGCAAATTGATAAGCTCAAACCAAACATATGCATGATTTAGAAATTACTCGCCAACTAAGTTTTCTACCATTCCTTTCGAATTCATGATAAAGCATTACATGCTTCGAAAATTAGTTTAATCGGTATATGTTAATTGTTTTGAAGTGTTGAATTCCAACCGGGCATGAATAATTCCATTGAACTATTGATTTGATTTTCATATGGTTGTTTTGAAATCATAACACAAATGGTTTGAAACAACAAGCTTACGAGCCACGAGGGCACGAGCTGCCATGAGTCTTTATTCTATCAGCCTTCGGTTGTATGGGCACGAGCTACCATCAGTCTTATTCCTATTAGCCTTCGGGCCGCGAGGCATGAGCTGTCATAAAGTTTTATGCTATTAGCCTACGGGCCACAAGGGCACGAGCTGCCATCAGTCTTTATTCTATCAACCTTTGGGCCATAGGGGCACGAACTGCCATCAGTCTTATTTCTATTAGGTTTCGGGCCTTGAGGCACGAGTTGTTACCAAGTTTTAAGCTATTACCCTACGGGCCACAAGGGCATGAACAACCATCAATCTTTAATCTATCAGCCTTCGGGCCGTAGGGGCACGAGCTGCCATCAGCCTTGTTTTTATTAGCCTTCAAGTTTAATTCTATTAGTCTACGGGCATTGTGCAAGAACGCACCCCAGAATAGCCTACAGGTATTGTGCAAGAACGCACCCCAAAATAGCCTACGTGCATTCTGCAAGAACGCACCCTAGAATAGCCTACGAGCATTGTGCAAGAATGCACCCCAGGATAGCCTACAAGCATTGTGCAAAAATGCATTCCAGAATATCCTACGAACATTGTGTAAGAACGCACTCCAGAATAGCCTACGCACATTGTGCAAGAACGCACCCAAAAATAGCGTACACGTACTGTGCAAGAGTGCACCCCAGAATAGCCTACGACCTAGTGCAAGAACCTACCCTTCATGAAGAACGAATGGCAAGAAAGTCCGGCATTAAGCAAGTTGTGATTCGAATCCTCTAACATTTACCCAGCTTAATGGATCTGATGGGCATTTGTGGAGACAAAAATTAAAAGCTACATTTTATGATATGGTTTTTTAATATTTCAGTTTTACTTCATAAGGAACATGAAAGAAGCTCATTAGGGTGAATTCATTGTTCCACTAGAAAGAGTTAGACTATTTAAAGTCATTTTTGTATTGATAATATTTATTCAATTTTCTATGAAAATATTATAGTCTTCATCTCTACAAAAAGATCTGACTTGAATGTCAGAGGGACAATGGGGGAGAAAAGCCCCGCCTTTGACCTTTTTCTATGTTAGCAGGATACCAGAAACAAGACCGGGGAACCAAAAATCGCCAAAATTATAAATTCTCATCGTCAACATCTAATTTATTGTAGCATAAATTTATGCTACCACATCACCATATGTATCGAAAATCTATAATAAACCACTTTTACTATTCTACATTTTTTATGTGGGTTATGAATGCACTTGTAAACGCCAAGTGTCATTAAATTAATAACCACCAGGCACCAACCCTTACATCCCAACTAATTAATTAGCATAATGCACTGTTCATGAATTAGTTAAATGAGAAAGCTAGCACATTATCAAAAAGGTTTACTTTTTGAAAGTTATATCTTTAATCAGGGTAAAATAAGGTTTGATTCTTGACTAATCCTTCTTTTAACGCCTGTTTTTCCGCTTACGACCGAGATTATATTGAATTGATCGATGATTATTATAAAGTGATATAAGTTTTAGCCCTCGTTTGGTTCGTGCTACACTTCCTAGGAAGTTGAATTTTTCCAGGAAATACATTTATTTCCTGTGTTTGGTTCAAAAATAAAACGTGGGAATTTACTTCCCAGGAAGTTGCAATTCCTCCAAATCAAAGGAATTGCACTTACCTTGAAGAGGTAGGTAAGATCTACTTCCTGCGTTTTTAAATAGAAATATTATTACTTTCTATGTTAATATAAAAACAACAATTTTGAACCAAACATGATTTCGTAATTTCCAGCAATTTACAATTTCCAGGAAGTAGCTAAATTCCTAGGAACTAAATTTTTCACGTTCAACCAAACAAGGGGTAACACTAATTCATTTGCTGAGCGTGAAATATTAAAGAATAGATTTAATTAAGAATATTGAGTTGGTGTTATTCTCTTTAAGCGTTTTATCTAGAGGTTTCGAATTTGAGTCATTCTTGCGGCGTGTATGAAACAATTAGTATTGGAAAGGTCCACCTCATCGAAAGGCGATCAATCAAAACCCAATTCAAACGTAGAGTGACAATGATCATTCAAACTGGGACTAGGCAAAGGATCTAAAAACAGACAAACACTTTTGCAAAGAAAATTATTGTTTCTAAATACAACTCATGAAACACTTCTTCAAAATAAACATCCATATGCAATAGCATACATGATACATGTATATATAAACCAATTAATTTGATTTAAATCCTAATAATGTAGCTATTATATAGGAGAAGAATAACCGTTATCACAATCCACTCTCTATCAATTTTACACAATTCACTCTCTTTCCACTCTCTATCAATTTTATATTAAGTTTTATCATTAATAAACTATGGTCAAATTTATAATTTTAGTGTTATAATTTGATATTATAAAAAGTTCAACTCTTAATGTCTTATATTGTACAACAAATAGCATTAATTCTTATTTGAAGTACATAATGCAAATACTTTAGTAGAGTTATTAGAAACACATTGATATAAAAATAAATTTAAAACTAAATTACATAATAACAAATGGTTAATAAATCGACCTTAAATTTTTGAAAAAAATAAACAGACACCTCTAATGAAATAAAAAAAATATATACACTAATGCAATTTTATTATTTATATATTACACAAAAACAAAACAATAATATATTTTGATCCGTGCGAAATACGGATTCAATGACTTACTATTCCTTGATTATTACATAGTAAATCAATTAAAACTCTACTTCACACTACTTAATTTGACCGTAGAATGTCACATTAAATTTACAGTGGAAATCAAGAATAGAGTTAGTTATATTAAGTCATGGTTTACAAGGTCGAATTTTTCTTTGTAGGTACAAACTAGGCCGAACCGGTTCGCATCAGATAGACCCAATACGATGATAAAACGCTGAGCAAATGTACGCACGAAGAGCTAGAAATTCCAGTCTCTCCCTGTTGGGGTATATAGAGGAATGTCCCCAATACTAGCTTTATTAGGAGGCATAAACATTGTAGGAGAAACCAAGTAGCAGGCAATATTATTCTTACTACCAATACTCTCTTCTTTGATATTGATATGATCAACAACATCGATTATCTTCTGATCATCGGAAGATCCCCCGTCATCATAATCATAACCTTGAACCGGATCATCAATTGCACTAATTTGCGATGAATCGAGTCCCGTAAGCCTTTGCACCAAAGCCATGAAGTCCTGAGGCCGCGTGTGGATCACCTTTGGCGACACTGCGTATCTGATAACCGGCTCGCTCGGCTTCTTCGAGGGTCTCTTATGAATATGGTTCGAGTTCTTGTTGATCCGTAGAGGCGTCGGGCGCGCTCCGTTGATGGCTAGCCCTGTGTTCTTGAATCCATTTCTTTGATCAAGATCAAGATCCAGAGTGGACATGGTGGGCTTTGAAGTTTTGACTTTAGAGATGAAACAAGAGAGTTTAGTTGGTGGAGGAGAGGGATTTGTAAAGGGTATATTTATAGAGGGGAGAGCAAACATTATACGAGTACTCCGTATATAATATATATTTTGAGTTTGACCGTTGACGAGATGAAATTAGAAGGGGCGTGTTTTTGGTGTTGGTTGAATTCAGAAGGCCAGGTGAGTAGGAAGCAACTGTTGTGCTTCTTAGTTTGCGTAAAAAAGTGTAACAATGAATATGAATTTGTAATCTTTTTGTGCATGTTATGTTGTCTACTTGCTGTTGCCGATCCATTAAAAATATATAGATGTGTACGTAACTGGTTTAGCTCAAAATTACATATATAATCTATACCTAAAACTATAGGATATATTTTATAATAACGTACAAAAGAAGAAATATAAAGAGGAATAAAATATACGTGTTGCAATGGGGATACAAGGTAATATATTTTACTGTTGACAAATTTTCATTTCTTAGGCATTCACTTTTTCAAAAAAATAAAAAATCAGAACAATCTAAAACTGTAAGTTGTTAAGTCACCCTTAATGATAAACTTAATTCTTATTCATTGAAAAAAAGTAACATGCTGCATTCTACAATTTATCTTTTCTCTAGGACTAGCCAGATATGTCTGTAATCATCGATAAAACCTACCTATATAAATTACTGTAACTTAGAATTTATTTTTTATATATGTTTTTAATCATTCACCTATAGCTATCTCCTAAAAAACTGCTCATATATCCATTAATCAACTTGAGAAAATGGCGCTTGAATAATTTTGGTAAGATAATAACTTCTATGTCAATAATTGAATCAAGATACAAGGCTGCCCATCTTAGTTTAATCAATACCAACTTGCCGAACTCATAAGATATATAGGTCGGCTTATGTAAATTTGATCATGCTTCAATTCATTCATATCCACTTGTTAGACTGGTTTTTGTATACTAACATCATAAAACGAAAGCGTCATGGGCCACGAATTCCATATATAAGAGGCTAGTGTTCGACTACTGTATTGTTGGTAGCACTAATTTAAGCATTAAAATATAATTATCCGGGGCAATTATTATTTTTTTTGTTCGAAATCCGGGGCAAATTGTATGTACGTTGACTTGTTGGTTGTAAACTATGTATACTGATTGTACCTGAAAAAAAAAAATGTTTAAGACTTATTTTACATTTCAGGAAAGGTTCTGTGTGAAAATCTATCAATTTGAAAATATCATTTTAAATATTTACATCCATAACCTTTTTTTCAATTCATGCATTCATATTTTGAATTATTAACCTATTCTTACAGCCATCAAGAATTTTATTTTTATTTTAATTTGTGTGTGATGAAGCCATCCAAAAATTCAGTTCTTCACTTCGACCAAAAAAAAATTTGAATTTCAGTTTTTGACCAATTGCAATCGCAAGTACGTACTTTACCGTAGAGGTTATGCCTTTTGACCTTTGACCAGAATATTTTTCTTTTTATAATAAGTAACGAAAATGAAATACTAAATCCGCTAAGTAATTTTTGTTATTTAATATTTGACATAATTATCAAAAAATCTAATTATTAAACTAGAACATTATAAACTTTTTCTAAAATTTATAATTTAATATACACCTCATTTCTTACCAATAAATAAAAAAAATTTACATAAAAAATCTTAATATATATAATTTTCAATAATGTACATGCAATGCATGTAACGTAGGGGTGTTCATGGGTGGACTGGACCGGATTTTCGGACCGGACCGGACCGGAAATGATCGGACCGGTAAAATTCTGGTCCGGTCTCCGGTCCACCATTTCCCCAAAATCGGTTTCCGGTCCGGTCCGGTCCAAACCCGGAAAAAATCCGGTTCGGACCGGAAGACCGGAATTTAAAAAAAAAAATATTTTTTTTGTAATTTATATATTTTATATATGTTTTTTAGAGATTTATATGTATTTTTTTGTAGATATTTTTTTAAATTTAATAAGTTAGGAGTATATATGTTTTATAAATATTTTTTTAGATATTTTTTTATAGATTTTAAATAAGAATTTATTTTTTTTATTTTTTAAAATTAAATCCGGTCCAATCCGGTCCGGTCCGGACCGGATGAACACCCCTAATGTAACGTACTCAATAATAAATCATTATCTAAAATTCTAAAATAATAAATATTTTTTTTAATAAAACAAAAAATAAATAATACTTATTTCTTAATAAAAAAATTATGGTACTGGATCCAAATTATACAAAGCATTTGATTTTTGAATAATTTTTATATTTGATGTTAAGATTAACTTGTAGGACCGCTAACTAGGATTTGAAGTCTCCAAATGTCGTACATATCTTTTTTCCAGGTGACATGCATGTCATTTATGAGATATGAGTATATGACCTATATGTAATATATGAAGTATGTCTACTCCGACTTTATTTTTAAAGAGTTCCTATTAAAATATAATTGTGTCTCACATCGGATATGGGTGAATATCAAAACTTGGTAGATAAAATTGATACTCTTCATGGTATTGTAAATAAATATGAAACCACATCAGACTTATGTATTGGACTTATATGTGCATATACGTTCATAAGTGCACGATCTCCGATTTATCGGCTCACAGACAATAACATAGTATCAGAGTCAATCTCCAAACAATATACAATCGACACTGTTCCTCTAACATCGTTGCAACAATTATAGTACGTCCCGAGTCCTTACACTTGAGGAAGCATGTTGAAATACCTATCTTAAATCAGAAATTCTGACTAAAACCTATTTAAATACATTTACATGTATTTTCATCTCATGTGTTGATCCTTAAGTCACACAATTCAAATTAATATGGTTTGTTAATTTATAGATGAGCTCGACCAGTTGAGGAGACCTCCACAACAATTCATAGAAATTGATTTTTATAGAACAATTCATGGAAATTATTCTATAATATCTGATGAATTTTGTGAGGGAAAATTACTTTTCATCTATGTAATACCCTCCCTCAAGTTGGTGGGTAGGGATCTCAAACACCCAATTTGGCTAGAAGAAATTGAAATTGTCATACACCAATGGCTTTAGTTAATTAGGAGATAAACAAATTGATTAATTGTAGGAATGTACCTAAGTAGGAGATGCCCACATCTATATCCTTTGTTCGTTTATGAAATATCGAGTTCTTGGATATACGGATGGTCAATTAACTATCACAATAGAGTGTAGGAACTTCATGCTTAAGTCCAAGGGAGAGTAGGATCTAGCTAGGCAAGGGAATTTAGTTCACGTAGTGGATGCCATGAAACGATATTCAACTTCAAAGGACGAACGGAAAATTGTGGTTTGCTTCTTAGTTCACCACGAGATAGGCTATTAATCCAAGAAAATATAATAGGCAATCAAAGAGGGATGAGAGACCAAGCAACTCGCCCAACCCGGGTCACAATAGGCTGATAACCGCAAGTCTGATGTTGAAGAAAGGAAAATGCTTTGACCTGGAGTTCCTTTATTATAACAGACTACTCGAAGTAAAGACAACCATTGTTCTTGACGAGTTTGATGTAGAAACTGTGATAAGATATGAACAATGTAGAAGATACAAGGTTTGATCGTTGTCAAGTAAATTAGCCGCCCAACGAGGTGATGATAGGGTATGAGGTCGTCTATCAACGAACCGGTTGCATGACCTAGCTTTTGATTTTTCTCAATAGGCACAAATGTAGGCTTAGCTCCTAATAAGCCAATTTTTGTGATAATATCGAGTGCGTATTCTTGCTGAGACAGACGATGCCGGAAGTATTTCTTGCGGCCTCAATGCCAAGAAAATACTTTAGTCTTCCAAGATCTTTCATGTGAAAACATGAACATAAATATCCTTGATTATTTTTGAATATATGGAGGATGATTACATGCAATAACCAAATCATTGATATAGACGATAATGGCCAAGTTCACTCCCTGCTTGATGTATCTGAACATAGAATAATCGGCATAAGACCGAGAAAATCCATAATTAGTTAATGCATCAGAGTTTGGTGAACCAACATCTAGGTGCTTGTTTAAGACGATAGAGCGGGTTTTTAAGCCGGAAAACCTTAGTAGAAGTTGTCGGACCAAAGCCGACAATTTCATAAACACATCTTCCAAATTTTCGTGGACAAAGGCATTGTGAACATCAATTTCATGTAGTTCTCATTGGCAGGCAACAGTAACAAATAGGAATGTTCTTACCGTAGTCATTTTTTCCTTGGGAACAAACGTTTTTTGTGTAATCCCCTTCAATTTGATGGTTGTCGTGAATCACAAGATGAGCTTTATGGCGCTTTATACTTCCATCAGAATTTTATTTGATCTTAGAGATCCATTTTCTGCCTACAACTTTATTCCCCCGGGGGAAATCCGTGATTGTCCAAGTCTTGTTGTCCTCCATGGCTTTAAATTTATTTTGCATCTTTGACTACCTTGGAGTATGTGTGTGATTCAACTCCGGTTGTGACAAATGCTAAAACACATCTATGTTTCTTGGAAAAATTATCATATGTAATATAATTAGCAATGGGATATGAACTACTTGATGTGCCAGATTGGAGTGTTGGGGTGAACAAAGTGATACAACCCCGACCTTGACATTGACGGAGGCCCAAGAAGAGGACATGATGAGTGCCCGGTCTGAAGGCCTAATCACCAAGGCGCGCGCCAGATCCATCGCCCAAGATATACGAAGCATCACGGCCATGGGCTTCGCGCGCAACAGCTCCACGACTTCGACAGCTCCCAAAGCCATGTCCTTCTTCGCCATCGAAGGCCCTGTGGCCCCCACCGCAGCGCCATGACTTCGGCAGTGGCGGCACTTCCTCGGCTACCTCGACGCCGTGCTTATCCTAGGCATAGTTTTTTATTTTGAGGTTTATTTGTGCTACATATAGTGTGTTTTGAAACTTTTCAGTTTTAGCTTGTAATTATTTTTAGCAAGTCTATTTTTAGTAAGTTTCTATTTTTGGGTGTGTGCGTCTCCTATGCTTAGGAGCCCGGCCCATTAGGTCTATTTCGGCCCATTGCCGCACTTGCTTGACTTTATAAGCCTTGTCGCTTGTAACTTGTTCCTTTACATTGAATTTGAAGCTTAAGCATTTCGTTGAGTAATTACTCCGACCTTGAGCATTTGACGTCACCCTTGTCTTCCCGATCGATCCATGTCACGGATCACCAAACCTCCGATCCCCAAACGCAATCGAACCCACTCGCCCCTCCTCGGTTTCCCACCGAGTGCAAGAGTGTTAGCAACCTTTGACCTCGAAGCTTGCTACCTATCCCAGCTACGCACGAAGAGAAGGAGTCCATGGCCCGCTTTCTACCTAGATCCGGCAAAACTCGTGAACGAGGCTTCGTTTACGTATCAACCGATATCAGATTAAGCAGTACAAGGTGTGGTATTTCCAATTCTTCAATTCATTCTCACATTTTTTCCAATTACGATCCATTTTGCTTGCTTCTGCCATAGTTCTTTGCTTGTTTTTTCCGTCAAACCCTAGGTTTGATCTCTTCGTTCCCAAACGCAAAGATCTCGAAAAAAAAAGGAAAGTTGAGAGATCCCATATTCCTACAATTGTGGCCGAATCTTTGACTTTCTAACAAAACAATATTGCGATTTCGTTGTTATTTGTTGCTTTATTTGTATTAGTTTAAAAAAAACATGCATATCTTTTTGTTGCTTCCTTTCTCTCTCCTATCTCCATGCAGAATCTTGCATTTCTCTCTCATCCATAGCTTGTGCCGATTTCATTACAAAAAGATATAGCTGGTTGCTTCAAAAACACACACAACCGAGCAAAATGAAAGCCTCAGGCGATCTCGGGGAACCAGATTCACCAATCGGCACAAGTACATTAAGCTCGTCTTCCGCCTTCTCAACAACATAATCAACAACATTTGGATTTGCATGTTCTTGCTATTCTAATCTCCTAGATCAACTTGTAATTTCCATATTGCTTGATTGCTTTGTGTTTGGCATTGGTTTGGTTTACGACTGTCTTAGCCTCCCCTACCTCCATCACGGACAGCCACAATAGTTTCCTCGTGAGATTGATTTGTTGGGTTGCTAAGCCTCTCTTGTTCATTGCAATTTTTTTGCCATTTGTTACGTTTCATCCTTGTTTGCTTGTTGTGATGGTGACAATAGGTACCAAATCGGATGAAGCCTTTGCTGCCCTTCAAGCCAAACATGAGGCCGTCACCAAGGCTCGTGCAGATTTGGAGGCAGAAAATGCAGAGCTCATGCGCCAACTCTCGCTTACGGCGAGTTCTCGAGAGCCACCTTCTGGCCCATCCACCGCAGCCGTAGGTGTCGACCCCGGCCTTCAACAGCCGCCCCGACCGACACTTTCCGCCGCCAGGACAAAGGCAAGGGCCACATGCCCTTCACTTCACAACAGCAACCTCGTCCGCCGTCCCACTTTGGCTGACATCAATGACCGCTATGAGCCTCGTCTGCCGTCCCTGACAGGGCTTAAAGTCGTATGCCTAATCAAAGAAATCCTAAAGTACCTACTAAAGAGTATAGCAAGCAAGTCAGTGTCGATCCCATAGAGAGTCAGGTTATCTATTCTTGTAATTCACGTCACCGACTAGGAACTAGGAACTAGGGGGGGTTTGTTTGTGTTTTTCGTAACCAAAGTAAACAAAGCAAGTAAACAAGTTCGCAAATAACGGTTGAGAATAATAAGGGAAAAAGCGCCACACTTAACAAAGATCCATACAACAATAGAAAGGTCGATCACGAAATTCTATCAATCTCAAGTTCTTAATATTCCTATAGTTGTTCTTATCCCGATCATAGATAACTATTAGTTCTACCAACCCTAATAGTACTTATCACCAAATCAAATCCGAAAACCTTCAAGACTCAATAAAGCAATAACAATCAAACAAGGATTCAACAAGATACATGCAATAGAAACAACTCGTTACTATAAGCATGCAATTAACTCTCTCTCACGATGAAGCGCTCGGATCCCCTATACGCAACAATCGTGCTTGCTACTAGATATGCAACCCGAACCCGGAATCACAAGTCCTAGCAATTAGGAAAATATCAATAAACCTAGGTGATCAATCTAGATAAATCAACATAAACCAATAATCAATCAAGCACAAGAGAATCAATCCAACTAGATAGGAAAACGAACAAGAGTAGAAAACTCACAACCAATCAATTGTTGGCTTCAAACTGTCAAGTGCAACAATGGAGGTTTAGTTCTCCATAGGGTTTGTGAGCAAAATACGTAAAAAACGGTGGCAACTAGGGTTCCCACAAAGTCTTAACAATTAGACTTAAATACTAAGGCAAATATCCAGGAATAAAATAAAGGAAAATAACAAACTTGGAAACAAAGTCTCGGACTTAAAATAAAGCGGAATAAAAACACGGAATGAAAGTCTTCAGCGCGTCGTCACCGCGGGTGCAGTGACACCCACCGCGGGGTGCGGTAGCTCTCCAGTGGCTTATGTCCACTTCTCTGACGACCTCGCCGCAGGTGCGGTAGTGCCCACCGCTGGGTGCGGTAGGACTCCAGAATCTTGTCTGGTTTCTGCTTCTTCCACCGTAGGGGCGGTGGTCTTCGGCGCGGGTGCGGCAAGGCTCCAGTAACATCTCCTCTTCAAAGCTCTTCCTTGCAATCTCTCGCACCGCTCCTCAACTCGTCTCTTCACTCCTTTTGCGTCTTTCCTTGGTGGCTTCTTTCCTCAGTGTCTCCTAGATATCCACAATAGCTCAAACACCTCCAAAAACACCAAACTTCGCCTCCAAACGCCATACACATGAATGTATCTAAATCTACCCGAATGACACCAATAAACCCTCTAATGACTCTTACTTAAGCCCTACAAAGTAGTTCTTATCAAATTCCCCCATGCTTAGACCTTTGCTCGTCCTCGAGTAAACTAAAAGAAAGTCCACTCCTCCAATGTAGCACACAAGGTCTCAGGAAGCATATCCTCCAACTAAAAGTCACTTAACCCATGCCAAAGCTCCTGGCACCAATCTCATCTACAACACATCCATACTCAACAGCTTAAGGGGCAAGCAGAGTACTTCCCCCAAGCTTAACCCGGACATCCAATAGCGTGAGTGACCTATAATCCTAGCCTCCATCTATGACTTCTTATGGCTCCCAAAGTGGCCTACCCAACAATCCTTCTTTGTCTCCCTTCTTATGTCGCCCCGTCGGTAAAATGAGATCCTAGAAACACTCCTTTTCTTTTCACTCATCTTGCCTAGGAGCCCTTTCGGGTTTTCATCCTAGCCACTCATATTTTTGTCAAAGATGTGCTCACATATGCTCACGTCACTCAGACACCTTCTTACCCCAGCCTAGCGCTGGTCCGCGTCACCTGCTTTTTACCTGAGTTGTCCTTTCGGGTTTTCAACTCATCCCAGGATTTTCTCTGCCTTTTTTTTTTTCTTTTTTCATTTTTTTTTAGATAATGTAATGCAGAATGTAAAAGCTGAACAAAAACAGAAACTGAAAACTGAAAACTGTACATAAAGATAGATAATGAGTCTACTCCCTCCCCCATGCTTGAAGTACGCATTGTCCTCAATGTGTGAAATAGAAGACAATCATAATAAAGGGGGAAAAGGAAAGTAAAACTCACTGCTGTGGTGGGCCGAGCGGCCAAGGGTACTGGCCAAAATACTGCGTCTGCTGCTCCCCCAGTTGCTGGAGCCTCTCATCCATCTGGTCTAGCCTCTCATCCTGGCGGTCCATCCGCTGAAAGGCCTGGCTCTGAAACTGCCCCAATTGGTTCTGAAACCCGTCAAAACGGCCATCAAAACCCTGCTGCCATGTCTGCTGTTGCAGACTCATCGCCTCCATCTGCCGGTACATCATATCCTGCCAGGGATCCATAGGTGGTGGACCCTGGCCAGCAGCGGCCATCTCCTCATCCTCATCCGCAGCATGGGCCTGGCTCGAACTACCAGCAGCTGTCCTCCTCCTCCGAGGTCTGGGCTCCTCGTCCAAAAAATCTGCAGCAGTCGACCCCAATGGAGTTGGGGTGGGGTCGGGATGTAGGTACCAGTCGCGGTAAGTGGGACCGTATGGCATCTCTCTCGGTAAGTGCATGAGGTGGCTCCTGTCAGAATAGGAACACCAGAAGGCCTGCTTCTTCGTCATCTTGAGCATGTGGTTCGCTTTCAGTCGGGCGACGTCGAACACGTGGGAGATGATGGGCTCCTCATCTGCCCCGACCTGGAGGGCTGTCTCAGCGATAAGGGTGATCATGTCACCCTGAATAATATCCCGCCTCTCTCCCCTGCGGATCCTTCTGAGGGCCTCGAGGATGAGCCGCAACTAGTCTGGGATGAACGTCGCTTGGGGTAGGACACTGTAGAGCCAGTGCAGGTCCTGTAGAGGGACCTTGTTGTCTTCTTTATGTCCCAGGAATGTCCACTGAATCAACTTGTGGACCAACCTCAGACATGGGTGAGTAAATTTATTGTTGTACTCATCACCCATGTGGTAGGCCTGCCCAGTGGAGCCCTCCCAGAAATCAAGAAGTGAATGCTCATTGGTGCCCTGATCCCAATTCTCAATGGGGGGTTTAGTTACCCCAATGGCCGCTCTCGTCTGCTTAGCTGCAACCGAGTATTCCCTCCCCTTGTACTTGAAGGAAATAGAGACAAGCCTTTCACCATCCATGGTGAGACGGAAAGTCGAGATAAACTGCTTGCTCAACGTCTCGTACGAGGGGGCAGACACATCAACAAATCCCCCCAGTCCCGCCTTCTCTAAACACATCTGAGTACACTCATACAGCCCCCGAGTCTCCAGAGTCCCCCTATCCAGAAATTTGGTCGGGAGCACAGCCCGCTGTTTCACAACATCATAATTTTCCTTCTCCGTCCCGGTCAGCCCAATCTTCCTTGATCTCGACATGGTATGTAATAACTGTGTTGAAAGCAAAGGAAAAGGAGGGACTCACAAAAGGAGCACAGAAAACTGCTTCTGGGGGGGCTGTCGCAGGTGCGGTGGAGCTGCCGCGGGGTGCGGTGGAGCAACATAAACTGGGCACTGGAGGTCTTGCCGCGGGTGCGGTGAGGGGATCTGCCGCTGGGTACGGTGGACGTCGTTGGGCGATTCTATGAAGGCAGCGAACACGAGCTCTCTCGACCTCCACGAGCCGGGATTGGTTCAATGGGTAGGGTTTCGGTTCGGTAGAGGTTAGGTTGGGCTTGGGTGGTGTGAATCCGGCGCGGTGCGGTGGATCTTGATGGGTGCGATGGTGGTGGTTATGGAAGTTGAAGGTTTGGGGTTGGAGATGGGGGTTTTGGGTGAGTGGAGTGGATTTGGGTTCGGGATTGTGGATATGTGGAGGAAATGGTGAGATTTGGACGAGAAAGGTGTGGATTTGGTTAGGTTTTGTGAGATGGAGGTTTGTGGGGGTAATGGAGGCAAGAGGGGCGTGAGAGAGTTTGTGAGGAAGAGAGGTGAAAGTAAAGGTGGGTTAGGGAAGCTGCTGAGGAGGAAAAGAAAGGTAGGGCCGGGGTCCACCAAATTTTTTTTTTTTTATTATTTTAATTTTCTTCAAACAGGGCTACAGGGGTGCTCACCGCGGGTGCGGTGAACCTCCAGGAACTCCGTTCGTCTTATTCTTCGAACCTGTAAGTTAGTTCGCAGGCGAAAACGAAAAAGAAAGCAACTACCTAACTAAGCTATGAAGGATGAAAAGACAAAAGAAAGAGAAAGAAAACAATACCTCGGGTTGCCTCCCGAGCAGCGCCTTGGTTCACGTCGTTGGCTCGACGTAGACTCTTGTCTATTCATTTTCAGCACGTGGCTCCTCCAGAGCCATCTCATCAATCGCCTTAGTGTGGAAGCCCTCATGGTAAGGTTTTAACATTTGACCATTGACCTTGAATGTTTTCTGAGTTGTTGGCTCGATTAGATCAACGGCACCATGTGGGTAGACCTCCGCAATCACATATGGACCTATCCACTTCGACCTCAGCTTCCCCGCAAAGAGTTTCAGGCGAGATTGAAACAAAAGGACTTTATCACCGGGGTGGAAGTCCTTTCGCAAGATGTTCTTGTCATGCCATGCCTTGGTTTTCGCCTTATAGATGACAGCGTTGTCGTATGCGTCAAGGCGCAGCTCTTGCATCTGAAGCTTGCGAAACTCTCCTACCTCATCAATCTGCATGTTGCACTTCTTCACCGCCCACCATGCCTTGTGTTCCAGCTCCACAGGTAGATGACAAGCTTTACCAAATACGAGCCGGAAAGGAGACATCCCAATTGGAGTCTTGTAAGCGGTGCGGTAAGCCCACAATGCATCATTCAACCTCAAACTCCAGTCCTTCCTATTGGGTGTCACTGTCTTCTCAAGAATCGTCTTGATCTCTCTATTGGACACCTCAGCCTGCCCATTGGTCTGTGGATGATAGGCAGTGGAAACCTTTTGTGTGACATGATACTTCTTCAGCAGGGCGGTCACCGTCTTGTTACAGAAGTGTGTTCCCCGATCACTAATCAAAGCTTTGGGGATCCCAAACCTGGAAAATATGTTCTCCTTTAAGAAACCTGCCACAACTTTAGAATCATCAGTCCTGGTGGCCTTCACTTCCACCCACTTGGAAACGTAGTCCACCGCAAGCAAAATATATAGGTTCCCAAAAGAACTAGGAAAGGGTCCCATAAAATCAATACCCCACACATCAAAAACCTCACAAAATATCAAAGAAGATTGAGGCATCTCATTCCTCCTAGAAATATTCCCCAACCTCTGACATCTATCACATACCTTACAAAACGCAAATGCATCCCGAAAAAGATGGGGCCAATAGAAACATGCATCTAGCACTTTCCTAGCAGTCTTATTTGCACCAAAATGACCCCCACATGCTTCAGAATGACAAAAGCTAAGGACATATTGTACCTCGTTATCCGGAAGACATCGACGAATTACCTGGTCGACACAGTGTCTCCAGAGATAAGGATCGTCCCAAATGTAGTATCGAGCTTCTCTCTGCACCTTATCTCTTTGCGCCTTGGTATGATCCGGAGGGAATTCCCCATGAACCAAGTAGTTCACAATGTCGGCGTACCATGGTCGGAAAGAACGGATCCCGAGAACGGACCTGTGAAAATATGCCTTGAGCGAAGAAACGCTCACAGCGCAAAAATCTCCATCGTTCCCTCTCGCCGCGGGTGCGGCAGGTGTCACCGCGGGGTGCGGTAGTTCTGGGCAGATTTCTCAAAAAAATCACCGTCACCGCCGGGTGCGGTGCCTTCCACCGTCGGGTGTGGTGCCTTCCACCGTCGGGTGCGGTGCCTTCCACCGCCGGGTGTGGTGGCTCTCCAGAACTCTAGGCTTCTGATTCTGTTTTCCCACCGCGGGTGCGGTGGTCTGGCCGCCAGGTGCGGTGTGGTTCCAGAATCTCCACACGAAAAAGGGTGTCGTCCGGGAAGGTTCCATGGATGGGGGTTTGCTTCCCGGGCTTGTCCTCCTCGTTCACCAATCTACTCAAATGATCCGCCACCAAGTTCTCTGCTTCTTTCTTGTCCCGTATCTCCACATCGAACTCACTTAGCATAAGAACCCAACGAATCAATCTCGGCTTCTCCTCCTTCTTCGTCATTAGATAACGAAGGGCGGCGTGATCCGTGTATATAATCACCTTCACTCCCAGAAGATATTGCCTGAATTTCTCCAAGGCAAACACCACATCTAGCATCTCCTTCTCAGTAGTGGAGTAGTTTCTTTGCGTGCCATTCAGAGTCATGGATGCGTAGTGAATCACATGAGAGGCCCTTCCCTCTTTCTGCCCCAAAACTGCTCCAACTGCATAATCGCTGGCATCACACATAATCTCGAACGGTCGAGACCAATCCGGTGCTTGGATAATCGGTGCACTTGTCAGGCGTTCTTTCAAGAAATCAAACGCCTTTTTGCACTCCTCATTCAAATCAAAGGTCACCTCTTTCTTCAGCAGCTCGTATAGGGGTGATGAGATCTTGGAAAAATCCTTGATAAACCTGCGATAAAAACCTGCATGGCCTAGGAAGGAACGAACTTCACGAACATTAGTAGGATAAGGTAAAGACTGAATTACATCAATCTTCCCCTTATCGACCTCAATACCCTTAGCAGAGACAATATGACCTAAGACAATCCCTTGTTCTACCATAAAATGACACTTTTCAGAATTTAAAACTAAGTTAGTTTCAACACATCTTTTAAGCACTAGTGTCAAATGGTCCAGACATTAATCAAAGCTATCCCCATGTACCATAAAATCATCCATGAATACCTCAATGAAATTCTCAATATACTCAGAGAAGATACTAACCATACATCATTGAAAAGTATCGGGTGCGTTACATAGTCCAAAAGGCATTCTGCGGTATGCAAAAGTGCCAAAAGGACATGTAAAGGTAGTCTTTTCCTGGTCTTCTGGCGCTATGGCCACCTGGAAGTATCCTGAATATCCATCTAGAAAGCAGTAGTAGGGGCGCCCAGCAAGGCGTTCTAGCATTTGATCGATGAATGGCAAAGGGAAGGGATCCTTTCGAGTTACCGCGTTCAGCTTGCGGTAATCAATGCAAACTCTCCAGCCCGTCACCGTCCTTGTAGGGACCAACTCTCCTTGTTGGTTCTCAACCACTGTGATCCCTCCCTTCTTGGGGACAACCTGAGTGGGGCTGACCCAATGACTGTCAGAGATGGGGAAGATCATATCAGCCTGAAGGAGTTTCAGCACCTCCTTCTTCACCACCTCCATCATAGGTGGGTTAAGCCTCCTCTATGGCTGTCTGGACGGCTTGGCATCCTCCTCTAGTAAGATCCGATGCATACATGTTGAGGGACTAATCCATTTGATATCGGCAATGGTCCATCCCAACGCAGTCTTGTGCTCCTTCAAAATCTCCACGAGCTTTTCCTCTTGCTCCTTTGAAAGCTTACTAGACACAATGACTGGCAAAGTGTCGTTGACTCCAAGGAAAGCGTACTTGAGGTGATCAGGGAGTTGTTTGAGTTCACTATCAATCACATCAATAGAGCACAAAGAATGGTCATCAATAGGGTGTTTCATAGCATCATAAATGTTAAATTGAACCACCTCCCCATCGAATTCCATAGTAAGTGTCCCACTTACATAATCAATCTTAGTTCTAGCAGTTTTTAAGAAAGGTCTTCCTAACAGAATAGGGGCCGCATGCTCATCATGTTTCATATCTAGGACAAAGAAATCAGCAGGGAATATCAAATTGTCAACCATAACTAAAACATCCTCAACTACCCCCTTAGGGTAAACACTAGACCTATCAGCAAGTTGCACAACAATTCTTGTTTCATACAAAGGTCCCAAACCAAGAGATTTATAGAGAGAATAAGGTAAGACATTAATAGAAGCTCCTAGATCAAGCATAGCTCTATCAAATTTAGTATCACCTATAACACATGGAATGCTCACCATACCTGGGTCAGTGCACTTCTTGGGCATATGCCGTTGAAATACCGCTGAGACTCGTTCGCTCACCTTGACCTTTTGCTTCCCCTTTAGCGTTTGATTCCTCTTTATCGTGCACATCTCCTTCAAGAACTTAGCATACTTGGGAATGCTTTTAACAAGCTTGAGCAACGGGATGTTGACCGCAAGCAAAATATATAGGTTCCCAAAAGAACTAGGAAAGGGTCCCATAAAATCAATACCCCACACATCAAAAACCTCACAAAATATCAAAGAAGATTGAGGCATCTCATTCCTCCTAGAAATATTTCCCAACCTCTGACATCTATCACATACCTTACAAAACGCAAATGCATCCCGAAAAAGATGGGGCCAATAGAAACATGCATCTAGCACTTTCTTAGCAGTCTTATTTGCACCAAAATGACCCCCACATGCTTCAGAATGACAAAAGCTAAGGACAGATTGTACCTCGTTATCCGGAAGACATCGACGGATTACCTGGTCGACACAGTGTCTCTAGAGATAAGGATCGTCCCAAATGTAGTATCGAGCTTCTCTCTGCACCTTCTCTCGTTGCGCCTTGGTATGATCCGGAGGGAATTCCCCACGAACCAAGTAGTTGACAATGTCGGTGTACCATGGTCGGAAAGAACGGATCCCGAGAACGGACCTGTGAAAATATGCCTTGAGCGAAGAAACGCTCACAGCGCAAAAAATTACATCGTTCCCTCTCGCCGCGGGTGCGGCAGGTGTCACCGCGGGGTGCGGTAGTTCTGGGCAGATTTCTTAAAAAAATCACCGTCACCGCCGGGTGCGGTGCCTTCCACCGTCGGGTGCGGTGCCTTCCACCGCCGGGTGCGGTGGCTATCCAGAACTCTAGGCTTCTGATTCTGTTTTCCCACCGCGGGTGCGGTGGTCTGGCCGCCTGGTGCGGTGTGGTTCCAGAATCTCCACACGAAAAAGGGTGTCATCCGGGAAGGTTCCATGGATGGGGGTTTGCTTCCCGGGCTTGTCCTCCTCGTTCACCAATCTACTCAAATGATCTGCCACCAAGTTCTCTGCTCCTTTCTTGTCCCGTATCTCCACATCGAACTCACTTAGCATAAGAACCCAACGAATCAATCTCGGCTTCTCCTCCTTCTTCGTCATTAGATAACGAAGGGCGGCGTGATCCGTGTATATAATCACCTTCACTCCCAGAAGATATTGCCTGAATTTCTCCAAGGCAAACACCACAGCTAGCATCTCCTTCTCAGTAGTGGAGTAGTTTCTTTGCGTGCCATTCAGAGTCATGGATGCGTAGTGAATCACATGAGAGGCCCTTCCCTCTTTCTGCCCCAAAACTGCTCCAACTGCATAATCGCTGGCATCACACATAATCTCGAACGGTCGAGACCAATCCGGTGCTTGGATAATCGGTGCACTTGTCAGGCGTTCTTTCAAGCAATCAAACGCCTTTTTGCACTCCTCATTCAAATCAAAGGTCACCTCTTTCTTCAGCAGCTCGCATAGGGGTGATGAGATCTTGGAAAAATCCTTGATAAACCTGCGATAAAAACCTGCATGGCCTAGGAAGGAACGAACTTCACGAACATTAGTAGGATAAGGTAAAGACTGAATTACATCAATCTTCGCCTTATCGACCTCAATACCCTTAGCAGAGACAATATGACCTAAGACAATCCCTTGTTCTACCATAAAATGACACTTTTCAGAATTTAAAACTAAGTTAGTTTCAACACATCTTTTAAGCACTAGTGTCAAATGGTCCAGACATTTATCAAATCTATCCCCATGTACCGTAAAATCATCCATGAATACCTCAATGAAATTCTCAATATACTCAGAGAAGATACTAACCATACATCGTTGAAAAGTATCGGGTGCGTTACATAGTCCAAAAGGCATTCTGCGGTATGCAAAAGTGCCAAAAGGACATGTAAAGGTAGTCTTTTCCTGGTCTTCTGGCGCTATGGCCACCTGGAAGTATCCTGAATATCCATCTAGAAAGCAGTAGTAGGGGCGCCCAACAAGGCGTTCTAGCATTTGATCGATGAATGGCAAAGGGAAGTGATCCTTTCGAGTTACCGCGTTCAGCTTGCGGTAATCAATGCAAACTCTCCAGCCCGTCACCGTCCTTGTAGGGACCAACTCTCCTTGTCGGTTCTCAACCATTGTGATCCCTCCCTTCTTGGGGACAACCTGAGTGGGGCTGACCCAACGACTGTCAGAGATGGGGAAGATCATATCAGCCTGAAGGAGTTTCAGCACCTCCTTCTTCACCACCTCCATCATAGGTGGGTTAAGCCTCCTCTATGGCTGTCTGGACGGCTTGGCATCCTCCTGTAGTAAGATCCGATGCATACATGTTGAGGGACTAATCCATTTGATATCGGCAATGGTCCATCCCAGCGCAGTCTTGTGCTCCTTCAAAATCTCCACGAGCTTTTCCTCTTGCTCCTTTGAAAGCTTACTAGACACAATGACTGGCAAAGTGTCGTTGACTCCAAGGAAAGCGTACTTGAGGTGATCAGGGAGTTGTTTGAGTTCACTATCGGGAGCCTGCACAATAGAAGGAACACGCTTCTCGCTTGGTGTTAGCAAATTGGGGCCAATGCCCAAAGGTTCAATAGGAAGCTTACCGTTCACATCCATCTGAGATAAGACCACCTACATGTTAGTTTACAAAGCATATTCTGTGTGGAACTCATCTATGTCATTCTCAATAATAGATTGCAACTCATCAATACCAGAAATATCAAATACATCTTGCACAATGGGTTCAATCACATCAATAGAGCACAAAGAATGGTCATCAATAGGGTGTTTCATAGCATCATAAATGTTAAATTGAACCACCTCCCCATCGAATTCCATAGTAAGTGTCCCACTTACATAATCAATCTTAGTCCTAGCAGTTTTTAAGAAAAGCCTTCCTAATAGAATAGGGGCCGCATGCTCATCATGTTCCATATCTAGGACAAAGAAATCAGCAGGGAATATCAAATTGTCAACCATAACTAAAACATCCTCAACTACCCCCTTAGGGTAAACACTAGACCTATCAGCAAGTTGTACAACAATTCCTGTTTCATGCAAAGGTCCCAATCCAAGAGATTTATAGAGAGAATAAGGTAAGACATTAATAGAAGCTCCTAGATCAAGCATAGCTCTATCAAATTTAGTATCACCTATAACACATGGAATGCTCACCATACCTGGGTTAGTGCACTTCTTGGGCATATGCCGTTGAAATACCGCTGAGACTCGTTCGCTCACCTTGACCTTTTGCTTCCCCTTTAGCTTTTGATTCCTCTTTATCGTGCACATCTCCTTCAAGAACTTAGCATACTTGGGAATGCTTTTAACAAGCTTGAGTAACGGGATGTTGACCTCACACTTGCTGAACGTCTCAAAGAGGTCCTTGTCGTCAACTACCCTTCTCTCCTTGAGCGCCTCTGGAAAAGGGGCGGGTGGCTTCTCGGAACCGAGAGGAGGAAACTATGGACGAACGTAGGTGTCCACATAAGGCTCATCAACAGCTCCAGAAGTCTCACCGCGGGTGCGTCCAGAGGTCACCGTCGGGTGCGGTGGATCCCTAGAACATTCTCGAGAAACAGTACCGCCACCGCTGGGTGCGGTGGGTGCCACCGCAGGGTGCGGTGAACTTGACAGAACATTCTGTCCCTCCTTTTCATGCTCGTCGCGGGTGCGGTCACCTTGCCGCTGGGTGCGGTCATTTTCCAGAATACCCTCTTTTCCTGAGTCGTCCTCTTCAGCACTAGGATCGACATGCAATTGCTTTCCACTTCTAAGGGTTACCGCGCTAACGTTTTCCCTCGGGTTCACTACCGTTTGAGATGGTAGATTTCCCGAAGTCCGCTGATCAATCCTTGTAATCACCTTAGCCATCTGTCCCATCTGTGTCTCCAGATTCTTAATACTCGATGTTGTAGCTTGGACGTGAGTGCTGAAATGCTTCGCCAATGCTTTGAGCATATCTTCAGTTGAAGGAGACGCATTAGGTTGTGGAACTTGTGGCCTTGGTACATAGGGCGGTCTTGGCTGTTGTTGTTGTTGATACTGAGGTTGTTGTTGTGGATTCGGTTGATCCCTCCATCTGAAATTTGGGTGGTCTCTCCATCCCGGATTATACGTGCTGGAGTAGGGATCATTCCGAGGTCTTGGATTGCCATAACCTCCTACAACATTTACCTCAGCGGGCGCATCATCTTGTAGTTGAGGACAAGCGTCGGTGGGGTGGAATCGATCGGCACAGACCTCACACGCTTTGAATTGGTGAGGAGTCCCTCGCAGCGTAAGTCTCATCACCATGTCCTTCAACTCAGCCATATCACTAGCATATGCAGAGCGACCAGAGTCAGCAGCATTGACTCATCTCTTGGTAGAAGCTCTACCAAAATTTCTTGTGCCCTCGGCCATCTCCTGAATCTTTTCCATGGCAGTTGCCGGTGTTGTGTTGAGAATATTGCCACCACATGTAGCGTCGACAATCCTCCTTTCATTGTCCAGCAGGCCATTGTACAGATGAAGTACCAAATCCTGATTGGAATACCCGTGGAACGGACAGCTTGAGCACAGTCTCTTGAAACGCTCATAGTAATCATACAGGCACTCGTCAACTTCCTGCTCAATGTTGCTAATCGCTTTCTTCAAACTGTTTGCCTTCTTTGCAGGGAAATATTTCTCAAGAAACGCCTTATGAAGCTTGGTCCACATGTCAATGCTCCCACTAGGAAGATGGTAATACCAGTCATCAGCAGTGTCTTTCAGAGTAAACTCAAAAGCTCTCATCTTTATCTGCTCCTCAGTAACATTCGCCGGTTTCATGCTCATGCAGACTGTGTGGAATTTACCCAGATGCTTGATTAGGTCCTCTCCAGCCAGTCCATGGAAAGTTGGGAGCAAATGAATCAGCCCCGGCTTCAACTCAAAGTTCACGTTCTCTCCCATAGCAGGGATCACTACAGCCAAAGGTTGCTGGTGCAGGTCAGGTGCAGTCAACTGCCTCAACGTTCTATCAGCGTCCCCCATCTCGAATGCAGGGTTATCGAAAACCAAAGTACGGTTCACTCTGCGTTCCTGGGACAAAGTTCTCTCAATCTCTGGATCAAAATCAAGAAGAGGTGAGTTAGTAGCACGAGTGTGAACCATAAGATAGGTTCACACCAAGGTTGGTAACAAACAAATCACAAAAACAGAAAATTTGACTCCCCGACAACGGCGCCAAATTTGACAGGGCTTAAAGTCGTATGCCTAATCAAAGAAATCCTAAAGTACCTACTAAAGAGTATAGCAAGCAAGTCAGGGTCGATCCCACAGAGAGTCAGGTTATCTATTCTTGTAATTCACGTCACCGACTAGGAACTAGGAACTAGGGGGGGTTTGTTTGTGTTTTTCGTAACCAAAGTAAACAAAGCAAGTAAACAAGTTCGCAAATAACGGTTGAGAATAATAAGGGAAAAAGCGCCACACTTAACAAAGATCCACACAACAATAGAAAGGTCGATCACGGAATTCTATCAATCTCAAGTTCTTAATATTCCTATAGTTGTTCTTATCCCGATCATAGATAACTATTAGTTCTACCAGCCCTAATAGTACTTATCACCAAATCAAATCCGAAAACCTTCAAGACTCAATAAAGCAATAGCAATCAAACAAGGATTCAACAAGATACATGCAATAGAAACAACCCGTTACTATAAGCATGCAATTAACTCTCTCTCACGATGAAGCGCTCGGATCCCCTATACGCAACAATCGTGCTTGCTACTAGATATGCAACCCGAACCCGGAATCACAAGTCCTAGCAATTAGGAAGATATCAATAAACCTAAGTGATCAATCTAGATAAATCAACATAAACCAATAATCAATCAAGCACAAGAGAATCAATCCAACTAGATAGGAAAACGAACAAGAGTAGAAAACTCACAACCAATCAATTGCTGGCTTCAAACTGTCAAGTGCAACAATGGAGGTTTAGTTCTCCATAGGGTTTGTGAGCAAAATACGTAAAAAACGGTGGAAACTAGGGTTCCCACAAACTCTTAACAATTAGACTTAAATACTAAGACAAATATTCAGGAATAAAATAAAGGAAAATAACAAACTTGGAAACAAAGTCTCGGACTTAAAATAAAGCGGAATAAAAACACGAAACGAAAGTCTTCAGCGCGTCGTCATCGCGGGTGCGGTGACACCCACCGCAGGGTGCGGTAGGACTCCAGAATCTTGTCTGGTTTCTGCTTCTTCCACCGCAGGGGCGGTGGTCTTCGGCGCGGGTGCGGCAAGGCTCCAGTAACATCTCCTCTTCAAAGCTCTTCCTTGCAATCTCTCGCACCGCTACTCAACTCGTCTCTTCACTCCTTTTGCGTCTTTCCTTGGTGGCTTCCTTCCTCAGTGTCTCCTAGATATCCACAATAGCTCAAACACCTCCAAAAACACCAAACTTCGCCTTCAAACGCCATACACATGAATGTGTCTAAATCTACCCGAATGACACCAATAAACCCTCTAATGACTCTTACTTAAGCCCTACAAAGTAGTGCTTATCAGTCCCACATTGGCTCACAAGACGACATAGACTATTCGGACGAGCACGAGTCCCCGGCCATAGACTTGGGTCCCTACCCATTTGTCGACACCGGCGACAAAACGTGCCCGCTTCGACCGCAAGCAGCGCACGAAGTAGCGCCATGCTGAGACTGAGCAGCGCTGAGATGCTACGCACGGCCACCCCAGCGGCCGCAACTGACCCACTCCTTCCATGCGTCACGGCCCCATCCGTGACCAACCCACCCACGTCGGTTCCGCGCCGCGCCGTATGTATAATTCTCTTATTGCTTTTCATGGGTTCGATGATGAGGATTATGACGACGCTGGCGGCCCCAGTACCGGCAATTTCCATCCTTCCCTTGGTTACCCAATCGAGAGCTAGCAGTTGTCGATGGACTACATCCCTCCCCGTGTGGATACGGTCGATTATGGCCACTACCGCCATGGTGGCGACCCTTTCGCCACCCATGACGCGCGCGGCAGACAACCCATTCCCGCAGCCCTAGGCTATGCCCACAGCGACACTTATGGCCGTCGCCGCCAACGGCGCCCTCATCGGCACCACGATGATCCCGACGCCTATGAGCCCTGGCATCGTGACTACGACAGGCGCTATGCTGAACGCGCCCCCAATGCCAAGCGATATGAGGACCGCCGCCCAGTGGCTCCGACCTTTGCTGGTCACCGAGACATCAAAGTAACTATTGAACACTTCTTTGGTGAATATGATCCTTCTAGTTTTCTTGATTGGGTGCACGCTACCGAGTACGCGCTCCAACATTGCCAATACGAGGAGCATGAAAAGGTAGAGATTGCGACCCTCCATTTCCGGGGTGCAGCCCACACATGGTGGCATCGATTTGTCACCAACTGCATATGGTGCAACATGGCCCTTATTGAGCAGTGGCACCAACTTATCTTCGTGATGACTCAGAAACATGTACCCGAAGACTACAAGAACAGGATGCGGATGGACATCGCGCTCGCTCGCCAAGGCTCCATGATGCCTTTGGAGTTTTTCTCCAATCTTGAAGACATGTACTACAAGGCGGGCGTGAGCGTTTCAACTTCTACCTTGTGCACGAATTTCCTAAGTGTCCTCAACACCTCCATTAGGGACCAACTAGAGATTCTTCCCATCAAGGATCTCAACAGCCTCACCCACATGGCCATGCAGCTTCACAACCACCTCGTGCGCAAGAAACAAGCACCGTGGCCGCCCTCCTCTTCCAAAAGGTATGATCCTCGTCCTAGTCAATCCCTTTCCTCTCATGTTCCCTCCCTTGTGTAGGCTAGGACCAGTGCGCCTCAAGGAAGCCGCGACACCAACAGGCCAGCAGACGCGCCGTGCAACGCTGTACCCACAACCCCGGCCCCGCATCCAGAGCAAACTCATGACCAAGCCTGCTTTAAGAATGGCAGACGCGGTCATATCCAGCGTGATTGCCCCAACCAGAAGAAGATTTTATTCACGCAGGGCTCAGGCTACGAGTCATTCGACGATGAGCCGACCAAAGACGTGGCCCCCGAGCTTGCTGTCGCCGAGGAGGACGACGCCTACATGTGTGCCCGCATGAGCTGGACGCGGGCACCCCTTTGAGCCTCGTTACTCAGTGCGTGCTCACGGTGAAGGAGGCAACCTTTATGGATCAACGAGAGAACCTGAACTCAAGCACCCACGACGCAACTTCAGGCACGCAGGATGGCAAGCACAGCACCGCGCGCAACAGTGACAGCGAAAGCACCTCTCCAGCCCTCAAAGGCCGTTCCGTGCACCGCCTGTTGATGGCACGCGCAAGGGATCTCACTCTAGTTTTTCAAGGACATTCTCCTTGTTTTCTTTTACTTTCTTTTACGTGTCTTTCAATTGCTAAAGACTTAAGTGATTTACCCCCATCTGTTTCCTCCCTCTTGCAGGAATTTTAAGACATCATGCCCGAGGAGTTACCCGAGGGCCTGCCTCCAGTTCGAGGCATCGAGCACCAGATTGACCTAGTCATGGGCGCTTCATTGCCAAATTGGGCTGCATACCGTGCTAGCCTCGAGGAGACGAAGGAGCTCCAACGCCAGGTGCAGGACCTCATGGACAAGGGCTACGTCCGCGAGAGCTTGAGCCCTTGTGTTGTGCCGGTCATTCTCGTGCCCAAGAAGGATGGAACATGGCGTATGTGTGTCGACTGTCGCGCCATCAACCAGATTACGGTGAAGTACTGTCATCCTATCACGTGCCTCGACGACATGCTAGACGAGTTGCATGGAGCCATTCTCTTCTCCGAAGTTGATCTCAAGAGTGGCTACCATCAAATCAGGATGAAGGAAGGCGATGAATGGAAGACCGCCTTCAAGACAAAGTACGACCTCTACGAATGGCTTGTTATGCCCTTCGGCCTCACCAATGCCCCGAGCACTTTTATACGGCTCATGAATCATGTACTTAGACATTTTTTAGGGAAATTTGTCGTCGTGTATTTTGACGATATTTTGGTGTATAGCCGTAGCTTAGAGGACCATGTAGACCACCTTAGACAAGTCTTAGAATGCCTTAGGAGCAAGCACTTGTATGCCAATTTGGCAAAATGTGTGTCTTGCTCGGACACCACAGTTTTTCAAGGATTTTTCATCTCCAAAGACGGCCTACGCATGAACACCGAAAAGGTCTGCGCCATCCAGGAGTGGCCCACCCCCACAACACCGACAATGGTTTGATCCTTTTTGGGGTTGGTTGGCTTCTACCGGCGGTTTGTGCATGACTTTAGCACATTTGCCGCCCCGTTGCACTAGCTCACCAAGAAAGGCACCTTCATCGATTGGAATGACAAGCATGAGGCCGCCTTCTAGACTCTCAAGGACAAGCTTTGCAACGCGCCCCTCCTTTAGTTGCCCGACTTCAACAAGATGTTTGAGGTTGAGTGTGATGCCTCTAATTTTGGCATCGGTGGCGTTTTACTTCAAGAACGGCGCCCCATCGCCTACTTCAAAGAGAAGTTGTCTAGCGCCACAATCAACTATCCAACCTATGACAAAGAGCTTTACACTCTCATCCGGGTGTTGAAGACGTGGCAACACTATTTGTGGCCTAAGGAGTTCGTCATCCACACGGACCATGAGGCCCTTGTTTACCTGAAGCACCAGTCCACCCTCGGCCAGCGCCATGCTAAATGGGTAGAGTTCATGGAGACATTCCCCTATGTCGTCCTGCACAAGCAAGGCAAGGAGAATGTGGTCGCCGACGCCCTCTCTCGTAGGTATGTTCTCTGGACTCAGCTTGATGCAAAGGTTTTAGGCTTTTCCTTGATTAAAGATTTGTATTTACTTGATGCATTCTTTAAACCTATCTATGAAACCTACACATCCAAGGGTAATTTTGAGGGCTATATTTTGGACAGTGAATATCTTTTCCAGGTTGGGAAGCTGTGTATACCCCAATCCTCCATTAGGACCCTCCTTATACATGAGGCTCATGAGGGCCGTGGCCGTTTCGGCATTGCCAAAACCTTAGCCGCCCTCAAGGAACACTTCTATTGGCCACACATGACTCGCCAAGTCACTAGGTTCTGTAATGCTTGCGTGACTTGCCATAGAGCCAAATCTAGGTCAAGCCCCTTGTAGAAATATGCCTTGATCCCCAAGTTTGGCTAATGGGCTTGGGCCTATCTAGGGTTTTAGGGAGATATGTTTTAGAGAATGCCTTGAATATTTGTTTCCTTATTTTGATTTTGGGCATTAGTTATCTAAGGCAGTTTCTTTGTACACTACAAATTTTGTCTTCGTACACTACACTTTGAAATGCAGAATTTTTGCTTAAGCAAGATACTAGCGTTTCCATGTAAATTGTACCCAGAAACTGAGTTTATGTACTAGAACAAAACGCATGTATTTTGCTTAAGCAAAATACCTGCGTTTCAGTTTTTTTTTGAAACGCAAGAATAGTGCTTAAGCACGATTCCTGCGTTTCAAAAACAAGAAACTTTTGAAAAAAAAAATCAAAATTTTCAATTTTTTTTTTAAATGCACGATTCCTGCGTTTCCGTGTAAATGGTATTTTTTTTTTAAATCAACAAAATAAATATGCATTTGACTCTAGTAATAAACGTTACCAAGTAATCAAGGTTACATGACAAAAAATTTGTTTGTATCATGAGGTTTCAATATACTTTTATTCATGTACATTTCTCCACCAATTTGTTTGATATTAACTGTTTGTTATTATTATTCTCGAAAATCACATATAACTATGGTTATATCTTATAACTATAAGGATATAACCAAATTGGATATAACAACAAGGATATGACCAAATTGAAAATAACTATACTATATAATCATAGTATATAACTATATAATATAACCATAGTATATAACTATATGATATAATATATGATATAACTATAGAATATAACCAAATTGGATATAACTATAAGATATAATATATGATATAGCCATAATATATAACTATAAGATATAATCATAGTATATAACTATATGATATAACCATAGTATATAACTATAGGATATAACGATATGATATAACCAAATTGGATATAACTATACGATATAACCATAGTATATAATTATAGGATATACCCATAAGATATAACCAAATTGGATATAACTACAAGATATAACCATAGTATATAACTATAGGATATAACCATAGTATATAACTGAAGGATATAACTAAAATATTTAACCATAGTATATAACTATAGGATATAACCATAAGATATAACCAAATTGGATATAACTATAAGATATAATCATAATATATAATTATATGATATAACAATATGATATAATCAAATTGGATATAACTATAAGATATAACCATAGTATATAACTATAGGATATAATCATAAGATATAACCAAATTGGATATAACTATAAGATATAATCATAATATATAATTATATGATATAACGATATGATATAATCAAATTGGATATAACTATAAGATATAATCATAGTATATACTATAGGATATAACCATAGTATATAACTAAAGTATATAACTATAATATATAACCATAGTATATAACTATTGGATATAACCATAAGATATAACCAAATTGGATATAACTATAAGATATAACCAAATTGGATATAACTATAAGATATAACCATAGTATATAACTATAGGATATAACCATAGTTAATAACTAAAGGATATAACTATAATATATAACCATAGTATATAACTATAGGATATAACCAAAGTATGTAACTATAGGATATAACGATATGATATAACCAAATTGGATATAACTATAAGATATAACCATAGTATATAACTATAAGATATAACCATAATATATAACTATATGATATAACCATAGTATATAACTAAAGGATATAACCATAGGATATAACTATAGGATATAACCATAAGATATAACCAAATTGGATATAACTATAAGATATAATCATAGTATATAACTAATATACTATGATTATATCTTATAGTTATATCCAATTTGGTTATATCTTATGGTTATATCCTATAGTTATATCCATTGGTTATATATTATAGTTATATCCTTTAGTTATATACTATGGTTATATCCTATAGTTATATACTAGGGTTATATCTTATAGTTATATCCAATTTGATTATATTATATCGTTATATCATATAATTATATATTATGATTATATCTTATAGTTATATCTTATGGTTATATCCTATAGTTATATACTATGGTTATATCCTTTAGTTATATCCAATTTGGTTATATCTTATGGGTATATCCTATAATTATACACTATGGTTATATCTTATAGTTATATCCAATTTGATTATATCATATCGTTATATCATATAATTATATATTATGATTATATCTTATAGTTATATCCAATTTGGTTATATCTTATGGTTATATCCTATAGTTATATACTATGGTTATATCTTATAGTTATATCCAATTTGATTATATCATATCGTTATATCATATAATTATATATTATGATTATATCTTATAGTTATATCCAATTTGGTTATATCTTATGGTTATATCCTATAGTTATATACTATGGTTATACCTTATAGTTATATCCAATTTGGTTATATCTTATGGTTATATCCTACAGTTATATACTATGGTTATATATTATAGTTATATCCTTTAGTTATATACTATGGTTATATCCTATAGTTATATACTATGGTTATATCTTATAGTTATATCCAATTTTGTTATATCTTATGGTTATATCCTATAGTTATATCCTATAGTTATATCCTCTGGTTATATCCTTTAGTTATATACTATGGTTATATCCTATAGTTATATATTATGGTTATATCGTATAGTTATATCCAATTTGGTTATATCTTATGGGTATATCCTATAATTATATACTATGGTTATATCGTATAGTTAGATCCAATTTGGTTATATCATATCATTATATCCTATAGTTATATACTTTGGTTATATCCTATATTATATTCTATAGTTATATACTATGGTTATATCATATAGTTATATACTATGATTATATCTTATAGTTATATATTATGGCTATATCATATATTATATCTTATAGTTATATCCAATTTGGTTATATTCTATAGTTATATCATATATTATATCATATAGTTATATACTATAGTTATATTATACAGTTATATACTATGATTATATAGTATAGTTATTTTCAATTTGGTTATATCCTTATAGTTATATCCAATTTGATTATATCCTTATAGTTATAAGATATAACCATAGTTATATGTGATTTTCGAGAATAATAATAACAAACAGTTAATATCAAACAAATTGGTGGAGAAATGTACATGAATAAAAGTATATTGAAACCTCATGATACAAACAAATTTTTTGTCATGTAACCTTGATTACTTGATAACATTTATTACTAGAGTCAAATGCATATTTAAAAAAATATGTTATTTATTTTGTTGATTTCAAAAAAAAAAAATTACACGGAAACGCAGGAATCGTGCGCTTCAATTTTTATTTTTATTTTGTTACAAATTTTGAATTCTTTTTTCAAATTTTTCATGTTTTTGAAACGCAGGAATCATGCTTAAGCACTATTCTTGCGTTTAAAAAAAAAATTGAAACGCAGGTATTTTGCTTAAGCAAAATACCTGCGTTTCGTTCTAGTACATAAGTTTCTGGGTACAATTTACACGGAAACGCTAGTATCTTGCTTAAGCAAAAATTCTGCGTTTCAAAGTGTAGTGTACGAAGACAAAATTTGTAGTGTACAAAGAGCCTTCGTTATCTAATTGGGCCCTTACTTGCGTAGCAAGTCAGTTTAGGGTAATTAAGAGATCTATAAATACTCTCTTCGTCTCTACCCTATTATATTCAGGAAAATTAGGTTTTCTATCTCCCTAATAAAATCAGTTCTTCTTTTGCCCGTGGATGTAGCTAATGCTCTGTTAGTGAACCACGTAAAAATCTATGTTCTTTCTTCTCGTTTTTCTGTTATCTTTCTCACATCCGTCACAACAAACTGGTATCAGAGCTTTGGGTTAATTTGGGGTTTGTAATTTAGTGAGAAAGATGTCTTATTTGAACGTGAAAATCGACAAGTTCACAGGGAGAAACAATTTCAGTCTGTGGCAAATCAAGATGCGAGCTTTGTTGAAACAACAAGGCTTGTGGATGCCGTTGTCAAAGGACAAGAAGCGCGACGCTGCTAAGATGGCTACTCTAGAGGAGAAGGCACATTCAACGCTCATGTTGTGTCTTGCAAATGATGTCATCACTAAGGTCTCGGACGAAGAGACCGCCGTTGGTCTGTGGTTGAAGTTGGAGAATTTGTACATGACGAAATCTCTAACCAAAAAGTTGCTTCTTAAACAACACCTGTTTGGATTACGAGTGCATGAAGGTACGCAACTCAGGGATCACTTTGATCAACTGAACACAATATTATTTGAAGTGCATAATATTGATGTTAAAATTGAAGATGAGGATGTTGCTTTGATTCTGTTGGTATCTCTACCACCTTCATACGAGAACTTTGTGCAATCATTTATTGTTTGGAACAATATTGTTACTCTGGAACAAGTTAGGTCATCTCTTCATAACAGGGAGTTGCGTCATAAGGCAACCGGTGCAAGAACAAATAATCAAGCCCTTGGGTTAGTCGCTAGTGGCAGTAAGGGACAAGGAAGCGGTAACAAGAAGTCTTCTTTAAAGGGTCCTAAGCCAGATGATGTTTGTAACTATTGTAAAGAGAAAGGGCATTGGAAGACTGATTGCCCTAAGAAGAAGAAGCAACAAGAAAAGAATTCAGGGTCTACAGTTGTAGCAGAAGGTGACACCAACTCTGAAAATGATATTGTCCTAGTTGCTGATAGACACACCCATCACTCTGATGTGAGGGTTTTAGATTTCGGGGCATCTTATCATATTTGTCTAAGGAGAGAGTGGTTTTCAACTTATGAGCATGTAGATGGTGGAAACATTTGGATGGCTAACAATTCTATCTGCAAGGCGGTTGGAATAGGCTCGATCAAGATAAGGACACATGATGGTAGATTATGCACACTGAACGAAGTCAGGCATGTTCCACTTATGACGAAGAATCTTATATCTCTAAGTCTGCTAGACAGTAGGTGTTTCAGTTTCAAAGGTGAAGGTGGAGTTCTGTTTGTCTGCAAGGGTTTTGACATGATTCTAAAAGGTGTCAAGCAGGGTACTTTGTATCTTCTATAGGGTTATACGGTAATAGGTATTATTGATAATCATGTTGATATGTTCACCAAGGCGGTTCCTCATAGCAAGTTTCAACATTGTTTGGACTTGCTATATATCAAGGACAATTAGTTTGCCCAAAGGGGCAAATTAGAGGCAGAGGAGAAGTCTATTCATCTGGCACTATCATGGTGCATTAGGTACATCTGGCATGTTATAGTGCGTCTGGTACATCTGTTTGGAGGACAATTAATTTGCCCCGTGGGGTAAATCTAAGGCAGAGGAGAAGCCTGTTCATTTGGCACTGTCATGGTGCGTCTGGTACATTTGGCATGTTATAGTGCGTCTGGTACATCTGTTTGGAGGACAATTAGTTTTCCCCGTGGGGCAAATCTGAGGCAGAGGAGAAGCCTGTTCATCTGACACTGTCATGGTGCGTCTGGTACATCTGTTACTGTTATAGTGTGTCTGGTACATCTGTCTAGATGATTCAATTAGTTTTCCTCGTGGGGAAAATCTTAGGCTGGGGAGAAGTCTGTACATCTGACACTGTCATGGTGCATGTGGTACATCTGTTATCTGTGAGAGGATTCAAGTCAAGGTGGAGATTTGTAGAAATATGCCTTGATCCCCAAGTTTGGCTAATGGGCTTGGGCCTATCTAGGGTTTAAGGTAGATAGGTTTTAGAGAGTGCCTTGAATATTTGTTTCCTCATTTTGGTTTTGGGCTTTAGTTATTGATAGCTTTTTGGATCTATGAAGCCTCTGTGCAAGAATTGCTCGAAATGTTGGCAAAATGGTCTGATCTCCAAAGGTGAAGAACAAGGCAACTTCGGCTCTTTTTAGGGTTTTTGGGGGTGATCGGTGGAACGATTGAATAGGGGTGGAATTGAGATGGATAAGTACTTTCTTATGTGTGGATTTGACGCACCAAACACAAGGAAGCAACCTAGAGGGATTTGAGATGTAACGCACTCTAATCTCTCAAGGGAATCAACTCGATTTAACTCACAAGTTGAAGAACTAAACTAAAAGCTTTGAAACTGATAAACTCCTGATTTCAATCTGCAATAACGTACCCCCAACAAATGCCAAAAAGTTTTCCTAATAACCCTAACAACCGGTTACTAAAAGAAATTAAAGAAAATCACTAAAATTAACCCCACTAAGGCTAACACGTGCCCACTAATCAAAACACAATTAATGGACATTTAGGGGAATTAAAATAAGTCTAATAATGTTTTAACAACCAACAAAAACAACCGGAAATGGATCGGAATTCCATTGGGCCTTCAATTCTTCAAAGGAGCTATTAACCCGGGTGTGGTGTGGTCGGCGCCGAGATTTGCGGAGGGGTTGCAATGCATGGACCCAGGCTGGGCACGGTTTGGCTCGGCACTCCCTAAGCCAAAGGACCTCCCTTGAGCCGGTGGTGAGGTGGGTCAGCTCGGGCCAGATGTGGGCTCGTGCCTACACTCCTCCTTACGCGCGGCCGTGAAACTAGGGTTTGACCTAGGGCTTGGCATTTCTTGACTTGGCTCGGCTCCTTGGGCTCCAATGGTCTGAGGTGACTCTGGAGGAGCTGTGGGAGTCTTGGTGGCCGAGAGAATTGGACATGTGCCGAGAGGAACCTCCATGTGGCTTGGCGGGCCATTAGGGTTTGCCGGCGCACTTTTAGGGTTTGGCCGGGTGGCCTTCGCCTTGGTCTTGGTCTTGGTCTTGGACATTGGCTCCTCTTGCATGGTATGCACCCCACTGGCCATGAGCATATTCATATCATCCTCCCTCCCTTGAAAGGGATTCGACCTCGAATCCAGCTCGTCGAAGTCTCTTTCTCCTTCCAAGTAATAGCTTTCCTTGTGCGGTACACCTCCTTGACCTACAATAGGACTACAAGACAAACTTTGCAACACCACATCCTTCACATTAATAGGGTTAGCCTCATAAAACGTAGTGAAAGAGGAAGAGCATGCAACAATTGAAGGCATTAAAGGCTTGGCCAAGAGCATATGATGCGAAGCACCACCTTTGTTTCCAATTGCCATTTTCTTACCTTGGCTTTGCTCTATGTGTTGGCCGGCCTTTCTTTGCTCCCTAGCCACATGGTCAACCATGATTTCATGGGGCATCATATGATGTAGAGTGATTCTCTTACCATTCAAGATAAAAGAATACTCATTGGTCACTCCTTGATGGATGACACCCCTATCAAATTGCCATGGTCGACCTAGGAGGAGGTGGCATGCGGTCATGGGTAAAACATCACACACAACCTCATCCGCATAATCTCCTATAGCAAACTGAATGGCGGCTTGGTCCTTGACCTTAAGGGGCTTGTCGGAATTCAACCAACAAAGTGTGTAGGGTTGCGGGTGAGAAGTGGTCAATAGATTGAATCTACTCACCACTTCTTGATCAATCAAGTTGCAACAAGAGCCACCATCAATGATGACACTACACACCTTTCCCTGAATGATACACCTAGTGTGAAAGAGAGTCTCACGTTGACTAGGTGCACTAGGACCTTCCGAAATGGTTAGTGCTCTTTCGACCAAAAAGCACTCACCCTCGGCGGCCACAACATGCAATTCTTCCAAACCATCCTCATTCTTAACAAGTTCTTCCTCCCATTCATCTTCGGACTCAATGTCCCCTATAGTGTTGAGAAGAACTTGCCTTCTTGAGGGGCAATCCTTGGCAAAGTGGCCATGGCCGAGACACTTAAAACACTTAAGATCCCTAGCCCGGGTCTCCCCCTCCTTTCGTTGGATTTGATCCGAATTAGGGGCCTCCCTTCTAGGGTGACTTGAGTTGTCACCTCTAGTGGGTTCTAAGCGTCTTGGCATAGGTTGCGGTCCCTTGGAGCCACTCGATGCATTTTGCCAAGGCCATGAGCTTTGAGCTTGGGGACGCTTTGAATGAAGTTCCTTATATATACGATTCGTATAATGAAGCACTTCTTCCATAGGGGTCCCTCTAGAAAAATGTTGCTTGCTCACTATGGCTCGGAGCTCGGGGCTAAGGTTGTTAATAAACATAGAAATAAGATACCCCTCGGGAACCCTAAGTCTAGACCTAAAGACCAAAGTCTTTAGCTCCATATAGAATTCATCCGGGGTCTTATTCCCTTGCTCTAACAACTCCAACCTCTCATGCACCCTATCCGAAAAGTCTTCCGGGACAAATCTATCTCGGAGAGCTTGCTTTAGTGCTTGCCAAGTAGTGATTTGGGGGGTTCCGAGATACTCTCGTTCCTCCTTGTCCCCAAGCCACCATTGGTAAGCAAAACCTTCAAACTTAATGGTCGCTATAGCTACTCGTTGAGCTTCCGAGTAGTTATAGTACCTAAAAATTTGATCGGTCTTTTGCTCTCAATCAAGATAAATTTCCGGATCACATTGAAGTCCAAAAGATTGTACCTCTAACTTGATACCATGAGGCCATTGTTGATCATATGCAAACTCCTCACGTTGGCCACCATAGTCCTCATCATAGTCTTTATAAGCTCTTCGGGGTCCATAGGGCATCCTCCCACCTTGGTATTGACCTCGGCCCATGCCTCCTCTTCCGGCCATCCTCCTTCCCGGGTCTTAATACCCATTGTATGCATTCGGCACTCCTCTTGGCTCCTCTCTATCAATGGCATTCGGCGCTCCTCTTGGTTCTCCTCTATGAGTAGTACTTGGTCCTGCCATGTTAGTGCACAAAGGAACCATACTAGTAGTAAAAGGGGCAATGTAAGAAGAAGAGGTATTAGAGACCAAACCGAACTCTTCCCTTGAGGCAACCACATTCGGTGGGGGGTGATGAAACCCTTCACGGAGAGACACGTTTGCCAACTCTTGAGCTAGAAGCGGTACGGTCACTTGGACCTCTTGAATGTCGCTTGATGGCCCGGCCATTGGGAGGAATTGGGCTCCACTTCCTTGAGGCGTGCCTTGATGTAGGCTCGGAGATGGACTGTGGGACAACCTCTACTTCTCCTCCATGGTCTTCATGAAGGTTGTTTGCTCATCTCGCAAGGCTTGTATTTCTTGGCGGGTCCGCTCCTCAGCTTGGCGCGCACGCTCTTCGGTCTCGTCCTTGGACGATTGGATAGCCAAGAGTATGGCTTCCAAGGTCACCTCCGTAGCCTCCTTAGGGTCCTCCGCAGCCACATTCTTATCCTTGGATCTCACCATGACTTCCTACACACAAGCAATACCACACAACAGCCCACAAGATAGAAGAACAACAAATGCTACCTAAGCTAGCAAGCAAGCCACAAATTTGCTTTTAAATCAAGGAAAATTCGCAACCTTTACTAGCTCAAAATATAGGTCAAGGTAGGCTGTCTAATATGCTCAATATGACCAAAGACAAGATAAAATTGCACCACAACTTTTAGGCTAGTCCTTGTGCTAAAGTCCACAACTTTCACAACACAAATGCAAGTACTTAGCCTTTGAAAGTTCCTTTACAAAGTTGATGACAATTCTGGCCGATTCTTCACAAAATAACAACTTCACAATGTATCCAAAACAAAGAAAATTTCACACAAGATATCAAACTTGAACAACCACTTTTACAAGCCAAGTCTTTTTCTTTTGTTGTAGGCTTGACTTTTCCGATTTTTCTTCTTTGATCTTTCGTCTCTTTTTTTTTTGACACTAGAACAACTTGATAAACTGAAAATTACAGAATGAAAAGTCGGAATCAACACTTAGGAATTTTCAAGGCTTTTCCTACGCAAGTTTGAAGTGAATTTTGCTTCGACTAGACAAGAAAGAACCCTAGGTTGATTATATGCCAAATACAAATAGAAAAGACTCAAATTAACCTAAACTAAATGAACTAATAAGGGCTCGGCTGTTTCATGCAAATTGGAAGCCAAAATTTGAAATTCAAATGCATGCAACAACCGAAACAAGAAAACCCTAAAATCTAGGAAGGAAATCCTAACCTCTCTCTCTAAAGATGCACGGCTAAAAACTCCTAAAACAATCTGAAAATCTCGACCCCTTTCTCTTCTATGCAGACTCAAGACTCAAATGCAAACGCACTCTAATCTCTCAAGGGAATCAACTCGATTTAACTCACAAGTTGAAGAACTAAACTAAAAGCTTTGAAACTGATAAACTCCTGATTTCAATCTGCAATAACGTACCCCCAACAAATGCCAAAAAGTTTTCCTAATAACCATAACAACCGGTTACTAAAAGGAATTAAAGAAAATCACTAAAATTAACCCCACTAAGGCTAACATGTGCCCACTAATCAAAACACAATTAATGGACATTTAGGGGAATTAAAATAAGTCTAATAATGTTTTAACAACCAACAAAAACAACCGGAAATGGATCGGAATTCCATTGGGCCTTCAATTCTTCAAAGGAGCTATTAACCCGGGTGTGTTGTGGTCGGCCCCGAGATTTGCGGAGGGGTTGCAATGCATGGACCCAGGCTGGGCGCGGTTTGGCTCGGCACTCCCTGAGCCAAAGGACCTCCCTTGAGCTGGTGGTGAGGTGGGTCAGCTCGGGCTCGGGTGATTGAGCCAGATGTGGGCTCGTGCCTACACTCCTCCTTACGCACGGCCGTGAAACTAGGGTTTGACCTAGGGCTCGGCATTTCTTGACTTGGCTCGGCTCCTTGGGCTCCAATGGTCTGAGGTGACTCTGGAGGAGCTGTGGGAGTCTTGGTGGCCGAGAGAATTGGAAATGTGCCGAGAGGAACCTCCATGTGGCTTGGCGGGCCATTAGGGTTTGCCGGCGCACTTTTAGGGTTTGGCCGGGTGGCCTTCGCCTTGGTCTTGGTCTTGGACATTGGCTCCTCTTGCATGGTATGCACCCCACTGGCCATGAGCATATTCATATCAGTTATCTAATTGGGCCATTACTTGCATAGCAAGTCAGTTTGGGGTAGATAAGAGATCTATAAATACTATATTCGTCTCCACCCTATTGTATTCAGGAAAATTAGGTTGTCTGCCTCTCTAATAAAATTAGTTCTCCTTCTGCCTGTGGATGGTTAACGCTCTGTTAGTGAACCATGTAAAAATCTGTGTTTTTTCTTCTTGTTTTTCTGTTATCTTTCTCACATCCGTCACAACACCCCTCCTTGTACACTCCCCTACCCGTGCCATTGACCCCTTGGGAGGATTTATCTATGGAATTTGTGATGGGGTTGTCGATGTCTAAGAAGGAGAGGGACTATTTTTGTGGTTGTAGATCGTTTCTCTAAGATGGCTGACTTTATCCCATGTAGGATAACCAACAATGCTCTGGACATAGCTAATTTATATTTGAGGATGTGGTGAGATTACATGGGATTCCACGTACTATTGTGAGTGATAGGGATGTGAAATTTGTGAGTCACTTTTGGAGAACCTTGTGGGGTAAGCTAGGCACCAAACTCCTATTTTCCACTAGCTACCACCCACAGACCGATGGTCAACCTGAGCTGACCAACCGTACCTTAGGGACCATGCTTAGGGCCAACCCACACCATTGGAAGGACTTACTTTCTTGTGTTAAGTTCTCTTATAACAGGTCCATGCATTCAGCGACTAGGTACATCTGGCATGTTATAGTGCGTCTGGTATATCTATTTCGAGGACAATTAGTTTGCCCCGTGGGGCAAATCTTAGGCAGAGGAGAAGCCTGTTCATCTGACACTGTCATGGTGCGTCTGGTACATCTGTTACTGTTATAGTGCGTCTGGTACATCTGTCTAGATGATTCAATTAGTTTTCCCAGTGGGGAAAATCTTAGGCTGGGGAGAAGTCTGTACATCTGACACTATCATGGTGCATGTGGTACATCTGTTATCTGTGAGAGAATTCAAGTCAAGGTGGAGATTTGTAGAAATATGCCTTGATCCCCAAGTTTGGCTAATGGGCTTGGGCCTATCTAGGGTTTATGGTAGATAGGTTTTAGAGAGTGCCTTGAATATTTGTTTCCTCATTTTGGTTTTGGGCTTTAGTTATCTAATTGGGCCCTTACTTACATAGCAAGTGAGTTTGGGGTAGATAAGAGATCTATAAATACTCTATTCATCTCCACCCTATTGTATTCAGGAAAATTAGGTTTTCTGCCTCTCTAATAAAATTAGTTCTCCTTCTGCATGTGGATGTAGTTAACGCTCTGTTAGTGAACCACGTAAAAATCTGTGTTTTTTCTTCTTGTTTTTCTGTTATCTTTCTCACATCCGTCACAACACCCCTCCTTGTACACTCCCCTACCCGTGCCATCGACCCCTTGGGAGGATTTATCTATGGAATTTGTGATGGAGTTATCGATGTCTAGAAAGGGGAGAGACAATTTTTGTGGTTGTAGATCGTTTCTCTAAGATGACTGACTTTATCCCTTGTAAGATGACCAACAATGCTTTGGACATAGCTAATTTATATTTTGAACATGTGGTGAGATTACATGGGATTCCACATACTATTGTGAGTGATAGGGATGTGAAATTTGTGAGTCACTTTTGGAGAACCTTGTGGGGTAAGCTAGACACCAAACTCCTATTTTCCACTAGGTACCACCCACAGACCGATGGTCAACCTGAGGTGACCAACCATACCTTAGGGGCCATGCTTAGGGCCAACCCGCGCCATTGGAAGGACTTACTTTCTTGTGTTAAGTTCTCTTATAACAGGTCCATGCATTCAGCGACTAGGCGCACTCTATTTGAGGTCGTCTATGGCCACAACCCACTCACGCCGTTGGACCTGGCTCCACACCCGCTTCGCACCGGCGATAACCTCAAAGGAGCCAACCATGCCGAGTTCATCCAGGAGCTGCATGCTAGGACAAAAGAACAACTAGAGCGGCGAGCCCGCCAATAAGAGCACAAGGCCAACAAAGGCAGGCGTTGTGTCACATTTGCGCCTGGTGACCTTGTCTGGGTGCATATGCGCAAGAAGCGCTTCCCCGCCAAGCGCCGCAGCAAGCTAGAACCCCGCGACGATGGTCCTTTCTGGGTAATTCAATCCTTTGGCCCTAATGCCTATCATCTCGAGTTGCCCGAAGATTATGGAGTTCATGCCACCTTCAATGTGGCCGACCTGTCCCCATATGTACCCCCGAACGTTGACATTGACGAATCGGGGACGATTCGAGGCCAAGAAGGGGAGAGTGATACAACCCCGGCCTTGACATTGATGGAGGCCCAAGAAGAGGACATTATGAGTGTCCGGTCTGAAGGCTCAATCACCAGGGCGCGCGCCAGAGCCATTGCCCAAGCTACACAAAGCATCACGATCAGGGGCTTCGCGCGCAACAGCTCCACGGCTTCAACAACTCCCAAGGCCATGTCCTTCTCCGCCATCGAAGGCCATGCGTCCCCCGCCGCGGCGCCATGACTTCGGCAATGGCGGCACTTCCTCGGCTTTCTCGACGCCGTGCTTATCCTAGACCTAGTTTTCTATTTTGAGGTTTATTTGTGCTACATTTAGTGTTTTTGGAAACTTTCCAGATTTAGCTTGTAATTATTTTTAGCAAGTTTATTTTTAGTAAGTTTCTATTTTTGGGCATGTGCGTCTCCTATGCTTAGGAGCCCGGCCCATTAGGTCTATTTCGGCCCGTGGTCGCACTTGCTTGACCTTTATAAGTCTTGCCGCTTGTAACTTGTTCCTTTACGTTTTATTTGAAGCTTAAGCATTTCGTTGAGTCATTACTCCGACCTAGAGCCTTCGACGTCACCCTTGTCTTCCCGATCGATCCACGTCACAAATCACCAAACCTCCGATCCCTCAAACGCAATCGAACCCACTCGCCCCTCCTCGGTTTCCCACCGAGTGCAAGAGTGTCGGTAGCCTTCGCCCGCGAAGCTTGCTTCCTATTCCGGCTACGCACGAAGAGAAGGAGTCCAAGGCCCACTTTCTACCTAGATCCGGCACAACTCATGAACGAGGTTTCATTTACGTATCACAAAGGGCATGTACGAATAGTGTTAGTTACGTAGTCACATAAGTTGATGGTCAGCGCACCCTATGCCTACGAACGAGCTCTTGTGCAAGGTTTGATTCAGGTGCAGGCAAAGAAGAGAGTGTGGTTGTAGATATATGCTTGTTCAACCTCAATTTCAGTTTTGGTGGGCTATTTAGCGGGTTCAGTGGACTATTTAGCGAGTTCGAAGGGCTGTTCAGCGGGATTCAGTGTTGTGCAGTTTATTCTGAGGCATAAATTGATGCGGCAGCTGAATCAGAATTGGGTTGAGGCTGTCCAAAAACAATCTCACTGTCGTCATTAATGTCTGAGGTGAGATGGTGGTCTACTCGGAATTGGGTTGAGGATGGTTATTACGCATGTGGAGAAGCAAACTTGAAAACCGACTCCATAAATTTAACATCTCTAGAAACAAAGGTTTCATTGGTCTCCAGGTCACCAACTGTAACACCTCCTGACTTATGTCGGTAGTGCCACACGCTAGTGACCTCAGATTTTAATGTTCAAAGCCACCCAATGCTTAATCCGAACAATATATACGTAAAATAAATAAATAAATAAGAAATAAGTAGCGGAAGGCTTTTTGAAATAAATATCAAATCTTTATTAATACCGTCACATAAATTAAGAGGATAAATTTACAAACGATATTGAAATTACAAGGGAAGACTTTAAATAAATTCTAATTACATGACTAAATTATCTAACAATATCACCAATTACTAGGGGTGTTCATAATTAAATGATCCTAAAATATCCGAGCCTAGTGGAATACTATTTGAATCTGATCCGGTATAATTTTTCGGATCACCGGATCGGATACGGATCGGGGCTAGATATCCGGGGGTATGCCACTATTATAATATTTATATAAAAATTAATATATATTACTTGAAAATTAAACAGGCCAATATTTTTCCCATTTTTATAAATGTATAAACATTAATATTTTCATTAAGGATGAAAGTATTCAACCTTAGACATTTAAATATTATGTTTTGAGTTCGAATTAGCGGACTTTGAAAGTATTTTTGTTGTTTTTCGGTGGTTTGTTTGAAATTGTATATTGATTAAACTACAGAGTATTTTGTTTGAATTTATACGTTGAACATGTAGCTAATCTAGTTGATGAATTATAGATTTATGAAAATATTTTTTTAAAAAAATTATATTGATTTATATTATATATTGGATATTTAGGATATCCGAGATGGATATCCGATCCGATCCGAGATTTTCGGATCAGATATCCGGGAAATCTGGATACGGATAGCGATTTCAGGATTTTTCATTTGAGGATATCTGATCCGATAAGACGGATTGGATCGGATATCCGGTAATGAACAACCCTACCTTTTACATAAATTAGGAAAATTAAATCTTCTATTTCAACAACATTGAAAATTCTTCAAAACTAAACTTCAACCGCAAGCCTTCTTTTCCGTCTCATTACTCCTAAACAACCTGAGGCAAGTCGACTGATGTTTGTATGGGACGAAAGACACCAACCAACCATGCAAAGAAAAATAATGGTTGGTTAGTCTAATGAAAGACTACGCAAGGGTATTTTATGTGAGGTTCTGTGTGGTTATATCTAGATACTATCATTGTCTCTTGAATAAAAGCCGATGGATGATATACAACTAAAATTCTTCCACTGAAACGAAGGATGTACAAAAGAGATATGCGCCAAGAGAATACCCGAATGAATGTGGGTATTATGGGAAGAAGATATGATTTGTTTGGGAACGTTTTAAATTACACACAACATATATAAAAACTCCATTGAATAATTGGGCCCGACCAACCTCACCGCATAATGCGAGTCCAAATTAGAAAGACGACCCGCTTAAGCTGGAGCACGAGCGGATTCCAAGTTGTACATCTCGCTCGAAGTTTATTAATTATGTGCTCGTAGCACTTATCTTATTAAATTTAACCACACCAAAATTATTCTTAAAGCTTTTAATACAATCTCGGATAAAACGAGAACAACACAAGGCGACATTACGTCCAACCCAAATGCACTAGCAAGATACTTAAACACATCTTATTCTTAACGAGTGGATGAGAAGCAATGGTCATTGATGTGTCCTTGCCTCCGATGACAAGCCAAATTGTCAAAGGTTACACCTTTGGCTCTAGTCTTGGTTGGGAAGTCACTCGCTGTTGTGATTCTGCTGTGGAACACGATGCTGGGGATGATCGCGAGCGAAAGAACGCGATGAATGGAGATGTTGATGTCGGCGACTTGGAAGACGATGGCGACAACAAGGACTCGGTGGTGATGGAAGCGATTTGATGGGGAAAGAGTTAGCGGTGGCGGAAGCGATTTGGTGAAGGATATAAGGCTTGAAAAGACAAGTCTTTGGGGTGTCGTAGCGTCGACTGCGGATGAAGGGGATGCGAAGATAGACTTTGCTTGAGAAGATCAAGCGATTGCCGTAGCATCGGCGGCGGAGGGAATGGGGATGAGAGGGATATGGGTGACGTCCGATCAAGGGAAGGAGGAATTAACACTCGACTTGAAACCTTGAACTTTAATTTGAATGTAAGAAATAACATTAACAAAGTCGGGTATAAATAGGGGAGGTGAGACGTCGGATGGGCCGAGTCGAACCTCGTGGGCTAGCCCATGCAAGCATGCAAAAGGCACAAACCCTAAAAGATAGAATTACTAAAAGGAAACTATCTAAAACGCTATGAAAGGAAACTATGTAAAGCTATCAAAGGAAACTATCTAAAACACGCTGGAAATACCAAATATAGATAGTGTCTTAAAAGAACGCGTGAAACTCCTAACGCGGTGAAGATGACGACGAAGTGTCGCTGTCTTCAAAAGAACGCGTTGATCCGATGGTGGCGAGGACGACGAGTCTTGGATTGGTTTCTAGGCTTCCTTGGCCAGCGGCGACGCGTGCAACTAGTGATGCGACGGCGGAGGCGATGGATTTGGACCTAGACCATGTGACTGGGCCATGTGAGCGTAGGCTTATGGCTTCTTCATCGTCTTGGGCCGTCATGGGAGGCAGGGTCACATCACCCTCCCCCACTTGGCTGTAAAGCATCCCGCTTCACCATCATCAAACTCTGGCTCCACATATGGTGTTAAGTCCGCGACGTTGAAGGATGCGTAGACTCCAAAATTTGGTGGGAGCTCGAGTTGATAGGCATTGTCCCCTATGGCCTTTATCACGCAGAAGGGGCCATCTCCACGTGGAGCCAATTTGTGTTTACGCCGCGAGGGGAACCTCTCTTTTCGCAGATACACCCAGACAAGGTCTCTGGGGGCAAAGACGACGCAGCGGCGGCCTGAATTGTGCTGCGAGGCATACTGTGCAGCCCTCCTCTCCAGTTGCTCCTTGGTTCGTCGATGAAGCTCCTGCACCTGCTCGGCGCGGTTGGAGGCAGAGACATGCACTGGGTCACGTAGTGGACGCGGTGACAGATCCAGTGGTGTCAAGAGGTTCATTCCATACACCACTTCGAACGGGGTCAGCTTGGTCGCCGTGTGCTTGCATCTATTGTAACAAAGTTTGACAAGTGATAGTAAGTCCTCCCAACGCCTAGGGTTGGCTTTGAGCATCGCGCGAATGAGGGCTCCTAGGGTTCTATTCGTGACCTCCGTTTGGCCATCGGTTTGGGGGTGGTAGCTAGTGAAAAATAGGAGTTTGGTTCCTAGCTTACCCCAAAGAGTTCTCCGAAAATGACCAACGAACTTAGAATCCCTATCACTCACTATGGTACGTGGGACTCCATGAAGACGCACCATGACAGAGCTAAAGTCGTGATGCCTATCAAATAAATCCCAAAATACCTACTAAGTAGTATAGCAAGCAAGTCAGGGTCGATCCCACAGAGAGTCAGGTTATCAACTTATGCAATTTGTTATCACCAACTAGGAACTAGGGGGGGTTTGTTTGTGTTTCTCGTAACAAGCAATAAGGAAACAAGTAAATAAGTTCGCAGGAAAAGGTTGTAAATATGATGGGAAAAAGCGCCACACTCAACAGAGATCCACACAACAATAGATAGGTCGATCACGGAATTCTATCAATCTCAAGTTCTCAACTTTCCTATAGTTGTTCTTATCCCGATCTTAGATAACTATTAGTTCTACCATCCCTAATAGTACTTATTACTAAATCAAATCCGAAAACCTTCAGAACTCAATAAAGCAATAGCATTCAACCAAGGATTAACAAGACACATGCAATAGAAACAACCCGTTACTATAAGCATGCAATTAACTCTCTCTCACAATTATGCGCTCGGATCCCCTATACGCACAATCGTGTTCGCTACTAGATATGTAATCCGAACCCGGAATCACAAGTCCTAGCAATTAGGAAGATATCAATAAACCTAGGTAGCTACTCTAGATAAATCAACATAAACCAATAAACATTTAAGCACAAGAGAATTAATCCAACTAGATAGGAAAACGAACAAGAGTAGAAAACTCACAACCAATCAATTGCTGGCTTCAAACTGTCAAGTGTAACAATGGAGGTTTAGTTCTCCATTAGGGTTTGTGAGAGGAGAAATATGAAAAGTGGCAACTAGGGTTAGAGAAGTTTTTTTTTTCTAAAAGAGTCTTAAACCTAACTTAAATACTAAAGTAATAATTCAGAAATAAAGAAAAGAAAAATAACAAACTTGGAAATAAAGTTTCGGAAATAAAATAAAACAGGAATAAGAAAACTCGTAAAAGACTTTCAGCGCATCTCCACCGCGGGTGCGGTGGCTCCACCGCCGGGTGCGGCCATTTAACAGAAACTCCAGTTCTCTGACGACCTCGCCGCGGGTGCGGCAGTGCCCACCGCTGGGTGCGGTGGGATTCCAGTACTTCAGCTTCTGCGACACTTCAGTAAAAACGCCATAACTTTTGATTCTCAACTCGGATTGCGCTCATATTTTGAGGACTTGTAGTAGACTTCAAGATCTAACTCCTCGAATTGGAATCACGCAATTTGGACATCTGAGTAGAGAGAACTAACCATTTTAATTCAGCCCACTGTTCTTCTACTCTTCTCTTCACTTCCTTGGCGTCTTCTCCTTGTGGCTTCCTATGATCTCCAAAACAGCTCAAACACCACCAAAAACACCAAACTTCGCCCCCAAACGCCATACACATGAATGTGTCTAAATCTACCCGAATGGCACCAATAAACCCTCTAAAGACTCTTACTTAAGCCCTATAAAGTAGTGCTTATCAAACTCCCCCATGCTTAGACCTTTGCTCGTCCTCGAGTAAACTAATAAAGAGTCTACTCCTCCAATGCAGCACCCAAGGTCTCAGGAAACATATCCTCCAACTAAGAGTCACCTAACCCATGCCAAAGCTCCTGGCACCAATCTCATCTATAACACATCCATACTAAACAAGCTTAAGGGGCAAGCAGAGTATTTCCCCCAAGCTTAACCCGGACATCCAATAGTGTGAGTAACCTCTAATCCTAGCCTTCATCTATGACTCCTTATGTCTCCCAGAGTGACCTACCCGACAATCCTTCTTTGACTCCTCTTCTTATGACGCCTCGCCAAGAATAATGAGAAATCCTAAAATCACTCTTCTTCTTTTTCGCTCATTTTGCCAAGGCGCCCTTTCGGGTTTTCACCAAGCCACTCATATTTTTTCATAGATGTGCTCACATAAGCTCACGTCACTCTTGACCTCATATTACCCCAGCCTAATGCTGGTCGAAGCCACCTGCTTATTGCCTAGGCCGCCCTTTCGGGTTTTCGACCTATCCCAGGATTTTTATGTATGCTTTTTTTCAATTTTTGGCTTTTTTCTTTATTCTTTTTCTCCTCAGCGACGTAGCAAGTATAAAACTCTCCCCCATGCTTAAACATTGCATTATCCTCAATGTAATGAAAGACAAAAGAATAGAGCACAGGGAAAAGCAAACAATAAATCACAACGTCGCCGAGCTGGCTTGGACACTTCCTTTGTTGCTGGCGGTCTTCAATAGACGCACAGGTCTCGGGTGTTGAGTGTGCGTCTTCAATACTCCATGATCTTCATCTACCGTGCAACCATACGAAGCCACTTTGGTGAATAGTGGTAATCAAAGAATTCGGGGCTGCACAGTCTTCAGCGAACACAAAAAATGGGCCCAGATGTCATCGTGGTGTGGGCCCTGGTGTACCTCCTCTCCAACTGTCGACTGTAGGGCCATCATCGTTGCCAAATAAAAATGTGGGGCGAATGTCTCCTCCTTGACAACATGATGCACACCTTCTCTCCATGGGGAACTCTGGACAACTGGCCTACGGTAGAACTTTTTTTTTTTTTTATTTGCCCCCCGTTTAAGGTTTTTTCGGGGGGTGACTTAGTGCAGGGAAAGAAGAGACTTACATTGGTGGTAAACACCTTCTTCAATAGGCATGGGTCTCTTCCCTGCAGGTTAGTCGGAAACAAAAACAAGAACAAAAACAAAGCAAAAACACACTAAAGAAAATGCAAAAACAAAGAAAGAAAAACATACCTCGGGTTGCCTCCCGGACAGCGCCTTAGTTATTGTCATGGCTTGACATACTACTCGAACAACCTCAATCTATAGCATCAGGTTCCTTAGGAACCCTCTCATTCAGCATCTCCTTCCTGAACCAATCATGGAAAGGTTTGAACCTTAGACCATTCTTCTTCTTCAGTGGCTCCTCCACCGTGAACTTCTTAGTCGCCTCTCCCCCATACTTAGATCGATCAGGGGGATGTTTCACCTCAACTTCAGGGGCATGCACAATAGGGAACAGCTTCTTGCCCTGTGGAATTAGTAAGGTGGGGCCACCGCCCAAAAGAGAAGCAGGAGACTCACCCTTCTCATCCAATAAAGCTGTGACTTCCTGCAGATTAGAAGATAAAGGAATACTGACAGGCAAGTCAACTATGGGATCCTCTATTATAGGTTGCAATTCATCCAAAGGGTTAGGACTCATTACATCAACAAAGTTCAAAGAGGTGTTAATGATGGGTTTCATATCATATATGTTATATTCAACTCCGTCCCCATCAAATTCCATAGTTAATTTCCCACTTCTGACATCAATTGTGGTGTTAGCAGTTTTCATGAAAGGTCTATCTAACATCATATGTGCACCTGTACCACCACCCATATCAAGAACATAAAAATCAGTGGGAAAAATCAGCTTATCTACCATAACAAGGACATCCTCAACAACTCATTTCGGGTAGACATTGGTTCCATCAGCTAATTGAATAACTAGCCTAGTGTCCTGTAATGGTGGCAGGCCAAGAGACTCATAAAATGACAATGGTAAGACATTAATAGATGCACCAAGATCTAGCATAGCTTTATCAATCTTTGTCTCACCAATGATGCAAGGGATAGAGAACATACCTGGATCACTGCACTTCTTGGGCAAACACTTTTGAAATACATCGGATACTTGCTCGCTCACCTGGACCTGCTTCTTTTGCTTCTTCTTCTGGTTCCTCTTGATCGTACAAAGCTCCTTCAAGAACCGAGCGTACTTGGGAATACTCTTAACAAGCTTGAGCAAAGGGATGTTAACCTCACACTTGCTAAACGTCTCAAAGAGGTCCTTGTCATCAACTACCCTTCTCTCCTTGAGCGCCTCTGGAAAAGGGGCGGGTGGCTTCTCGGAACCGAGAGGAGGGAAGTATGGACGAACGTAATCGTCGACGTAAGGCTCATTAGCAGTCCTAGAAGACTCGCCGCGGGTGCGGTGAGACGTCACCGCCGGGTGCGGCAGACTCCCAGAAATTTCTCGAGAAAAATCACCGCTTGTCACGGGTGCGGAAGGTTCCAGCGCCGGGTGCGGCCGATTTACAGAAACTTTCTGCTGTTCCAGTTCGTGCTCGCAGCGGGTGCGGTCACCATGCCGCTGGGTGCGGCCATCCTCCAGAACACCCTCTTTTTCTGCGTCGTCCTCTTCAGCACTAGGATCGACGGGTAATTGCCTTCCACTTCTAAGGGCTATAGCACTGACATTTGCTCGTGGGTTAACTACCATTTGAGATGGTAGATTTCCCGACATCTTGGCATCAATTCTCGTAATCGCCTCAGCCATTTGGCTCACCTGTGTCTCCAAATTCTTTATGCTTGACGTTGTGGCCTGAACATGAGTAGTGAAATGTTTCGTCAAGGTTTGGAGCATATCTTCAGTTGAAGGAGACACCTCAGGTTGAGGGTTTTGCGTCCTTTGTAGAAATTGAGGTATTGGCTGTTGTTGTTGTTGTTGTTGATACTGGGGTTGTTGTTGTTGATTCGGTTGATCCCTCCATCTGAAATTAGGGTGATCTCTCCACCCCGGATTATAAGTATTGGAGTAGGGATCATGCTGAGGTCTTGGGTTTCCATAACCTCCTACAGCGTTTACCTCAGCAGGCGAATCATCTTGTAGTTGAGGACATGCGTCAGTGGGGTGAAATTGATCGGCACAGACCCATACGCTTTCAGTTGTTGAGGAGTTCCTTGCAGCGTAAGTCTCCTCACCATGTCCTTCAACTCAGCAATATCATTGGCATACGAAGAGCGACTAGAGTCAGCAGCATTGACTCCTCTTTTGGTAGAAGATCTACCGAAATTTCTTGTCCCCTCTGCCATCTCCTGAATCTTCTCCATAGCTGCTGCCGGTGTTGTGTTGAGAATATTGCCACCACATGCAGCGTCAACCATCCTCCTCTCATTGTCGAGCAGCCCATTGTAGAGATGAAGCACCAAATCTTGGTTGGAATACCCGTGGAATGGACAGCTTGAGCAAAGTCTCTTGAACCGCTCATAATAATCATACAGGCTCTCGTCAGCTTCCTGCTCAATGTTGCTAATAGCTTTCTTCAAACTGTTTGCCCTCTTTACAGGGAAATACTTCTCAAGAAAAGCCTTGTGTAGCTTGGTCCACGTGTCAATGCTCCCAGTAGGAAGATGATAATACCAGTCATCAGCAGTGTCTTTCAGGGTAAACCCAAAAGCTCTCATCTTGATTTGCTCCTCAGTAACATTCGCCGGTTTCATGCTCATGCAGACTGTGTGGAATTTACCCATGTGTTTGATTGAGTCCTCGCCAGCCAGTCCATGGAAATTTGGGAGCAAATGAATCAGTCCCGGCTTCAACTCAAAGTTCACATTCTCTCCCACAGCAGGGATCACCACGGCCAAGGGTTGCTGTTGCAAGTTCGGCGCAGTCAACTGTCTCAACGTTCTATCCCCTGCGTCACCCATCTCAAATGCAGGGTTGTCAAAAACCAAAGTACGGTTCACTCTGCGGCCCTGTAAAAGAGTTCTCTCGATCTCTGGATCAAAATCAAGAAGCGGTGAATTAGTAGCACGAGTGTGGACCATAAGATAGGTCCACACCAAGGTTGGTAACAAACAAATCACAAAAACAAAAAATTTGACTCCCCGGCAACGGCGCCAAATTTGACAGAGCTAAAGTCGTGATGCCTATCAAATAAATCCCAAAATACCTACTAAGTAGTATAGCAAGCAAGTCAGGGTCGATCCCACAGAGAGTCAGGTTATCAACTTATGCAATTTGTTATCACCAACTAGGAACTAGGGGGGGTTTGTTTGTGTTTCTCGTAACAAGCAATAAGGAAACACGTAAATAAGTTCGCAGGAAAAGGTTGTAAATATGATGGGAAAAAGCGCCACACTCAACAGAGATCCACACAACAATAGATAGGTCGATCACGGAATTCTATCAATCTCAAGTTCTCAACTTTCCTATAGTTGTTCTTATCCCGATCTTAGATAATTACTAGTTCTACCAGCCCTAATAGTACTTATTACTAAATCAAATCTGAAAACCTTCAGAACTCAATAAAGCAATAGCATTCAACCAAGGATTAACAAGACACATGCAATAGAAACAACCCGTTACTATAAGCATGCAATTAACTCTCTCTCACAATTATGCACTCGGATCCCCTATATGCACAATCGTGTTCGCTACTAGATATGCAACCCGAACCCGGAATCACAAGTCCTAGCAATTACGAAGATATCAATAAACCTAGGTAGCTACTCTAGATAAATCAACATAAACCAATAAACATTTAAGCACAAGAGAATTAATCCAACTAGATAGGAAAACGAACAAGAGTAGAAAACTCACAACCAATCAATTGCTGGCTTCAAACTGTCAAGTGCAACAATGGAGGTTTAGTTCTCCATTAGGGTTTGTGAGAGGAGAAATATGAAAAGTGGCAACTAGGGTTAGAGAAGTTTTTTTTTTCTAAAAGAGTCTTAAACCTAACTTAAATACTAAAGTAATAATTCAGAAATAAAGAAAAGAAAAATAACAAACTTGGAAATAAAGTTTCGGAAATAAAATAAAACGGGAATAAGAAAACTCGTAAAAGACTTTCAGCGCGTCTCCACCGCGGGTGCGGTGGCTCCACCATCGGGTGCGGCCATTTAACAGAAACTCTAGTTCTCTGACGACCTCGCCGCGGGTGCGGCAGTGCCCACCGCTGGGTGCGGTGGGATTCCAGTACTTCAGCTTCTGCGACACTTTAGTAAAAACGCCATAACTTTTGATTCCCAACTCGGATTGTGCTCATATTTTGAGGACTTGTAGTAGACTTCAAGATCTAACTCCTAGAATTAGAATCACTCCATTTGGACATCTGAGTAGAGAGAATGAACCATTTGAATTCAGCCCACTGTTCTTCTACTCTTCTCTTCACTTCCTTGGCATCTTCTCCTTGTGGCTTCCTATGATCTCCAAAACAGCTCAAACACCACCAAAAACACCAAACTTCGCCCCCAAACGCCATACACATGAATGTGTCTAAATCTACCCGAATGGCACCAATAAACCATCTAAAGACTCTTACTTAAGCCCTACAAAGTAGTGCTTATCACACCACATGCTCAAAGAATACATCGGCAATCTCACTAGCACTATGGGTTGTCTTACAAGCAATAAAATGTGCCATCTTAGAAAATCTATCTACAACCACAAAAATAGAGTCCTTACCTCGTCTAGAGAGGGGCAAACCCATGATGAAATCCATAGACAAATCTTCCCAGGGGGCACTAGGAATGGGCAAAGGAGTGTAGAGGCCGTGAGGACTAGACTTAGCTTTGGCTCTTTGGCAAGTCATACAACTTCGACAAAACCTAGTCACTTGGTGGGTCATCCTAGGCCAAAAGAATTGTTCTCTAAGCGCGTCTAAGGTTTGCCTAATCCATAAAATGTCCACGACTCGTGTGTGCTTCCTCAATCAATAGGAGCCTAATGGAGGATCTAGGAATGCAAAGGCGACTAGCCTTGTATAAATAACCCTCAGACAGAAAATAAGTCTCAAACTCACGCGATCTTAGGCAATGCTCTAAAATAGGGGCAAAGAAAGGATCACTAGCATATAATTCCTTAATCAAAGCAAAACCTAAAACTTTAGTTTGCACATGAGTCAAGAGAACATACCTGCGAGATAACGCGTCAGCTACAATGTTCTCTTTTCCTTTCTTGTGAACAACGACATAAGGAAATGTCTCCAGAAACTCCACCCAACGCGCATGTCGGCGATTGAGGTGAGCTTGGCTCTTCAAGTAGCTCAACGCGGCGTGGTCACTGTGGATGACAAATTCACGCGGCCAAAGGTAGTGTTGCCATGTCTTCAGCACGTGTATCAAGGCATAAAGCTCTTTGTCGTAGGTGGGGTAATTGAGGGTGGCCCCTGTGAGGTTCTCACTGAAATATGCTATGGGCCTCTTCTCTTGGTGTAGCACACCACCAATGCCTATGTCTGAGGCATCGCACTCCACCTCAAAGGTCTTCGTGAAGTCGAGGAGTTGGAGCAATGGTGCGTTGCACAAGGCCCTCTTCAAGGCCGAGAAAGCTTCTTCGTGTGATTCAAGCCAGACAACAGTGATCCCTTTCTTCGTCAACTCATGTAATGGCGCGGCAATGGAGGAGAAGTCGCGTACAAAATGCCTATAAAATCCTGTGAGGCCTAGAAAGCTTCGCACCTGTGTCGGTGTTGTAGGCGTTGGCCACTCTTTGATGGCCGCGATCTTTTCTTCGTCGACGCGTAAACCATCACTACTCACAATGTAGCCCAAAAAGTTGGTTGACGCGGAGCAAAAGGAGCACTTGGCCAGATTGGCGAAAAGGCTCTCGCGTCGAAGGCATTCTAGCACAAGCCGAAGGTGATCGACATGCTCTTCTAGGCTCCGTGAATACACAAGTATGTCATCGAAATAAACGACAACAAACTTGCCAAGGAAATATCTCAACACGTGGTTCATCACGCGCATGAAGGTGTTGGGCGCGTTCGTGAGCCCAAAGGGCATGACAAGCCACTCGTAGAGCCCATACTCTGTTTTGAACACGGTCTTCCACTCATCACCTTCTTTCATTTTGATCTGGTGATAACCAATCTTCAAATCAATCTTGGAGAAGAGTGTCGCGCCATGAAGTTCATCAAGCATATCGTCGAGGCGCAGAATAGGATGCCTATACTTGACGGTGATCTGGTTTATCGTGCGGCAGTCAACACACATTCTCCATGTGCCATCCTTCTTGGGCACAAGGATCACAGGCACAGCGCAAGGGGAAAGAGATTCCCTTACGTACCCGCGATCCAACAACTCTTGGACTTGACGATGTAACTCTTTTGTCTCTTCTGGACCAGCTCTATACGCAGCGCGGTTGGGTAAAGAAGCACCGGGCACAAGGTCAATCTGGTGCTCAATGCCTCTCAGGGGAGGTAATCCTTGTGGCAACTCGTCTAGGAATGCATCGGTGAACGCGGCAAGCAACTTCGCGATCGCTGGTGGCAAGGGCGCGTTTGTCGACGATTCTGGGATGCAGGGGTTTGGCACTAGCAGAAAGCATGGAGTCTTCCCAGTCAAACACGCAGTGAGATCACTAGGCCTGGCTAAAAGAACGCGTTGCTCACAGGTGCCTTGCAAAGGACGCGGTGGTGGCAACGGATCGGCGAACTTTGTTGATGGGAAGGCACTACTCGAATTCTGTGGGGCACTTGGTGTCCCAGCAGTGGCGTTGTGTTTCTTTTTGCCAGTGCCTGGAGTAGACGAAGTGTTGCCAGATTTGGAGGAGTTCTGCCTTTGTATTGCTTTTGGGCACTCGTTCGACCTAGTAGACGCGGTCTCTATGGCTTTCTAGCGGTCGTGTTTAACCTGGTCCTGCAAGATCTCATGGGGAGACATTGGATGCAAAGTGAGGCGTTTCCCGTGGTAATTGAACACATAAGTGTTCAAATAGCCATCATGGAGCACGCGCCTGTCAAATTGCCATGGGCGCCCAAGCAAAATATGGGTGGCGTCCATTGCAATGACATCACATAAACTGAATCACAGTATTGGCCTATGGAGAAAGAAATTAAGCATTGGCGAGATACTGTGTTACCTGGACTAGATGATATCCATTGGAGGGCATAAGGTTGGGGATGAGGCGTCATGGGTAACTTGAAGTGTGTCACTGATAAGCACTACTTTGTAGGGCTTAACTAAGAGTTATTAGAGGTTTTATTGGTGCCATTCGGATAGATTTAGACACATTTTTGTATATGTCGTTTGGAGGCGAAGTTGGTGTTTTTGGAGGTGTTTGAGCTACTTTGGAGATCATGAAGACACTGAGGAAGGAAGCCATCAAGAGAAGATGCCAAGGAGTGAAGAGGAGACGGGTTGGTGCAAGGCAAAGGACAAGAATGCCGAGAATTAACCGCGATCGCGGGCATGGGTGCCGTGATCGCGGGCCTCGGATCATGTCGAGAGTTTTCTGCGGGCGCAGAGAAATTGAAGGGCGCGGAGCCACATGGGCCGCGATCAAGGTCCACCACCCGCGATCGCGGGTCTGACACGGCAGAGGCTCGGACTTATTCCGAATTATCTTTTTAGTTTTCTTTTCCCTTTTTCTTATTTCTATTTCAGTTATTTTTCTTAATAGGCTAGGTCATTTGTTAGGGCCCTATAAATACTCTCCTTATGCATTAGGGTTAAGGAGACACTAATCACACTTTAGTTGCAATTTCAATTCATCGTTGTTTATTTCGTTTGAAGTTTCTACCATGACTATGAGGAGCTAAGCCTCTTTGGCTTAGTCCGGTAATGGAAGCATGAGTTCGTTCGTCTGGTTGTGAGGTTTTGTTCCTATCTATCTATCCTATTGAGTTATATATTTTCTCTGAGCAAATTCATAATTGAATGTTTGTTGGTTTATCTAGACTGATCACCTAGGTTTATTGTTTTCATTCATATTGCTAATACTAGGGAACTGTTGGGCTAACGCTCTAGTATAAGTAGCAAGCATTGATTGTTATCTGCATCTGTGGATTATATCTATGTGGGAATTGATTACATGGTAAATGCATCTGAGCGAGCGTTCTGTGTATCTTGGTTAATTCTTATATGCATTGCTGCCTTTGGGTTGAACCTTTAGTGGTACTAGGGTTATTCATTGGTAAGGGTTCTTTGTGGAAGGTTTCCCTCTGAATTTACATAAGATCGGGACAGGAGTAACCGAATAGGAAGATAGGATTTAATCAATGAACAACCTTTGAATGACTTATGTGGACATTACTTGGCTAAGTGTTTTTTTCTTTCTTGATATTTCATCCATTCTACTTTGTTTTGTTTGTTTTGTTTGCAACCAACCATAAAACCCCCCTTTGTGACATTGCATGCTACCACCATTGAATTCCTTCCTTCTCTGTGGGATCGACCCTGACTTACTTACTATACTTTGTTTAGTGAGGATTTTAGGATTTACTTTTGATTGGGGGTACGACGACTATCCCCTCCGATCAAATTTTGGCGCCGTTGCCGGGGAAGGCGATTGCGAATTTTTGGTGTTTTGCATGCTTTGTGTGTTTTCGAATTTTTTCTGTGTGATTTTCGTGTGTTTGCTTGTGTGTGTGGACCTATCTTATGGTCCACACCCGTACTGCTGACTCTCCACCTTTAGATCTTGATCCAGAGATTGAGAGAACTTTCTCCCAAGGACGCAGAGTGAATCGAGATTTGGTCTTTGAGAATCCCACTTTTGAGATGGCGGACGAGGTACCACCACCTACGTTGAGGCAGCTGACTGCGCCTAACTTGACGCAGCAACCACTGGCCGTACAATTCCCTGAGCTAGGCACGGGAGTGAACTTTGAGCTCAAGTCTGGACTTGTCCATCTTTTGCCTCAGTTCCATGGGCTAGCTGGAGAGGACCCAAACAAGCACCTCTCAGAGTTCCACACCGTGTGCAGTTCCATGAAGCCATGGAATGTCACTGAGGATCAAATCACGTTGAGGGCTTTTCCTTTTTCACTTAAGGATTCAGCCAACAACTGGTTTTACTACTTCACCCCAGGAAGCATCAACACCTGGGAGAAAATGAAGAAGGCGTTCCTGAAAAAGTACTTTCCAGCAACGAAGCTGAACAGTCTCAAGCGCAACCTGATTAACATTGAGCAGCATGGGACAGAGACGCTCTACGAGTACTATGAGCGTTTCAAGAGGTTGTGCTCTAGCTATCCCTATCACGGGTATTCAGACCAGGATTTGGTCTTATATCTGTACGGGGGATTGTTAGATGAAGAGCGACGAATGGTGAACGCGGCGTGTGGGGGAAACATACTGAACAAAACCCCTACCGCTGCATTTGAGATATTCAGCGAGTTATCGGAAGGCTCAAGGCAATTCAGCAAGAGGGCGAGCGCCCAGGCTGTGAAAGCCACTTCAAGTGAGAATGTTCTCCCATCTATGGCGAGGGAAGTGAGCGAAATGAAGGTGATGATCAAGGTTTTGATGAGGAAGGAAGGACCCCAGAGGGTCAAGGAGTGCGAATTTTGCTATGCCACCACGCATGCAACTGACGCATGCCCTAGACTCCATGAGGAGCCCACTGAGCAAGTCAACGCTGTTGGGGGATACCAACAAAGACAACGGTACGACCCCTACTCCGGTACCTACAATCCAGGGTGGAGAGACCATCCTAACTTGAGGTACGGGAACACGCACAATGTGGAGTACCCCCCTGAGTTCCGACCAAGACCCCCTCAGCAATACCAGCAGCAGCAGCAGTACCCTCAGCGACCATTCCAAGGAGGCCAGTAGTTCAGAGGCCCAGCAGAGCAGAGACCGCAAGGACAAGGAGCTCCCCGCGCTATGAATCTAGAGGACCGGGTCAATACACTGGAGCAGCACATGACCACGCTGACGCAGACAGTAGGAACCATGCAGCAAAGCATGGTTTAGTTCCAACATGAGACCAAGTCCAGTATCCAGAACCTGGAGAAGCAGGTGGGGCAGATCTCCTAAGCGGTCAGCAAGCTCGAAGCTAGAGAGTCACGAGCACTCCCATCTCAAACTGAGATTAATCCAAGGCAAAACGTCAACTGCATGACGTCAAGGCCAAGATGGGAGAATGAAGAAGAGAAGCTGGAATTAAAAGAGAAGTACGAGGCAAAACCGCGATCGCGGGGCGACAGCCGCGATCGCGGGTTTACAGAGCCAAAAGCCGAGAAAAACTCGAGCATAAATTCGGGCATTAACCGCGACCGCGGGCATGACAGCCGCGATGGCGGGGAACCAGTGCGAGAACCGCGATCGCGGGTTGACACCCGCGATCAGCTCTTGAAAAGCGCTCCGCCTCTGAAGACATTTATGAACAAGTATGACTATCTGGAGGGATATTTTGACATCCCGATGCCATTCCCTGCAGCATTAGTAGATGAAGGGAATACGGAAATATACTGTGAGATATACCAGGACTACCCGGATAGCCCCTTCTTGAGAGAGCTACGCAAGACCATAGCGGAGCAAAAGGAGCGATCTAAGAAGAAGTCAAAGGTCAAGAAGGATGTCTCGGCTGTGGTGCAGAAGAGGATTCCCAAGAAGTGTGAGGATCCTGGAATGTTCAGCGTGCCCTGCAAGATTGGGGAGACTGAATTCAGCGAGACATTGCTGGATTTGGGAGCTTCAATCAATGTCTTGCCACTATCCGTCTACAACAACCTCGACGTTGGACCATTAGAGAGCACGGAAATCGTCATCCAATTGGCTGACAACTCCGTCATCACTCCTGAGGGCGTTGTGAAGGACGTACTGGTAAGCGTCGATACCCTTGTTTTTCCTGCAGACTTCTTTGTCATGAACACAAGGGAACGAGGAGGACGAGTAATGCTAGGGAGGCCTTTCATGGAGACCTCCAACACAAAGATCGATGTGGGCAGAGGCACAATCAACATGGAGTTCGACAAGAGGAAGACAGAGTATAGGCTGGAGAACATTCCGGAGCATCCTCCAGATACAAGAGCAAGGAGTACGGTTGCAGGAGGCAACCCCGGATGAGAAGTACAGCAGGACGTCGTGCCGCGATGATAACTACGGCGCTGCTCGGGAGGCAACCCGAGGTATGAGTCGTTGAACTCATTTATGTTTTTGCCTTTCTTAGGACTTAGATTTTATTTTTCTTTCTTCTTCTTTGCACTTGTTTTTCTTTTTCTATGGGCACTAGAACTAACCTTGTAGCGGAGGCCAGAATCCAGCACCCGCGATTGCGGTTTCACACCCGCGATTGCGGTTTCACACCCGCGATCGCGGTTTCACACCCGCGATCGCGGTTTCACCTCGGCGATCCATGGCGAGTTTTAGCAACAACAACAAAAAAAGTTCGTTCAAAAAAAATATAAATAAAAATAAAGCCCACGGTTTAATAAAATGGTGCGTTTTTTGAGGTAGTCAGCGCCTCGTAACTCGCGCCGACTGTTACGGATGCAGGGGCATTAACCCCGCGATCGCGGGCCCTCAGCCCCGCGATCGCGGGTGTTCATCGCGGCAATTATAAATGGCGAGAGGCGGTGGAGGCATTTTACAACACCTCCACCACCACCTCTCACTCTCACCAGATCGGATCTCCGACCCCGACCACCGCGACACCCCCCTGCAACCCCGCGACTATCGTTCCAACGCCGCGACGTCGTTTGGGTGAGATCTCCATTTTCCAACTCTTGGATTTCTCATAGCCTCACGAGCCGCGATCGTCGGACCCACGCCAAACCCCGCGACCACCGCAGCGCCACCGCAAAGCACCGGAGCCATTTTTTCTCGAAGTTTGCTGCAAACCCAGAAACCGCGATCGCCGGCATCAACCCCGTGATCGCGGCCCATCTTCTCCAGCGAGCTTCAAGTCGAGCATAAACCGCGACCGCGCCCCACACCCCGCGATCGCGGGTCCCTCCGGTACTCTTTCAGTTGTGCTTTCTCGCTCCTTTTTTTTCCACCATGGCAGCCTTCGTAGGCAACATGCGGAGCCAGAGGCACAGGCGCTACTACGAGACGTTCAGTGTGCGGAAGTTCGTCCAGACGAAGTTCTTCGATCGGCCGACGCTGCAACGACTCGGTTTGGAGGACTGCACACAACAGTTGCTGAGCCACAGAGGGCTCGACAACTTCATTGACCTAGCCGCCCCGTCCTCGCACGAGCTGACCCTGGAGTTTCTGGCCACGCTGGAGCGCCACGACGACGGGATCACGTTCAACCTGCTGGGGCGGTAGAGGATGATGTCCTACCAAGGTCTGCGGGACCTGTTTGGCGTTACTGAGGCTCCCGCCGAGGATTGGGAGGCCGCAGGCTCCTTGCCAGAGCTCTTCTGGCAGGATGCGACCCGGGAGGTACTCAACCCCAGCGCAGGCGAGTATAACTACAAGTTGACGCACCCCTGTCTGAGGCTGGCGCACAAGGTGCTCGCCATGTCCTTCCTGGGACAGGGGGAGGTGAACAAGGTTCCGACGCTGGACCTTACAGTGCTCTGGTGTTTGACACCGGAGAGCCACAACACCCCCGACTGGGTCGATTTGTTCCTCTCCAACTGTCTCGGGCTGAGGGAGAAGACGGGCGGCAAGATCTCCATGGGGGGCATGGTGACGTTTATCGCCTAGCAATACGAGAACATCGCGGACCATTGGAATTTCCCCGCCGACATCTACACCTACAACATCACACTGCTGCGGAGATCCCATCTGCTGGAGGTCCGTGGTGGAGAGTACACCTGGCTCTCCAAGAAGGAAAGGACCCATCGAATGAGGCTACCTCGTCCGATGCCTTATGGGCCCCGGGCGAGGGATTTTTACCTCTATGCCGATGGAGAGCAGGGGTCGTCATCCGAAGACGAGGGGACGACGACGACAACGAGGAGGAGGAGGAAGCGACTGCAGCGGTGGACATGGAGAGCGATGTGCCATCCCTGCTGTGTTCCAGGGGCCCACCTGTTTACCCTAACTATACCTACCAGGCATCTGGGTCTGGTAGTGGATCTGGAGGGGCGTCCTGGGACCAGCTCCTGGACAAAATGGCCAACCTGCAGCTGAGGCAGGCCGAGCATATACGAAAGAGTGCCGAGTGGGAAAGCGGCATCTCCCAGAGGCTAGAGGAGCATGAGAGGAGAAGCGTTCAGTGGGAACGCCAAGTCTCCACCCGCCTGGATGAGCAGGAGCGGCGGAGCGCTGAGTGGCAGCGCAACATGGAGGTCAACCTTGCATACCACGCCAACCGCCTGGATAATCACCTCACCACTGTTGAGGACCAGGTGGTTCAGATGTAGAGGAGAGATGAGGCTTTCTTCAACGCTTATGGGTATTGGCCTCCACCCCAGTGAGTATTTCTATTTTCCCCTTATCTTTTTCTTGTCTTCCATACATTGAGGACAATGCATGATTTAAGCATGGGGGAGTAGAGTATTCACTATCTATCTTGTACATATTTCTTTTCCAGCACTGTACTTTGATTTTTAGCATTTCAAATTTCAGCAGTTCGTTCAAAAAAAAATGAAAATCCTGGGATAAGCTGAAAACCTGAAAGGGCGGCTTGGGTAAAAAGCAGGTGACCCGGACCAGCGCTAGGCTGGGGTAAAAAGGTGTCTGAGTGACGTGAGCATATGTGAGCACATCTATGAGGAAAAAATGAGTGGCTAGGATGAAAACCCGAAAGGGCTCCTAGGCAAAATGAGTGAAAAGAAGATGAGTGATTTTAGGATCTCATTTTACCTAGAGGGGCGACATAAGTAGAGGAGTTGAAGAAGGATTGTCGGGTAGGTCACTCTGGGAGGAATAAGGAGTCATAGATGGAGGCTAGGATTAGAGGTCACTTTACACTATTGGATGTCCGGATTGAGCTTGGGGGAAGTACTCTGCTTGCCCTCAAGTTTATTGAGTTGTGGATGTGTTGTAGATGAGATTGGTGCCAGGAGCTTTGGCATGGGTTAGGTAACTCTTAGTTGGAGGATATGCTTCCTGAGACCTTGGGTGCTACATTGGAGGAGTAGACTTTCTTTTAGTTTACTCGAGGACGAGCAAAGGTCTAAGCATGGGAGAGTTTGATAAGCACTACTTTGTAGGGCTTAACTAAGAGTTATTAGAGGTTTTATTGGTTCCATTCGGGTAGATTTAGACACATTCTTGTGTATGGCGTTTGGAGGCGAAGTTGGTGTTTTTGGAGGTGTTTGAGCTACTTTGGAGATCATGAAGACACTGAGGAAGGAAGCCATCAAGAGAAGACGCCAAGGAGTGAAGAGGAGACGGGTTGGTGCAAGGCAAAGGACAAGAATGCCGAGCATTAACCGCCATCGCGGGCATGGGTGCCGCGATCGCAGGCCTCGGAGCATGTCGAGAGTTTTCTGCGGGCGCGGAGAAATTGAAGGGTGCGGAGCCACATGGGCCGCGATCAAGGTCCACCACCCGCGATCGCGGGTCTGACACGGCAGAGGCTCGGACTTATTCCGAATTATCTTTTTAGTTTTCTTTTCCCTTTTTCTTATTTCTATTTCAGTTATTTTTCTTAATGGGCTAGGTCATTTGTTAGGGCCCTATAAATACTCTCCTTATGCATTAGAGTTAAGGAGACACTAATCACACTTTAGTTGCAATTTCAATTCATCGTTGTTTATTTCGTTTGAAGTTTCTACCATGACTATGAGGAGCTAAGCCTCTTTGGCTTAGTGGTAATGGAAGCATGAGTTCGTTCATCTGGTTGTGAGGTTTTGTTCCTATCTATCTATCCTATTGAGTTATATCTTTTCTCTGAGCAAATTCATATTTGAATGTTTGTTGGTTTATCTAGACTGATCACCTAGGTTTATTGCTTTCATTCATATTGCTAATACTAGGGAACTGTTGGGCTAATGCTCTAGTATAAGTAGCAAGCATTGATGGTTATCTGCATATGTGGATTATATCTATGTGGGAATTGATTACATGGTAAATGCATCTGAGCGAGCGTTCTGTGTATCCTGGTTAATTCTTATATGCATTGCTTCCTTTAGGTTGAACCTGTAGTGGTACTAGGGTTATTCATTGATAAGGGTTCTTTATGGAAGGTTTCCCTCTGAATTTACATAAGATCGGGACAGGAATAACCGAATAGGAAGATAGGATTTAATCAATGAACAACCTTTGAATGACTTATGTGGACATTACTTGGCTAAGTGTTTTTTTCTTTCTTGATATTTCATCCATTCTACTTTGTTTTGTTTGTTTTGTTTGCAACCAACCATAAAACCCCCCTTTGTAACATTGCATGCTACCACCATTGAATTCATTCCTTCTCTGTGGGATCGACCTTGACTTACTTACTATACTTTGTTTAGTGAGGATTTTAGGATTTACTTTTAATTGGGGGTACGACGACTATCCCCTCCGATCAGTCACGACCTTCTCATTGACAATATTTGCACATGATCCTCCATCAACAATGACACTCAAGGAAGCTGTTTGGACTAGGGCCCTTGTGTGGAACAAGTTCTCTCGTTGATCGCGTAAGCTGGTTTCCTTGACTGTGAGGAGACGACGCGTCACTAAGCTCAATGGCGTGCCCGCGTGCAGAGAAGAGGGTTCGTAGTCATAAGCGTCTTCGTCCTCTTCTTCGGGGTCTTCAGTGATCGCGTCAAGTGTGGCCTCCTCGTCTTCATAAGACTCGTAGCCGGCGGCGGCTGTGGAGAACAACACCTTGCGAGCATTGGGGCAATCTTTCTTATAGTGGCCTCTTCCACTACATTTGTAACACTCAAGATCACGCGCGATCTGTGCTCACTAGAGCCTGTCTTGGCGCGTTCGGGCGCGGCACGGTGGTCGGTGTCACGGGCTTTGCCTTGGAGGCTTGGCTAGACGCGGCTGTGGTAGAGGCACTAGGGCGAACATTAGTATAAGGTAAACCACCAGGGTTAGAAGAATACCTTTGTTGGCCACTGGAATATGTGTAAGACTTTCGGCGAGAGATTTGTGCATGAATTTGCATCGCCGTATGTGTGAGTGTGTTCAAATCCTTGATTGGCAAGATCTCTAGTTGATCACGGATATTTGTGTTCAAGCCACTCAAGAACTTGGTCCTTAAAGTTGATGGTGCAACGGAGATGTTGGCCTTGTAATACATGTCTTCAAGCTTGGAAAATAACTCGAGTGGAGTCATCGATCCTTGGCGAGCCATGGCAATCTCCAATCTCATTTGATTCATGTAGTCTGGAGGCACGTATTTCTTGGTCATCACATAGACTAGTTGATGCCATTCTGTGACTCGTGTCCTGTGGTGACGAACGCAGTCATCTTCGAATCTATGCCACGACACGCGGGAGACGCCTCGGAAGTTAAGCGTCGCGGCGTCGACATGCTCCTCAGGTGGCACTCGACAATATCTAAGGGTGTACTCCGTAGCCTGCACCCATTCAAGAAAAACAGAGGGGTTGTATTCACCATGAAAATGCTCAATTTTTACCTTGACTTGGTGTCGCTGGTATCGAGGCTGGCCAGGTGCTTGGTTGAATGCGTTGTTTGGTGCATCGTCGTAGAGAGGGTTCTCAAAGGCGCGTAATCCTTGTGGTCTATCGCATCCAACCTGGTGCCTATCGCGTTGTTGGCGATCTTCGCGGATGTACTCATCCCTTGGCGCGTAGGCGTCATCGCGTTGACGTCTTCGCGGCTAGGCATCGTAGTTGTCGCGTCAAATGTCCCTTTGAATAACATCGCGGTGCTCGCCGCCAATGTCATGATCGCGTGCTCCTTGGGGCTGGAGACGCGGTGGAGGTATCCAATCTGAAGGGTGATCCTACAATTCAAGTGGATCTCCAAGAGGGGGTGAAAAAAATTAGGGTTAACCATACCTGAGTCCTCGATTTCTTCATCGTCATATTCGTCGAAGTCGTCCTAGACATTGGGTGTGATCGATGCGTAGCCATCAGATCCGTAACGCGGTGTTTGAACACTCTGGTGTCGAAGGTGATCGCGTACATCATGGCTACGTTGTTGGGTAGGGGGGGTCATTTGATCATCGCGTCGCGGATGCCCACTTGGCCTACGACTGGGTCTCCTTGGTGTCGCGTCGGCTTGCTCAGCTCGGCGAGGGCGGCCTTCGCGTGGCGCTAAAACCGGTACGCGTCTCTGGGTTCTCCTAGAGGCATAGCGATCATCGAAGTTGTATGGTTCAGAATACTCACCTTGAGCGTCCCCGGCGTCGCGGTCGTAGTCGGAGCCGTTGTCGAAGCCAGCAGTTGTGGCTCTGGGAACATAGCGGTCCGCGTGGGAAACAAAGCCTTGGCGACTCTCGATGACACTTTGCATTCTGTTGAGTTGTGGTTGATGCTGTGACAAAGACGGCATAATTCCTTTGCCTTTGTCTACTCTCGTCTTGGATGGACCCGCGTCGGTGGCTCCAGTTGGAGGCGGTGCGTCCATATCACTAGGGGGTGTTGGAGTTGGCACAATGGGTGCCACTTGTTGGTTGGCTCTCAGAGTCGCGACCTCTTGTCTAAGAGCTTGGATCAAGATTTGATCTTCGGATAACTCCATGATGGGATCGCGTTGTTGGGTTTGTGGCGGTTGGTCTTGAGGTAGACCTAACGGTTGGGGTTGTGGGTTGGTAGTGTTATCGTCGCGGTTGTCTGCATTGTGTCCAATCGCCATGGTACCTATAACAAGACGGCCAGACATGGAAGTAAAAATGAACCAAAAGACAACAAATAACAACAACCAAGCGAATCACTAGTCAAGTCACAAGATTCACGTAGGTAGGGCTTGTTTGGCTTGCCGTGAGGGCGGCTGGCTTGCATAAGAGATGGTGTATCAAGCAAGTTGCAATCAAACAAACAAGAACAAATTGAAACCCTAAAACAAACGTAAACAAAGCAACCTAATGAGCAAGAAAGTACCTTCTAGGAAGCTTGACCTAGACGGTGGAGAGGTTGAGAAGATGAGCTTAGACCGAGAGTGGGTTAGGGTTGCCTTATTTTGGCTTTCCCTAACTTTGGAACCTTTTTTTGTTTTTGTTTTTTTAATATATTTTCGATATCTTTTTTTTTTAATATCCGAGATCTTATCTTTTGATCTTTTCGGATTTGCAAAAGGAAATAAAATAAAAAGGTCTAAGTAACAAGAATATCACAAGTGTGATCTTTAGAGATAGAGGTGAGAGAAGAGAAGATTTGATGATATCTTATATTAGGAAATTCGGTTAACAACCTAAAAAGCAAGATCTAGCAAACAAGGAAACTCTATCCATGCATGAAATAAGGGAACAAAATATTCTAGCATGCAAGATAACAAAATTACCTAACACACCAAAACTTGGGGAACAAGAAAAAAAATTGGCCAAGGTATTACCTTGTAGAAACCGAAGGCGAGCAAAGATTTGATTTTTATGGTTTTTCTCTTCTTTTCTCGCGAGATGATGCGAAAGTAAATGATGGGGAAAAAAATTCGTGAACAATATGTAAGCTTGAGTTCATGACTTACAAGACTGCTGGGCTCTGATGCCAGTTGATGTGTCCTTGCCTCCGATGACAAGCCAAATTGTCAAAGGTGACGCATTTGGATCTAGTCTTGGTTGGGAAGTCACTCGCTGTTGTGATTCTGCTGTGGAACACGATGCTGGGGATGATCGCGAGCGGAAGAACGCGATGAATGGAGATGTTGACGTCGGCGACTTGGAAGACGATGGCGAAAACAAGGACTCGGTGGTGATGGAAGCGATTTGATGGGGAAAGAGTTAGCAGTGGCGGAAGCGATTTGGTGAAGGATATAAGGCTTGAAAAGACAAGTCTTTGGGGTGTCGTAGCGTCGACTGCAGATGAAGGGGATGCGAAGATAGACTTTGCTTGAGAAGATCAAGCGATTGTCGTAGCGTCGGCGGCGGAGGGAATGAGGATGAGAGGGATATGGGTGACGTCCGATCAAGGGAAGGAGGAATTAACACTCGACTTGAAACCTTGAACTTTAACTTGAACGTAAGAAATAACATTAACAAAGTCGGGTATAAATAGGGGAGGTGAGACGTCGGATGGGCCGAGTCGAACCTCGTGGGCTAGCCCATGCAAGCATGCAAAAGGCACAAACCCTAAAAGATAGAATGACTGAAAGAAAACTATCTAAAACGCTATGAAAGGAAACTATGTAAAGCTATCAAATGAAACTATCTAAAACACGCTGGAAATACCAAATATAGATAGTGTCTTAAAAGAACGTGTGAAACTCCTAACGCGGTGAAGATGACGACGAAGTGTCGCTGTCTTCAAAAGAATGCGTTGATCCGATGGTGGCGAGGACAATGAGTCTTGGATTGGTTTCTGGGCTTCCTTGGCCAGCCGCGACGCGTGCAACTAGTGATGCAACGGCGGAGGCGATGGCTTTGGACCTAGACCTTGTGACTGGGCCCTGTGAGCGTAGGCTCATGGCTTCTTCCTCGTCTTGGGCCGTCATGGGAGGCAGGGTCACATCAGTCATGACCTTAAAAGTATTAGGAAATTATTCCGACTAATACCGTGTTATAAAGAGATTATTACGCCTTGCAAGGCCATAATATCCCTGACACACGACTATTAAGTCCATATTTAATAACTATAAAGTCCATGTTTAACGACTATAAAGTCCACACATAACATATAAAGTACAGACACAATGTCGTCATTAAGACGATATAATATTAACAATGCACAACTATAAAACTATATATATCGATAATAACTATCAGCCTATATACGAAAATCATATAAGCACACAAGTGTTCACAAACATTAATTACGTTTAGAAATTACCCAATTAATTTAACAATTAATTTTAATATTATTTGTCGATCAAATGATGAACTGAAATGACAAGAGTGAATCACCACTTGCCTTAATTAGATTCGGCGATGAATCTAGACGAAACGATTATGGTTGATTTGCTTTGCGAGAGTCTGACCTCTGCTCCACGATAACTCGCTCAATCGATCGCGTCGCGTGTCAAATTTGGATCGGCTCTCTTAATTGGGCTTTTAGGCCCAATAAATATATTACCAATGGGGTCCACGTACTTTCTTCCTTCATCACTGTGGGAGATTTCAATTTACAGAACTTGTAAACATGAATTAATGGCGTTAGCTCCTGCAGGACTTAGCGCGGGGTGACGATGTCGACAGTGTAGTGCTCCCGACGGAAGGGAAGGAACTGGCTGCGATTACTGGAACACCGGCGGAGCAAGGTGTCATGAAGGCCGCGGAGGCGGACTGCTCGTCTCTCTTTTTTGTCGCGAAACAGAGGCGGCCTCGGCGAATCGGGGTCTGCTCGGTTGGCCACGGTTGGGCTCTATATCAGTGTGGTTGGGATCCTGAATTTAATAATTCAAGGCATTTACATACTTAAATAATTACCAACTAACCACAAACTTTTAAACCATCATTTTCTTGTCCAATTTCAATTATAAAATTTGTCCAAACTTTATTATACAAATTATTTAACTTATTTAGCAGCCCCTTAACTATATTAGTGTAACATTATGATAATAAAGTCCTACAACTTTATTTTATAAACTAGTTAAGTTTTTTTTATAAACTTAGCTCTACTTTATTTGTAGAAAAAAAAACATTCTAACATAATTTTTGAAATTAAGTTAATCAAAATTTAAATTACTCTTCAATAAAAGAAATAAAATAAAATATATAACTTTTATTATTATGGAAATAAAATTACCATATTGTCCTTCTACTTTAAGTGGGATATTACACAAACAAGCCAGCCCCATTTACCAAACGTATATCCCCAAAACACACATCTCCTACTTCGACTAGCATATTTATCGCCTTCTCGTTTCAAATTGTGGGCATAACAAAGGCAACCAAGAACATGAATTTGTCCATATTCAGGTGGCTTGTGGAAGAGGACCTATTAAGGTGTTTTAACATGAAGTTGGGCACCAGGAGTGCGGCTAAGTGAATTGCTACTTTGACGCATTCCCCCCACAATTCAATGGGAAGAGACGCTTGAAACCGAAGAGCACAAGCCACGTTTAGAATGTGATGGTGCTTTCTTTCTACTCGTCTGTTTTGTTGGGGACTAATCTTTGACGTATGATTACTTGATTAGAAAAATATGAGGACACGCACATAAATTTTGTTCCATTGTCAGTCCGGACAACTTTGACTCATTTGGAAAATTTCCATTCTATATATATCATGGAAAAATAATCTTTAAAGGTACCTTTAACTCCTCTTTTATCATGTAATAAATATATCTGGACCCCTATTCGGCAGTAATCAACAATTGTCAAGAAGTAAACAGAATCACAAGAAGCAGAAACTCGATACGTGCCTCAGAGATCACAATGTATCAAATTGAAACAATCACTACTTTTATTATTACTCAATGGGACATTTTCTTTTGTCTGTTTGGCTCTAAAAACAAATATCACAATCAAGAAAACTGAAACTTCTAGAGTCATTATAAATAAATAATAGTTGCTTCCCCACAGAACAAGATGGATGCCCAAGTCTCTCGTGCCACAAAACAATAGAGTTTTGTCATGACAATTGAAGAACCCATGCTTATGTGACTCCCTTTAGATGATAAATCCCCTATTTTTACTCACCCCTCCAATCAACATCATCGTAGTGAGGTCTTGTATTGTAATAACCCTCATTATTAAATAATGGCAGGAATGTAATTTTGCTTTTAATAAAGGGTATGAATTTTTGTTATATTATTCCAAGGGAATAAGTTAAACATAATTTTTATTCCATTAAAGTATGTTACATTCTTAAGTCATGGTGTACTTAAAACTATCTTAACATTATGTTAATGATAAACTAGTTAGACTTCTCAATTTTAACCTAGAGCATTTAAATCAAGATTAACAAAATGTTAATTGAGATTTAAATAAGGTTATGTTCATAAGGATATGCAACTTAAGCTTAGAATTAATTTAAATTAAAATTTCACTCTTCATACATTCAGGTTGGAATGTATATATAAACTTTGGGTAAGGTTATATATAAGTTTGGGCAAATTTAGTAATTTCTGAAAAGTGGAATAAGGGCATTTTTGCCACAAATGTGGGAAAGTTCGGCAAAATTATGCAATTAGGCCAAAGTATAGGGGGCCGTGTTCACCTTCTTCTACCTTGGGCCGGCCGAGCTTCAAGCTCTTTTCCATGGAGGATTTCGGTACAATTTTTGCCCAATTTCACAAAATTAAATCATGGGCTTTAAAGATATGTGAATCCAGAACCCAATCCCACTAAATCGGGAATTATAACAACCCCAATAGATATAATTTCACCCTTACAGATAAACAATTCGGTTTCAATGAAAATCTGAGAGAAATAAAAAATTTGATCCGTTTGGGCCGAAATATGTCGGACTTGGAAGATATCCTCAAGAGCTTTAATTTCCCAATAAATACGACCTCATCAATGGTAGAATTCATCCAATTTCGAGAGTAAGGGTTCAATTATTTCCAGAAAATTCGTGTGCTTAAAGAGTAAAATTATCCTTTGTTAGAGCCTCTCTAGTTACGATTCATGTGTCCAAATCTTCGTCTTGAAGTCAAGAATCCAACAACACCAAGCACGAGCCAGTTGGTGGTCAAACGAGTCCGAATTGAGCCATTTTCATAGAGGTACCGTTTGAACCGAATCGGTAATACCGATTCTGAAATTTTATTTTATTTTATTAATCACGATTAGTAATGCTAACTAAGGTTAATTATATATACATTGGGTAATTTTAATTTTAGGAGTGTTAGAATTAAATTAAGGGGTTTTTGCAGGAAACCACCCACTATATGTCACTTTCGGCACTAAACCACCCGGATTTAACCTATTGATTTTAAACCACCCAAAAGTGACACTTTTGTTACATTCGACCACCCATGGACGGATTCCGTTAAAATTTCCGTCCAAATGTGTGAAAAGACTATTTTGCCCCTTGGTTTTCTGTGAAATTACAGGAATAGTCCTCAAACAATTCTGGCCCTCTAGTTTTTGGTTTGTGGCAGAATAGTCCTCAAACAAATTTTTATAATTACAAAAATTGTCCAAACTTATTATTTTTAATATTCTGAGTTGATAGTATATTTTAACCCCAAATTAAAGTGTAGAAAAATTAACTTAGGTTAAAATAGGCTTAAGTTATTATTCTTATGAATTTGACCATATTTAAATATATAACAAAAATATAAAATTTGATTTAAATATTTCAAGTCAAAATTTATAAGTTTTATATAAATTATAATTAATATAAGGTTAATCATAAAATTTGAATTAAAGATTAACCTTATATTAATTATAATTAATATAACGTTATAATATTATTCTTATGAATTTAACCTTATATTAATTATAATTTATATAAAACTTATAACTTATAAATTAATTATAATTTAAGAATAATATTTAACATTATAATTAATTATAATTAAAGATTAACCTTATATTAATTATAATTAATATAAGATTAACCTTATATTAAATATTCTTATGAATTTAACCTTATATTAATTATAATTTATATAAAACTTATAACTTATAAATTAATTAAATTAATTATAATTTAAGAATAATATTTAACATTATAATTAATTATAATTAAAGATTAACCTTATATTAATTATAATTAATATAAGATTAACCTTATATTAATTATTCTTATGAATTTAACCTTATATTAATTATAATTTATATAAAACTTATAACTTATAAATTAATTATAACATTATATTAATTATAATTAATATAAGGTTAATCTTTAATTCAAATTTTATGATTAACCTTATGTTAATTATAATTTATATAAAACTTATAAATTTTGACTTGAAATATTTAAATCAAATTTTACATTTTTTTTACATATTTAAATATGGTCAAATTCATAAGAATAATAACTTAAGCCTATTTTAATCTAAGTTAATTTTTCTACACTTTAATTTGGGGTTAAAATATACTATCAACTCAGAATATTAAAAATAATAAGTTTGGGCAATTTTTGTAATTATGAAAATTTGTTTGAGGACTATTCTGCCACAAACCAAAAACTAGAGGGCTAGATTGTAATTTCCCCAAAACTATTCCTGTAATTTCACAAAAAACCAAGGGGCAAAATAGTCTTTTCACACATTTAGACGGAAATTTTAACGAAATCCGTCCATGGGTGGTCGAATGTAACAAAAGTGTCACTTTTGGGTGGTTTAAAATCAATAGGTTAAATCCGGATGATTTAGTGCCGAAAGTGACATATAGCGGGTGATTCCCTGCAAAAACCCCTTAAATTAAACTTACAATAGGATATTATCTGAGGTTTAAAATTTTTAATATTTAATATTACAATTGGATAATATGTGGGGTTGTATAACATGGTAAATAAATTAAATAATTCATTTAAATATGTTATGATTATTTAGAATATACGACTAAAGGTATTTAAGTATACGACTAGAGACGCTCCCTTCTAGGAGCCGGCCCTAACAGGCCCCTATCCATTCTCGCCTCACCGGCGACCGCCTCACCGGCACCAGCCTCCCGCCACACCGGCACCAGCCTTCACCGGCATGCCGACTCTCCTCGCTTTCGCCGGGAAGACGCCGGCCCTAGCAATTGCTCCATCAAGCTGTCATGGACGACCGCCGCTACCGTCCACCGACTGCTCCTCCGAGCCTCCCTTGCCACCGCTCCGACCAAGCCTCCACCTCCCCGCCCAGATCTAATCCTCCACCGAGTCTAGATCTGTGCCTCCCGATGTTAGCCTTGAAAACGCTCCCAGCGAGTCTTCGCCACCGCCACCGCTCAGAAAACCAGGCCGCCCACCGGAGACGAGCCGGATCTGGAATCAATTGCTCCCAGAAGAGCCCCCGCTCCGACCGAGACTTGTTCCTCGTCAACCGAGCCTCGCCACCACGCCGCCGCCTCCCCTCCTCCGCTGACGGAGACGAGCCGGATCTGGAATCAATTGCAAATCCGCAGGGCTTTGCACAGAACCTTGCTCAGCACCGAGCCCTCCCCACCCGCTCTGCACCGAGCCTTCCGACGACCTGCTAGCAGACCTAGACCCACCTCGGCCTTTACTGCGTCCTACGAGCAACCCTCGACCCTTGTTTTGAAAAAAACAGTTCCTAGTTGCTTTGTGTTTCCCTCTTTGCTGTTGCAGGTTTTCCTTTAGGTTTGATTGGAGATTGTTGTTTCGGTTCGAGATAAGATAGTGATCGTGTGATCCCTGGTGGTTTCTTTTGACGATATGCCTCCAGATTGTGTCTTGTTTCTTCTTTCCGGCTGCTTCAAACGCCTTGTTGGTGTTTTCCAACCCATGGTTGAAGCCTTTCTCGTAGATTTAGCCTTGTTGGTTTGCTTGCTCGATTATGTCTGTTTTCTTGTTACTTTTGTTGTGTCTGTTGTCTTTTATTTTTGTTTTGTTTTTCTGTTTGTTGTTGTTCTGTTGGTTGCTTGCTCTTGTCGGGTGTTCCGACGCCGTTTGTTCGGCCTCTCGAGTTTCCAGGTTTTGTTGTTCTGGATTCTTGAATTCTTACTGTATCAAAAAAAAAATATCGTATAAATAATCGTATATCATGTAGCCTCGATAATTGGTTTATTTAGACTTAAATAAATTCAATAAGAAACCGAGACAAGTATTGTTCGATTTTTGTTATTGAATAAATTATAGAATTATAATTTATTCTTATGTGAATTGGGTACGTCTCGAAATCGCTTGTGGGAACGAAAATAGAGTAAGAGTCTAATTCAGTGATTAAAGGCAACTGCTTTCGTACGCCATTCAACCTATACCGTAACTCGAGACAAGTGGCGGTTCGCTTTTGCAATTTATTCCATATTCTCCTTAATTGACAATTAATTATTTGTTTTAATTAAGTTGGGATAAATATTCTTAATTTATGTTTGGGAACTTATGTGATATATGGTGTGGATAAATATGAATTATATACTAGGTTGTATATATTGCTAGTAACGACCCTTTTATATATTTATTATTATTATAGGGTGCTAGTTGAACTTTGGTATGGACTTGTATGCTTAGTTAGCACGAGTATTCGTAGGAATATTATATACCTCGCGAGGTTTAGCTATTTCTGTATAACTTGGTATTAGGAGGATTATTGCCCTAATACTTTTGGTCATGACCTACCTTTATTCGAATATAAATGGTGGTGCACTTAGCTAGTGTCGTTATTCGGGATTTGTCCCATAATATATCTCGTTTCGAGATTGGTGTGGATTAAAAACCTTAACGTAAATGCATGTTTTATAATTAAATAAGATAACTGTCTTTGTGCACATAATTAATATACTTTCGGATGAGAAGTACAACGTGAAAAACACTCGGGCTCCTGTCTAAAGTAAGTCCCCTTTCCAATCTGGATCCGCATTATGCGGTGAGGTTGGTCGAGGATCCAAATAGTCAAACGAGTTGTTTATAAAAATCTTGTGTGATAATTATAAATGTTCCCAAACAAATGCATATAATTCCCATAAGATTCAGTTCGTTGGAGTCTTCTCTTGAAACATGCATTTTCTTTTGTTTCAGTAGAAGTATAATAGTCATATACCGTTTACAGAGTATTATTCGAGAAACAAGGGCAGTGACTATATACGACTACATAGAACCATTCCTTTTTCACCCTTGCATAGTCTATCATTAGAGTGACCAACCGTTCATTTTCCTTGCATGGTTGGCTGGTGTCATCCGTCCTATATGGCACATCAGGTCTTTCTTCCAAGAGCGGAGAAGTAGGATATCAACGTTGAAGGCAATTGTTGTTTTGTGATTTTGTTTACAATAAGGTTGAAGATCATGAAGTTAGATGTTAGGTTTATAACCTATTATGTATTTTTAGTATTTTCAATTGAGTCTTCCGCTAGTATCTTTGATATTTGATCTAGTTATCATTTTCCGCAACGTTGTTTTAAGACATTTTTGGATTAATTTATAATTGTCCCATATTATTTTGTAGAGTTTGGATCATATGCGGAGCACTCTTCCCGTGCGGACGTGCGGAGCATGCACTTTTAGGTCTTATTTGTGCACTTTAACGTCTTATTTGTGCACTTTTTCAAAAAAAAAATCTTTTTCAATTTTTTTTCCAAGCATTTTTCAAAATTTTTGCAAAAGTGCACAAATAAGGCCCTATAGTGCATGTCCGCACGTCCGCACGGGAAGAGTGCTCCGCACCGGAACCGCACTCTGATTTTGTATTTGTGATCAATATTGTAAGCCTTGGGTGATTTCGAATATGCGTTCTGATGTTACTGGCGGTAATATTCCTAAGGTAATTTAGGGATGTTGCAATTATGGTATCAGAGCCAGGTTGTTTTGAAAACTCAAAATTTTTAAACCACTTTGTGTTTAATTGAGTTTTTATAAAACAAAACTTGGTGTGAAATTTTTCTTCCCTTAATAACTTAAGTTATGACTTAAGAATGTTTTCTCTAAAAATTTATTTGTGCAAAAACAATTTGTTGGGGTTATTTCAAAAGTATTATACTATAATTTATTACCATGGTGTTATGAAAAGGAAGACATGGTCGGTTTTAAAGGATGAGTCAAAATTTTGACAAGTTGTTTCTTTGTGAAAATTATCTTTAAACACTTCTGCCAACAATAGTAGTATTATCTACTCATGCCTAATTATAGAAAGTATGATTTCTATAATTGGAAAAGCCTTAACCTTTCCTTGTATCTTTTCAAACAATGATCCTTACGAGATCCCAGCGTAGAGTTGTAGATGAGTCTCCAATCGCTCTGAGACTTAAGTCTGAGTCTGATTCTGGCAATATTGATAGGGATAACATTTCTATCATCCAATTTACCCTGCCAAGGGAAGGTATGGAAGTGGTGAACCTTCAGACCACTGAGGAGGACCAGAGTGATGATCCTGAATACCAGAGTAAAGGTGATGACTGTGTGCAATCCAGGTAGTCTCCTTTTCCGAGTCCATGGAGGAGGATCCAATTGAGGATTCCTACTATGTGAGCGAGAAGGAGCATGTACAGCCTGAGCCAGTCCAATTCCCCAAGTGCGTGACATCACCATACACACTTTTGTCTCCAGTTGAATATGAGGCGAAAGGATTCTCAAATGCTGAAAGGGAGGACTACGACCCAAAGACACCTCTAGTTGTGTAGATTATGTTCGCAAGGCCATGGGAATCATACATTGCTTCTCACGACACTACACCTCAACAAGTCAGGATGAACACCCTAATACTAGAAGAACATATAGAGGGGTGGATGATTTCATTGAAGGAATTGATGGACTAAGCTCGTGATATTGATAGACTCATGGGACTTTTGCAAAAGAACACTCATACGGTACTGCAAAACCTCGAGCAAGCACAAAAGTTAATTGACCCCAATTCAGGGCAAAAAATGTGCACAATGGAGTTTTAGCTAGGGTTTCTGGACAAATTCTGCTATCCACCAGTACCAGTGGAAAGGGCAAGTGTTCCAGAGCCCAAGGAATCAAAAAGACCAGCGGCAGAAATGGAGGAGAAGCCATCTCCAAAAAAGACCATGTCGACTAAAGCCTATAGAGACTTGTTTCGGGATACCAACATGAAGTAGTAGCTATTAGCTTTCTAGTCATTTTCTTCTAGGATTTTTTTCTCAGTTTTGAAACAATAACGGAGCAGTAGTCTCCTAGTGTTTATTTCCGTGTTGAGTTTTTAGGATGTTTGGATACTACATTATGTTTTCCCTTCTTAATAAAATTAGCTAGTTTTATTAAATGGCTATTCCTCATTGACGCATTTAAAGTATATCACTAGACGATATAATTGGATTATATCTGAAAATACTTGAATACAGCCAGATGGTACACACCAGGAACGCAGCTCATCAAGGTGTTGGACCGAGTAATGCCTCCCGAGTTCAATTGAGGAGTGCGAATAACCAAGAAGTTGAAACCGGGTCTGATAGCTCCATGACCCCCTCAATGACGGCGAAGGACGAAGAGGAAGCAATGAAGGTGCGCTCGAATGGCCTGATAACAAGAGCTCGCACAAGGGCAATGGAGCGAGCAACACAATCATTAGTCTCGCGGGCGCACGCAAGTAACGCGGGTTCATCTAGTCCTAAATGGGTCCTTCTCTTGACCTATGAAGGATTAGGTGAGGTCCCGCCTTAGTCGACGCCAGACGAGAAAGCATCAGAATGCCGTTCAGTAGAAGTGCACGGTTTGCTGCAAACCGTGCACCAACAAAATTTAGAGTTCTCAGTTGAACTGCATGGTTTGCTGCAAATCGTGCGGTGTTGCATGCAAACCGTGAACCAGCCAAAACATTGCTTTCAGTTGAACTGCACGGTTTGTAACAAACCGTGCGGTTGTGTTACGAATCGTGCGGTAGTCCTGACGCGGCGCGGATTATTTTTTCGAGATCTTTTTTTATTTTAGGAAATATTATTTTGACGGTATTTAAACTTAGAAAACCCTAGTTTGTAAACTGGATGTTTATTTGAGTAGTAAAGTTGAGTACGCTCCTTCCTTGAATCTCACATCCAAACCCTTCGATCCCACGGATCAAACTATCCCGTAGCTCATCGCTTCGAGCAATCATTCAATCACCGTCTCTTCGGTGTCTAGTGATCATCACTTTGATCCCTTTCGTTCATCACTTTGATAGAGTTTGAAGGCTATCTCTTTAGCCCTAGGAAAGCCATCACTTTGGCTACGGAAGAGGAGAATCGAATTCAAGCTTGAGGAATCAAGATCCTGCGTTGCAACAACACTTCAGGGGTTGTTCGCATCAACTGGTATCAGAGTCTATCCAAGCTAAGTTTGTTCTTCTCTCTTATTGTGATTCCTTGCAATTTTCCGCTTGCAAAACCCAGATTTGTTTTTTCTCACCACCATCATTTGCCGGAACCCTAGCTGTGACCACCACCACCGTCCGCCGCCACCACCCCCTTCCGCCACTTCTCTCGCACGACTGCAACCCTAATTTTCCCTAGGTTTTGGTTACTCTTCAACAATAGTAATCTTTGACTTTTCAATAGCCCTTAAATCTCTCCTTCTAGCAATATCTTGTTTCCTTACTTGCATATTTGATTTCCTTGTTTCTTGTTGATTAATTCTTGCTTCATCTTTGGATTAATTGCTAGACTAATTGTTAGATCTTATTCCCTCATAGTTGTTTTGTCTCTTCTTTCTTTTCTTGCACTTGCTTGTGTGGTTCTTTCTTGCTTGATTCCAAATCATATAAAAAAAACAGTGTGACCGTATAAATAAAAACAAACATACCATTCTCACCTTCCATCAAACAAACAAAAAAGGTTTGGGAAGACAGAAGCCTTAAAAACAAAAGAAAAGGCAGAGAACGCGTCATACGGTCATACTCCATCTTCTCTTCTTTCATATCTCTACGCAACTCTCATTGATAAGGGCAAAAATTTTCAACTCTCTTGTGATTAATTCTGAGAAACTTGATTTGATCTGCTTGCACTTGGAAATTTGTGTGTTGTTTGGGACGTGATTTGCTAGTTCTTGCTTTATTGCCTTCCGTTCAAGCCTCTCCCTCCTCACGAGCAACCAAAATTAGTACGCCCAGCGAAAAATTTCTTGGTTCACTTTTGAGACAAGGACTTGGCTTGGACTTGTTCTTTTGCTTGGTGCACCTTACTCCTTGTGTTATATGCTTCGTATAGGTACTATGGAGGTTCCTACGACAAGCTACTCTCCTTCTACGGGCAACCACAGCCCCGGACAGATGGACTCCGTCTTTGAGCGAATTGACGCACTTCGTGCACTGAGTGAAGAACAAGATCGCCAACTCGCCGCGCAGGCTGCCGAGCTTGCCCACCTTCGTCGGGCCATGAGTGACATGAGGTTGCCCACGGCTGACCCAATGTTGAACCCTCCGGCCACAACTAGCAGGCCAATGGACCGCAAGGGTCCCCTTCTCAATGTCCTCTTCTCGAACACCTCCGACTACGAGTCTTTTGACGAGGACACCCCCGACGCCGGACTGATATTTGACACCTACGACGATGAGGAGGAGGAGGAGATGGACAGCTACATATGCAACTCTATGGATGAGCAAGGCAGCATGCCTCTTAGTGGATCGGTTGGACCCAGGATGTCACACGTCGTGGATCGGTTGGACCCACACAACGATTTAGTGAAAGTTTACAAACCGATAACAATAAAAATAACTTGAAAGAATCGGACACGCATCAGGACAACAAGTTTATTAACACAAATTCGATAAATAACTCAAAATACATATTTAAGAATATCACATAGTTGCGGAAGCATTAACCAAATATATCAACACCGATAAAACCGATAATGCGATAGTATCATGATGCTCAAGCTAGTCCGTACTCCAAAGTCTGAGATCTGCCTATACCTGATCCAATGGACAAAAAGCCAGCTGAGTCGTGGTATAAACCCCAAGACCCGGTTAGTCAAACTAACCAAGCAAGAAACAACAAAGGATCAGGTGCTCTAATTTAAGAAAACGTCCATTTCTCAAAGTCGTTTTAAAATCACGATATACGTATGAAGATACACTGGATAGACAAATCCATACTCTCCTCCGACATACTACGAGCACAAACGTACTCTCAAGTGGGAAGCACACCCATACGCCTACAAGAACCGGGTTAGAAAATCACTCCAAAACAAAACATTCAAATCATTTTCGAAAACAAAACTCTTACTGTCCTCCGACGTAGTACGAGGCATGTACTCTCAGGTGGAACGCACACCCACAAATCTGCATGGACTAAGCCTACGGTTTCCTATTTACTACGGTTACCAATTGTCTACGGTTACCTGTTTACTACGGCTCTTGAACCGTAGTAAATAGGTAACCGTAGTCAATTGGTAACCGTAGTAAATAGGTAACAACCGTCACTAGTACAGAATAGGCTATTTAGCCCGGACGTTTTTTTAAATATAGCCCGGATAAAGAGCAAAATAGGTCCGGGCTTCAAGTTGGTGTGATAATAGATCAATTAGCCCGGATGGAAGAAACACGCCCGGGCTAAATAACCAATACTTTTTAGTCCGGACCTTTAGGTATCCGGGCTAAAAAGTCTAGTTATTTGCTAAAAAACAAGAGGACCTCTTAACCCAGATCTTTAAAAGTTCCAGGCTAAAACGTCCTCTTTTTCTGGAAAAAAAAAAAAGAATGCACCATGCTGGTGTTCATTCACTACTACCTACCACTTCCACCACCACCATGCCAAATATCAGTAATCTTATAAACTTTAAAGTTCAATGAAGCAAAAACTCAAAATGAAAAAATACATTGGCAGTAGACTATAATACATTGTATCAGCACTATGGCAACCTTTACATTGATCAAACTATAAATAGAAGTTAAGCCATATGAACTATATCCATGAGATAAGTTGGTTATCATATATAATCTTACCTATTGCAATTATGCAAGTGTTTTCATACCCCAAAAAAACAAAGACATGATAAAGAACTAGAAACTACAAATCTATGATTATACTTCCATCAAACACATATTAATTTGACCAGGATGCGTGGTGTACTCAGAAATAAAATTTAGAACTCAATATAAACATTTAAAATGAAATAAAAAGAGAGAAATTCAAAAGGTTTGAAGCAACAATATCATTATATACATCCTCTCAAAATCTAGAAAGAGAGAGGGACTGAGATTTTACACAAGTAGAAGACTGAGAACTTCATGTACAAGACCAGAAAGAAAGATCACAGTGAACCCCTTGACACACATGTTGCCACTGCAGATCCAAAATAGGCTTATGTGATATTTTGACTCAGCATAAGCTTAGCAATTGAGAACTCGGTAAAAAGAAAAAAGATTAAGATAAGACATTATAGAAACATGTATCCCAATCAATTGCACCCACTCGAACACAGTTCCTGTAGCTTTGGAAAGGCATTGTAAACTATAATTTGACACACAACAAAGCACGAGAAAAATATATTGTTTTTCCTGAATCCTTTGTTCACCTACAGAATTTTAATGTTGTTCGTTAATCACTTCCTTACATGGTATCTAACTTGTGTGCTTTGGCTTCGTACCTACGCCTAATATATACGGAAATAAAAAGAAACAGCATAATGTAATATCCACAGCCACCCAATCAACTACTGACGACTGTGAGGCATCAAGGACTAAATGAGAGAGTTTAAGCAATGCAAACTATCTCTGTCAGCTATTGAACCCTCAACTGCAGCCAATTTTGCACAATAAGCTGGTTCACAATTAGTACCCATACACAACCTCCATTTGAAAGAAATTCTTAACCTTTACAGTTTGTTTCATTCATAGTCCTCAACCTTTAAGAATTATCCACCTTTAGGAGTCATATCATAATGATCCCTAACCTTTATATAGTTTTATGACATCTAACGGTGAATTAACAAAAGAATATATTTTGTGACTTTTTTTTTGTAGGCCAGACACTTTATTAGCACAGAATACAGGCAAGGGGCAATATGAAAAAAAATAACTATAGGCCGAGGACAAGATAAGCAATATACCAAAAAAAGAAGGGTACACGGAGATTCTTACCATTGTTGGAGATAGTGCTGGCATGTCAACAACAACATGAGCGGGAAGCTCTGACGTGTTTATATTGACCGAGCTTGTTCCCTGAGTGTTAGATTGACACTTGAGCGGGAACCCCTTGCAAAGCTGTTTTCTCCTCTTTAGTATCTGAGCTGATGGAAAAACTAGCAGGGACTTTTTGAATGTCATCGGCTTCCTCCACCTTCAAAAAACAAAACCAGCATAGGTGATATTAAAATTTGCCCGGATATAGTACAAATGTACATATATGAAAAAGATGAATTATAAGTCACCCTTATCTTGCATGAAAAAATGCATGCTTTAAGCAACATTTTAAGAAATAAAATAAAATTCTGGATCATTCTCAACAAGAAACCAGAAAGCATACTCATCCAAAATGCAAAATTATCTTACAGTTACAACTATAGGTTGTCCAACTTGAATATCTTTTGAACCTTCATGTACCAGTATCTTTGCCAAATAACGGCAGTTATTGGCAAGCAAGATGTCAGATGATACTCAAACAAATGCAAGCAATTTTCTTCTAAAAAGTGAGCAAATAATGAAGAAAATGGTCTAGTTACAGGGAGAGAGAATCATTGACAAGGTTTTGTTTTTATCATAAGAGAAGCGAGTTACCCTTCTTCAAGACTTTCAAACTCAAGTGTGGCCTTGTCAGTCTCTATTTCGCATAGGATGTCACCAACTTCTATCTGCAATTTAATGTTTTAATGATTTAAAAATCATGACATCTTATTTCCATACTTGTATGACATCATAAATTTCAGACTCCAGATGACCTTACTTTATCTCCTTCTTTCTTCCTCCATTTTGCAATATTACCTTGGTTCTGCACCACAATAGTATACATATTGATTACAATGTAATCAATTGTCATAATCTCAATATGTCAAGAGAAAGTTATCCATCAGTTAAATACTTTGATCACAAATACAAAAACTGCATACAAACACTCTTGGATTAAGCACAAACAGAATATTCCATTCATTTCAGCAATTCTCATATAACTCTGCACTACTAATCCTGTAATCTTGTAACTGGAAATGACTTGATGCGCTGCATGAAAGAGAGCATGATCAGGAGACTGAAATTGGGAGCAAGAAATTCAAATAAGTTCAGGAAGTTGACTAATAATTTCTATTATAAAAGCAATCAGCATTCCCTTAAAAAACGGAGTTCTTCTTTACTTTCTCTGTGTCACGGATCTAAGGCATTGTTGCATACACTTTGTGTGTTCACAAAACATTAACCAACTTGATCCAAATCTAGTAACATAAATGATTATGACTTGTAATATTAAACCCATAGCCGTCAGTAGATACTACATCCATAGAGTTAGTCCCCACTGACTCTCTAAATAACCACTAACATCAAGGCAGTTTATTCCTAAAGTCTCATCATGTCTGAATGTCTGGATTCCGAGCCAACTAAAGTAAATGGCACCATTTCCCCATCAGTGGCCTCGAAGGTGCAGAATGTATTCGAATTTCTAGCAACTTTTAAATTCCGGAATCCCACTAGACTATAATTCAGTGCCTATAATATCCATGATAAATACACAGAAGATGAGCTGATAGCAAAATCTTTTAATTCCAAAACAGACTATTTGAAGTCATGGCCAAATAATTCTATTCACAATTCACCTAAGCAAAAGAATGGTCAAATAGTGAAGTAGTGTGCACATACATGAAGTCTCTAAATCCTAGATTCTCTGAACTAGTCCATTGTCAAATGAAGGAGGAACAAGTGAAATGGTCATTGCAGCTTACATTAAAATCAGCACAAGAAGCATAATGTTTCTTTGATAAAACCTACTGATAGTACTACGGACTTAATCAAAGAGGAGGAAAAAACTCACCAGTTCCAAAGGATAGGCTGTTCTCTCCTTTTCAGCTCTGTCCCCAGAAAACAGCACCACCACTCTATCATCTGAAGCCAGTTACACCGCCAACTTGGCTCTTAACTGCAGCACTTGTCCCTAAACTCAATCCTGCAATGTCCCTAAACTCAATCCTGCAGAACCGAAATCAATGGAGAGGCAACCAAAATTGAAAATTGGAAAGAGAACTACCAACCTGCAGTGCACGAACTTGCTCGACTTGATGCCAACCCAACCACGGCCGCGGAACGACGAGCTCGATCGGGTGAACGATGGTGAGCTCTTGGAAGCAGAAAACGAGAGCTCTTGAGACGCGCCTAGAGCTTGAGAGCGAAACACGACCGGATGCCAACCCAAATCACGGACACGGCGGCGGAACACCGTACCTGCTGGTGAACGATGGAAGCAAAAGACGAGAGATCCGACGCTCTTAGGGCTTGAGAGCAAAAAAACGATAGCTTTTGGAAGCAGATATCGATTGATCTAATTTCTTTCCGCATCCGGCCGAAAATTCGTTTAATTTTGTAAAGTAATTATACTTCAAGTTTTCCCGTGAATAAAAAGTACAATATTACTACGATTTATAAGAGTCATAATAAATATGTTAATTAAAAAATATAAATAATTGATATAAATAATTAAATTATAATAATATATATTGTCAATTTTAAATAAATAAGGTCCATTGATAAATATATACGTATAATTTTACAATGGTTGTGATTAATAATGTTAATTATATATAGGGTCAATTACCGAAAATCACTCGTCCAATAGGTCATATTGTCCAAAATCACCCCTATAAATCGATATTATCGGAAACCACCCGAATAACGGACGCCGTTACTAAATCACCACCCATCCCCTCATCTGTTATATTCAATAGGCCATATTGCCCAAAACAACCCATATAAATCGATATTATCAAAAATCACCCGAATAATGGACACCGTTACCAAATCACCACCCATCACCTGTACTCTTTTTTTGAATATTACTATATTAATTTTGGGTTAAATAATATCAGTAATCTAGATTAATCTAATTAACCATGATTAAGCCAAATAAAAATTAAGAAAAAATAAAAAGGTCGAAAATCGAATCAAGCTGGAGATTCCCAAACGACTCGCGGCGGCACCTGCGGTTCAACGCCAAAATTCGGCCTCGACGGTGGAGGTCTGGCGGCGGGGCTCGGTGGTGGCCAAAAACTGGACGACAACATAGGCTTCGAAAATTCTAGGGCTCGCGGCTTTGATCTCGAAATTGGATGACCAAATTTCAACGATTGCAACCCTATTTATAGGGGTTGAAAAGAGCTTGGAAAGATCTTCAAAATTGTATAAAATATCAATAGAAATGATCTAGAATTGGCCCCGATTTCTTCGATTTACCATTACTCATTTTCGGATAAAATTATTGCCTTAAACGAGGAAATTTGATCTTGTCCGCGACTTATTCATCCCGATTTCATGGAGATCTTACGCGTTATGATCCAAGCTACAAGGATACCTTAATCGAACGGATTGTGGAAAGCTCGGCCGAGGAGATGGGCTGTTTTGGGGGAGACGATGAACAGTAACCGGGGTCGCTCCCCACTTTTGGTTTATTTGCAATATTTTGCCCAACTTTCCAAGTTATGGCAAAAATGTCTCTAAAAGCTTCTAAAAAATTACCTAAACTTATTTATTTTATAAATCTAAGTTTCTAATATTATTTAACCCAAAATTAATATAGTAATATTCAAAAAAAGGACGTGTGAGACTATTCGGGTGGTTTCCGGTAATACCGATTTATAGGGGTGGTTTTGGGCAATATGGCCTATTGGACGGGTGGTTTCCGGTAATTGACCCTAACGGATTTTAGACGAAGTTAGGGGATGGGTGGTGATTTGGTAACGGCGTCCGTTATTCGGGTGGTTTCCAGTAATATCGATTTATAGGGGTGGTTTTGGGCAATATGGCCTATTGGACGGGTGGTTTCCGGTAATTGACCCTTATATATATTAATTAAAATTGTATTAGAACCGTGGTAATATAGCTTATGTAACATATTTACTACGGTTGATAAAATAGCCGTAGTCTTTTAAGCAACATATTTACTACGGTTGTCAAAAATCTGTGGTAAAATATTTGCATAAACATAACGGATCGTAGTTTTTATGCGCCTAATTTATCACGGTTGTGTTACAACCGTAGTAATATAGCTTATATAACACATTTACTACAATTAATAAAAGAGCCGTAGTCTTTTAAACACCATATTTACTACGGCTGTCAAACAACTGTGGTAAAATATTTGCATAAACATAATGGATCGTAGTTTTTATGCGCCTGATTTACTACGGTTGTGTTAGAACCGTGGTAATATAGCTTATGTAACACATTTACTACGGTTTATAAATGAACCGTAGTATTTTAATCAACTATTTTACTACGGTTGTCACACAACCGTGGTAAAATATCTGCATAAACGCATTGACCGTTGTTTTTATGTGCATGGTTTACTACGGTTGTGTTAGAACCGTGGTAATATAGCTTATGTAACTCATTTACTACGGTTAATACATATTTTAAACAACATATTTACTACGGTTCTTCTACAACCGTAGTTAAACGGACGCCTAAAAACTACGGTTTTACTCGCAACCGTGGTAAATTAACTATAATAACAGAATTACTACGAAAAAACACGAAACCGTAGTAAATGTGTCCGTAGGGAAAGCCCCGTTTTGTACTAATACATACCCGCGTGCATAACCATAACATAAAATAGCATTTTAAAACCAAAAAAGGGTCCTACAACCCTAAAACATAATAAATCACGATACATACCCAACCTGATAAATCAACACAATGTCACATAAGTCCACAACTCTAGGAAGTTGTACATTCACACACAAGGATAACGCCAAGCAATTATCACTTTTCAAGTGTGAAACATTTCATCATACGTAAACCTAGCAATCAAAACAGAACACACAAGCATGGATAAAAATCCCAAAGCATGCTTTAACTTAAAACGATATCAAGGAAACTTTCCTTAAAAAATCTCACGTTCAACATGCCTCTGAGCCCCCACACGTCACTAGTTCACCAATCACAACCGAACACATCATTTGATATTCAAATCTCTGACTAAGATAACCATGGAGAGGTATATTTCACTAATCACCAATTTAATAACACGAATGATAATTAACCCATAACAATTCTTAAACAAGTGAAATGAGTTGTTATCTCACATTTCTCATAAACAAAACTTTTGCCAACAGTTTCCCACAAATTACAGAGCTGACACAAAATTTCCAAAAATCGCATATTTGGCCTTCAAACTTTCTAAACCTTCACATGAACGCACAAACAAAGATAACTTGTCATGTATACGTCCAAATTGAAATCTGTAAAGTTTACCAAACTTGTAGAACAATTTCTCACCTCAATATATCATCCATAACTTTCCAAATCACAAAACACACCCAGAATTTCAGAAATGTACAAAATGACATCAAATCTCCTTCTTCATGTTAGGATTCAAACGCGATAACGAATAGAAATCGAAGCAAAGAACACAAGAATTGTTAACCCAGTTCGTCAAGAATTGACTACGTATGGGGGCACTACCAAGCCAGGGTATTTCTCTCTCAATATTGTGATGACGACTTACAACGACTTGAAGATTACAATTGATCAACTAGGGTTTAAATAACAACACGGACAAAACCTAGAAAAGCCCACAAAACGCAACACTGAAATCGGCCCAAACAACTCCGAAAAAAGGTCCTGCACGGTTAACAAACAGTGCCGTTAACCGTGCCATTTATTCGAGAGCAATTCCGAGATCTGGCACGGTTAGCAAACCGTGCCATTAACCGTGCCCGTCTTTAAACTTCCTTCCGTGGTTTCTGCACGGTCTGTAGACCGTGCCACTAACCGTGCGAGCCCTTACGCGTCCGTCCTTTGCTTCAGGCTCCATAACCCCAACAATCTCCCACCTAGAGACTGACTCCAATCATAATCGTTCTCCTCATCAACCCATATCTGGTAGTAGTGCCAGGCCTTCAACTCAGTTACCAAGGCCAGTTGAAGCCATGCAAAGCTTCAACTTCTCTAAGGTCACAACCTTAGTCAACATGTCTGCAGGATTCTCAGTTCCACGAATCTTCATCAACTGCAAGACCTTCCTTTCCAAGAGATGCCGTATGTAGTGATACTTCAACTTTATGTTCTTAGTCCTCGAATGAAACGCTGGGTTCTTCGCCAAGTGGATGGCACTCTGACTATCACTGTATAGAATGTTGTCCCCTTGCTCCTTCCCCAATTCACGCAAGAAATTCTACAACCATACCATCTCCTTACTAGCCTCAGTCACTGCAACATACTCAGCTTCTGCAGTAGACAAAGCTACAACTTTCTACAGCTTAGAAGCCCAAGAGACCGCAGTACCACCCAATGTAAAGACATACCCGGTTGTACTCCTTCTCTTGTCGAGGTCACTTGATGCCAAGTCTGCATCCACATATCCTGCCAACACGACTTCCTTGCGTTCAAAGCACAAGGCTTGCTCTGCGGTACCTCTCAAGTATCTAAGGATCCATTTCACAGCTTCCCAATGCTCCTTCCATGGGTTCCCCATAAAGCGACTAACCACTCCCACTGCATGTGCAATGTCCGGCCTTGTACACACCATTGCATACATCAAACTGCCAATCGCTGAGGCATAAGGAGTCCTGTGCATCTGCGCACGCTCTTCTTCGCTCTTAGGTGAGTCCCTATTAGATAGCTTGAAATGGCTACCCAAAGGGACTTTGGCTGGCTTTGCATCCTGCATACTGAATCTCTTCAAGACCTTCTTGATATACTCAGCCTGTGACAAATACAACTTTCCAGCCTTCCTATCTCGATTAATCCGCATATCCAGAATTTGCTTGGCCTCTACAAGGTCCTTCATAGCAAACCGTTCAGACAACTGCTCCTTCAACTTGCTCACTTCTCGAGCACTCGAGCCTGTTATCAGCATGTCATCAACATATAGCAGCAATATGATGTAGCCGTAGTCAAACTACTTGAAGTAGCAACAATGGTCAGCTTCACTCCTCACGAACTCAATTTCGTGCATGAATCCATCAAACTTCTTGTACCACTGCCTCGGTGCTTATTTCAGACCATACAAGCTCTTGTTCAACTTGCACACAAGCTCAGCGTTACCCTTTGACACATAGCCCTCAGGTTGCTTCATGTAGATGTCTTCATCTAAGTCTCCATGAAGAAAGGCCGTTTTTACATCCATTTGCTGCAACTCTAGGTTCTCTATAGCCACCATACTCAACACTAGACGTATAGTAGTTAGTTTCACAACAGGAATAAAAACGTCAGTATAGTCAATACCATATTTCTGCTGAAATCCCTTCACAACCAGCCTTGCTTTGTAACGCTTGCTTCCATTCGCCTCCTCCTTGATCCTGTAGACCCACTTGTTATGCAATGCCTTCTTGCCTGCCGGAAGCTCAACTAGCTCCCAGGTTCCGTTGGTCATCAACGAATCCATCTCATCATCCATGGCGAGCTTCCACTTGCTCACATCTTCTCCACGAGATGCCTCTGTATAACACTCTGGCTCACCACCATCAGTCAACAACATATAGTAGTTTGACGGCGAATATCTATCAGGCGATCCACGCTCTCTAGTGGACCTTCGCAGCGGAATCACTGGGGTACTCGGCTCCTCCTCAATCACGGCCTCCTGGTCACTTCGAACCGCATTGCTCCCACCCGAGTTTGAGATATCCAACTCCACAACCTCAGGTTCAGAACTCGTTGTTTCTGATGCACCCAGACTATCCTTGTACATCTCCTGCTCATTGAACACGACGTCTCGATTGCGAATAACCTTCCTGCTCTGCTCATCCCAGAACCGGTATCCGAAATCATCCCCACCATATTGACGTGGCCTAAGGTCGTTATGCCAAATCAAAGTAACCTCAACTTCCAAACTAGAATAGTGAGTAAGCAAGGGTCAAAATCCCAAGAGAATCACATGCGTCTATTTTCTTGTGAACAATCAACTACCAATCGAATAGTGTAACAAAAAGGGTGTAACACCCCCAAATCTTAACCCATTTGGAAAGCTATTACCGCCAGTGACCTCAGTGTTCCTTACCGAGATCACCCAAGGCTTTACCGTTTAAATACAAATTATGAAATACAATGATACAAAATGATAACCTTATTTATATAAAACATGAGTCCCGGGATTACATCCCAATCCCGAATAGGACAAACACAGAGTTTAAATAAATTACAGCGGACGTCTTAAACAAAGTACATCGGAAGTCTTATAAAAGATATTACAAAAAGGGTTGTGATCGTAATGATCACCTGCCCAAGGATCTCAACCTGATTAAAAGAAATTATTAAAACATCCAAAAACAACCGTTATCTTCATAGTCAATCTAGTCTTCTCATATCTTCGCTCTATCTGATGTGCCGAATCAAACGGATGACACCAGCCCACTTGCGGAGAACAATGTTCGTGGGTTAGTCTACTTGAATAGACTAGCAAGGGTAAAAAGCAGAGTGGTTCGAGTGATCGTAACCGTTTACTATCATTGTCCCTCGAATAATAACCGAAGGGACGATACATAACCCGGCACTTTCACGGAATAACAACAAGAGGTATGCACAAGAGAAGATTCTGGAAGACTGAATCTTCACAGAAATCGACTCGAAAGAAGACTCCAACGGAAATGAGTCTTTAAGGAAATATGACAAATCTGGAACGTTTAACAGAATTACACATCAGTGATTTAAAGGCTGACTTAGATGTTTCGGTTCACGACCAACCTCATCGCTTACAGCGAATCCAGATTGGAAAGAGAACGTACTCTGATCAAAAGTCGAGACGAGCTTTCCTAGCTGCACTATTTACTTAGCTGCACTACTCGCCAAAGGTATATTAATTATGTGCACTCGGGCACTTTATCTTATTTAATTCCAAAACCCACATCACGTTATAATCTTTTTAGATCCCTCGGGAACTAAATCCCTAAGGCAGAGTTGACTCGGGAACTAAATCCCAAGAGTCGAATCGAGAACTAAATCTCGCGGGAACTATATCCCTCAGGCGGAATCAGGAACTAAATACTTACAACGGCACTAAAGAAGAATGGTAGGAACTAAATCCTAACCACCAGGTTATCAAGAAACGACTAGCACTTGTACTGAGATACACAGTAGCGTTCCTACGAATACTCGTTCTAACTAAATAGTTACGAACACAGCAATAACTCATATCAATGCCCTCAAGGCCAGTTACAGATAAAATAGCATTGTTCTAACAATATACAACCTATAATAATATCTGTATTAATTCACATATATATATAATAGCGTTGTTCTAACAGATATACAACCTATTATAACATCATATTTTAGTTTTCCAAAATAGTTAACAAAACCGTTTCCAGATGAACACAATAATCATTCCAAATTAATTACTCAGATAAACAACTGATAATTAATGTAAATATGGAACGATGAGCAAGAGCGAACCGCCACTTGCCTTAATCCGTAGAGTTTGAACGAAGTCTAACGACGGGATTCCAGGCTCGACACAGAGACGAATTTGCCAACTCCGGTACCTTCAGATCGACCCATACAGAAACCCTAAGTTAGATTCGACAAACAACAATACAGAAACTACGAAAGGACGAAAGGAATCAAAGGAAACGAAACCCGAACGAAGGCCTCGGAAGCCAACCACAACAACTCACGGCCACCACCTCTCGCCGGCGGGCGCCGCCCAAATCACGGCGGGCGCCGCCTTAAATGCGGCGGGCGCCACCTCACACGCGGCGGGCGCCGCTCATCCACGGCGGGCGCCGCCCATCTGCGGCGGGCGCCGCTCCTTGGCCACACATCACGGCGGTTGGGCAACCTCATCACTGCGGGCGCCGTTCTCCATGGCGGGCGCCGTTCCTGGCGGCGGGCGCCGTCTCCCTGGCGGCGGTCGCCGTCTCCCTGGCGGCGGTCGCCGTCGCGAACGAAAACAGAAATACGAGAGGGAAAAACTTACCCTCGATGATCGGTTTGGCTCGTCCTCTGCCTTGCTTGGTTTCTAGGCGTCCGAGAGCCTCCAATGCTCCTCTTGGCCACCAAAAATGACACTAAACGAGCTCTGACGATCCACTAGAGCCTTCCCGAGAGAGAGCGTTTTGAGAGCGTTTTTGAGAGACGAGAGCTTGACAACGCTTCTGCGTTTTTCAGCCCCTTTCACTCTCACCCAATGCTCTCTATTTATAGGCAAAATTAGGGTTGGAAGGGAGCTTGGGTAATAACCCTTGGTTAACCAACTTGTACTTTTGCCTCATGGATAATAGCTCTTGGACAATAACCTTTGGATAAAGAATCTTGTACTATTGCCCATTAGATAACAACTCTCGACTGTATAATTCTTCACTGAGAAAAATATTACAGATACAGAGCACATTACAGAATGTCTCAAACCTTCAGAATTAAATCCGACGTACCAAACGGACGTTCGGGAAAAATCCATAATTCCCAAAATAGCCTTACAAAATTACGGGGTATCACAAAGGGGGGTTTTGAGGTTTGGTTTGCTAAAATCTATGGATAAATCAAATAAAGGAAAAATGCTTCTCCTAACAAATATCCATAATCACTGAATATGGTTGATCATAGATTATCTCGAGTTCTTCTTCCTTCCTATGGTTGTTCCTGTCCCGATCTTATGTAGATTCAAAGGGAAACCTTCCACTAAGAACCCTTACCAATGAATAACCCTAGTACCACTAAAGGTTCAACCAAAGGCATCAATGCATATAAGAATTAACCAGGATACACAGAACGCTCGCTCAGATGCATTTACCATGTAATTATCTCTCCCTACAATAGAACAATTTCAACCAGAGCATGTAAATTGTAGTTGCTACAACAGAATAGGACGTTAGCCCAACAGTTTCCTAATCCTAGCAATATGAAAATCACCAATAACAACTAGTTGTGCGGGCTAGTGTAATTAATGAAATCCAATGGAATAAGCTTAGAAGAGATAATACAAACCAATAGGAACTCGAACACGAAAGATAATCTCACAACCAAAATCCAATGAATGCTTCAATTGTTAGGCGGAACCAAGAAGGTTAGTTCCTCCTCATGTTCTTCATAAAACTCTGAATCAATAAATAAATCAACAACGTAGTAATTCTCCAAACTAAAACTTCATCCTTCAAACCTAAAAACTAAGAGAGTATATATATATGGGCTTTACAAATGACCTAGCCCACTGAAAATAGAAAACGGAATAAATAAACTGAAAATAAAGAAAAACAGATAAGATAGGTTCGGTAAATCCGAAATAACTCTGCCGTGCTGACCCGCGATCGCGGGTGATGGACCTTGATCGCGGGCCACGTAGTTCCGCGCTCCTTGCTCTCCTCTGTACCTACAGAAGTGTCTCAAATGCCTCGAAGTCCCGCGATCGCGGCAACCTCACCTGCGATCGCGGTTAATGCTCGACCTGCTGCACCAGCATTCTCATCTTCTATTCTTCCATAGGCTCTCTCGTGGCTTCTTCTTCTTCAATGTCTCCAACAATCTTCAAGTAAGCTCAAAACATCTCCAAAACACCAAGACTTCGCCTCCATACTCCATGCACAAGAATGTGTCTAAAACTACCCAAATGACACCAATAAATCCTCTAATGACTCTTAGTTAAGCTCTACAAAGTAGTGCTTATCAAACTCCCACACACTTAGACCTTTGCTCATCCTCGAGCAAACTAAGAGAAAGTCTACTCCCCCAATGCAGCACCCAAGGTCTCAGGAAGTGCGTCCTCCTACTAAGAGTCACCTAACCCATGTCAAGCTCCTGGTGTCAATCCACCATCATACACATTCTCAATCAACAAGCAAAAGGGGCAAGCAGAGTACTTCCCCTAAGCCTAACCCGGACATCCAATAGTGTGAGTAGCCTCTAATCCTAGCCTTCATCTATGACTCCTTATGACTCCCAAAGTGACCTACCCGACAATCCTTCTTTGTCTCCACTTATGTCGCCCCGCCGATAAAATGAGATCCTAGAAAAACACTCTTCTTCTTTTCACTCATTTTGCCTAGGAGCCCTTTTGGGGTTTTCATCCTAGCCACTCATATTTTTGTCATAGATGTGCTCACGTAAGCTCAAGCCACTCAGACACCTTTTTACCCCAGCCTAGCGCTGGTCCGAGTCACCTGCTTTTTACCCAAGCCGCCCTTTCGGGTTTTCAGCTTATCCCAGGATTTTTAGAGATTTTTTTTTTGAATGCTACACGAAAATACTGAATCAAATATGCTGAAACAAATGCAAAAACTTAATACAAAGATAGAAAGTGAATATAGACTCCTCCCCCACACTTAAAAGATCACATTGTCCTCAATGTAGAAAAGACAGAGAAAAGAAATTGGGGGGGGGGGGGGGGGAGCTACACTCACTTTGGGGGTGTGGAAGGTCCCGCTGGACCATGTCCCTTGAAGAACTCCTCCTGTCTGTGGCGTAGAAGGGCCACTTGTCCCTCAATATCATCAAAGCGCGTTATCGAATACTGGTGTAAGCGGTCCAAGTCCAGCGCAATTGCATGCACGGCTGCTGCCGTGGTGGTCTGTTGGTTGTAGATCTCCGCCTGCCTGGCCGCAAGGCGATCTAGGCGGTCCAGCATTTGGCTGAGTGAACCAGACGATGGAGCCTCCTTTCGCGCGGGTGGTCGGGCAAGTGCTTCTCATGTGCCGGGTTCATCCGAAGGTAGGGCAAAATCTTTTGTTGTTGGACCAAAGGGTATTGGTCGTGGCAGCTTTATCATGTGGTCCCCTACTGCATGAGATAACGAAACGAATCCGTCCTTACAATCACCGTAGATGAGTCTGGACTTCCTCAATTGGTCAAGGTTGTAGATGAAGGAACCAGGGACCGGCTCTAGTGTAGTCTCTTCGGGATCAAAGTACTTCAAAGCGATGAGGGTGATCATACCCCCAAAACCAATTCTTCCTACGGCCTTCTTTTGCGTCTTCTGGACAGAATACATGAAAATATATGCCCAGTCCGGAACGGCCTCACTCTCTGGGGTGAGACACCATAGGATCGCCAAGTCGACACATGAGATCTTGTTCACCTCCCCTTGACCCAGGAATGCAAGTGCAAGCACTTTGTGGATCAAACGTAGGCAAGGGTGGGTGATCTTGTAGTTGTATTCTCCTCTAGTGTCGAACTCTGCCCCTGTAGCTTGCAGCCAGAAGTCCAAGTGTTTGCCATTAGTGGACTCCCACCCAGGTGTAGGTTGGGCAGACACACCAAAAAGCTCTCTGAGTTCTTCCTTGGTTAGGGTATGCTTCTTGTCCCGCAACTGGAAGGAGAACGCCTTGCCCTTGTCCTGTGGTTCGAAAGTAGCAACGAATTCATAGACTAGAGAGTCATACGTTGGTACCTTCTTCCACAGGAATCCTCCCAGTCCGCCATGATCGAGGAGTTGCTTGGTGCAGTCCCAAAGTTGGAGAACTGTTAGGGCTGCCACATCGAAGAACTTTGTTGGGATCACTTGCTTCCTCTGTAGATCCTTCCAGATCTTGATCTACGGTTTGGACATCTTCCGGGGCATGGATTGGGCCATGGTTACTGCTCTGTTCGGCGAGGGCAGGGTTCGGTATTGGGTAGGCCGCGATCGCGGGGCTTAGGGCGCGGTCGCGGGTTGCTCTCGGTGGTGGGAGACGACAGGTGGTGTTCACTGCGATCGCGGTTAGAGGGGCGCGATCGCGGGGAGTAGGGTTTGGTGCGGCGATGGATGGGTGTGGGAGAGAAAAAGAGAATGAAAGGAAAAGTGGAGAAGGGGTGGTTTAGGAAAGGTGAAACGAGGGTTTGGAAAGATAGGAGTTGGCTAAAAGATTTACTTACAAAAAAGAAAAGAAAAGATTCTGCTGCCATATATTCCGATTTTTTTTTTTCGAACTAACTGAAATCCCGCTGCTTCTGAGGGGCCGCAATCGTGGTTTGCTTTCGACTTATCTGCATGAGGTTAGTTCGAACGGAAAAAAAAAATGGTGGCAGAAAAAGATTAATGTACAACAATTCAAAGTGAAAACGAGAAACAGAAATGCACCTCGGGTTGCCTCCCGAGTAGCGCCTTGTTTAACGTCCTGGCTTGACGTTACTCCCTTCTTCTTAATCTGCATCAGGCGGATCTTCTAGGGTAAGATCTTCCTGCTCTGAGGGGTGTGGTCTTTTGTGGTAAGGTTTCAGGCGTTGACCATTCATCTTAAATGTGGAGCCATTGGTTGGGTTGTACAGGTCCACTGCTCCGTGGGGGTATGCATGGGCGACCGTGTAGGGACCCGTCCAACGAGACCTGAGCTTTCCTAGAAACAGCTTCAGACGTGATGTAAAAAGGAGGACCTTGTCGCCAGCCTTGAACTCTTTTCGGAGAATGTGCTTATCATGCCACGCCTTTGTCTTTTCTTTGTAGATGACTGCATTGTCGTATGATTCCAGGCGTAACTCTTCTAATTCCTGCAGCTATAGTTTCCGGAATGCTCCCACCTCATCAAGTTTCATATTGCAATTTCTCACAGCCCAGTGGGCCTTATGCTCTAGCTCCACAGGGAGATGACATGCCTTTCCGAACACCAATCTGTATGGAGACATTCCAATGGGTGTTTTGTAGGCTGTGCGATATTCCCATAGAGCGTCGTCCAGCCTCAAGCTCCAATCCTTTCGGTTCGGCGAGACTGTCTTCTCTAGGATGGTCTTTATCTCTCTGTTTGATATCTCTGCTTGGCCATTTGTCTGGGGGTGATATGCTGTTGAGATCTTCTGCGTGACATGGTACCTTCTGAGTAGTGCACTGACTGTCTTGTTGTAGAAATGAGTACCCCTGTCACTGATGAGTGCCCGTGGGATTCCAAAGCGGGCAAAGATGTTCTCCTTGAGGAATTTAGCCACCACTTTAGAATCATCTGTCCTGGTGGCCTTCGCTTCTACCCATTTTGAGATGTAGTCTACGGCCAGCAGTATGTACATATTTTCGAAAGAACTGGGGAATGGCCCCATGAAGTCAATTCCCCAGACGTCAAAGATCTCGCAGAAGATCACGAGTGACTGTGGCATCTCATTTCTTCTAGATATGTTTCCCATGCGCTGACATCTATCGCAAGCCTTGCAGAAGGTGTGTGCGTCGCAGAATATGTGGGGCCAGAAGAAACCGGACTCTAACACCTTTCGGGCTGTTTTATGGGGCCCGAAGTGTCCGCCACAGGCATGAGAGTGGCAGAACTCTAGGACTGAGCGCATTTCATCATTTGGCAGGCATCTGCGAATTACTTGGTCGGCGCAATGCCTCCACAGGTATGGTTCATCCCAGACAAAATGTTTAGCCTCGATGCACAGCCTATCCCTTTGAGCTTTTGTAAGGTGTGGGGGGAATTCACCCCTGGTGAGAAAATTGACTATGTTGGCATACCAGGGTTTAGGTTCATTCAGCGTCCACACGGTTTCCTCGAGCTGAAATGGGGAGCCGCGATCGCGGTCATCACCCCGCGATCGCGGTTCCTTCTCGACCAAGTTTATGCTGCAGACGGATTCATGCTTCGAAAACGGCGCCCCGCGATCGCGGTCATCACCCCGCGATCGCGGTTTTTCTTCGACTTGGACGCTGAATAGCGTGTCGTCTGGAAACTCGCCCCGGATGGGTGCTTGATATTCGGACTTGTCCTCGCCCTGCACCAATCGACTTAGATGATCAGCGACTAGATTTTCCGCTCATTTCTTGTCTTTAATCTCTACATCAAATTCGCTGAGTAGGAGAATCCATCGAATCAGTCGGGGTTTGGCCTCCTTCTTCGCCATGAGATAACGAAGTGCAGCATGATCGGTGTAGATAATCACTTTAGTTCTGAGGAGGTACGGTCTGAATTTCTCCAGTGCAAACACCACGGCCAAAAACTCCTTTTCCGTGGTGGAGTAGTTCCTCTGTGCTCCGTTGAGAGTCATGGATGCGTAATGGATGACATGAGAGGCTCTCCCCTCCTTCTGTCCCAGAACCGCACCGACCGCATAGTCACTTGCATCGCACATGATCTCAAAGGGCCGCGTCCAGTCTGGCGCTTGGATGATTGGTGCACTGGTGAGGCGGGTCTTCAGCTCGTCAAATGCCTTCTTGCATTCCTCAGTGCAAACAAAGTACACATCCTTCTTCAGCAGCTCGCACAAAGGTGCTGAGATCTTAGAGAAGTCCTTGATGAACCTGCGATAGAATCCTGTATGGCCTAAAAAGGACCTCACTTCACGCACGTAAGTAGGATAAGGCAGAGATTGAATGACATCAACCTTTGCCTTATCGACCTCAATACCCTTTGCGGAGACAATATGACCTAAAACAATTCCATGTTCTACCATGAAATGGCATTTTTCCGAATTAAGACATAAATTGGTTTCCACACATCTCTGTAGAACCCGGGAAAGGTGATCTAGGCATAGGTCAAAACTGTCTCCGTGCACTGTGAAGTCATCCATAAAAACCTCAATAAAGTCCTCGACAAATTCCGAAAAAATACTTACCATACACCGTTGAAATGTGCCGGGTGCATTACATAGGCCAAATGGCATTCTGCGGTATGCAAATGTGCCAAATGGACAGGTAAATTTGGTCTTTTCCTGGTCTTCTGGTGCAATGGGGACTTGAAAGTACCCTGAATATCCATCTAGGAAACAATAGTATGGTCGGCCTGCTAGTCTCTCCAACATCTGGTCAATGAATGGAAGGGGGAAGTGATCCTTTCTGGTTACCGCATTTAGCTTGCGGTAGTCTATGCACACCCTCCACCCAGTCTGTGTTCTGGTGGGGACTAGCTCGCCGTCCTTGTTTTCTACTACCGTGATCCTGCCTTTCTTTGGCACCACCTGAGTGGGGCTCACCCATTTGCTGTCTGAGATGGGGTAGATTATTCCAGCTTGTAGGAGTTTTAACACCTCCTTCTTCACTACCTCCATCATTGGTGGATTGAGTCTTCTTTGGGGTTGCCTGGATGGCTTTGCTTCCCCTTCAAGGAGAATCCTGTACATGCATGTGGATGGACTGAGCCCTTTAATGTCTGCAATGGTCCATCCCAGGGCTATCTTGTGCACCTTGAGTACCTTGACCAGCTTGTCCTCCTGCTCCTTGGAGAGTTTGTTTGAGATGATGACTGGTAGTGTGTCATTCTCTCCAAGGAATGCGTACTTGAGGTGGTCTGGTAGTTGCTTGAGTTCGACCGGGGGTGCCTGCACAATAGAAGGAAGCAGCTTTTCGATGGGTACAGTTAGTGGAATGGGGCCATTGCTCCATCTGCTATGGGCGGGGTTATCCCCGAATGTGTCTATGTCTGCTACCTTCTCCTGCATGTTAGTAGATACTGAAATTTCCGCACAAGGATTAACTATGTCATTCTCCAAATCAGCATATAGTTCCTTTAAATAAGAATTATCAAAAACACCTTGAGCAATAGGATCAATCACATCAATAGCACATAGAGAATGTTCGTCATTGGGGTGCTTCATAGCTTCGTTAATGTTGAATTCTATCTCATCCCCTTCAAATTCCATAGTGAGTGTCCCAGTACTCACATCAATTTTAGTACATGCAGTTTTCAAGAAAGGTCTTCCTAGTAGAATAGGGGCTCCATGAGGATCATCATCCATGTCAAGCACATAGAAATCATCTGGGAAAATTAACCTGTCTACCATAACTAAGACGTCTTCTACCACACCTCTAGGGTAGACATTAGACTTATCCGCTAATTGCACTACTATCCCAGTTTCTTGAAGTGGTCCTAACCCCATGATTTTGTATATAGAATAAGGCAACACATTAATGGAGGCGCCTAGATCTAGCATAGCTTTTTCTACATGGGTGGTACCGATTGTACAAGGGACAGTAAACATACCAGGGTCACCACATTTGGGTGGCATTCGTTGCTGAAACACTGCAGAAACTCTCTCACTGACCTGGATCTTTTGATTTCCCTTCAGCTTTTGCCTTCTTTTGTTTGTACACAGCTCTTTCAGGAATTTGGCATAGCTGGGTACGGACTCCACCAGTTTCAGGAGAGGAATATTCACCTCGCATTTGCTGAAGACGTCAAAGATCTCCTGATTGGTTTTTGGTCTTCTTTTCTCCCTCAATGCCTCAGGAAAGGGTGCCGGTGGCTTTTCAGGGTTGAGCGGGAGAAGTTCTAGCTAGATATAATCTGGGTAGTCGTCCGTAGTCGACCCGCGATCGCGGTTCTCACCCCGCGGTCGCGGTTCTCTGCTGACTGGTTTTGGTTCCATATCCGACGCCCCGCGATCGCGGTTTTCGACCTACGATCGCGGTTCCTCTACGACTTCCCTTGTTTTTTCCGTGAAATAACCGTGATCGCGGTTTTCAGTCCGCGATCGCGGTTCTTCCCAGCGTTCGCCTCTTGTTGGTTCTTCATCCCTTCCCACAGCATAAGGGTCACTTAGCTTCTTTCCACTTCTCAATTTGATTGCATTGGCTTCAAGTTGGTCTTCGCAGTACTCGCTTGGGGACTCCGTTATTGCAGGTGTACTAGGCATCAGCTGTCCCAGTGATGCACCCAATTGTAATATAGATTGCTGAGAGTCCTGGTGCAAAGTGTAATTTTGCTGGGTGAGCTGAGAGAATCCCTCTTTCATTGCTAATGCATTGTTTGCACCAGCTTGAATCACTGCTTGTGTATTATTTGCACCAGCTTGAATCACTGCTTGTGTATTATTTGCACATGCTTGAATCATTGCTTGTGTGAGTGCTTGAAGCGTCTGGGTGAGAGCTAGTAATGTACTCTCACCGGCTAATGGTTGTGTTTGTTGAGGCTGGACTTCTGTGATGTTCACTTCTTGTACAGCATGCACTCTTGCTCTGGGAGTGTCTGTGGTGCTTGCCTTACTCCTTGAGCGGTATTGCCTTGAACTCTCAGAGAGCTCGGAGAAGACCTCAAAGGCTTCCACGGGGTTTTGTTCAAGATGTTTCCCCCGCAGGTAGCATTTACCAACCTACGGTCTTCCTCTAGCAATCCTCCAAACAAATACAGTACCAGATCCTGGTCTGAGTAACCATGAAATGGGCAGTTGATTACTAGCCTCCTGAATCTCTCATAATAGTCATACAACTGCTCGCCCTGAAACTGTTCAATGCCACTGATGCTTCTTTTCAGGCTATTGAGCTTGGTTGTAGGAAAATATTTTTCCAGGAAAGCTTGCTTCATTTTTGCCCACGTGACTATGCTGCCCGGGGCCAAGTAATAGAACCATTCCTTCGCCGCATCCTTTAGAGAGAAGGGAAAGGCTCTCAGTTTGATTTGATCTTCAGTAACTCCCCGGGGTTGCATACTATTACAAATAGTATCGAATTCCTGGAGGTGTTTGTTCGGATTTTCGTCATCGGTTCCTCTGAAGTGAGGCAATAAACTGATCAAACCCGATTTGAGTTCAAAGTTCACGCCCTCCTGGATTTCCGGGAATTGAACAGCTAGATGTTGCTGCTCTTGATATTGCGCTGTCAATTGCCTCAGTGTTCGGTTTTCTTGTGCCATAGCTGGATTCTTTCACCGAACTACTAAACTGTGAATCACACTTGACAAAACAAAGGTTAGTAACGTTAGAGGGAATCGTAAGATAGGTTCCCTACAAGATCAATATTTAATCAATTCACAAGAAAACAGACAATGATTCCCCGACAAAGGCGCCAAATTTGACGTGGCCTAAGGTCGTTATGCCAAATCAAAGTAACCTCAACTTCCAAACTAGAATAGTGAGTAAGCAAGGGTCGAAATCCCAAGAGAATCACAGGCGTCTATTTTCTTGTGAACAATCAACTACCAATCGAACAGTGTAACAAAAAGGGGGGTTTTGAGGTTTGGTTTGCTAAAATCTATGGATAAATCAAATAAAGGAAAAATGATCCTCCTAACAAATATCCACAATCACTGAATATGGTTGATCATAGATTATCTCGAGTTCTTCTTCCTTCCTATGGTTGTTCCTGTCCCGATCTTATGTAGATTCAAAGGGAAACCTTCCACTAAGAACCCTTACCAATGAATAACCCTAGTACCACTAAAGGTTCAACCCAAAGGCAATAATGCATATAAGAATTAACCAGGATACACAGAACGCTCGCTCAGATGCATTTACCATGTAATTATCTCTCCCTACAATAGAACAATTTCAACCAGAGCATGTAAATTGTAGTTGCTACAGCAGAATAGGACGTTAGCCCAATAGTTTCCTAATCCTAGCAATATGAAAATCACCAATAAAAACTAGTTGCGCGAGCTAGTGTAATTAATGAAATCCAATGGAATAAGCTTAGAAGAGATAATACAAACCAATAGGAACTCGAACACGAAAGATAATCTCACAACCAAAATCCAATGAATGCTTCAATTGTTAGGCGGAACCAAGAAGGTTAGTTCCTCCTCATGTTCTTCATAAAACTCTGAATCAATGAATAAATCAACAACCTAGTAATTCTCCAAACTAAAACTTCATCCTTCAAATCTAAAAACTAAGAGAGTATATATATATGGGCTTTACAAATGACCTAGCCCACTGAAAATAGAAAACGGAATAAATAAACTGAAAATAAAGAAAAACAGATAAGATAGGTTCGGGAAATCCGAAATAACTCTGTCGTGCTGACCCGCGATCGCGGGTGATGGACCTTGATCGCGGGCCACGTAGTTCCGCGCTCCTTGCTCTCCTCCGTACCTGCAGAAGTGTCTCGAATGCCTCAAAGTCCCGCGATCGCGGCAACCTCACCCGCGATCGCGGTTAATGCTCGACCTGCTGCACCAGCATTCTCCTCTTTTATTCTTCCACATGCTCTCTCGTGGCTGCTTCTTCTTCAATGTCTCCAACAATCTTCAAGTAAGCTCAAAACATCTCCAAAACACCAAGACTTTGCCTCCATACTCCATGCACAAGAATGTGTCTAAAACTACCCAAATGACACCAATAAATCCTCTAATGACTCTTAGTTAAGCTCTACAAAGTAGTACTTATCACATATCTAATAAACGTGCACTTGACAGACTTTGCATCCAGCTTGCTTCTCTCAACAGGAGCAATATGAACATATGAAACGCACCCAAATACGCGAAGAAAGGACAAATTTACCTCTTTGCCACTCCAAACCTCCTCTGGGATCCCATTCTCCAAGGGAGTTGATGGCCCTCGGTTGATCAAGAATGCAGCAGTGTTGACTGCATCCGCCCAGAACATCTTTGGAAGCCCACACTTCAGCCTCATGCTTCTAGCACATTCATTCAGGGTCCTGTTCATACGTTCAGCGACGCCGTTCTCTTGAGGGGTTCCTTTCAAGGTTTTCTCCATGCGAATTCCATTCTCAGCACAGAACTCCTTGAACTCACGAAGCTCATACTCTCCACCATTATCAGATCTCAAACACTTCACTTTAAGACCTGTCTCAGTCTCTACTAGAGCCTTCCACTTTCTGAAGGTGTCAAATGCATCAGACTTTTGCTTCAGAAAATAGACCCATACTTTTCTTGTAGCATCGTCAATGAAGGTCATGTAGTATGACGCTCCACCCAAAGATGTCACAGGTGCTGGCCCCCACAAGTCGTTGTGGATCAACTCCAACTTCTGCTTCTTCAAGGTTCTGCCACCCTTCGCGAAGCTCACCCTTTTCTGCTTCCCGAGCACACAGTCTTCACACAATCCGATTTCAACGGATTTGAGACCTGGCAACAAACCCTTCGAGCATAACACCTTCATCCCTTTCTGACTCATGTGGCCCAGACGACAGTGCCACAAATCTGCATCACAGTTTACTCCTGCAACAGCAATACTATCACGGACGTTGCTCGTCATGTACAGCGTCCCCTCCTTCTTTCCTCGAGCTACCACCATAGCTCCTTTGGTTATCTTCCAGCTGTTACAGCCGAAGGTTACTTCATAACCCTCGTCATCCAACTGGCCAATAGAAAGCAGGTTTCTCTTCAAACCAGGAATATGCCTTACTCCATGCAACTGCAGCACAGATCCATTCGGCGCCTTGATTCTAACATCACCCTTCCCCACAATTTTTAAAGCCTCATCATCAGCAAGATAGACTTTACCAAAATCTCCAGAGGTGTAGCGATCCAATATATCAGCACTGTTGCATGAATGAAACGAAGCTCCAGAGTCTAACACCCAAGACTCCAATGGACTGATCGCGCTCAGAATCGATGCATCTGCAGTGGTTCCTGTCGTTGAATCGCTCAGAGTCAATGCGTCTGCAATATCTTCACTGGCTGAATTCGCTGATTTATCTTTCAACGGTGCCTTACATTCACTCTTGTAATGACCGTTTTCATCACAATTCCAACACTTGATTCTGATCTTGTCTTTGGGCTTATCCTTCCCTCTAGACTTCGATCTGCCACGATTCGACTTCTTAGAGTCTGACCTACCCGTGCTACCTGTGTTCAAGGCTGATCCCGAAGCAGTACCCGACGCCTTCCTGCGAATTTCTTCGCTAATAATCAGATCCCTGACTTCATCAAACTTGATCTTCGCCTTCCCCGCCGAAGTACTAACAGCAGTAACTGTCCCGCTCCAACTTTCTGGTAAAGAAGATAATAGGATTAGGGCTTGTACCTCATCGTCGAAATCAATCTCAACTGAACTCAGTTGTGCGATCGTCATGTTGAACTCGTTCAAGTGATTGGTCACTGTTGTACTCTCCGTCATCCGCAGATTGAACAACCGCCGCATCAGATGAACCTTGTTCACCGCAGAGGGTTTCTCATATATCGCGAAAAGAATTTCCAGCATACCCTTTGTCGTCTCTGCCTTGACCGTGTGATATGCCACGTTCCTGGACAACGATAGGCGGACCACGCTCATCGCTTTCCTGTCCAGCAACTTCCACTCTTCTTCCTTCATGTCTTCCGGCTTCTCACCCAGCGGCAAATACAAATCTTTACCGTACAGGTAATCTTCGATCTGCATCTTCCAGAAGCCGAAATCCATTCCATCGAACTTCTCCACCGGTGATTTTTCGCTTCCCATCGTCACCCCCAGAACCAGCTCTGATACCAGTTGTTAGGATTCAAACGCGGTAACGAATAGAAAACGAAGCAAAGAACACAAGAATTGTTAACCCAGTTCGTCAAGAATTGACTACGTCTGGGGGCACTACCAAGCCAGGGTATTTCTCTCTCAATATTGTGATGACGACTTACAACGACTTGAAGATTACAATTGATCAACTAGGGTTTAAATAACAACATGGACAAAACCTAGAAAAGCCCACAAAATGCAACACTGAAACCGGCCCAAACAACTCCGAAAAAAGGCCATGCACGGTTAACAAACTGTGCCGTTAACCGTGCCATTTATTCGAGAGAAATTCCGAGATCTGGCACGGTTAGCAAACCGTGCCATTAACCGTGCCCGTCTTTAAACTTCCTTCCGTGGTTTCTGCACGGTCTGTAGACCGTGCCACTAACCGTGCGAGCCCTTACGCGTCCGTCCTTCGCTTCAGGCTCCATAACCCCAACACTTCACCCTTGGATCTAGCTTTAATCAACTTCAATAACCTGCCAATTAACCCGAACAACACATATTCAATAAAAAAATTCCAAAAATCCATAAATAAAAAGTTCAAAAAGGTGGGATTTTTAGGACATTTCACCTAAACACAAATGGGGGAAGCAAAGAAGGAATATGAAGGAAGATACGGCCACCTCACCACCACGGCCAACCACGACCGCCTCCAAGCCACCCCGGAGAGAGAGAGAGAGAGAGAGAGAGAGAGAGAGAGAGAGAGAGAGAGAGAGAGAGAGAGAGAGAGAGAGAGAGAGAGAGAGAGAGAGAGATGGGTAGTTGGGGATTGAAATGGATAAGGATGGGTAATTTTGTTCCTAGAAAATAGGGAAATTCATGATGGTACCCCTGAGTTTAGGGTTATTCCTGTTGGTATCCCTTGAGTATTTTTTTTTTCAGTTGGTGTCCCTAAAGTTTTGTATTTGTTTGCTTTGTAACCAAATTTTTCCATATTCGTACTCATGTAGTTCGAATTGATCAAATCTAATCCTGCCATTGTGTTCCTCACCCTTAAATTAGTAGGATTTGACTTCTAAAACACCCAAATCCATATCCGAACCATCTCGATTTGAATTCCAAAACAACAACTCATTTTCGACCTTAGTAATTTATATCAAGATGGCTCGTGTATCGAATTGAGTGTTTCAGGAGTCGGATCTTTATAATTAAAGGACAAAGAACACAATGTTGGGCTTGAATTTGATCAATTCAAACTGGAAGAGTACGAATATGAAAAAACTTGGCTATGAAGCAAACAAACACAAAACCTTAGGGGCACCAACCGAAAATAATAAATTATCGGACACCAACATAAATAATCCTAAATTGAGGGGCACCAATAGGAATATCTCAGGAAAATATATACGGTTTCACTCTACCACGTGAACAACGATAAATCCAAACGAACGTTCACATTGCCTTTTTATTCATTTCTCAACAAATTCCCAACTTTGAGTTCCAAATAATTATACGAGCCAACACATGTAAATCACTTAAATTTAATCAAATAACCACTATCTCGATTAAATTCCTAAAATTTCCATTTTACCTCCTCCAAATGAACCTTGCCCATAGTCACCAGCTGATGTTTGGGCGTTGTTGGCCATGGCGCCAGCAACTGGGTGGGAGTTATCTGTCTTTGGAGCACTACGACCACGGTCTGCATGAGGTGACATGCCGGATTGAGAGTTGTCATGAGCCCATGTTTTCGCACGATCACCCTACCAGTCCCCCCGGAACCCCAATTAGTTGAAAGCATCTGGAGTCTAATGTCTTTACATCCACAATATATGGGTATACATGGCATTAGGATATATAGTTTCTTTCAATTGTAGGCTTGCGTTAATTGCCAACAGTTCTAGCAACGAAAGCCATTGTTTCATCTTTGAAGAGGAAGATCGAGTGATGGTTTTTACCCGCTCTTCTTGGATGATAAAGGAATACACTGAGTTGACAGACGAAAGGGGCTCACAGTTCAGTAGGCTTGATCATGTGCATAAGTCTCGTGATACAACCCCATCAACAGTTGGTGAAGGCGTTCGGTCTCTCTTTGCTTCTCTAGTTCAATCCCAATTTTGCACTTGCAACCCGTGCAGGAGCACGTCAAGATTTGCTCAATCTCGTTCAATACATCCCAAATATTGAACAATTAGCAATCATTGTTGCTTGCAACACCCAAATCAACCTTCAATTGGTGTATTCTCGGTTCGTTACCAACCGAGAATCTTTGTTTGATGTCATCCCGCATATCCTTCGCCCGCTCTTTGTGAGAGATCAAAGAACGCATGCCTCCTTCAATGGTGTTTAAAATCCATGAAACGATAATGAAATTTACGACGTCCACCAATTTACGACGTCCAGTGACGTTGCATTTGGTTCTTTAATGGTTCCATCAACAAAACCATATTTCTTCTTTGCTCTTATGATCGTACGAACTCATTCACCGTAGTTCTCTCTCTTCAATTTTACATGCATGATGATGTTCCCGGAATTGTCGTACGAGGTCAAGAGAGAAGGCAAGACTATTTTTTGCTCGCCATCACCTGCCGAGACTGTTGGTGGGTTTGTTATGCCAGAGGATTGTGCTAGGTGTTATGAGCACGGTTGAGAAGGGTTTAGTTGGTTTAAGGTTGTGTTTAGTTTAGGATTAGGGGACTATGGCTCTACTACCGTGAAGAATTTTGTGGGGGAAATTTAGTTTCCTTCTAACTAATAGTATCCTCTCTACTTTTTTTAACAGTTTCAACGATTATTTCTTTTATAGTGTTTGAGTAATCATAAGTTCATAAGAATGTAAATAATATTTAAAGATGTCATTAAAAGCGGGCATCAACATGATTAATAGCTAGAATTGGGAAAAAAAAAACAAACAGATCAATTTCATCGACCTGACTCGTTAGGTATTTGAATCCAATATAAAATCGACCGAAATTTATACTAATCCGGAAGAAGAAAATTCGAATTTAACCAGAAAATATATGATTTAAACTTGTCCGATTAATAAGTAAATGTAAAATATTATTAAACTGTATTTAAAATATATATAATAACTGAAATATGAATACTTTTAATAAGTGTTAGTTTTCGAAAAATTAACCTCATTATATTTATATAAACTTTTCATATATTTATAAGTTAATATATGTATTAATTTGAAATAAAATCCTGATTTTTGAACACTAATGTCAGTTACATATAATTAACTAAATTAGTTTAGTTTATTTTTGTGATACCCCGTATTTTTGTAAGGTTATTTTGGAAATTTTGGAATTTTCCCGAGTACCCGTTGTGTACGTCGGATTTAATACAGAGAGTTTGAGACATTCTGTAATGTGCTCTGTATCTGTAATATTTTTCTCAGTGAAATAATATACAAACAAGGTGCCTTAGATTTTAATTGGCGTTCGCGTACAATAATTTTTATCCCGGTTTAACGTCAGGTTCGTTCAAAGCTGAATGGGCGGGAAAAGGGAGAAACGGCGACCGCCGTTCAGAAACGGCGACCGCCGTGGTTGGGCCCGAGGAGTCAGCGTGTCAGCTTCTAGCTGACCGCGACAGGCCTAGCGACGGCAACCGCCGCATTTACGGCGACCGCCGCGTGCCCGCCGCAGGCTAAAAACGGCGTCCGCCGTGTTTTGTCCAGTGGGCATTGCCCGTTGGTCGCCGGCGGTAATCGAGGCGCGCCGACCTTGCTTTCGGCCGCGTCTTAGGGTTTGGTTGAGGCTCCCAGGTGTTTGGCTATAAATAGGGGTGTTTGGGAGAGGGTTTTGAAGCCCTTCCAACCCCGAATCGCTGCCGGATTTCCTTCTCGTCGGAGTTGGTTTTCGCCGGAGTTTGAAGGTCTCGCCGGTGTTGCTTTGGTGTGTTTCCTGAGTGCCTTTGTGAAGCTTTTGGTTAGCCTTGGAGGTTAGAAGCCAAAGCAAGTCGAAGGAGGCCGAACCGCTCGTGTTTTGGGGTGAGATTTCTCTCGTCTCTGTCGACCGTGTTCTTCACGGCGACCGCCGTGATGAATGCGGCGACCGCCGCCAAGAACGGCGACCGCCGCCAAGAACGGCGACCGCCTCTAGTGCCCAGAATGCCTTCGTGGCTTTGGCTTGGTTGGTTGTCGTCGTGGCGTCTTTCCTTCCGTGTTCTTTCGCTGTGTTTAGATTCGTACTGTTTATGTCGGATCTAACTTAGGGTTCCTTTTATGGGTCGACTCGAAGGTTGTTGTGCTGTCGGATCTATACCCGTGTCGAGCCGGAATCCAGTTGTCGTCTTTAGACTATTCTGCGGATTAAGGCAAGTGGCGGTTCGCTCTTGCTCATCGTTCCATATTTACATTAATTATCAGTTGTTTATCTGAGTAATTAATTTGGAATGATTATTGTGTTCATCTGGAAATGGTTTTATAAATTATTTTGGAAAATCATATAATAGGTTGTATATCTGTTAGAACAACGCTATTATATATATATATATATATGTGTGTGTGTGTGTGTTTAATACAGATATTATTATAGGTTGTATATTGTTAGAACAACGCTATTTTATCTGTTTCTGGCCGCGATGGCTTTGTTGTGATTGATTACTGTGTTGAACTGTTTAGTTACCACGAGTATTCGTAGGAACGCTACTGTGTATCTCATTGCGAGTGCTAGTCGTTTCTTGATAACCTGGTGGTTAGGATTTAGTTCCTACCATCCTTCTCGAATGCCGTTTGTAGGGATTTAGTTCCCGACTCCGCCTTGAGGGATTTAGTTCCCGTGGGATTTAGTTCCCGATTTGACTCTTGGGATTTAGTTCCCGAGTCAACTCTGTCTTAGGGATTTAGTTCCCGAGGGATTTAGTTCCCGAACCGACTTTAGGGATTTAGTTCCCAAGTCAACTCCGTCCATGGATTTAGTTCCCGACGGTATCTCTTTATCCCGATGGATGAGATGATTTAAAAGCCTATAACGTGATGTGGGTTTTTGGAATTAAATAAGATAAAGTGTCCGAGTGCACATAATTAATATACCTTTGGCGAGTAGTGCAGCTAAGTAAATAGTGTAGCTAGGAAAGCTCGTATCGACTGTTGATCAGAGTACGTTCTCTTTCCAATCTGGATTCGCTGTAAGCGATGAGGTTGGTCGTGAACCGAAACATCTTAGTCAGTTTTTAAATCGTTATGTGGTTCTGTAATATCCAGACTTGAATGTAGTACGTTCTCCTTCCGATCTGGATTCGCTGTAAGCGGTGAGGTTGGTTGTGAGCCGAAGCATCTCAGTCAGCTTTTAATCGCTGTTGTTTGATTCTTTAAACGTTCCAGATTTGTCATATTTCCTTAAAGACTCATTTCCGTTGGAGTCTTCTTTCGGGTCGATTTCTGTGAAGATTCAGTCTCCCAGAATCTTCTCTTGTTCATATCTCTTGTTTATTCAAGTAGAGTATGGTGGTTGACAAGCGTACTCGATTATTATTCGAGGGACGAGGAGTCTAACCTAATACGACTGCTTAGAACCACTCTGCTTTTTACCCTTGCTAGTCTATTCAAGTAGACTAACCCACGAACTTTGTTCTCCGCATGTGGGCTGGTGTCATCCGTTCGATTCGGCACATCAGATAGAGCGAAGATATGAGGAGACTAGATTGACTATGAGGACGACGGTTGTTTTTGGATGTTTTAATAATTGATTTTAATCAGGTTGAGATCCTTGGGCAGGTGATCATTACGATCACAACCCTTTTTGTAATATCTTTTAAAAGTCTTCCGATGTACTTTGTTTAAACTCTGTGTTTGGCCTATTCGGGATTGGGATGTAATCCCGTAACTCATGTTTCATTTGATTGATGTTTTGATTTGGATACTTTGATCATTATGTATCATTGTATGCCTTAAATTGTATTTAAACCGGTAAAGCCTTGGGTGATCTTGATAAGGAACACTGGGGTCACTGGCGGTAATACCTTTCCAAATGGGTTAAGAGTTGGGGGTGTTACAGTTGTGGTATCAGAGTCAAAGGTTTTAAAACAGGTTTGGGATTTTATAAATCATTTATCCATTTTTGAAAATGCTTTAAAAGGGCTCTGAATTTTCAAAGTGAAAAGAATTTCAAAACACCGTTCATAGTCATGTCTTCTGTACAGTCTGATATAGTAAGCTTGCTTCTATGTCTAGAAAGACTAATTCCTTCCCCGTTGCCCCATTAGATATGGGTGTATTCTGTTCTCTTCAGAGGAACCCGGGAGAAGCCGAGGTGGTTTCGCCATCTCCAGTTAGGCTTGCTTCCCAGTTCGCTCGTTGTGAGTTGAGGTTGTAGAACCTAGTAACTCGGTTTGAGTCCATCAATAGAAATTACCAAGTTGATCTATTCTAAGTTGATTTTATTACGATAAATATATCAGAATGATATTAATGTGATAAAATCCTTGGAATTTGATCGGTAAACGGATGGTGAACACAAGGAACGTTATCCGTGCTGGTGCTGGGCCGGGTAATGACCCCAGACCAAACCCGATGAATGTTGCAGACCCATCAGGAGAGCGTGAGTCTGTCTTCAATAATAATCCAGGAGGCAATGGCCAAGCTCAGGCCGAAGCTCCAGTAGTGCTCGATGCAGCGACAGTCGCAGCAATTCGGGGGATTGTTCTGCAAGCAATCACCGAGATAATGAGGCCAATCGCACCTCAGGCACAAGGAGTGCTAGTACCTCCAGAAGTTCTGAGGTTTGAGGAACAAGAGAACCAGGTACTACAGGGAGGCGTGATCAGGAATAGAGGGGAGTATGGCCGAGCTCTGAAGGCCATTAACTCTATGAGACCTGACAGCTATGATGGAAAAGGAGATCCAGTCAGAGTGGCTCATTGGTTCTCACATATGGAACGGTTGTTTCGTAATGTTGAGTGCACTGAAGCGGAGAGAGTGCACATAGCTCCTCTACAGTTGAAGGAGGAAGCGAGTGAATGGTGGGAGAGTACCGGCTTAGCTGATAGCCCGGTGTTGACCTGGTCAATGTTTAAGACCAAGATGACAGATCATTTCTTCTCTCGTGCTATGAGAGAGGAGAAATACAAGGAGTTCTTGTATCCTAAGACGGATGGATTGAAGGTGACCGAGCTGACCACTAAATTCAATCATTTGCTATAGTATGATGAACCAGAGATATCCAGTGAGGCTCAGAAGATCTGATACTTCCAAGAATTGATGAACCCAGATATTAAACCATGGATGGTGCACCACACATGCTCTACTCTGGAGCAGTATGTGGATGCGGCCTACAAGTTGGAAGTCACACTGGAGGAGTCCGCCCATAAGCGGGAGAAGCAAGTTAAGGGAAAGGGTGGGCAACAGGATCGCCAGGTTGGTTCATTCAAACGACCGGCATCGCCTACCAAGTTTGAGAAGTCTGGTCGTGCTAAGACCGAGACAACTCAGTCTGACTTTGCCAGGGGCTCAGGTTGGAGCAGCGGAGTGATTCAGTGTCACAATTGTGGTGCATCTGGGCACAAGAGTTTTGCATGTCGGAATGAGAAGAAGACTTGTTTTGGTTGTGGAAAGGAAGGGCATATGCAGAGGTTCTGTCGGCAGGGAATGTAGAAAGGAGCGGAGTCTCATCAGGGGTCTGTTAATCCAAACAACAGACCTAGGTTTAAACCAACAGAGACTTCCAATCCTTCGATGCAGACAACTGCGCAGAATAAAGGGAAAGCCCCGATGGCTTCAGGAAGCCAAGGTCAACGCCTATACGTGATGCATGAGGCGGATGGACCCTATGCTCCTAATGCTTAGAGTACTTTGTATCTGCATTCTAATCTGTTGTTGATGTGGGTGCTACCCAGACTTTAATTTTGGATGGTTGTAAGTTAAGTTGTGTGTGCAACGAGGTTGTGAACCTTTTGTTATAACTCTTCTTATATATGAACCTTTGGTTTATACCAAGTTAATGTTTCGTTGCTTGGTATGGGGTAAGGTCTCGTGTTCGAGACTCACCAACAACCTCTTAGGAGATGGCTGCCTATTAATTAGGTGGAGCTACCAAGGATGGGTTGAGATGTATGAACAGCGGCTCATGGCAACAGTGGACGCTGGTAATGGCTGGGCCTGGGCTCGGAGCCACTAGTGAGTCGTCTGTGAACCATGTAGTGGGCTGGTCCAAGATGGTGACCATTTAGTGGGAACCAATCGTCTGTCGGATTGTCGATTACCATCAAGGGTAAGAAATTCAAAGCGATTTGACCTATACAACCATGGTCCCATACGATAATTATTCTCGGTATGGACTGACGGAAGCGTCATAAGGCAGTGATCGACTTTAGTTTTTGTTATTTCTGTGGTTAGAGGATTTACGGGTGTCTTTCCAGAAGATATTCCTGGATACCCCGAATCGTGTTGTGGAGTTTGCAATTGATCTCGAGCCGTGTACCACGCCGATCTCTGAGGCACCGTACCGGATGGCTCCTGTTGAGATGCAAGAGTTGAAGAAGCAACTCAAGGATCTTCTTGACAAAAGTTATATAAAGCTGAGTGCATCACCTTAAGTAGGAGTGCCCTAGTTTTATTTGTCAAAATAAAAGATGGACCATTTCGACTTTGTTTTGACTTTCGAGAGTTGAATAAAGTCACGATCAAGAGCAAGTATCTGTTGCCAATGAGTGATGATCTGTTGGATCAACTACATGGAGCAAAAGTTTTCTCCAAGATCGACATGAGATCTGGGTATCATCAGCTCAAGATTCGTGAGGATGATATTCCAAGGATTTCATTTCAGACGAGAGATGGTCACTACGAGATTGTAGTTATGCCATCTGGATCTACGAATGCTCTAGCAGTTTTCATGAACCTAGTGCATCGATGTTTTAGACTAGTACTTGAATAAGTTCATAGTGGTCTTCATCAATGGCATTTTGATATTTTTCCCGAGCAAGGAAGCTCACATGGAACATTTGTGGATTGCTTTATCAGTCCTTAGACCAAGTCGGTTGTACGCAAAGTGGTCTAAGTGCGATTGTTGGATCTAGAAGTGGCTTTCTTAGGTCATGTGATCAATAAGAATGAGGTTATGGTTATTCCCCAGAAGAGTGAATCAGTAGTTGTTTGGAAGCGGCCTCAGGGTGTGAGCGAGGTGCGCAGTTTCCCAGAGCTTGCTGAACATTATAGACGGTTCATGAAAGGATTTTTTTTAAGATCACTCCACCTATGACCAGTCTGTTCCGCAAGGTCAAAAAGAAGTTGTCTGGGATGACAAGTGTAAGACCAGTTTTCAAGAAGTTGAAACAGTGTCTGACTTATGCACCAGTTTTGGCATTGTCGGAAAGAATGATGGCTATATGGTCTATAGTTAATGCTTCGAGAAATGGGTTGGGATGTGTCTTTGATGCAGAGGGGCAAGGTTATTGCTTACGCATCTAGACAATTGAAAACCTATGAAGCAAACTAACCAACACATGACCTAGAACTAGCAGCAATAGTGGTTTCATTGGAAACTGAGGTTACTTGGGTGACCCAGAGGTCAGAAGAAGTTTTCCACTAGGAGATTATCCGTTTACATGGTATTCCTAAGACCATTGTATCAGATCGAGATGGCCGATTCATGTCAAGTTTATAGCAAGAACTTCACAAGGCCATGGGAACTGAATTAAGATTCAGCAGCGTTTCATCCTCAGACAGATGGTCAGTCTGAAAAGACCATCTAGACCCTGGAGGATATGCTAAGAAGCATACATACTCAATCATCCGACTAGTTGGGAAGACAGCCTAAGTCTGATTGAGCTCACGTACGATAATAGCTGGCATGCTACGGTCAAGGTGGCTTAGTTCGAAGCTTTATATGGTCTCAGATGTAGATCTCAGATTTGTTGGGTTGAGTATGCCGACAAGATTCTGCTTGGACTAGAGTTGATCGAAAGAACAACTTCGAACATTGCTCTGAGTAGACAGAGGTTGTTGACCGCTCAGAGTCGGCAAAAGTTTTACGCAGATCAGAAGCGTTAAAGTGTTGAGTTCGAGGTTGGTGGCAAGGTACTTGTCACAGTATCGCCACCCAAGGATGTTTTCAGGTTTGGTAAGCGTGGGAAGCTTAACCCTCGCTACATGGGACCATTCAAGATTCTGGATAGAGTAAGATCTCTAACGTACCGTTTGGCATTGTCGCCATCGGCGTACCCAGTGTATAATGTGTTCCACGTATCATTGCTAAGGATATTCGTGCCAAGATGAGTCTCGTAGGCTGAGCTATAAGGACGTCGAGATTCAGGCAAATGGTACTTGAGAGGAGATGCCAGTGTGCATTCTCGAACACCGTGTGAAGCAACTGTGCAACAAGATCGTACTGTTGGTACGAGTTTTGTGGTCCAGGTCTGGGACTGAGGAAGTTACTTGGGAAACCGAGGCAGAGATGCTCAGACACTTTCCCGAGTTGTTTTTCGGCCAAGTTTCGGGGTCGAAACTTCCTTTAAGGGGGAGGTGATGTGATACCCCGTATTTTTGTAAGGTTATTTTGGGAATTTTGGAATTTTCCCGAGTACCCGTTGTGTACGTCGGATTTAATACAGAGAGTTTGAGACATTCTGTAATGTGCTCTGTATCTGTAATATTTTTCTCAGTGAAATAATATACAGACAAGGTGCCTTAGATTTTAATTGTCGTTCGCGTATGATAATTTTTATCCCGGTTTAACGTCAGGTTCGTTCAAAGCTGAATGGGCGGGAAAAGGGAGAAACGGCGACCGCCGTTCAGAAACGGCGACCGCCGTGGTTGGGCCCGAGGAGTCAGCGTGTCAGCTTCTAGCTGGCCGCGACAGGCCTAGCCACGGCGACCGCCGCGTGCCCGCCGCAGGCTAAAAACGGCGCCCGCCGTGTTTTGTCCAGTGGGCATTGCCCGTTGGTCGCCGGCGGTAATCGAGGCACGCCGATCTTGCTTTCGGCCGCGTCTTAGGGTTTGGTTGAGGCTCCCAGGTGTTTGGCTATAAATAGGGGTGTTTGGGAGAGGGTTTTGAAGCCCTTCCAACCCCGAATCGCTGCCGGATTTCCTTCTCGTCGGAGTTGGTTTTCGCCGGAGTTTGAAGGTCTCGTCGGTGTTGCTTTGGTGTGTTTCCTGAGTGCCTTTGTGAAGCTTTTGGTTAGCCTTGGAGGTTAGAAGCCAAAGCAAGTCGAAGGAGGCCGAACCGCTCGTGTTTTGGGGTGAGATTTCTCTCGTCTCTGTCGACCGTGTTCTTCACGGCGACCGCCGTGATGAATGCGGCGACCGCCGCCAAGAACGGCGACCGCCTCTAGTGCCCAGAATGCCTTCGTGGCTTTGGCTTGGTTGGTTGTCGTCGTGGCGTCTTTCCTTCCGTGTTCTTTCGCTGTGTTTAGATTCGTACTGTTTATGTCGGATCTAACTTAGGGTTCCTTTTATGGGTCGACTCGAAGGTTGTTGTGCTGTCGGATCTATACCCGTGTCGAGCCGGAATCCAGTTGTCGTCTTTAGACTATTCTGCGGATTAAGGCAAGTGGCGGTTCGCTCTTGCTCATCGTTCCATATTTACATTAATTATCAGTTGTTTATCTGAGTAATTAATTTGGAATGATTATTGTGTTCATCTGGAAATGGTTTTATAAATTATTTTGGAAAATCATATAATAGGTTGTATATCTGTTAGAACAACGCTATTATATATATATATATATATATGTGTGTGTGTGTGTGTTTAATACAGATATTATTATAGGTTGTATATTGTTAGAACAACGCTATTTTATCTGTTTCTGGCCGCGATGGCTTTGTTGTGATTGATTACTGTGTTGAACTGTTTAGTTACCACGAGTATTCGTAGGAACGCTACTGTGTATCTCATTGCGAGTGCTAGTCGTTTCTTGATAACCTGGTGGTTAGGATTTAGTTCCTACCATCCTTCTCGAATGCCGTTTGTAGGGATTTAGTTCCCGACTCCGCCTTGAGGGATTTAGTTCCCGTGGGATTTAGTTCCCGATTTGACTCTTGGGATTTAGTTCCCGAGTCAACTCTGTCTTAGGGATTTAGTTCCCGAGGGATTTAGTTCCCGAACCGACTTTAGGGATTTAGTTCCCAAGTCAACTCCGTCCATGGATTTAGTTCCCGACGGTATCTCTTTATCCCGATGGATGAGATGATTTAAAAGCCTATAACGTGATGTGGGTTTTTGGAATTAAATAAGATAAAGTGTCCGAGTGCACATAATTAATATACCTTTGGCGAGTAGTGCAGCTAAGTAAATAGTGTAGCTAGGAAAGCTCGTATCGACTGTTGATCAGAGTACGTTCTCTTTCCAATCTGGATTCGCTGTAAGCGATGAGGTTGGTCGTGAACCGAAACATCTTAGTCAGTTTTTAAATCGTTATGTGGTTCTGTAATATCCAGACTTGAATGTAGTACGTTCTCCTTCCGATCTGGATTCGCTGTAAGCGGTGAGGTTGGTTGTGAGCCGAAGCATCTCAGTCAGCTTTTAATCGCTGTTGTTTGATTCTTTAAACGTTCCAGATTTGTCATATTTCCTTAAAGACTCATTTCCGTTGGAGTCTTCTTTCGGGTCGATTTCTGTGAAGATTCAGTCTCCCAGAATCTTCTCTTGTTCATATCTCTTGTTTATTCAAGTAGAGTATGGTGGTTGACAAGCGTACTCGATTATTATTCGAGGGACGAGGAGTCTAACCTAATACGACTGCTTAGAACCACTCTGCTTTTTACCCTTGCTAGTCTATTCAAGTAGACTAACCCACGAACTTTGTTCTCCGCATGTGGGCTGGTGTCATCCGTTCGATTCGGCACATCAGATAGAGCGAAGATATGAGGAGACTAGATTGACTATGAGGACGACGGTTGTTTTTGGATGTTTTAATAATTGATTTTAATCAGGTTGAGATCCTTGGGCAGGTGATCATTACGATCACAACCCTTTTTGTAATATCTTTTAAAAGTCTTCCGATGTACTTTGTTTAAACTCTGTGTTTGGCCTATTCGGGATTGGGATGTAATCCCGTAACTCATGTTTCATTTGATTGATGTTTTGATTTGGATACTTTGATCATTATGTATCATTGTATGCCTTAAATTGTATTTAAACCGGTAAAGCCTTGGGTGATCTTGATAAGGAACACTGGGGTCACTGGCGGTAATACCTTTCCAAATGGGTTAAGAGTTGGGGGTGTTACAGTTGTGGTATCAGAGTCAAAGGTTTTAAAACAGGTTTGGGATTTTATAAATCATTTATCCGTTTTTGAAAATGCTTTAAAAGGGCTCTGAATTTTCAAAGTGAAAAGAATTTCAAAACACCATTCATAGTCATGTCTTCTGTACAGTCTGATATAGTAAGCTTGCTTCTATGTCTAGAAAGACTAATTCCTTCCCCGTTGCCCCATTAGATATGGGTGTATTCTGTTCTCTTCAGAGGAACCCGGGAGAAGCCGAGGTGGTTTCGCCATCTCCAGTTAGGCTTGCTTCCCAGTTCGCTCGTTGTGAGTTGAGGTTGTAGAACCTAGTAACTCGGTTTGAGTCCATCAATAGAAATTACCAAGTTGATCTATTCTAAGTTGATTTTATTACGATAAATATATCAGAATGATATTAATGTGATAAAATCCTTGGAATTTGATCGGTAAACGGATGGTGAACACAAGGAACGTTATCCGTGCTGGTGCTGGGCCGGGTAATGACCCCAGACCAAACCCGATGAATGTTGCAGACCCATCAGGAGAGCGTGAGTCTGTCTTCAATAATAATCCAGGAGGCAATGGCCAAGCTCAGGCCGAAGCTCCAGTAGTGCTCGATGCAGCGACAGTCGCAGCAATTCGGGGGATTGTTCTGCAAGCAATCACCGAGATAATGAGGCCAATCGCACCTCAGGCACAAGGAGTGCTAGTACCTCCAGAAGTTCCGAGGTTTGAGGAACAAGAGAACCAGGTACTACAGGGAGGCGTGATCAGGAATAGAGGGGAGTATGGCCGAGCTCTGAAGGCCATTAACTCTATGAGACCTGACAGCTATGATGGAAAAGGAGATCCAGTCAGAGTGGCTCATTGGTTCTCACATATGGAACGGTTGTTTCGTAATGTTGAGTGCACTGAAGCGGAGAGAGTGCACATAGCTCCTCTACAGTTGAAGGAGGAAGCGAGTGAATGGTGGGAGAGTACCGGCTTAGCTGATAGCCCGGTGTTGACCTGGTCAATGTTTAAGACCAAGATGACAGATCATTTCTTCTCTCGTGCTATGAGAGAGGAGAAATACAAGGAGTTCTTGTATCCTAAGACGGATGGATTGAAGGTGACCGAGCTGACCACTAAATTCAATCATTTGCTATAGTATGATGAACCAGAGATATCCAGTGAGGCTCAGAAGATCTGATACTTCCAAGAATTGATGAACCCAGATATTAAACCATGGATGGTGCACCACACATGCTCTACTCTGGAGCAGTATGTGGATGCGGCCTACAAGTTGGAAGTCACACTGGAGGAGTCCGCCCATAAGCGGGAGAAGCAAGTTAAGGGAAAGGGTGGGCAACAGGATCGCCAGGTTGGTTCATTCAAACGACCGGCATCGCCTACCAAGTTTGAGAAGTCTGGTCGTGCTAAGACCGAGACAACTCAGTCTGACTTTGCCAGGGGCTCAGGTTGGAGCAGCGGAGTGATTCAGTGTCACAATTGTGGTGCATCTGGGCACAAGAGTTTTGCATGTCGGAATGAGAAGAAGACTTGTTTTGGTTGTGGAAAGGAAGGGCATATGCAGAGGTTCTGTCGGCAGGGAATGTAGAAAGGAGCGGAGTCTCATCAGGGGTCTGTTAATCCAAACAACAGACCTAGGTTTAAACCAACAGAGACTTCCAATCCTTCGATGCAGACAACTGCGCAGAATAAAGGGAAAGCCCCGATGGCTTCAGGAAGCCAAGGTCAACGCCTATACGTGATGCATGAGGCGGATGGACCCTATGCTCCTAATGCTTAGAGTACTTTGTATCTGCATTCTAATCTGTTGTTGATGTGGGTGCTACCCAGACTTTAATTTTGGATGGTTGTAAGTTAAGTTGTGTGTGCAACGAGGTTGTGAACCTTTTGTTATAACTCTTCTTATATATGAACCTTTGGTTTATACCAAGTTAATGTTTCGTTGCTTGGTATGGGGTAAGGTCTCGTGTTCGAGACTCACCAACAACCTCTTAGGAGATGGCTGCCTATTAATTAGGTGGAGCTACCAAGGATGGGTTGAGATGTATGAACAGCGGCTCATGGCAACAGTGGACGCTGGTAATGGCTGGGCCTGGGCTCGGAGCCACTAGTGAGTCGTCTGTGAACCATGTAGTGGGCTGGTCCAAGATGGTGACCATTTAGTGGGAACCAATCGTCTGTCGGATTGTCGATTACCATCAAGGGTAAGAAATTCAAAGCGATTTGACCTATACAACCATGGTCCCATACGATAATTATTCTCGGTATGGACTGACGGAAGCGTCATAAGGCAGTGATCGACTTTAGTTTTTGTTATTTCTGTGGTTAGAGGATTTACGGGTGTCTTTCCAGAAGATATTCCTGGATACCCCGAATCGTGTTGTGGAGTTTGCAATTGATCTCGAGCCGTGTACCACGCCGATCTCTGAGGCACCGTACCGGATGGCTCCTGTTGAGATGCAAGAGTTGAAGAAGCAACTCAAGGATCTTCTTGACAAAAGTTATATAAAGCTGAGTGCATCACCTTAAGTAGGAGTGCCCTAGTTTTATTTGTCAAAATAAAAGATGGACCATTTCGACTTTGTTTTGACTTTCGAGAGTTGAATAAAGTCACGATCAAGAGCAAGTATCTGTTGCCAATGAGTGATGATCTGTTGGATCAACTACATGGAGCAAAAGTTTTCTCCAAGATCGACATGAGATCTGGGTATCATCAGCTCAAGATTCGTGAGGATGATATTCCAAGGATTTCATTTCAGACGAGAGATGGTCACTACGAGATTGTAGTTATGCCATCTGGATCTACGAATGCTCTAGCAGTTTTCATGAACCTAGTGCATCGATGTTTTAGACTAGTACTTGAATAAGTTCATAGTGGTCTTCATCAATGGCATTTTGATATTTTTCCCGAGCAAGGAAGCTCACATGGAACATTTGTGGATTGCTTTATCAGTCCTTAGACCAAGTCGGTTGTACGCAAAGTGGTCTAAGTGCGATTGTTGGATCTAGAAGTGGCTTTCTTAGGTCATGTGATCAATAAGAATGAGGTTATGGTTATTCCCCAGAAGAGTGAATCAGTAGTTGTTTGGAAGCGGCCTCAGGGTGTGAGCGAGGTGCGCAGTTTCCCAGAGCTTGCTGAACATTATAGACGGTTCATGAAAGGATTTTTTTTAAGATCACTCCACCTATGACCAGTCTGTTCCGCAAGGTCAAAAAGAAGTTGTCTGGGATGACAAGTGTAAGACCAGTTTTCAAGAAGTTGAAACAGTGTCTGACTTATGCACCAGTTTTGGCATTGTCGGAAAGAATGATGGCTATATGGTCTATAGTTAATGCTTCGAGAAATGGGTTGGGATGTGTCTTTGATGCAGAGGGGCAAGGTTATTGCTTACGCATCTAGACAATTGAAAACCTATGAAGCAAACTAACCAACACATGACCTAGAACTAGCAGCAATAGTGGTTTCATTGGAAACTGAGGTTACTTGGGTGACCCAGAGGTCAGAAGAAGTTTTCCACTAGGAGATTATCCGTTTACATGGTATTCCTAAGACCATTGTATCAGATCGAGATGGCCGATTCATGTCAAGTTTATAGCAAGAACTTCACAAGGCCATGGGAACTGAATTAAGATTCAGCAGCGTTTCATCCTCAGACAGATGGTCAGTCTGAAAAGACCATCTAGACCCTGGAGGATATGCTAAGAAGCATACATACTCAATCATCCGACTAGTTGGGAAGACAGCCTAAGTCTGATTGAGCTCACGTACGATAATAGCTGGCATGCTACGGTCAAGGTGGCTTAGTTCGAAGCTTTATATGGTCTCAGATGTAGATCTCAGATTTGTTGGGTTGAGTATGCCGACAAGATTCTGCTTGGACTAGAGTTGATCGAAAGAACAACTTCGAACATTGCTCTGAGTAGACAGAGGTTGTTGACCGCTCAGAGTCGGCAAAAGTTTTACGCAGATCAGAAGCGTTAAAGTGTTGAGTTCGAGGTTGGTGGCAAGGTACTTGTCACAGTATCGCCACCCAAGGATGTTTTCAGGTTTGGTAAGCGTGGGAAGCTTAACCCTCGCTACATGGGACCATTCAAGATTCTGGATAGAGTAAGATCTCTAACGTACCGTTTGGCATTGTCGCCATCGGCGTACCCAGTGTATAATGTGTTCCACGTATCATTGCTAAGGATATTCGTGCCAAGATGAGTCTCGTAGGCTGAGCTATAAGGACGTCGAGATTCAGGCAAATGGTACTTGAGAGGAGATGCCAGTGTGCATTCTCGAACACCGTGTGAAGCAACTGTGCAACAAGATCGTACTGTTGGTACGAGTTTTGTGGTCCAGGTCTGGGACTGAGGAAGTTACTTGGGAAACCGAGGCAGAGATGCTCAGACACTTTCCCGAGTTGTTTTTCGGCCAAGTTTCGGGGTCGAAACTTCCTTTAAGGGGGAGGTGATGTGATACCCCGTATTTTTGTAAGGTTATTTTGGGAATTTTGGAATTTTCCCGAGTACCCGTTGTGTACGTCGGATTTAATACAGAGAGTTTGAGACATTCTGTAATGTGCTCTGTATCTGTAATATTTTTCTCAGTGAAATAATATACAGACAAGGTGCCTTAGATTTTAATTGTCGTTCGCGTATGATAATTTTTATCCCGGTTTAACGTCAGGTTCGTTCAAAGCTGAATGGGCGGGAAAAGGGAGAAACGGCGACCGCCGTTCAGAAACGGCGACCGCCGTGGTTGGGCCCGAGGAGTCAGCGTGTCAGCTTCTAGCTGGCCGCGACAGGCCTAGCCACGGCGACCGCCGCGTGCCCGCCGCAGGCTAAAAACGGCGCCCGCCGTGTTTTGTCCAGTGGGCATTGCCCGTTGGTCGCCGGCGGTAATCGAGGCACGCCGATCTTGCTTTCGGCCGCGTCTTAGGGTTTGGTTGAGGCTCCCAGGTGTTTGGCTATAAATAGGGGTGTTTGGGAGAGGGTTTTGAAGCCCTTCCAACCCCGAATCGCTGCCGGATTTCCTTCTCGTCGGAGTTGGTTTTCGCCGGAGTTTGAAGGTCTCGTCGGTGTTGCTTTGGTGTGTTTCCTGAGTGCCTTTGTGAAGCTTTTGGTTAGCCTTGGAGGTTAGAAGCCAAAGCAAGTCGAAGGAGGCCGAACCGCTCGTGTTTTGGGGTGAGATTTCTCTCGTCTCTGTCGACCGTGTTCTTCACGGCGACCGCCGTGATGAATGCGGCGACCGCCGCCAAGAACGGCGACCGCCGCCAAGAACGGCGACCGCCGCCAAGAACGGCGACCGCCGCTAGTGCCCAGAATGCCTTCGTGGCTTTGGCTTGGTTGGTTGTCGTCGTGGCGTCTTTCCTTCCGTGTTCTTTCGCTGTGTTTAGATTCGTACTGTTTATGTCGGATCTAACTTAGGGTTCCTTTTATGGGTCGACTCGAAGGTTGTTGTGCTGTCGGATCTATACCCGTGTCGAGCCGGAATCCAGTTGTCGTCTTTAGACTATTCTGCGGATTAAGGCAAGTGGCGGTTCGCTCTTGCTCATCGTTCCATATTTACATTAATTATCAGTTGTTTATCTGAGTAATTAATTTGGAATGATTATTGTGTTCATCTGGAAATGGTTTTATAAATTATTTTGGAAAATCATATAATAGGTTGTATATCTGTTAGAACAACGCTATTATATATATATATATATATGTGTGTGTGTGTTTAATACAGATATTATTATAGGTTGTATATTGTTAGAACAACGCTATTTTATCTGTTTCTGGCCGCGATGGCTTTGTTGTGATTGATTACTGTGTTGAACTGTTTAGTTACCACGAGTATTCGTAGGAACGCTACTGTGTATCTCATTGCGAGTGCTAGTCGTTTCTTGATAACCTGGTGGTTAGGATTTAGTTCCTACCATCCTTCTCTAATGCCGTTTGTAGGGATTTAGTTCCCGACTCCGCCTTGAGGGATTTAGTTCCCGTGGGATTTAGTTCCCGATTTGACTCTTGGGATTTAGTTCCCGAGTCAACTCTGTCTTAGGGATTTAGTTCCCGAGGGATTTAGTTCCCGAACCGACTTTAGGGATTTAGTTCCCAAGTCAACTCCGTCCATGGATTTAGTTCCCGACGGTATCTCTTTATCCCGATGGATGAGATGATTTAAAAGCCTATAACGTGATGTGGGTTTTTGGAATTAAATAAGATAAAGTGTCCGAGTGCACATAATTAATATACCTTTGGCGAGTAGTGCAGCTAAGTAAATAGTGTAGCTAGGAAAGCTCGTATCGACTGTTGATCAGAGTACGTTCTCTTTCCAATCTGGATTCGCTGTAAGCGATGAGGTTGGTCGTGAACCGAAACATCTTAGTCAGTTTTTAAATCGTTATGTGGTTCTGTAATATCCAGACTTGAATGTAGTACGTTCTCCTTCCGATCTGGATTCGCTGTAAGCGGTGAGGTTGGTTGTGAGCCGAAGCATCTCAGTCAGCTTTTAATCGCTGTTGTTTGATTCTTTAAACGTTCCAGATTTGTCATATTTCCTTAAAGACTCATTTCCGTTGGAGTCTTCTTTCGGGTCGATTTCTGTGAAGATTCAGTCTCCCAGAATCTTCTCTTGTTCATATCTCTTGTTTATTCAAGTAGAGTATGGTGGTTGACAAGCGTACTCGATTATTATTCGAGGGACGAGGAGTCTAACCTAATACGACTGCTTAGAACCACTCTGCTTTTTACCCTTGCTAGTCTATTCAAGTAGACTAACCCACGAACTTTGTTCTCCGCATGTGGGCTGGTGTCATCCGTTCGATTCGGCACATCAGATAGAGCGAAGATATGAGGAGACTAGATTGACTATGAGGACGACGGTTGTTTTTGGATGTTTTAATAATTGATTTTAATCAGGTTGAGATCCTTGGGCAGGTGATCATTACGATCACAACCCTTTTTGTAATATCTTTTAAAAGTCTTCCGATGTACTTTGTTTAAACTCTGTGTTTGGCCTATTCGGGATTGGGATGTAATCCCGTAACTCATGTTTCATTTGATTGATGTTTTGATTTGGATACTTTGATCATTATGTATCATTGTATGCCTTAAATTGTATTTAAACCGGTAAAGCCTTGGGTGATCTTGATAAGGAACACTGGGGTCACTGGCGGTAATACCTTTCCAAATGGGTTAAGAGTTGGGGGTGTTACAGTTGTGGTATCAGAGTCAAAGGTTTTAAAACAGGTTTGGGATTTTATAAATCATTTATCCGTTTTTGAAAATGCTTTAAAAGGGCTCTGAATTTTCAAAGTGAAAAGAATTTCAAAACACCATTCATAGTCATGTCTTCTGTACAGTCTGATATAGTAAGCTTGCTTCTATGTCTAGAAAGACTAATTCCTTCCCCGTTGCCCCATTAGATATGGGTGTATTCTGTTCTCTTCAGAGGAACCCGGGAGAAGCCGAGGTGGTTTCGCCATCTCCAGTTAGGCTTGCTTCCCAGTTCGCTCGTTGTGAGTTGAGGTTGTAGAACCTAGTAACTCGGTTTGAGTCCATCAATAGAAATTACCAAGTTGATCTATTCTAAGTTGATTTTATTACGATAAATATATCAGAATGATATTAATGTGATAAAATCCTTGGAATTTGATCGGTAAACGGATGGTGAACACAAGGAACGTTATCCGTGCTGGTGCTGGGCCGGGTAATGACCCCAGACCAAACCCGATGAATGTTGCAGACCCATCAGGAGAGCGTGAGTCTGTCTTCAATAATAATCCAGGAGGCAATGGCCAAGCTCAGGCCGAAGCTCCAGTAGTGCTCGATGCAGCGACAGTCGCAGCAATTCGGGGGATTGTTCTGCAAGCAATCACCGAGATAATGAGGCCAATCGCACCTCAGGCACAAGGAGTGCTAGTACCTCCAGAAGTTCCGAGGTTTGAGGAACAAGAGAACCAGGTACTACAGGGAGGCGTGATCAGGAATAGAGGGGAGTATGGCCGAGCTCTGAAGGCCATTAACTCTATGAGACCTGACAGCTATGATGGAAAAGGAGATCCAGTCAGAGTGGCTCATTGGTTCTCACATATGGAACGGTTGTTTCGTAATGTTGAGTGCACTGAAGCGGAGAGAGTGCACATAGCTCCTCTACAGTTGAAGGAGGAAGCGAGTGAATGGTGGGAGAGTACCGGCTTAGCTGATAGCCCGGTGTTGACCTGGTCAATGTTTAAGACCAAGATGACAGATCATTTCTTCTCTCGTGCTATGAGAGAGGAGAAATACAAGGAGTTCTTGTATCCTAAGACGGATGGATTGAAGGTGACCGAGCTGACCACTAAATTCAATCATTTGCTATAGTATGATGAACCAGAGATATCCAGTGAGGCTCAGAAGATCTGATACTTCCAAGAATTGATGAACCCAGATATTAAACCATGGATGGTGCACCACACATGCTCTACTCTGGAGCAGTATGTGGATGCGGCCTACAAGTTGGAAGTCACACTGGAGGAGTCCGCCCATAAGCGGGAGAAGCAAGTTAAGGGAAAGGGTGGGCAACAGGATCGCCAGGTTGGTTCATTCAAACGACCGGCATCGCCTACCAAGTTTGAGAAGTCTGGTCGTGCTAAGACCGAGACAACTCAGTCTGACTTTGCCAGGGGCTCAGGTTGGAGCAGCGGAGTGATTCAGTGTCACAATTGTGGTGCATCTGGGCACAAGAGTTTTGCATGTCGGAATGAGAAGAAGACTTGTTTTGGTTGTGGAAAGGAAGGGCATATGCAGAGGTTCTGTCGGCAGGGAATGTAGAAAGGAGCGGAGTCTCATCAGGGGTCTGTTAATCCAAACAACAGACCTAGGTTTAAACCAACAGAGACTTCCAATCCTTCGATGCAGACAACTGCGCAGAATAAAGGGAAAGCCCCGATGGCTTCAGGAAGCCAAGGTCAACGCCTATACGTGATGCATGAGGCGGATGGACCCTATGCTCCTAATGCTTAGAGTACTTTGTATCTGCATTCTAATCTGTTGTTGATGTGGGTGCTACCCAGACTTTAATTTTGGATGGTTGTAAGTTAAGTTGTGTGTGCAACGAGGTTGTGAACCTTTTGTTATAACTCTTCTTATATATGAACCTTTGGTTTATACCAAGTTAATGTTTCGTTGCTTGGTATGGGGTAAGGTCTCGTGTTCGAGACTCACCAACAACCTCTTAGGAGATGGCTGCCTATTAATTAGGTGGAGCTACCAAGGATGGGTTGAGATGTATGAACAGCGGCTCATGGCAACAGTGGACGCTGGTAATGGCTGGGCCTGGGCTCGGAGCCACTAGTGAGTCGTCTGTGAACCATGTAGTGGGCTGGTCCAAGATGGTGACCATTTAGTGGGAACCAATCGTCTGTCGGATTGTCGATTACCATCAAGGGTAAGAAATTCAAAGCGATTTGACCTATACAACCATGGTCCCATACGATAATTATTCTCGGTATGGACTGACGGAAGCGTCATAAGGCAGTGATCGACTTTAGTTTTTGTTATTTCTGTGGTTAGAGGATTTACGGGTGTCTTTCCAGAAGATATTCCTGGATACCCCGAATCGTGTTGTGGAGTTTGCAATTGATCTCGAGCCGTGTACCACGCCGATCTCTGAGGCACCGTACCGGATGGCTCCTGTTGAGATGCAAGAGTTGAAGAAGCAACTCAAGGATCTTCTTGACAAAAGTTATATAAAGCTGAGTGCATCACCTTAAGTAGGAGTGCCCTAGTTTTATTTGTCAAAATAAAAGATGGACCATTTCGACTTTGTTTTGACTTTCGAGAGTTGAATAAAGTCACGATCAAGAGCAAGTATCTGTTGCCAATGAGTGATGATCTGTTGGATCAACTACATGGAGCAAAAGTTTTCTCCAAGATCGACATGAGATCTGGGTATCATCAGCTCAAGATTCGTGAGGATGATATTCCAAGGATTTCATTTCAGACGAGAGATGGTCACTACGAGATTGTAGTTATGCCATCTGGATCTACGAATGCTCTAGCAGTTTTCATGAACCTAGTGCATCGATGTTTTAGACTAGTACTTGAATAAGTTCATAGTGGTCTTCATCAATGGCATTTTGATATTTTTCCCGAGCAAGGAAGCTCACATGGAACATTTGTGGATTGCTTTATCAGTCCTTAGACCAAGTCGGTTGTACGCAAAGTGGTCTAAGTGCGATTGTTGGATCTAGAAGTGGCTTTCTTAGGTCATGTGATCAATAAGAATGAGGTTATGGTTATTCCCCAGAAGAGTGAATCAGTAGTTGTTTGGAAGCGGCCTCAGGGTGTGAGCGAGGTGCGCAGTTTCCCAGAGCTTGCTGAACATTATAGACGGTTCATGAAAGGATTTTTTTTAAGATCACTCCACCTATGACCAGTCTGTTCCGCAAGGTCAAAAAGAAGTTGTCTGGGATGACAAGTGTAAGACCAGTTTTCAAGAAGTTGAAACAGTGTCTGACTTATGCACCAGTTTTGGCATTGTCGGAAAGAATGATGGCTATATGGTCTATAGTTAATGCTTCGAGAAATGGGTTGGGATGTGTCTTTGATGCAGAGGGGCAAGGTTATTGCTTACGCATCTAGACAATTGAAAACCTATGAAGCAAACTAACCAACACATGACCTAGAACTAGCAGCAATAGTGGTTTCATTGGAAACTGAGGTTACTTGGGTGACCCAGAGGTCAGAAGAAGTTTTCCACTAGGAGATTATCCGTTTACATGGCATTCCTAAGACCATTGTATCAGATCGAGATGGCCGATTCATGTCAAGTTTATAGCAAGAACTTCACAAGGCCATGGGAACTGAATTAAGATTCAGCAGCGTTTCATCCTCAGACAGATGGTCAGTCTGAAAAGACCATCTAGACCCTGGAGGATATGCTAAGAAGCATACATACTCAATCATCCGACTAGCTGGGAAGACAGCCTAACTCTGATTGAGCTCACGTACGATAATAGCTGGCATGCTACGGTCAAGGTGGCTTAGTTCGAAGCTTTATATGGTCTCAGATGTAGATCTCAGATTTGTTGGGTTGAGTATGCCGACAAGATTCTGCTTGGACTAGAGTTGATCGAAAGAACAACTTCGAACATTGCTCTGAGTAGACAGAGGTTGTTGACCGCTCAGAGTCGGCAAAAGTTTTACGCAGATCAGAAGCGTTAAAGTGTTGAGTTCGAGGTTGGTGGCAAGGTACTTGTCACAGTATCGCCACCCAAGGATGTTTTCAGGTTTGGTAAGCGTGGGAAGCTTAACCCTCGCTACATGGGACCATTCAAGATTCTGGATAGAGTAAGATCTCTAACGTACCGTTTGGCATTGTCGCCATCGGCGTACCCAGTGTATAATGTGTTCCACGTATCATTGCTAAGGATATTCGTGCCAAGATGAGTCTCGTAGGCTGAGCTATAAGGACGTCGAGATTCAGGCAAATGGTACTTGAGAGGAGATGCCAGTGTGCATTCTCGAACACCGTGTGAAGCAACTGTGCAACAAGATCGTACTGTTGGTACGAGTTTTGTGGTCCAGGTCTGGGACTGAGGAAGTTACTTGGGAAACCGAGGCAGAGATGCTCAGACACTTTCCCGAGTTGTTTTTCGGCCAAGTTTCGGGGTCGAAACTTCCTTTAAGGGGGAGGTGATGTGATACCCCGTATTTTTGTAAGGTTATTTTGGGAATTTTGGAATTTTCCCGAGTACCCGTTGTGTACGTCGGATTTAATACAGAGAGTTTGAGACATTCTGTAATGTGCTCTGTATCTGTAATATTTTTCTCAGTGAAATAATATACAGACAAGGTGCCTTAGATTTTAATTGTCGTTCGCGTATGATAATTTTTATCCCGGTTTAACGTCAGGTTCGTTCAAAGCTGAATGGGCGGGAAAAGGGAGAAACGGCGACCGCCGTTCAGAAACGGCGACCGCCGTGGTTGGGCCCGAGGAGTCAGCGTGTCAGCTTCTAGCTGGCCGCGACAGGCCTAGCCACGGCGACCGCCGCGTGCCCGCCGCAGGCTAAAAACGGCGCCCGCCGTGTTTTGTCCAGTGGGCATTGCCCGTTGGTCGCCGGCGGTAATCGAGGCACGCCGATCTTGCTTTCGGCCGCGTCTTAGGGTTTGGTTGAGGCTCCCAGGTGTTTGGCTATAAATAGGGGTGTTTGGGAGAGGGTTTTGAAGCCCTTCCAACCCCGAATCGCTGCCGGATTTCCTTCTCGTCGGAGTTGGTTTTCGCCGGAGTTTGAAGGTCTCGCCGGTGTTGCTTTGGTGTGTTTCCTGAGTGCCTTTGTGAAGCTTTTGGTTAGCCTTGGAGGTTAGAAGCCAAAGCAAGTCGAAGGAGGCCGAACCGCTCGTGTTTTGGGGTGAGATTTCTCTCGTCTCTGTCGACCGTGTTCTTCACGGCGACCGCCGTGTTCTTCACGGCGACCGCCGTGATGAATGCGGCGACCGCCGCCAAGAACGGCGACCGCCGCTAGTGCCCAGAATGCCTTCGTGGCTTTGGCTTGGTTGGTTGTCGTCGTGGCGTATTTCCTTCCGTGTTCTTTCGCCGTGTTTAGATTCGTACTGTTTATGTCGGATCTAACTTAGGGTTCTTTTTATGGGTCGACTCGAAGGTTGTTGTGCTGTCGGATCTATACCCGTGTCGAGCCGGAATCCAGTTGTCGTCTTTAGACTATTCTGCGGATAAAGGCAAGTGGCGGTTCGCTCTTGCTCATCATTCCATATTTACATTAATTATCAGTTGTTTATCTGAGTAATTAATTTGGAATGATTATTGTGTTCATCTGGAAATGGTTTTATAAATTATTTTGGAAAATCATATAATAGGTTATATATCTGTTAGAACAACGCTATTATATATATATATATATATATATATATATATATATATGTGTGTGTGTGTGTTTAATACAGATATTATTATAGGTTGTATATTGTTAGAACAACGCTATTTTATCTGTTTCTGGCCGCGATGGCTTTGTTGTGATTGATTACTGTGTTGAACTGTTTAGTTAGCACGAGTATTCGTAGGAACGCTACTGTGTATCTCATTGCGAGTGCTAGTCATTTTTTGATAACCTGGTGGTTAGGATTTAGTTCCTACCATCCTTCTCTAATGCCGTTTGTAGGGATTTAGTTCCCGACTCCGCCTTGAGGGATTTAGTTCCCGTGGGATTTAGTTCCCGATTCGACTCTTGGGATTTAGTTCCCGAGTCAACTCTGTCTTAGGGATTTAGTTCCCGAGGGATTTAGTTCCCGAACCGACTTTAGGGATTTAGTTCCCAAGTCAACTCCGTCCATGGATTTAGTTCCCGGCGGTATCTCTTTATCCCGATGGATGAGATGATTTAAAAGCCTATAACGTGATGTGGGTTTTTGGAATTAAATAAGATAAAGTGCCCGAGTGCACATAATTAATATACCTTTGGCGAGTAGTGCAGCTAAGTAAATAGTGCAGCTAGGAAAGCTCGTCTCGACTGTTGATCAGAGTACGTTCTCTTTCCAATCTGGATTCGCTGTAAGCGATGAGGTTGGTCGTGAACCGAAACATCTTAGTCAGTTTTTAAATCGTTATGTGGTTCTGTAAGATCCAGACTTGAATGTAGTACGGTCTCCTTCCGATCTGGATTCGCTGTAAGCGGTGAGGTTGGTTGTGAGCCGAAGCATCTCAGTCAGCTTTTAATCGCTGTTGTTTGATTCTTTAAACGTTCCAAATTTGTCATATTTCCTTAAAGACTCATTTCCGTTGGAGTCTTCTTTCGGGTCGATTTCTGTGAAGATTCAGTCTCCCAGAATCTTCTCTTGTTCATATCTCTTGTTTATTCAAGTAGAGTATGGTGGTTGACAAGCGTACTCGATTATTATTCGAGGGACGAGGAGTCTAACCTAATACGACTGCTTAGAACCACTCTGCTTTTTACCCTTGCTAGTCTATTCAAGTAGACTAACCCACGAACTTTGTTCTCCGCATGTGGGCTGGTGTCATCCGTTCGATTCGACACATCAGATAGAGCGAAGATATGAGGAGACTAGATTGACTATGAGGACGACGGTTGTTTTTGGATGTTTTAATAATTGATTTTAATCAGGTTGAGATCCTTGGGCAGGTGATCATTACGATCACAATCCTTTTTGTAATATCTTTTAAAAGTCTTCCGCTGTACTTTGTTTAAACTCTGTGTTTGGCCTATTCGGGATTGGGATGTAATCCTGTAACTCATGTTTCATTTGATTGATGTTTTGATTTGGATACTTTGATCATTATGTATCATTGTATGCCTTAAATTGTATTTAAACCGGTAAAACCTTGGGTGATCTTGGTAAGGAACACTGGGGTCACTGGCGGTAATACCTTTCCAAATGGGTTAAGAGTTGGGGGTGTTACAATTTTTACATATTTATATTAATTTTAAATATTTAGTAATATTTTACTAATAAATGAAAATAGGATAAGGAAAAGGATAGACCTGATCGATGTCAAGTCTGATAGTATATGTTGACAATTTATTATATTTTATATTGATTTCGTAAGTTTTTTATAATATAAGGCAAACATTAGAACTCGTCTAAACAGATGACTGTCCTAAATCATCTGAATGGATGATCTTTACAAATTGAGTTCCAAAAAAATTAAAAGTAGAGTTCAATTGTAAGAACTCATATCTATCACCAGTAATCGGACGAGTATGATGATAGTCATCGGTGGGACACATCAGACGTTGGAATTGTTCAAGAGCATATGGCGGGATGGGATGTGTGGCCAAGAAATCGGCTGCCCGGTTAGCCTCACGGAAGAAGTGGAAAACTTGCAAAGAAGAAAAGGAAGAAAGAAGAGCAAAGATGTCCATAATAATGAAATGGATTTCCCATGAAATTTTTCATGTGCGTCGAATGGAATTAATGGCCAACAAATTATCTCCTTCGATAATTAGTTGTGTAATATTATGCGTAGCAGCAAACTGAATATCAGAAAGAGCTGCTAGGGCTTCACTACATAGTATAGAAGTTGAAGGAATTTGTTCTCGGTTTAAAAATAAAGTTTTTCCATTATGGTCTCGGAGAATATATCCAATGTGTGAAGTACTGTCATTTTTTTGGATATATTGATTTCGTAAGTTGATACTTATTTTGACATTGAATTTTCATATCCGACATTTGAAAATAACATAAATGAGTAAGTTTGAAGAAAATATTCACATGAATAGTTTGTACGTTCAATATAAGAAGGTACAAACTAAAATGGTAAGTTTGGGGTCAATAAACAAAATTAAAAGTTTACAGTGAATGTTAACAAAATAAATAATGTTAAAAGGCTAATGGGTCAAAATGTCTGGAATAAAAAAGTAGGCGAATAGGCGAAGAGCAAAAGGGATTATGAATTATGATAACAATTTCAAAATATCCAAATCTATAATCAAATTACATGAATAAAGCCTACAATTCAAATTACTATGAAAAATCTTAGCAGAATCGAATAATTATTGGGTCAAAGTTGTTACTGAAAAATACTTGAAAACAATCTATATATTTCATTACGAGAAAAAAGAAAATTGCTCTTGGCAATGATCCAAAATGATTGAACTCATTGATGAATTCAAATCTAGACTAATTTGACAAGTTGATAATGGCAGAACAATCAAATTCTGGTCGGATAATTGGGTCTTGAACACCTCTTTATGTGATATCATAAACACACAATCAATCCTGAATAAGAATGTCCTGGTAGCTGATTTGATGTTGCCAAATAAAACTTGGAATAAGGACCTAATAGAACAATGTTTACCACATGATTTAGCCAAACAAATAAACTCTATCCCAATACCTTTAAATGATATTCATGATAGAATGTACTGAGAGACTAGCAAAAATGGTTGATTTTCTACGAATTCTGCTATGGAATTAATTAACAAGAACAAGAGATATACTGCCTATGATTCTTCATGGATCTGGAAGATGAACACATATCCCAAAGTTAAAAATTTTATCTGGAAAATAATGAAAAACGGACTCCCAACAAAAGCTAAATTAGCAGAAAAATGTGTAGCAATCCCCTAGGGTTGTATCCGTTGCAATGCTCATTTGGAAGATTTGAGTCATCTCCTATTCCAATGTAACCACACCAGAAAAGCAATAGAGAAAATGAATTATCATACCTATGGTATCATTACATCCCTAAACATAGGAAACAAAAAAATCAATGAAATCATTGAAGAAATTCGACAAATAAGTGATAGATCACAATTTATAGAATTAATGGTCTCTTGGTGGGGAATTTGGTTTTATAGAAATCAACAAAGCTTTGGAAGAACAAACGATGATGCCGATTCCATTAAGGATGTACTAATTTATATTAAAAAAACAAATTGAGAATTGGAATAAGACGAAGAGTTGGAACCCTAACTGCTTAGCAGAGGACAGACAAAAAACACATAGAATGAAAAATGTTAGACGACCAATAAAGAAATGGAAAAAACCACCGGATAACATTATTAAAATCAATACAGATAGATCCACCAAAACTAATGGTGAATCTAGCTTTGGCTACATTTTCAAGAACAACACGGGTAAACCAATCTTCCTTTTTGGGGAAAAATGTGGTATCTCAACCCCTTTAAAAACAGAAACACTTGCAGTAAGAAATGCCCTGATAAAGGCCTATGAATTAGGCATTACCGACATTCAACTTGAATGCGATAACCTTACCATTGTGAATGTTCTTAACCAAATCTGGCACTGTCCATGGGATATTGAAATGTTGATTTCTGATATCCTGTGTGTTTTACAACTGTTTTCTTCAGTGCAGATTTTTCATGTCTTTCGAGAAACAAACGTGGTGGCCGACTTCATCGCAAAGACGGTCCAGCAGAGTTCCTTGGAAGATATTCGAGCTAGTCTAGAATTTGTAATTATCATCAGAAAGGATGCTATAGACTGAGAAACCATCTCTTCTGTGGTTTTCAGTCTAATTTTTACCTAATCAAAAAAAATATCCAAATCTATCTCTCGGATGACCATGCTTTAATTATATCCACGATTAAGGTTGTGCATCCGGTCCAGACCGGACCGGAATTTTTGGAAACCTTGGACCGAAGACCGGACCGGTATGATTTGGTCCGGTCCGGTCCGGTCTTGGACCGGTTTACATATTTTTTTATTTTTTAGTTTTATATAAATGAAAATTTAATTATTTTTCCTATTTTTATAATTATTGTGTATAATATTAGACAATATATTTTGTTATTTATTTATATTTATACTAAAAACTAATTTTTAATAATATTATAAGATATTAATATATAAAATTAAATTAAAAATAATAAAAACCGGTCCATCCGGTCCGGACCGAAAACCGGCCGGGTTTGGACCGGACCGGAACCGGAATTCTAAAAATATGTGGACCGCGGACCGGACCGTAATTCCCCCGGTCCGGTCTGGGCATTTTCGGTTCGGTCCGGTCCATTTTTCCGGTCCGGGCCGAATCTGCACACCCCTATCCACGATATAATTGGAGAGAGAGGGTCATAAGAGAAGGAGTCTTAGGGTGTAAAATAAAGAACAATAATGTACACTTGATGTAATGAATGAATAAATAAGATTAAAACACATGAAGCGAAAAATTTGTAAATACAATAAACTTTATTTTTAAATTTTTTTATTTATTTCAAAAAAAAAAAAATTCTCAAAAATTTGTTTAAAAAAAAACTCAATTTTCCCCCGAAAATTTATTAATTTTTCAAAAAATTGTTTTCTCAAACAATTTTCCCAAGTTTTTCTCCAAAAATATTAGTATCATGCACTTTAACATATTAACACATGCACTCTAATATATTTACATATGCACTTGTGAATAGTTTGTACGTTCAATATAAGAAGATACATACTAAAATGGTAATTTTGGGGTCAATAAACAAAATTAAAAGTTTAGAGTGACTGTTAACAAAATAAATAATGTTAAAAGGCTAATGGAAAATGTCTCGAATAAAAAAGTAGGCGAAGAGCAAAAAGGATTATGAATTACGATAACAATTTCAAAATATCCAAATCTATCTCTCGGATGACCATGCTTTAATTATATACACGATATAATTGGAGAGAGAGGGTCATAAGAAATGGAGTCTTACGGTGTAAAATAAGGAACAATAATGTCCACTAGATGTAATGAATGAATAAATAGGATTAAAACACATGAAGTGATAAATTTGTAAATGTAATAAATTTTATTTTTATTATTTCAAAAAATATTTTTTTATAAAAATATTTTTTCCCGAAAATTTGTTTGTAAAAAAAACTCAATTTTCCCCGAAAATTTATTAATTTTTTGAAAAAATGTTTTCTCAAACAATTTTCCTAAGTTTTTCCCTAAAAAATTTAGTATTATGCGCTTTAGCATCTTAATCATACACTTTAACATACTAACACATGCACTCTAACATATTTATATATGCACTTAATTTTAGAATATTTAATATGCACTTTAACATACTTATATATGCACTTAATTTTAGAGTACTTAATATGCACTTTAACATACTTACACATACACCTAAGTTTAGAATACGAAAAACATGCACTTTAACATGCTAAATATGCACTTTAACATACTAACATATTCACTTTAACATAATAAACATATAGTAGCTAAAATGTGCACTTTTGATATACATCTTAAACATGCACATTCGTATAGGCACTTGAAGATGCACTTTAACATATTAAAGACACACTCTATGTAACCAATAAAAAATGCGCTTATATAGGCACTTGAAGTATAAAATATTTCAAAAAAAATAGTTCGATTTTCTTTTTAAACAATAGTTTTCAAAAAAAATTGGAGAAAATAATGTTTTTAAAATATTTTTTTGTAAAAATACCTTTTAAAAAATATCATGTCTGAAAAAAAATACTTTTTGGAAAAAAAAAATCAAAAAAAATACTACAAATATTACAATATTTATAATTTTGACACTTCACTTATAATCATTTATCTTGTAAATCTTGTAACCACAATTACTCCTCATTTTACATCCAAAAACTATTATACAAACATACTCTATAATTGGATCGTTATCTAGTTCTTGGTTCGTTGATATGATAAGACTTTAAAAGTGGGCCGTCCCAATGATAAATATCGGTCACTAAATTTGAAGTTGGGCATGTTTAATAGCATGTGTTCACTACCCAAACTCCCCTAAATACTAGCAACATTTTCGAATATGATATCTTATCCTAGAAGACGGCTCACGTAAGAACTCAAAAATATGTGTGAATCTCTGGGCCTTTTTCCGGTCGTTAGATGAAGTTTAATCATGTGACCACGATCTTACGAATGGGATTGAAAACCGCCAATCACGCGCCACAACTTGTGTCGTGCACACCTTCCGTGCGTATTAATCTAAAAAAAAAACATTTTCATTTGAAACGTTCATTCATTTTCTCCTCCTCTCCCCTACTCTCTCTTGCTCTCTTTTTCGAAATCGGTTTCGATGCGATTTCATGAACAAACTTCTCCTTCTAAATGATTCAATTTCATCCACTCGCCTTTTGCAATCTCAATTTTCCAATCTACACTAAAATGTCTAGAAGTCAAGGCGATTCTCCATTCTCTCTTGTTCGAGGTGAAATTATCGTAAACTTAACCCTAGACATTTGTTTCTATTTGTTGATTTTGTTTCCTTTGAATTTTTCCATGCATAAGAGTGTATAAGTTGTTTTTTATCTCTATTTTGTTCTTTCTGTTTTGATTTTTTAGTTTGATTTTCATATTTTCGTGTTGTATGTATGATTATTCTGTTGATTTCATATTCTGTGGTATTTTGGTGTTTTTCGTGTACCAAGTTGACTTTGATTGTCCGCCATTGTATTATAGGTTGTGCATCACATTATTTTTACTATATGTACTTTATTTGTGCACCACTAGATAGTTTACTGGTTCATTTTATTGTACATTGTGCACTAAGTTTGTTTTTCTTTGTTCACTATTTTTTTTAAAGTTGTGCACCACAATACTCTGTACTTGTTCACCAGTTAAGCTTTCTTTGTGCACTACATTAGAATAAGTTGTGCATCAGATTAGTATGAGTTGTGCACCTCATTAGAATAAGTTGGCACCGCATTACCTTTTATTGTGCACCACCTTTTATTTTGACATAATTATAATATTTTTGATTTTTGATTTTGTAATAATATTTTAATAGTGAACGAATAATTTTCAAAAAGGCGCTCTTGACCCGTTGGGTCAACCCGAATCGTTAGCTAACCAGTAGTGACCCGATCCGACTAGACTTGTAACATGAATTGACCCGACCCGTACTCAACCCAAACCCGACTTGACTAGAAATGGTAAATTTGTATCAAGGCCACTATTCGCACTACGTTTTTCGACGTTTCGCACTACAAACAGCTACGCCAACATCTGGCATACACCAGATACAAGCGTAGTAGACCAAAAACGTATAAATACGTGTGAATTTTTTTTTTTAAAAAAAAGAATAAACGAGCTACGCCAGAATCTGGCGTAGCTCCTTTATGGGGACTTGGGGGAATTTTTGAAATTGGCCTTCTGCGCCAGAATCTGGCATACGCAAGATTCTGGCACAGCAAAAAAAAAAAAAAATTGCCCCATAATCATATAGAGAATTTCAATACGAGTCCGTGCATATAAAACTCGTCCAAAACGGACATCGTTTGCCCCTCCAAAAGCCCAAAATACGATGGCTTCCCCCATGGTTCAAACGGACATCGTTTGGGCCTATTTTGGCCCAATTTCTCGTATTGCAGTTTTTAACTCATTTCTTCTATAATCCTTCCTTTTGGGTCTATTGGAAGAATTATAGAAGAAACGGGTGAAAAACTGAAATACGAGAAATTGGGCCCAAATAGGCCCAGTAGGAAGGATTGTAGAAGAAACGGGTGAAAAACTGAAAAAACAAAAAATTGGGCCCAAATAGGCCCAATAGGAAGGATTATAGAAGAAACGGAGGAAAAACTAAAATACGAGAAATTGGGTCCAAATAGGCCCAGTAGGAAGGATTGTAGAAGAAACGGATGAAAAACTGAAAAAACGAAAAATTGGGCCCAAATAGGCCCAATAAGAAGGATTATTGAAGAAACGGGTGAAATACGAGAAATTGGCCTCAAATATGCCCAGTTTTTCATTATATTTCATAGAGTTATACTTATATGCTATAGTATTTCATATAGTTACACTTATATGCTATAGTATTTCATTATATTTCATATAGTTATACTTATATACTATAGTATTTCATTATATTTCAGATAGTTACACTTATATACTATAGTATTTCATTAAATCTAGTATACTTAGACTTATATACTATAGTATTTTATTAAATTTCATATAGTTACACTTATATACTATAGTATTTCATTATATTTCATATAGTTACACTTATATACTATAGAATTTTATTAAATCTAGTATACTTAAACTTATATACTATAGTATTTCATTATATTTCCTATAGTTACACTTATATGCTATAGTATTTCATAAAATCTAGTATACTTAGACTTATATACTATAGTATTTTATTAAATTTCATATAGTTATACTTATGTACTATAGTATTTCATTAAATTTCATATAGTTACACTTATGTACTATAGTATATAAGTTTAACTATATGAAATATAATGAAATACTATAGTATATAAGTCTAAGTATACTAGACTTAATGAAATACTATAATACATAAGTGTAACTATATAAAATTTAATGAAATACTATAGTATATAAGTCTAAGTATACTAGATTTAATGAAATACTATAGTATATAAGTGTAACTATATGAAATATAATGAAATCCTATAGTACATAAGTGTAACTATATGAAATTTAATAAAATACTATAGTATATAAGTCTAAGTATACTAGATTTAATGAAATACTATAGTATATAAGTCTAAGTATACTAGATTTAATGAAATACTATAGTACATAAGTGTAACTATATGAAATTTAATGAAATACTATGGGGTATAAGTCTAAGTATACTAGATTTAATGAAATACTATAGTATATAAGTGTAACTATATGAAATTTAATGAAATACTATAGTATATAAGTCTAAGTATACTAGATTTAATGAAATACTATAGTATATAAGTGTAACTATATGAAATTTAATGAAATACTATAGTACATAAGTGTAACTATATGAAATTTAATAAAATACTATAGTATATAAGTCTAAGTATACTAGATTTTATGAAATACTATAGTATATAAGTTTAACTATAGGAAATATAATGAAATACTATAGTATATAAGTCTAAGTATACTAGATTTAATAAAAATACTATAGTATATAAGTGTAACTATATGAAATATAATGAAATACTATAGTATATAAGTGTAACTATATGAAATTTAATAAATTACTATAGTATATAAGTCTAAGTATACTAGATTTAATGAAATACTATAGTACATAAGTGTAACTATATGAAATATAATGAAATACTATAGTATATAAGTGTAACTATATGAAATATAATGAAATACTATAGTACATAAGTGTAACTATATGAAATTTAATAAAATACTATAGTATATGAGTCTAAGTATACTAGATTTAATGAAATACTATAGTACATAAGTATAACTATAGGAAATATAATGAAATACTAAAATATATAAGTCTAAGTATACTAGATTTAATGAAATACTATAGTATATAAGTGTAACTATATGAGATTTAATAAAATACTATATTATATAAGTCTAAGTGTACTAGATTTAATGAAATACTATAATACATAAGTGTAACTATATGAAATTTAATGAAATACTATGGTGTATAAGTCTAAGTTTACTAGATTTAATAAAATACTATAGTATATAAGTATAACTATATGAAATATAATGAAATACTATAGTACATAAGTGTAACTATATGAAATTTAATAGATAGTATATAAGTCTAAGTATACTAGATTTAATGAAATACTATAGTATATAAGTGTAACTATATGAAATATAATAAAATACTATAGTATATAAGTCTAAGTATACTAGATTTAATGAAATACTATAGTATATAAGTGTAACTATATGAAATATAATTAAATACTATAGTACATAAGTGTAACTATATAAAATTTAATGAAATACTATAGTATATAAGTGTAACTATATGAAATTTAATAAAATACTATAGTATATAAGTCTAAGTATACTAGATTTACTGAAATACTGTAGTACATAAGTGTAACTATATGAAATATAATAAAATACTATAGTATATAAGTGTAACTATATGAAATATAATGAAATACTATGGGGTATAAGTCTAAGTATACTAGATTTAATGAAAATACTATAGTATATAAGTGTAAGTATACTAGATTTAATGAAATACTATAGTACATAAGTGTAACTATATGAAATTTAATGAAATACTATGGGGTATAAGTCTAAGTATACTAGATTTAATGAAATACTATAGTATATAAGTGTAACTATATGAAATTTAATGAAATACTATATTATATAAGTCTAAGTATACTAGATTTAATGAAATACTATAGTATATAAGTGTAACTATATGAAATTTAATGAAATACTATAGTACATAAGTGTAACTATATGAAATTTAATAAAATACTATAGTATATAAGTCTAAGTATACTAGATTTTATGAAATACTATAGTATATAAGTATAACTATAGGAAATATAATGAAATACTATAGTATATAAGTCTAAGTATACTAGATTTAATAAAATACTATAGTATATAAGTGTAACTATATGAAATATAATGAAATACTATAATATATAAGTGTAACTATATGAAATTTAATAAAATACTATAGTATATAAGTCTAGGTATACTAGATTTAATGAAATACTATAGTACATAAGTGTAACTATATGAAATATAATAAAATACTATAGTATATAAGTGTAACTATATGAAATATAATGAAATACTATAATACATAAGTGTAACTATATGAAATTTAATAAAATACTATAGTATATGAGTCTAAGTATACTAGATTTAATGAAATACTATAGTACATAAGTGTAACTATAGGAAATATAATGAAATACTATAGTATATAAGTCTAAGTATACTAGATTTAATGAAATACTATAGTCTATAAGTGTAACTATATGAGATTTAATAAAATACTATAGTATATAAGTCTAAGTGTACTAGATTTAATGAAATACTATAATACATAAGTGTAACTATATGAAATTTAATGAAATACTATGGTGTATAAGTCTAAGTTTACTAGATTTAATAAAATACTATAGTATATAAGTGTAACTATATGAAATATAATAAAATACTATAGTACATAAGTGTAACTATATGAAATTTAATAGAATACTATAGTATATAAGTCTAAGTATACTAGATTTAATGAAATACTATAGTATATAAGTGTAACTATATGAAATATAATGAAATACTATAGTATATAAGTCTAAGTATACTAGATTTAATGAAATACTATATTATATAAGTGTAACTATATGAAATATAATTAAATACTATAGTACATAAGTATAACTATATGAAATTTAATGAAATACTATAGTATATAAGTCTAAGTATACTAGATTTAATGAAATACTGTAGTACATAAGTGTAACTATATGAAATTTAATGAAATACTATGGGGTATAAGTCTAAGTATACTAGATTTAATGAAATACTATATTAAATAAGTATAACTATAGAAAATTTAATAAAATACTATAGTATATAAGTCTAAGTATACTAGATTTAATGAAATATTATAGTATATAAGTGTAATTATATGAGATTTAAAAAAAATACTATAGTATATAAGTCTAAGTGTACTAGATTTAATGAAATATTATAGTACATAAGTATAACTATATGAAATTTAATGAAAAACTGGGCATATTTGAGCCCAATTTTTCGTATTTCACCCGTTTCTTCAATAATCATTTCTATTGGGCCTAATTTTTCGTTTTTTCAGTTTTTCATCCGTTTCTTCTACAATCCTTCCTACTGGGCCTATTTGGGCCCAATTTCTTGTATTTTATTTTTTCACCCGTTTCTTCTATAATCTTTCCTATTGGGCCTATTTGGCCCCAATTTTTTATTTTTTCAGTTTTTCACCCGTTTCTTCTACAATCCTTCCTACTGGGCCTATTTGGGCCCAATTTCTCGTATTTCAGTTTTTCACCCATTTCTTCTATAATCCTTCCAATAGACCCAATAGGAAGGATTATAGAAGAAACGGGTGAAAAACTGAAATACGAGAAATTGGGCCCAAATAGGACCATGGGGGCAGCCATCGTATTTTGGGCTTTTGGAGGGGCAAACGATGTCTGTTTTGGACGAATTTTATATGCACGGACTCGTATTGAAATTCTCTACATGATTATGGGGCAAATTCTTTTTTTTTACTGTGCCAGAATCTTGCGTACGCCAGATTTTGGCACAGAAGGCCAATTTCAAAAATTCCCCCAAGTCCCCATAAAGGAGCTACGCCAGATTCTGGCGTAGCTCCTTTATTCTTTTTTTTTTAAATTCACACGTATTTATACGTTTTTGGTCTACTACGCTTGTATCTGGTGTATGCCAGATGTTGGCGTAGCTGTTTGTAGTGCGAAACGTCGAAAAACGTAGTGCGAATAGTAACAACCATTTGTATTATCTTGATACAATTTTTTTAAAAGGTTATCTTTTATTTGTTTAATAAACTCAAATTGCACATATAGTATTTCACCAAAAAAATTAACATATAATACAATTCAAATTCACATATAGTTTAATTTATTGTTAGATGCACATTCACAATGTAAAATTACATATCAGTTGAATTCAAATGCACATCCAGTTTAATTCGATTGCACATTCAAATTCGATAAAAGTTGGTTCAACGCCGAATTCTGCAATAGTCCCCGGATCTAACAACAAAAAATTATGCTTTTACAACCACATATCATTGTCCAATATCTATCGAATTAAAAACACACACACACACTTAAAAAACCTACCGTTTAAATTTGAGAAAGTATGGATGACATGAATCCAGAATATATGACCTTGTTAAGAAAACACAACTCATTAAGCGACAAGCAAAAGAATGGAACAAGAACACCTTCGGAAATATATATTCTCACAACTTCACAAGATTGAGGAAGAACTTACGACAATCCAGAAAATTATCTGGAACTGTGCAAAAAATATCTCTTGCATAAAAACAAATAAGACTCATAGGTAAAAAATAACAACTTCTAAACTTTCAAAAACATTCTAGAACCAAAGAGCTAAAACAAAACATATCAAATTCAATGATAAAAACTCAAGATACTTCCACAAGATAGCTATCAGAAAAAAGGAAAATAATTAACGAAATTAGAACACATGAGGGAACATCTCTAATTAGAGAACAAAATATCAAGAAATAAAAAAATGTTGCCCTTGCAATTGGACAAGATAACCACACATTTATTACTCTTATACCAAAAATGCGATAACCCAAACTCAACAAACCACTGGTGACTAATTAGTCTATGTTCAAAAATTTACAAGATCATCTCAAAAATTCTAACCGAAAGACTTGAAAAAACAATGAAAAAGTTGACCACCCTCTCGAGGGTGCATTTGTTGCAAACCAAGCAATTCAAGACAACATCCTTATAGCTCATGAAACTTTCCACTCATTTAAATCATGAAAATGCAATGAAGGATATAATGCAATAAAATTAGATATGGAGAAAGCTTATCACCAGGTTGAATGGAGATTCATTTTAGAAATTATGGGAAAACTTAGCTTCTTTATCACCTTTATAAAATGGATAAAAGAAGGTATTTCGATAGTGTCATTTCCTGTCTTGGTAAATAATGGACCAACAGAAATCTCTAGACCAGAAAGAGGGTTGCGTCAAGGCGACCCTTTATCCACATACCTATTTATCTTAGGAGAAGAGATCATTTCTAGGAAACTACTGCACGCGTCAGAACGACAAAAGAAACCTTTAGGTTTTCAAATTACATGAAATGGAACAAAAATCCCCAGGCGATATCATGATATTTTCAAAGGCAAGTCATCAAGACTTTAGAGAAATAAAGCTAATCATTCACGAATATTGTGAGAATTCAAGACAAAAGGTTAACTTTCACAAATCAGCGTTCCAAGTTACAAAGAAAGTACCAAACAAAAACATCTTATACAAGGAATCCTCACAATATCAAACATGACATCCTTTGAAAAATACATCGGATGCCCAATCATCAATGCAAGAGTAAACTCCAATACATTTGAGGAAATTATAACGAAATCAAGGATACAACTAACCAAGTGGAAACCTAACTTTCTTTCCTAAGCAAGTAGAACAACACTAATTAAATCTAACCTTGCAGCAAGGCTGAATTTTATGATGCAAAACTTTATGTTACCAACAAACACTCATAAGGAACTGGATAAAAATAATAGAACCTTTTTCTGGAACAAAGATGCTTCCTTCAAGACCTTGATAGGATGGAACAAACAATGCCAACCTACCCAGTTAGGCGGCTTGGGACTGGGAAAATATAAAAATATGAATTGTGCACTTTAATACATATTAATTTGAAAAATTATTGCGGAACCGAACACCCTTTCTTATCATGGTTATACTTAATTATTTATTTCTACCATACTATTATAAGTTTATAACCCATTTGATAATTTGTACAAAAAATTATCATAACCCAACCTTTGAACTTAAGTTAATGAAAATGTAAATTACTCCTCTACAAGTTGTGAAATAATTTTCACAACTTTTATATTATCAAATTAAAATTACCATATTATCCTTCTAATTTAAGTGGGATATTACAATACTACCCCCTTAAAAATAGTTTCGACCACGAAACTAGCACTTAACAAGGTAGGGAACAATCACTCATGTCCCAAACATTACACCATATTTTAGGAGTCCAATCAGTCTTTATCAACACGTGACATGTACTATTTTTGGCACTCAAGGATTCTCGTATGAACGCAGAACTCGAAATAGTAACTAATTTAGTAATTTTCAAAACAAGGAAATACTTCTTTATTGTTCGAACTTTGATTAAACCAACAAAAGGAATGTCAAATGAACAAATCAAACAACTACGAAGACTATAGACACACACGTCATAACTCCTAATCTAAGAAAGGCTTAACAAAAATTACAGCTAGACATCCAGGGTGTCCTTCTCGTCGGACTGACGCATCACAAAGAGTCGTTGCCCATGACTCGAAGATTCGATAAATGCCTTGCCTTGGGGTATACCATGGGCTGTCATTATCTCGACAACCTGCCTCACTATCTGCCCTATGATCGTAGCATCCAACACGATTGGGGCAGGAGGTAGATTAAGTGGAACTTCCCCCGCAACTTGAAAGTCCACCTGTTCCTAACGAACATCTTCCTGCATGGGCGGGTTATTGTTGTGCGAGCCAGATCCCGCATCATCCCCTTGCTGAGCAGCACTCCTCAACTGAATCCAAGAACCATAACTGGGACCTTCATCAACTGCTCGGTTGGTGGATCTAGTGTTCACCATCTGTTAATGAACCATAACGTTAATTTAAAATTTCCAACTTGTATCATATGATACTTAAATCAACTACGTTATGATACGAATTTTGTAGGACCAAACTAATAGTTCATTTTAGATTGACAGACCCACCACCATTATTCCTAAAACAATCTTATTCTCATACTTGAGAATAAGGAAAATAGGAGAAATGTCAGCCTCCGAATGACATTAAACCTAAGAATGAAAGATATCCTTATGAATGGAACTAATGAATAAGTAACTAAATCGAAGCTTGCAGAAGTTTGAAAACCACTTATACTTTCAAACCTTATATATTTAACTAAATGAAATAATTACATGGATAGTAAATTTATTAACTAATGACATTATTATTTCCTTAGAAACCTTTACTAAAACCAAAAACCATACTTTTAAACTTAATTCTAACTCTTATAACACCATTTTATAAAACGACTATAGAATTTAATATTAGTGTTTTAATAACTAGGCCATTACTTTTTAAAATTTCCTAAACTTTAAGCCATATAAAACCTTAAATTTAATACTAACAACTTAAATTCTCGAAATTCCTTTCTAAAATAAAATAATTTGTAAATAGTTTTGAAAATAATTTTGAAAATTCTCAAGTCTAACAATAGACCAAGAATCTTAAAACCATTCCTCTAATACCATAATTATAACACCCCCAACTTATGTCGTTAGTGTCACATGTCAGTGACTTCAGACTTTAATGTTCAAAGTCACCCTAGGCTTTAATCGGAACAATTATACTTAAATAAATAAATAAGCATTAAATAATAAAATAGTAGCGGAAGACTTGTATAACGAATACTCAATTCTCTTATTAAAATTCCTCTCATAAATTGAGAAGGATAGTTTTACAAACAATGTAAAATTACAGCGGAAGACTTTTAAAATAAACCCTAAATACATGACTAGTTTATCTAAGTATTACATTTATTTCAAAACATCTTCAAAATAATATTACTTTAGAATACAACCTTCAACTACAAGCCTTCATCTTCAATTGTTACTTCAACTCGTCTGAGACCAACCACTAATATGCCGTGTAGGACGGATGACACCATCCAATCATGCAAGCAAAAGGAACGGTTGGTTAGTCTAATAAAAGACTATGAAAGGGTGAAAATGGAATGGTTCTTGTAGTCGTATACAGTCACTACCCTTGTTTCTCGAATAAAACTCGGTAAACGGTATATGAATATAATACTCCTACTCAAACAAAAGAAAAGACATGGTTCAAGAGAAGACTCCAACGAACTTGAGTCTTATGGGAATTAAATGAATCTGTTTGGGAACATTATATTTATCACACAAAGTTTTGAAAACGCCTCATTGAATATTTGGGTTCTCGACCAACCTCACCGCATAATGCGAATCCATATTAGAAAGGAGACTTACTTTAGACAAGAGACTCGGCGGGTTTCATGTTGTACTTCTCGCCTGAGGGTACATTAATTATGTGCAAAATGACACTTATCTTATTTAATTCCAAAACGTGTATTTACGTTATAGATTTTAATCTACACCAATCTCGCAATAAGTTATATATCATGGGACGAATCCTGAATTTCGACACTATCTAAGTGCACCACCTAATACCAAGCTATAAATAGACAACTAAACCTCACAAGGTAATTAGCGTTCCTACGAATACTCGTTCTAACTAGCATATAAGTCCACACCAATGTACAACAAATCCACACAAAAGTTCATCTAGCACCCTATAATAGTATATATATATATATATATATATATATATATATATATATATATATATATATATATGAGGGTTGTTGTTAGCAAATATACAACCTAATAATAAGGTTCATTTACACACCAATTCAACACACAAGTTTTCAAACACAAAATTAAGAATATTTATCCCAACTTAATTAAGACAATAGATTAATTATCAATTAAAAAAAGTATGGAATAAATTGCAACAACGAACCGCCACTTGCCCGAACTTGAACGGCGTAACGGAGATGGTTGCTTTCGAAAAGAAAATTGGCTCCCTACTTTATTTTCGTTCCAAAAGTGATTCCGAGATGTACCCAAATCACACTGTAACTCCCCGACTTATGTCGGTAGTGCTACACGCCAGTGACCTCAGACTGTAAAGTCCAAAGCCACCCTAGGCTTTAATCGAAACAATTATGCTTAAATAAATAAGTATTAAATAAAGACAGAGTAGCGAAAGACTTTTTAATGAACACTCAATACTTTATTAAAATTCCTCTCGTAAATGGAGGAGGACGCTAATAGAAATAATGTGAAATTACAGCGGAAGACTTTTTAAAATTACAACGGAAGACTTTTCAAAAGAACCCTAATTACATGACTAAATTATATAGACATTACATTTACTTAAAAACATATTCAGAAATATTACTTTAGTACACAACCTTCAATTGCAAGCCATCTTCTTCAATTGGTTACTTCAAATCGTCGGGAACCAACCTCTGATGTGCCGTATAGAACGGATGACACCAGCCAACCATGCAAGGAATAAAAACGGTTGGTTAGTCTAATGAAAGACTATGCTATGTTGAAAACAGATTGGTTCTCGTAGTCGTATATAATCACTACCCTTTGTTTTCCGAATAAAACTCGGTAAACGGTATATGACTATAGACTTCTACCGAAAAGAATGAAGAGGTATGTTTGAAGAGAAGACTCCAATGAATTGAGTCTTATGGGAAATTACATGAATATATTTGGGAACATTATCACACAAAGTTTTAAAAATATCTCGTTGAATATTTGGGTCCTCGACCAACCTCACCGCATAATGCGAATCTAGATTGGAAAGGGGACTTACTTTAGACAAAAGATCGGGTGGGTTCCACGTTGTACTTTTTGCCCGAGGGTTTACTAATTATGTGCAAACGACACTTGTCTTATTTAATTCCAAAACGTGCATTAACGTTAAAACTTTTAATCCACACCAATCTCGCAATGAGATATATAACATGGGACGAATCCCGAATTTCGACACTAGCTAAGTGCACCACCACTTATATAAAATAAGGGTAAGTCATGACCAAAAGTATTAGGGCAATTATTCTCCTAATACCAAGTTATAAGAAACAACTAAACCTCGCAACAAAAATAGCGTTCCTACGAATACTCGTGCTAACTAGCATAATTATTCACACCAATTCACAACAATCCACACCAAATATTATCGAGCACCCTGTAATAATAATAATATATATATAAGGGTTATAGCTAGCATATATACAACCTAATAAAAATGTTCATTTTATACAACATTTTAACACACAAGTTCTCAAACGAGAAATTAAGAAAATTTATCCCAACTTAATTAAGACAAGAGATTAATTGTCAATTAAGGATATATGGAATAAAATAGCATGAGCGAACCACCACTTGCCTTGAATCACGATGGTTAAACGGTGTTTTGGAGATGGTTGCTTTCGAAAAGCAAATCGGCTCCTTGCTTTATTTCCGTTCCAAATGTCAATCCGAGACGTACCCAAATCATACACAATGAATTAATCATATTAGATAATTTATTCAATATCAATATTTGAAGGATACATTATCTCGGTTTCTAATTGAATTTATTTAACTCATAAATAAATCAATTTCAAGGCTTTTTGATTAAACAATTATTTATACGATTAAAAATTAATTAGTCGTATATTCTAAATAATCATAACATAAATAAAATAAAAAAATAGTTTATTTATAATCCTAAAATTTTCTAAGTAAAAATATTATCTAAATGAATAGCCATAATTTACCCATTCATAATATAAGATAATATTATAAAAATATAATTAATTAAATTTTAATTTTCATAAATTCAAATTAATCCTAAAATATTTTTCACTAATCTAGATTAATTTATATCACCAAGATTAAGCCAAAAATAAATTAAAAATACCCAAAATCATGATTTTGGGAATAGCCCCAAACCCCACCAGAAACCCCACCGGAATCGTGTTGAACACCTCGTCGGAAAAGGGGCAAATTGGTCGGAGGCGGAGGCGGGATGGCGGCAAAAGGTTGGGGCTTTTGAAGAGGACTCAAAGACGACTCCAATGGTGCAACCAATTGCAATTTTGAAGCTTCCATCCGATCAAGTTTTGAGAAAGAACAACCACAATTCGGAAATTAGGGTTCTAGGGTTCTTGAGAGTTTCGAATGAAATTGGGCGAAGTGGGGTCCGATTCGGAGAGTATTTATAACTCCAGCCAATTTAATCCTCTCATAACTCCAGCCAATTTAATCCAAATTGGATCCATTTCGAACAATGGTGAATTTAGCCCCAAAAATGACGAAATGCATTTGGGGACAAGTCCCGGATTTTTTATCACCATTTAAATCGATTCAATGAGGGAATGTGATCTTCAATGCCCAATGGGTATTTGATACAATCGGATCCAAAGTGCACCACCAAAGCTTGGTATTAGCTAACGGACAGCTGCTATTCTTCTGAGGAGGAAGAAGACAGCACTTTCGGTTAATTACAAATATGGCCCAAAGTTTTGGGATTGTGGCAAAAATGCGCTTTTAACTTTTCAGAAACTATAAAGTTGCCCAAATTTAATATTTTTAATATTTTAAGTTTGTAATATTATTTTAACCAAAAATTAAAATATATAAAAATTTAACTTAGGTTAAAATAAGCTTAAGTTATTTTTCTTATAACTTTACCATACTTAAATCCTTAACAAAAATTTGTTAAACTTGATTTAAATATTCTAAGTTAAAATTTATAAGTTTTATCTAAAATATAAGTAATATAAGGTTAATCATAATTTAGACCATTATTAGCTTTAAAGAAATAACATACTTAGGACAGTTATTATTTTATCCATTATTGGATAACATAATAATTCTTATGACCTTTATTATTATTTAAAATTCTAAAATTACATTCTTTGTTATACTTATTTATTTATTTTAACACCATACTATTATTACTCATTTGATAATTTGTACCAAAAATTATCATAACCTAACCTTTGAACCTAAGTTCATGAAAGTTTAAATTATTCCTATAAAAGAAATAACATAAATTTCATAATTTGTATTTTTATCAATTTTAAATTACCATTTTACCCTTCTAATTTACATGGGGTATTACATACACAACATAATTAAATTATTATTAGATAAATTATTCAATAACGACATTTGAAGGATACAAGTCTCGATATTTAATTGAATTTATCTAACTCTAAATAAATCAATTTCAAGGCTTTTCGATAAAACGATTATTTATACGATCCTAATAATCAATTAGTAGTATATTCTAAATAATCATATTATAAATAAATTGATCCAATAATTTGTTTATAACCCTAATAATTTCTCACCCGACATTTATCTAGATGAAATGTCATAATTAAACAATTCATAATATAAGTTAATACCGAAAAAATATAATTAGTATAATTTTAATCAAAATAAAATAAAATAAACCTAACATATTTTTTAACTAATCCAGATTAATCTAATTAATCAAGATTAATTAAAATCAAATCAAACCCAAACCCGAATTGAAAGAAAAGCGATACCGGACGAACTCCCAAGGACATCGGTCGAAAATCGACAAAATTAAGCATCGTCGGAGCACCACCGTGTCTGGGACCAAAGGGCGTTTGAAGAGGACAAGTTGGCGGAGCTAGTGGTGGCGCCAATTGCAACGGAGGAGCCTCGTGGTGGTCGGAATTACTTGATGAATGGCCGCGACCTAATTTGGAGGAGTTGGCTGTTTGATGTGTTCTTGCCTCCGATGACAAGCCAAATTGTCAAAGGTGACACCTTTGGATCTAGTCTTGGTTGGGAAGTCACTCTGTCGTGTCAATCTGTTGTGGAACGCGGTGGTGATGATCGCGATGATGGGCGGCCGGAGTTGTTGACGTCGGTGATAGCGAAGGTGATGACAGGTGTCAAGGCGAAGCTAGCGATGTCGACAACGCGGGGTTGGTGGCGATGGAAGCGATTGGTGGAAGGATGGAGAGCGATGGCGGAAGCGATTTGATGAGGGATAGATGACTTGAAAGACAAGTCTTTGGTGTCGTAGCGTCGACTGCGGAGGAAGAGAGATGCGAAAGAAGACTTGGCTTGAAGAATCAAGCACTTGCCGTAGCGTCGGCGGTGGGGTGAATGGGGATGCGAAGATAGAGGGTTTGACGTCCGATCAGGGAAGAAGGATAAACACTCGACTTAAAACCTTGAATCAAATTGAACGTAAGGAAATAACAATAACAACGGGGGCTTTAAATAGCCAAAGAACTCAGCCAAGACCTAATGGGCTTGGACAGAGACGAACCTATGGGCTAGCCCATGCAAGCATGCAAAAGGCACAAACCCAAAAATAGAAAAGACTATAAAAGGAAACGTTCTAAAATAAGCAATAATACCAAATATAGAAAATGTATCGAAACTATGAAAATGACGCGTTGAATGAGTACAAACACCGCGAGGAACAACGACTAAGGGTCGATGGACTCGCGAGTGAGTGCACACGATGTTGGCTCTGAAGAACGCGTTGTTTCAATGCCGATGGTGGAGAGGACGACGAGTCTTGGGTTTTTCGTCTAGGCTTCCTTGGCCAGCGACGACGCGTGCAACAAGTGACACGACGGCGGTGGAGATGGCTTTGGACCTAGACCTTGTCACTGGGCCCTCTGAGCGTAGGCTCATGGCTTCTTCCTCGTCTTGGGCCGTCATGGAAGGCAGGGTCACATCATCCTCCCCCACTTGGCTGTGAAGCATCCCCGCTTCACCATCATCAAACTCTGGCTCAACATATGGTATCAAGTCCGCCACGTTGAAGGACGCATGGACTCCAAAATCTGGTGAGAGCTCGAGTTGATAGGCATTGTGATGCGACCCTGCCCTCCATGATGGCCATAGAAGAAGAAGCCATGACCGTGAGCTCAGAAGAGCCAAGTATGAAGACCGCGATATTCCTCTCACTACTCGCATCGAGCATAGAGACCGCGATCTTCGTCATACTTCTCGCATTTGGAACAGAGACCGCGATCTCCTTCAAGCGTCGCCATCCAAGTCCACAGATCGCGTGCCTTAACGCATCTTCCTTCAAGCGACTCAATGTTGAACGCGATCTCCTTCAAGCGACTCAATCTCCTTCAATTCTGATTGCGTGCTATCTGAAGACTCTCACATTCAATGTTGAACGCGTTCTTTGAATTACTTCGTATTTATTTGAACATTAGTATTTTCAGTGTTTTCTTTGGGGTGTGTGTTCCACGCGTGTCGCGTGGGCCAGCCCATTAAGCAAGACTCGGCCCATCTGAGTCTCGCTATAAAAGGCCAACTCAGTCTTCTGTTTTAGGTTACGTCTAATTTTGAATCAAAGCTTAAGTTGAGAGCCTATCGCCTCCTTCCTTTGATTGGACGTCAAGCACTTATGACTTCTCATCTCCTTCACTCCGCCGCTGACGCTACGGCAACCGCTTGATTCTTCAAGCCAAGTCTTCCTTTGCATCTCTCTTCATCCGCAGTCGACGCTACGACACCAACGAATTGTCTTTTCAAGTCATCTATCCCTCATCAAATCGCTTCCGCCATCGCCACACCACCATCATCGTCGCGTTCTCCCACTCACGCGAAGCCCCAGAAACCGCGTTCCACCCATCCCACCATAGAGGCAACCCGCGCGACTTCCCATCAAGATCATCGATCCGGCATTCACAAGCAGGAACGCATCAACTGGTATCAGAGCCTTTGATCTTGTAAGTCGCTTGTCAAGTTTTCATTTGTTCACCAATTCCCCCCCCCATCATCCTTGCTTCCGCCATTGTTACTCAAAATTTTTTCTTCAAACACATGCTTGTCCCATCGGTTGCACAAGAGAATCTCTTGACCGATTAATTGCTTGATTCCCTAGCGAAAATTGTGTGATTTGCTTTGCATGAAATCTGCCGTAATTAATTGATTGATTTGCTTAATTAATTGCTTAAATTTCGCTAATCATATCTTGCATATCTTCTTGTGTGACCGTTATAAATCTCCAACAATCTTCTCTCTCTCCTATCGCGATAATCGCATGATTTCTTTCCTTATTGTTACTTAGCCGTGTTCTTTTAATTTATTGTTACAAATCTTATCTGAATCAATCTAAAGTCAAAGCAAGATCTCAGATTTGAATTTGAAATTCAAATTTCAAAAGTCAAGTCGCATTAAAAAAAAAAAGGACGCGATAATCCAAAAAAAAAAAAAGGAAAGCCAAAATAAGGCAACCTTCTACCCTCACCGGCTAGGCTCATCTCTTATCCCTCCACCGTCTAGCGTCACACTTGAAGGTTTGTCTTGTGTGTGCGCGTTGTTTACGCAAGAGGTTAGGACTTCATTCTTTTGGTTTCGTTTGCTTTTGTGCTTGCATATCACACTTGCTTTGCTTGCCTTTAGCTGCCCTCACGGCCAAAAGAACGCGCCTTCCTTCGTGAACAATTGTTACTTGCTCATTGCTTGCTTGCTTGCTCTTTGGTGGTGTTGTCTTTTGTTCGTTTTTACTTGGTTGTCTGGTCACCTTGTGCTAGGAAACATGACGGCACCTACTCATCCAAGTGGCGACTGAAATGATACAAATGCGAACGCGCCAAATCCACCCTTGGTGCCACCACAAGACCACCACAATGAAGAACCACTTTTGGACCTCTCGGATGAACAATGCGAGTTACGGGAGTTACGACGCCAGGTTGCTCAATTCCAAGCATCACAGCGAGTCACACCCGTGGTGACCGCGCCAACACAGATGATCAACATGGATGCCACCAGAGCACCACGACAAACTGACGTTGGTCCAAGCCAACAACGCGTGGATAAGGGGAAAGGGTTGATTCCTTCGACCTCCAACCTCCAACCGCGCCTACAACGGCTTCAATCAGTCATAGAGAGTCGCCAAGGATACGTGTCGCAGCGCGATCTCTCCGCTCAATGTGCAAATCCTAGCGACTACGACAACGGCTCCGACCGCGACAATGATCATCAAGGTGAGTTTTCTGAACCATTCGATTTTGATGACAGGTATGCATCTCGACGCACCCAGCGCCGCGTTCAAGGCTCAGTACCTCGCGAAGGCGGATTACGCAAAGTCGGGCTACCCGCTGCGACGCCGCGAAGACCCAATCGCCATCCCAGTGGGAACAAGCGATGCGATGAGGCCCAATTCCAGACGCCCACTACCCAGCCACGAGACTACGATGTGCGTGACCACCTACGACATCAAAGTCCTCAGACACCACGCTACGGGTCCGATGGCTATGCGTCAATCACACCTAGAGTCCAAGACGAATTCGACGACGAGGAAGTTGAAGACTCAGGTATGATACATTCTGGCTATTCATACCCCCCTCTTGGAGATCCACTTGAATTGCAGGACAACCCTTCGTATTGGATTCCTCCACCGCGTTCCCAAGTACAAAGAGATCATGATCATGGCATTGGCGGCGAGCGCCGCGATGTCATGCCCAGATATGTTCGCCGAGCCGATCACGGAACCCAGCCGCGACATCGTCGACACGATGATGCCTATGCGCCCAAGGAAGATTATGCTCGCGGCGAACCACAACAAGCACGCGAGAGACGACGCCATGCACGCGTTGAAGACCCTGGCATCCGTGCCTATGAGAACCCTCTCTACGACGTCGCGCCGCACAACGTGCCATTGCAAGCCCTTGCCCAACCTCGATACCAAAGACACGAAGTCAAGGTAAAAATCGAGCATTTTTTTGGTGAATACAATTGTAATATCCCTCATTTTGTATGGGTAAATTTTGAACTTTCTTAAGCCCATGTTGCGAGTCAGATTAAATTCAGAGATGTATGAACATTCTGTGTAATGTTTGATCTCTGTAATATTTTTCTGAGCAATATAAAATACAGTTAATGTATTTTTTGGGTTAAAAAGTCGTTCGTGTACGAATATTATTAACCCGGACGACAAATCGGATAAGAATTGGCCAAAGCGGCGAAAGCAGCGACCGCCGCCAGGCACAAATCGGGCGGCGACCTTCTATCGTCGGCGGCGACCGCCGCCAATATCTCTGACATCGCCGGAGCTGGAAACTCGCGCCGTTAACGCCTCGGAGGACGTCTAGTTGGTCGGGCAACGCAGCTGGCTGCTTCTCCTCCTTGCTTGGGTTATATATACAGAGAATGAAGAGGAATTCGAGCCCGTCTGAACTCACCCTTTCTCTTCCAAAATCTCGCCGGAAAACCCATCATCTCGTCGGAAATATTTGAAGCTTCGTCGAAGCTTCATTCTTGAGTTTGGTTGATCTCAAAGTAAAGCTTTGGTGGCCTTAGGAAGCTTAGAATCCAAAGCAGACCAAAGGAGAAGCAAACCGATCGACGTCGGTGAGATTTCTTCTTCTCGAAAGTTTCTGACCTATTCGTAGAGGCGACCGCCGCCACGAACAGGCGGCGCCCGCTGTAAGGCAGGCGGCGACCGCCGCCGACATGACCTTGGCATGTTTTGGCCTTGGCTTCTGTGGCTTTTGATCGGGCTCCGTTCCCTTCGATTCCTTTCGTTATTCTTTAGATTCGTACTAGCTATTATCGAATCTAACTTAGGGTCTCATTATGGGTCGTTCCAGAAGGATTTAACATCCAGGATCCGTCCCAGTTCCAGACCCGGAAACCTCTTGTTCCTAAGCTTCGTTCAAGCTTTCGACTGATCTAAGGCAAGTGGCGGTTCGCTCTTGCTCATCATTCCATATTTCCATTAATTATCAATGGTTTGATTGTTAATTAATTTGGAATGATTTACTGTTTTGTTGGGAACAGTTTTGATAAATGATATGGATTAAAATATGATATTATAATAGGTTGTATATCTGTTAGAACAACGCTATTACGAATATCTATATTATTATGATAATGGCCCGGAGGGCTTTGATATGATTATTACTGTGTTGAACTGTTTAGTTAGCACGAGTATTCGTAGGAGCGATGGACTATTCGAGGTCCAGTCGTTTCTTAATAATGATTAATGGTGCAAAGGGTGATAAACCCAAAAACCATTTGGTGGATCATGACCGATCTCTATACTCGGGTATAGAGATGGTGGCACTTAACTGATGCTACAAATCTTGGGATTTGTCCCATTCAGGAGTATGTCCCTCATGGCGAAACATATGTACTATATGTCCCTCATGGCGAAACATATACTCAATATATGTCCCTCATGGCGAAACATATATTTTAAAAGCCTATAACGTGATGCGCGTTTTGGAATTAAATAAGATAAGTGCCGTCGTAGCACATGATTAATATACCTTGGGCGAGTAGTGCAGCTAAGTGTAGTGCAGCTAGAAAAGCTCGTCTTGACTTTGATCAGAGTACCGTTCTTTTTCCAATCTGGATTCGCATTAAGCGGTGAGGTTGGTCGTGAACCGAAACATCAAGTCTTTATTGAACGCTTGTATGATTAATTAATGTTCCCCAACATTTGTCATGTTTCCGATAAGGCTCATTTTGTTGGAGTCTTCTTTTGGGTTAATTGCTGTAAGACTCGGTCTTTCAGAATCTTCTCTTGATCATGCTGCTTGATATATTCCAGTAGGAGTATGGTGGTTGACTATCGTCATCGGTTTTAATTCGAGAAACGATGAGTCTAACCTAATACGACTACTTCGAACCACTCTGCTTTGTACCCTTGCGTAGTCTTTCATTAGACTAACCAACCGTAATTGTTCTCTGCATGGTTGGCTGGTGTCATCCGTTCGATTCGGCATATCAGATAGGAATCCGAGAAACAAAGGCTAGAACGACTATAAAAGCAAACGGTATTTTAATGGATTTATCAAGTTGCGATCCTTGGCGGGTGATCATTAAGATCAAGACCCTTGTATTTATGTTTTACAAAGACTTCCGCTGATTACTCTGTTTTGTCCTATAGGGATTGGGATGTAATCCCCAGACATATGTTTTAACCAAAGATTTTGGTATTTACATCATAATCATTGTTTATGATTTGTATTTAAACCGGTAAAGCCTGGGGTGGCTTCGGTGTGGAAACCGAGGTCACTGGCGGTAATACCTTTCCAAATGGATTACGATTTGGGGGTGTTACAACAATCCCTATGTTTTTCTTGAATGGGTACAGGCAACCGAGTACACCCTTTGATATTGTCGAGTGCCACCTGAGGAACATGTCGACGCCGCGACACTTCACTTCAAAGGAGCTGCCCGCGTGTGGTGGCACATATTCGAGGATGACTGCGTCCGACGCCGCCGAACCAAGGTCACAGAATGGCACCAACTCGTGTATGTGATGACCAAGAAATATGTGCCCCCAGATTACAGAAATCAGATGAGAATGGAAATAGCCATGGTTCGCCAAGGCTCACAAACTCCCCTCGAGTTCTTCTCCAAGCTAGAGGACATGTATTACAAGGCCAACATCAGTGTGGCACCATCGACTTTGAGGACCTAGTTCTTGAGTGGCCTGAACGCGCCAATCCGCGATCAAGTTGAGATCTTGCAAATCAAAGACCTCAATACTTTGACTCACACGGCAATGCAGGTCCACCACCAGCTCAACCGCCGGAAACAATCATCATGGCACTCTCAAAGCCAACAAAGGTATGAATCTAACCCTGGTCATTCCTTTTCCACTGATGTGCGCGCGCCAGTCACAGGAACCAGTGCGTCCAGCCAAGACAAACATGGCAAGAACGCGTTGCCCACCTCCAATGCAGCTCACGCGATCACCATAAAGGGCTCATCACATAGCACTGAGCATGCGCGTGACCTTGAATGTTTCAAGTGTGGAGGGCGAGACCACTACCAAAGGGATTGTCCGAATAACAGAAAGGTCCTCTTCTCCAACACTGCAACCGGATATGTATCCTATGACGAGGAAGAGGCACCGCATGAGGACATTGAAGAAGGACATACAGAAGACCGCGAGGACCGCGAGGACGCTTATGTGTGTGAGGCTGTCGTGATGCATGCCGGCACACCACTCAGCCTTGTCACGCATTGCATTCTAACCGCCAAAGAGGCAACTATAGTCGACCAACGCGAGAACTTATTTCACACGTGTTGCCTGGTCAAGTCGGCATCCCTGACTGTAATCATCGATGGAGGCAGCTGTTGCAACATCGTCAATGAGAAGGTGGTCAACCATCTCAGCCTGCCGACAACGCCTCACCCACAACCTTATGACTTACAATGGCTATCTGCAAGCTCAGGTAACACTGTCTCACGATAGTTTCTTATTCCCTTTTCCATTGGTCAATATAATGACAAAATTTTATGTGATGTGATTGCAATGGACGCCACCCATCTCTTGCTTGGGCGTCCATGGCAGTTCGATCGTCGCGTACTTCACGATGGGTATCTAAACACCTATGTGTTTACCTACCACGGGAAGCGCGTGACTCTCTTACCAATGACTTCCCATGAGATTTTACAGGCTCAGGTCGAGCATGATCGAGACAAGACATTGGATGCGGCAAAGACTGCGTCAACACCAACGCGACCCAACTCAGATCCTGGAGATTCTTCCTTGAGGCAAAAACTCGCCCCACACCACGACGCGCACAAGGATAGCACACGTTGCAGAGACAAGGGGAGTACCGCGCCTACGAACACTGCGTTGCTGGGCAGTTGTGAGCACCATGTTCTTCTCGCCCGACCCAGGGACTTCATCGCCCGTTTGAACGGCAAGGTGCCAACTCCAAGCATGCACTGCTCCCACATCGCTGCGCCTTTGCCACAAGCTTTCCCCGCGTTGCAAGCGGAGTTCACCACGGATTTGCCAAGGGCGCCACCAAACACACTACCACCCTTGTGTAGCATTCAACACACAATCAACTGGGAGTCTGGTGCCTATTCGCCATACCACGGCCGCCGACGATTCGTGTTCGACATCGGAGACCTCGCGTGGGTGCACTTGCACGAGTATGTCGAGCACAACATCAACGATGGTGAAGCGGGGACGCTTCACAACCAAGTGGGGGAGGGTGATGCGACCCTGCCCTCCATGACGGCCATAGAAGAAGAAGCCATGACCGTGAGCTCAGAAGAGCCAAGTACGAAGACCGCGATATTCCTCTCACTACTCGCATCGAGCATAGAGACCGCGATCTTCGTCATACTTCTCGCATCTGGAACAGAGACCGCGATCTCCTTCAAGCGTCGCCATCCAAGTCCACAGATTGCGTGCCTTAATGCGTCTTCCTTCAAGCGACTCAATGTTGAACGCGATCTCCTTCAAGCGACTCAATCTCCCTCAATTCTGATTGCATGCTATCTGAAGACTCTCGCATTCAATGTTGAACGCGTTCTTTGAATTACTTCGTATTTATTTGAACATTAGTATTTTCAGTGTTTTCTTTGGGGTGTGTGTTCCATGCCTGTCGCGTGGGCCAACCCATTAAGCAAGACTCGGCCCATCCGAGTCTCGCAATAAAAGGCCAACTCAGCCTTCTGTTTTAGGTTACGTCTAATTTTGAATCAAAGCTTAAGTTGAGAGCCTATCGCCTCCTTCCTTTGATTGGACGTCAAGCACTTCTGACTTCTCATCTCCTTCACTCCGCTGCCGACGCTACGGCAACCGCTTGATTCTTCAAGCCAAGTCTTCCTTCTCATCTCCCTTCATCCGCAGTCGACGCTAGGACACCAAAGACTTGTCTTTTCAAGTCATCTATCCCTCATCAAATTGCTTCTGCCATCACCACACCACCATCATCATCGCGTTCTCCCACTCACGTGAAGCCCCAGAAACCGCGTTCCACCCATCCCACCATAGAGGCAACCCGCTCGACTTCCCACCAAGATTATCGATCCGGCATTCATAAGCAGGAACACAACACATTGTCCCCTATGGCCTTTATCACGTGGCATGGGCCATCTCCACGTGGTGCCAATTTGTGCTTGTGCCACGAGGGGAACCTTTTCTTTCGCATATGCACCCAGACAAGGTCTCCTGGTGCAAAGATGATGCGGCGGCGGCCAGAATTCTTCTGCGAGGCATACTGCACGGCCCTCCTCTCTAGTTGCTCCCTCGTGCGTCGATGAAGCTCATGCACATGCTCGGCGCAGTTGGCGGTGGAGACATGCACTGGGTCTCGCAGTGGTCGCGGCGACAAATCAAGTGGTGTCAAGGGGTTCATGCCATACACCACTTCGAACGGTGTCAACTTGGTCGCCGTGTGCCTGCATCTATTGTAACAAAACTCGACAAGTGATAGTAAGTCCTCCCAACGCCTAGGGTTGGCTTTAAGCATCGCGCGAAGGAGGGCACCTAGGGTTCTATTTGTGACCTCTGTTTGGCCATCGGTCTGGGGGTGGTAGCTAGTAGAGAATAAGAGTTTGGTGCCTAGCTTACCCCAAAGAGTTCTCCAAAAATGACCAACGAACTTAGAATCCCTATCACTCACTATAGTATGCGGGACTCCATGAAGACGCACCACAGACTCAAAGAATAGATCGACAATCTCACTAGCACTATGGGTTATTTTACAAGCAATAAAATGTGCCATGTTAGAAAATCTATCTATGACCACAAAAATGGAGTCTTTACCTCGTCTAGAGAGGGGTAAACCCGTGATGAAATCCATAGATAAATCTTCCCAGAGGGCACTCGGAATGGGCAAAGGAGTGTAGAGGCCGTGAGGACTAGACCTAGCTTTGGCTCTCTGGCAAGTCACACAACTTCTACAAAACCTAGTCACTTGGTGTGTGATCTTAGGCCAAAAGAAGTGTTCTCTAAGCACGGCCAATGTTTTACTAATCCCAAAATGTCCGCGACTTTCATGTGCTTCCTGTCAAAAGGATCCTAATGGACGACCTAGGGATGCATAGGCGACCAACCTTGTATAGATAACCCTCAGAAAGGAAATAGGACTCAAACTCACACGATCTCAGGCAATGCTCTAAAATAGGTGCAAAGAAAGGATCACTAGCATACAATTCTTTAATCAAAACAAAACCCAAAACTTTAGTTTACACATGAGTCAAGAGAACATACCTTCTAGATAACGCATCAGCGACAATGTTCTCCTTTCCTTTCTTGTGGACCACGATATAAGGAAATGTCTCAAGAAATTCCACCCAACGAGCATGGCGTCGGTTGAGGTGGGCTTGGCTCTTCAAATAGCTCAAAGCCGCGTGGTCGATGTGGATGACAAATTGATAACAGGAATTTGTCGTTCTAATTCCTACTATGCAAAATATCCAAACAAACCCTAAACCGTAGTCCTAGGTAAGTAAAGGTCGAATCCACATGGAGGCGAATTCTATCTTAATATGCAATTTGTATGTCAATCAGAAGTAACCAAAGGGGGGATTTTGTTTGTTTAATTAATCTAAGCATGCAAAAGTAAACAACTAGATGTGATGGATTCAGTAATGGGGAAAGGCACTTAGTCAAACAACATCCACTATTCGTATGACAAGTTGATCATAGATACTCACTCAAAATCACATGCAATGGAAATTCCAATTCCTTTTCAAATATAACTAATAGCACAACCAGATACTATTAGCACTAACTAATTAAACAACCCTGAAACTATCAAGATTCAGTTTAACAGCAGCTTTACGGATAGGAATATAGTTGGATACAATTCTAGTATAAAACAACCAGCTTTTATCCTAGAATGTAAATCAAATCTCTCCTGCATAAGACTAGCACGACCAGATACTAGTACGATGCAGTTGCTACTCAGAAATAGATATGCTCAACCAGTAACAATCTAGATCTAGCAATAGACCAACAACAATAAACCCTAGTTGATCAGACTAAAGGTTATCAATATCAATCATAAGAATCAAGCGAGAGAAGAGATAAATTCCATGCAATAGATTAAGAGTATGAGTCTCACAACTAAATCACAACGAAAAGCTTCAGCGTCTGACTAAGCAAGAGAGGCTTAGTTCTTCATAGTAGAAAAGTACGTAGAATGAAAATTAGGGTTCCGAGATAGATTTGATAATAGATGATATGATAAGCAAACAAGCCTTTTCTCAACCCTAATATACTAAAGGAAATAAAATCTAAATTAACCTAAAATGAAATAATAAATCATAATAAAATAATAATAATAATAACAAACGAGATTGGGAATTAATCCCGTAATTCTCTCGCTCGGCTTCTCCTCTCAGTCGTTCAGCATCTCGCTCCAGCAAAGCATCACCGGCCCACTCCAATTGCAGCTTCAAATCGGCCCACTCCGTAATCCATTCCAGCAAATCATGCTCGCCCATGTCACCATGACGTCACCTCCCACTGTTCTCTTTCCGCTTCAGCTCTCCGCTTTCCTTCACGCGGCATTTCACGTGGGCCACGCCTTCAATTGGGCCTTTTCCTCTTCACGGGCCTAATTTCATCCAATTCGGCCCATCAATCACGTGGCTTTTAATTAATTACCAAACTTCGCCCCCACACGGCATGCACATGAATGTGTCTAAATCTACCCGAATGGCACCAATAAACCCTCTAATGACTCTTAGTTAAGCCCTACAAAGTAGTGCTTATCACAAATTCACGCGGCCAAAGGTAATGTTGCCATGTCTTTAGCACGCGTATTAGGGCATATAACTCTTTGTCGTAGGTGGGGTAATTGATTGTGGCTCCTGTGAGCTTCTCACTGAAATATGCAATGTGCCTCTTCTCTTGGTGTAGCACACCACCAATGCCTATGTCTGAGGCATCACACTCAACCTCGAAGTGTTTGGCAAAGTCGGGAAGCTGGAGCAATGGTGCTTGGCACAAGGCCCTCTTCAAAGCCAATAAGGCTTGTTCGTGGGACTCAAGCCACAAGACAGTGCTTCCCTTCTTTGTCAATTCATGCAATGGCGCGACAATGGAGGAGAAGTCTCGAACAAAGCGCCTATAAATTCCTGCGAGGCCTAGAAAGTTTCGCACCTGTGTCGGCGTCGTCGGAGTTGGCCACTCTTTGATTGCCGCGATCTTTGATTCGTCGACGCGTAGACCATCACTACTCACGACGTAGCCCAGAAAATTTGTGGACGCGAAGCAAAAACTACACTTGGCCAGATTGGCAAACAGGCTCTCGCGTTGAAGGCATTCGAGCACAAGTTGAAGGTGATCGACATGCTCTTCTAGACTCCATGAATACACAAGGATGTCATCCAAATAAACGACGACAAACTTGCCAAGGAATGCTCTTAAGACATGGTTCATCACGCGCATGAAGGTGCTTGGCGCGTTCGTGAGCCCAAATGGCATGACAAGCCACTCGTAGAGCCCATACTTCGTCTTAAACACGGTCTTCCACTCATCACCTTCTTTCATCCTGATTTGGTGATAAGCACTCTTCAAATCTATCTTGGAGAAAAGTGTGGCGCCATGAAGTTCATCAAGCATATCGTCAAAGCGTGGAATAGGATGCCTATACTTGACGGTGATCTGGTTTATCGCGCGACAATCAACACACATTCTCCATGTGCCATATTTCATGGGCACAAGGATCACAGGCACAGCGCAAGGGGAGAGAGATTCCCTGACGTAGCCGCAATCCAACAACTCTTGCACTTGGCGTTGTAGCTCTTTGGTCTCTTCTGGGCCAGCTCTATATGCAGCGCGATTGGGCAAGGAAGCACCTAGGACAAGATCAATCTGGTGCTCAATGCCTCTCAGTGGAGGTAAACCTTATGGAAACTCGTCAGGAAATACATCATCGAACGCGACGAGCAAGGTCGCGATGACTGGCGGCACGGACGCGGTGTTCAACGACTCAGGGATGCATGGAGTTGGCACAAGAAGAAAACATGGAGCTTTGCCAGTCAAACACGCAGTGAGGTCACTGGGCCTGGCTAAAAGCACGTGTTGCTCACACTTTCCTTGTAAAGGAGACGTCTTTGGCAACGGCGCGGCAAACTTTGTCGATGGCGAGGCGCTACTCGAATGCTGTGGGGCACTTGGTGTCCCAGCCATGGCGTTGTGCGTCTTCTTATCAGTGCCCGGTGGAGACGACATTTTGCCAGCTTTGGAGGAGTTTGGCCTCTGGAGTGCCTCTGGACACTCTTTTGACCTAGTAGACGCGGCCTCTATGGCTTTCTGGCGATCGCGTTCAACCTGGTCCTGCAAGATCTCATGGGGAGACATTGGATGCAAAGTGACGCGCTTCCCGTGGTAATTGAACACATAAGTGTTGAAATAGCCATCATGGAGCACGCGCCTGTCGAATTGCCATGGGCGCCCAAGCAAAATATGGGTGGCGTCCATTGTCATGACATCACAAAGTATAGAATCACAGTATTGCCCTATGGAAAAGGAAATTAAGCATTGGCGAGATACTGTGTTACCTGGACTTGAAGAAATCCATTGGAGGACATAAGGTTTGGGATGAGGAGTCATAGGCAACTTGAAGTGTGTGACGACCTTCTCATTCACAATATTAGCACATGATCCTCCATCAACAATTAACACTCAAGGAAGCCGTCTGGACGAGAGCTCTTATGTGGAACAAGTTCTCGCGTTGATCGCGTAAGCTTGCTTCCTTGACTGTGAGGAGACGATGCGTCACCAAGCTCAATGGTGTGCCCTCGTGCAGTGAAGCTGGTTCACAGTCGTAGGCGTCTTCCTCTTCGTTGATGCCTTCATCGATGGCCTCTAGGGTTTGCTCCTCGTCATCACAAGACTCGTAGTCGACGGCGGTTGTGGAGAACAAAACCTTTCGAGCGTTTGGGCAATCTTTCTTATAGTGGCCTCTTCCACCACATTTGTAACACTCAACGTCGCGCGCACGATCTGTGCTCACTGGAGCTTGTCTTGGTATGGTCTGGCATGGCGCGGTGCTGGGCATCAGTGGCTTTGCTTTGGGGGCTTGGCTTGACGCGGCTATGGTAGAGGCACTAGGGCGAACATTAGTAGAAGGTAATCCACTAGGGTTAGAAGAATACCTTTGTTGGCCACTTGGATAAGTGTAAGACTTCCGGCGAGAGATTTGTGCATGAATTTGCATCGCCGTATGTGTGAGGGTGTTCAAATCTTTGATGAGCAAAATCTCGAGTTGATCACGGATGTTGGTGTTTAAGCCACTCAAGAATTTCATCCTCAATGTCGATGGTGCAACGGAGATGTTGGCCTTGTAATACATGTCTTCAAGCTTGGAAAAGAACTCGAGTGTAATACATGGCCTTGTAATACATGTCTCCATTCGCATTTGATTCCTATAGTCTGGAGGCACGTATTTCTTGGTCATCATGTAGACTAGTTGATGCCATTCTGTGACTCTGGTCCTGTGGCGACGCACGCAGTCATCTTCAAATCGATGCCACCAAACGCGGGCAGCTCCTCGGAAGTTAAGTGTCACGGCGTCGACATGCTCCTCGGGGGACACTCGACAATATCGAAGTGTGTACTCCGTAGCCTGCACCCATTCAAGAAAAACAGAGGGGTTGTATTCACCATAAAAATGCTCGATTTTTACCTTGACTTGGTGTCGTTGGAATCGAGGCTGGGCAGGTGCTTGGTTGAACGCGTTGTTTGACGCGGCGTCATAGGGAGGGTTCGCAAAGGCGCGCACTCCATGGGGTCTATCGCGTCAAACCTGGCGTCTATCGCGTTCATGGTGATCTTCGCGGACATATTCATCCCTTGGCGCGTAGGCGTCATCGCGTTGGCGTCTTCGCGGCTGGGCATCGTAGTTGTCGCGGCGAATGTCTCTTGGCATAACATCGCGGCGCTCGCCGCCAATGTCACGAATGCGTTCTCCTTGGGGCTGGAGATGCGGTGGAGGTATCCAATCTGAAGGGTGATCCTGCAATTCAAGTGGATCTCCAAGAGGGGGGTGGAAAAAATTAGGGTTGACCATACCTGAGTCCTCGATCTCTTCATCGTCATACTTGTCGAAGTCGTCGTGGACATTGGGTGTGATCGACGCGTAGCCATCAGATCTGTAACGCGGTGTCCGAACACTTTGGTGTCGAAGGTGATCGCGTACATCATGGCTCCGTGGCTGGGTAGTTGGTGTCCTCAAGTTGGTCTCATCGCGTCGCGTATGCCCACTTGGTCGGCGACTGGGTCTCCTTGGCGTCGCATCGGCTGGCTCGGCTCGGCGAGGGCGGCCTTCGTGTGGCGCTGAGTCCGATACGCGTCTTTGGGTTCTCCTAGAGGCATAGCAATAATCAAAGTTGTATGGTTCAGAATACTCACCTTGAGTGTCCTCGGCGTCGCGGTCGTAGTCGGAGCCGTTGTCGAAGCCAGCGGTTGTGGCTCTGGGCACGTAGCAGTCCGTTTGGGAAACAAAGCCTTGGCGACTCTCAATGACACTCTACATTCGGTTGAGTTGTGGTTGATGTTGAGAAGTGGAAGGCATAACTCCTTTGCCTTTGTCCACTCTTGTCTTCGATGGACCCGTGTCGGTGGCTCCAGGTTGAGCCGGCGCGTCCATGGCACTCAGAGGAGTTGGAGTTGGCACGATGGGTGCCACGCCTTGTTGTTCTCTTAAGGCTGCATTCTCTTGTCGAAGAGCTTGAATCAATTATTGCTCCTCGGACAACTCAAGGAGTGGTTCGTGTTGTGGGGGGGTGAGAGGTGGTTGGTCTTGTTGCACCAACGGCAGTTGTTGGGGGTTGACATTGTCAACATCACGTTTGTCTTCACTGTGTCCAATCGGCATGGTACCTATAACAAGACGGCCATACATGGGAGTAAAAATGAACCAAAAGACAACAAAGAACAACAACCAAGCAAATCACTAGTCAAGTCACAAAGTTCATGTAGGAAGGGCTTGTTTGGCTTGCCGTGAGGACGGCTTGGCTTGCACAAGAGATGGTGTATCAAGCAAGTTGCAATCAAACACACAAGAACAAATTGAAACCCTAAAACAAACGTAAACAAAGCAACCAAATTAGCAAGAGAATACCTTCTAGGAAGCTTGACCTAAACGGTGGTGAGGTAGAGAAGATGAGCTTAGACCGGGGTGAGGGATTTGGGTTGCCTTATTTTGGCTTTTCCTAATTTTGGAAATTGTTTTTTTTGAATATCTTTTTTTTTTAATATTCGAGATCTTATCTTTTGATCTTTTCGGATTTGCAAAAGGAAACAAAATAAAAAGGTCGAAGTAACAAGAATATCACAAGTGTTATCTTAGAGATAGGAGAGAGAGGATAAGATTTGATGATATCTTATATAAGGAAATTGCGATTAACAACCTAAAAAGTAGAATCTAGCAAACAAGGAAACTCTATCCACGCATGAAATAAGGAAACAAAATATTCTAGCATGCAAGATAACAAAATTACCTAACACACCAAAACTTGGGGAACAAGGAAAAACTTTTCGGCCAAGGTATTACCTTGTAGAAACCGAATATGTGATGTAAATATGGAAACTTTGGTTTTTCTCAATAATGATGCGAAAGCAAACGATGGGGGTCAAGAAATTTTTTTGTGAACAAGATGTAAACTTGAGTTCGTGACTTACAAGACTGTTGGGCTCCGATGCCAGTTGATGTGTTCTTGCCTCCGATGACAAGCCAAATTGTCAAAGGTGACACCTTTGGATCTAGTCTTGGTTGGGAAGTCACTCTGTCGTGTCAATCTGCTGTGGAACGCGGTGGTGATGATCGCGATGATGGGCGGCCAGAGTTGTTGACGTCGGTGATAGCGAAGACGATGACGGGTGTCAAGGCGAAGATAGCGATGTTGACAACGCGGGGTTGGTGGCGATGGAAGCGATTGGTGGAAGGATTGAAAGCGATGGCGGAAGCGATTTGATGAGGGATAGATGACTTGAAAGACAAGTCTTTGGTGTCGTAGCGTTGACTGCGGAGGAAGGGAGATGCGAAGGAAGACTTGGCTTGAAGAATCAAGCACTTGTCGTAGCGTCGGCAGCGGGGTGAATGGGGATGCGAAGATAGAGGGTTTGACGTCCGATCAAGGAAAGGAGGATAAACACTCGACTTAAAACCTTGAATCAAATTGAACGTAAGGAAATAACAATAACAACGGGGGCTTTAAATAGCCAAAGAACTCGGCCAAGACCTAATGGGCTTGGATCGAGACGAACCTATGGGCTAGCCCATGCAAGCATGCAAAATGCACAAACCCAAAAATATAAAAGACTATAAAAGGAAACGTTCTAAAATAAGCAATAATACCAAATATAGAAAATGTCTCGAAACTATGAAAACGACGCGTTGAATGAGTACAAACACCACGAGGGACAACGACTAAGGGTCGATGGACTCGCGAGTGGGTGCACGCGATGTTGGCTCTGAAGAACGCATTGTTTCAATGCCGATGGTGGAGAGGACGACGAGTCTTGGGTTTTCGTCTGGGCTTCCTTGGCCAGCGACGACGCGTGCGACAAGTGACACGATGGCGACATAGATGGATTTGGACCTAGACCTTGTCACTGGGCCCTCTGAGCGTAGGCTCATGGCTTCTTCCTCGTCTTGGGCCGTCATGGGAGGCAGGGTCACATCATTGTTCTAGCTCGAAACTGAATGAGATTTGTCCATGGGTGAGACTCAATTTATAGTAGAAGGATAGCCGCCAATAGAGCTACACAATCGTGTTTGATTTGGCTCAAAACGATCCCGAATCGGATCGAATTTCGCCATTTACACGATCTATGCGTTCGTTATACATACTTGCCTTTCTTGGGCAAATTCGAGCGATTCGGGGAAAATTGATTCCCGATTTTAATGGGCTAATGGACGACCCAACCTTACCTAAAATGCCCAAAGTTCAATTTTGAAAAATCAAGCCCGAATGGATCGAATTTTGAATTTCTATCAAATTTTAGGTTTACGGGGCTATTCAAATTTAACTTAGAAATTCTAACAATAGGGTTTGTTTTAAATCATGATTTTAGGGGGTTTGATTCAGGATTGGCTAAGCTTTATGGCCCATGGATCAATTTGGAGGAACCGACCGAAATTTGGGGTAAAAACTCCATGGAAATGTGCTTGGCTGGTTGCGTAATTGTGTTGGCTGGAGGTTGAAGAAGGAGCATAATTTGCTCATATTACACATGGCCCCCCATGATTCTGGTCAAATTTCACATTTTTGCCAAACTTTCCAAGTTGTGGCAAAAATATCCTTATTTCACTTTTTAATAATTCCAAAAATTGTCCAAACTTATTTAAAACTTATCCTAAGTTTATTTATACTTTTTAATCCAACTTTAAGTTAAAGGAAAAATTAAATTAAGTTAGTTTTAAGCTTAAATCACCTTTAACCATATTTTAATTAACATTCTATTATTCTTACTTTAAATACTTTAAGCTTAACAATATTTTTTTTATTTAAATTAATATTAACATAATTTTCAGACTGTGACTACAATGCAGAGCAATTTTGTGCAATTTCAGCATGAGACCAAGTCTAGCATTCAAAACATGGAGAATCAGGTTGGGCAGATCTCTCTGGCAATGAGTAAACTAGAGGCTAGGGATGCGCATAAACTCCCGTCACAAACAGGGTTGAATCCGAGAGAGAATGTGAGTGCCATTATGCTGAGGAGTGGGAAGCACGTGGATAACAAAGGTCCCTTAGCTGAAAGGGACGAATCATATGAATTGACGGAGGCTGCAAACAAGGAACCGCGACCGCGGGTCCAAAACCACGACCGCGGTTTGCTTACAGAGGAGACACTAGAGGGAGACAAAACTGCAAATGCAAGTCAGGAAGCAGAACTGCGACCATAGGTCCAAAACCGCGATCGCGGTTTTTCCTCAGAAGAAGAACCGCGTCCTCCATCAGAAAGAAGCAGCGACCGCGGGCTAAACATAGAATGCCAACAACAACCACGATCGCGGGTCCAAAACAGCGACCGCGGTTTTTCCCCAGAAGCGGGAGATCCCTATGTTCGACCGAATTTTCCTCCACTCAGTTCGTACAAGCCCGCTCTGCCATTTCCTGAGGCGTTGAAGAACACAAGAAGGTTGGAGAACGACAATGAGATTTTTGAGACCTTCAGTAACTGTGAGGTAAACATCCTTTTGATAAAATGGATTAAAAGTGTTCCTCATTATGCTAAATTTCTTAAGGCATTATGTACGATCAAGAAGAACCAGAAGTTGAAGGGAAAGAAAAAGGTTTAGGTAAGTGAAAATGTGTCCGCTATGCTTCAAAAGTGAATGCCTAAGAAGTGTAGCGACCTTGGCATGTTTAGCATTCCTTGTACGATAGGTGACACCAAGTTTGATAAAGCCATGTTAGATTTAGGTGCATCTATTAATGTGTTGCCTTACTCGCTATATGAATATTTGGGGCTTGGACCATTGCATGAAACTGGGACAGTGATTCAATTGGAGGATTTGTCTAATGTTTATCCAAAAGGAGTAGTAAAAGATGTTCTGGTAAAGGTTGATAATCTGATTTTTCATGCTGACTTCTTTGTGATGGATATGGGACATGACAAGCATGCAACCCCTGTGATGTTAGGTAGACCGTTTCTGAAAATGGCTAACACAAGAATTGATGTGAGTAGTGGTTCACTCACTATGGAATTTGATGGGGTAAGGGTAGAGTATAACATTGATGATGCTAAGAAACACCCTCTTGATAATGATTCTATGAGTTCTGTTGATGTGATAACTTAAGTTGATCTGCAAGGCACTATGTCGAGCCATGACATTAACCAAGGCGCTGCCCGGGAGGCAACCCGAGGTATGTAATTCTTTTCATGTCTTTTATTTTCATGTTTTTATTATTGTTGTTTCGTTTTTAGACTAAAAGGCAGGTAGGAGAATCGAAGACAGATTCAGAAGCAAACCAGAGGGCAAACCACGATCACGGTCCAAAAACCCCGACTGCGGTTTTATCACTGTAAGTCTCCTTATCTTGAAAAAAATAAAATCCGCGGGCGCAGGTGAAAACTGCGATCGCGGCCCCGCTGTCCAATTTTATGCCGCTGCTCCGAGATGTTTGCGATGAGGAGGAGATGTAGCCAAAGATTTTATTTGGAAACTGATGATGGCACGTCATGTTACATCTGATGAGGAGGATATTCCAGAGGCCCTGACTGATATATGTTCGCGATGGAGATGCAGTATGAGGCCGCTGACACAGTATGACAGGCACTTCGAGTGATCCTGCAGACCAAGGTAGCCAGTATAGGGAGTGGATAGCTGAGCTTGATGAGGACGTGCGGATGCTCCGAGATCAGTTGCTGGTACAGTGCTCTTACATCAAGCATTGGGATGCCTTTGCTTCACACAGGTGGGAGGCATATAGGGGACCGACAACCGATGAGATTAATTTCATTGCCTCTCGTCATGGCACCAGAGACTCTTGTTTCCATGATTTTCCCCCGTCACGCCAGCCACGACATCCGAGACACAGACCACCTCGGCATCGCTAGTGGGTATCTTTCTTTCCCCCTAGAGTTTCATTTTTCGTCTTTCATTACATTGAGGGCAATGCAATATTTAAGCATGGGGGAGAGATTTATACTTGCTGTCTGTATATATATAAAAAAAGAAAAAAGAAAAAAAAAAGAAAAAAAAGAGAAAAAAAAGCGAGAATAAACTTGGCTGAGCTGAAAACCCAAAAGGGCGGGTTAGGCAAAATTCAAGGGCCCGGACCAGCATTAGGCTGAGGTAATAAGAGGCTGAAGAGCGATGTGAGGATTGGTGAGCTCATTTGTGAAAAATAAAATGAGTGGCTAGGTGAAAACCCAAAAGGGCGCCTAGGCAAAATGAGTGAAAAAAAGAGGAGTGATTATTAGGATTCATTCATTCTGGCGTGGCGACATAAGTGGTGGAGTCTTAAGGAGGATTTGGGTAGGTCACTTTGGGAGTTATAAGAAGATAGACTGAAGATAGGATTAGATGGTCACATTTACTCTATGGTGTTCGGGTTAAGCTTGGGAGAAGTACTCTGCTTTCCTTGAAGCTGGTGTGTTGTGTTGTTATGTTGGTGCCTTGAAGATTCATGAGTAGGTACAGTTCTTAGTGGAGATTGTTTTGTTGTGCTTCCTAAGACCTTGGGTATTTCATTGGAGGAGTAGGTTTCCATTAGCTTACTCGAGGACGAGCAAGGTCTAAGCATGGGGGAATTTGATACGCTCTACTTTGTAGTGCGTAACTAGGAGCTATTACTGGATTATTAGGCACCATTTGTGTGGATTTAGGAGACAATCTAGGATAATGGAGTTGTAGAGAAGGAGTGGTGAAGAGAATGAGTTTAGTGGAGTATTGAAGCATTAAGGACCAATGAAGGCCACCGAGAGAAGACCGCGGCCGCGTGCGAGAAGCAGTAGTCGCGGCAGAGCAATGCCGCGGGCACGGGCGTGGGTGCCGCGATTGCGGCACATGAAGGGAGCCCGCGGGAGAGAGCCGCGAGGGAAGAGACCGCGGAAGCACACAGAAGAAACCGCGATCGCGGTATTATACCCGCGGTCGCGGCCTAGGCCCAGGAGCATAGCGTTTCGGGATTTCGTTCGAGATCTTTGTTTATTTTATTTTATTTCCTTTTATTTCGGTTATTATTTTTTTAGGATATTCTGATTTTTATCTTAGGAAGATTTGATTTGCTAGGTTATTATCTTCCTTTTGAAACATCAGACTTTCATTATCGCTTTTATCACCGTTCATTATCGTTCATTATTTTCTCTAGAGTTTTGTGTTTTAGAAGACTATAAAGAACTAAGTTTCCATTGCTTAGTCAGACAATTGAAGCCTTCGTTTGATTTGGTTGTAAGATTATAACTCTTATTCTATTCCTTTGAATGTATTGATTCTCTTATGCTTCATCCCTTTGAGTTTTGTTGATTTGACTAGCCTGATCAACTAGTTATTATTGGTATTATTCTTGTGCTAGAGTTAGATTGTTTCTGGTTGAAATACCTAATTCAGAGTAGCAACTACGATATTCTAGAACTGATTGGAAAAGTTTATTGTAGAGAGAAATGATTGCATGCTAAGTAAAACTGGTTGTTTTAGTTGCATGTATCTATTGAAATTCCTGAACTTCCTGCTGCTATTGAATTGAATTTGGATGGTTTCATGGTTATTTGATAGTTAATATTCTCAGGGTCTGGTTGTCCTGTTAATAACTTAAGAAAAGGAATAGGAACATTCATTGGTCTAAAGAACTTGAGATAATCAATGATCAATCAATCAAATTGAAGTGTGAATATTTGTTTGACTGAGCTATTTCGCATCCATTATTTACAAACTCTTTTCACTCGTTTTCATTGTTACTTATTACAATCATCACAAAACCCCCCTTTATTACTATTGATATACAATTTCTGCATACAGGAAGAATACTTGGCTCTCTGTGGGATCGATCCTTACTTACCCGACTACATTAGTTAGGTTTTTAAGGTTATTTGTTATGTGAACAAGACTAAAGCCTATCAACACACCTTTGGTAGGCGAAACCCGTACAAGCACGTGGTCTCCAACTTGGAACTCAAGGGGTCGGCGACGTACATCCGCATACGATTCCCGACGACTCTATGATGTTAACATTCGTTGCCTAATCAATGCCACCTCATCTTGAGTCCTTCTCAATGTATCCGGCCTCACCAAACTTCTCTTTGATATGTCATCCCAACATAATGGAGATCGGAATCTTCAGCCATATAGAGCCTCATACGGGGCCATCTGAACTGATGCATGCCAATTGTTATTGTAAGTGAACTCCACCAATGGTAGCTTGGACTCCCATTTCCCTGGCCAGTATATCGCACATGCTCTCAAGATATCTTCAAGAGTGTATATGGTTCTCTCTGTCTGACCATCCGTTTGTGGATGAAAGGATGTGCTAAATCTCAATTCGGTACTCATTGTTGCATGCAGAGACTTCCAAAAATGTGACACAAATCGTCCATCACGGTCGGGTACTATAGTTTTGGGAATACCATGTAAACGTACTATCTCATGAATGTATAACTCTGCTAGCCGATCTAGGCCTCGCACTTTCTTGATAGGTAGGAAGTGAGCAGATTTAGTCAAACGATCTACAATGACCCAGATGGCATTCATGCTCCTTTGTGTTGATGGTAACCCTGTCACAAAATCCATGGAGATGTCTTCCCACTTCCACTCGGGAATTGGAAGGGGTTATAACTCACTAGCGGCTCTTTGATGCTCAATCTTCACTTGCTGACATGTAAGGCATCTAGCCACGAACTCGGCTACCTCTCCCTTCATGTTGCTCCACCAAAAGTTTTGCTTGAGATCCTAATACATTTTATTAGCCCCCGGGTGTATCGAATACGGCGAGGCGTGAGCCTCTTTCAGAATTATGGTCTTTATCTCCCCATCTAGCACACATATCCGATTTCTGAACCTTAGAGTTCCATCATCATGCACAATAAACCCTGATGACTTTCCCTGGTGTACGTCTTCCATGATCTTACTCAGTCCATGATCATCTCGTTGTCTCTGTCTTATCATCTCTAGTAAGGACGACTCAATCTCTAACAAGCAAAGTTGTCCCTGACACTTTTGGAACCGGACCTCGATCTCATATCACATCAACTCTTTTTGCAACTCAGGTTGCAGGGTTAGACATGCAACCAATTCTTCTTGTGGCTACTTCCGACTTAAAGCATCATCTACCACATTGGCTTTACCTGGATGATATAAGATCTCAATGTCGTAATCCTTTATCATCTCTAACCACCTTCTTTGCCTCATATTCAGTTCCTTTTGTGTAAAGATGTACTTTAGGCTCTTGTGGTCAGTGTAGATTTGACAAGTCACTCCAAAAAGGTAATGTCGCCAGATCTTAAGAGCAAATACTACAACTGCAAGTTCCAAATCATGAGTGGGGTAGTTCACCTCATGAGATTTTAGCTGGCGGGATGCATATGCAATTACTCTCCCATGTTGCATCAAAACACAACCCAAACCTTGTCCCAAAGCGTCACTATACAAACCCATATGTTCCTTGGGGTAGTGCTAATACTGGAGCACTAGTGAGTCTTCTCTTAAGCTCCTCAAAGCTTTCTTGGCACTTTTGATCCCACTCAAACTTCTTCGTCTTATGTAACAAGTTAGTCACTGGTTGGGCAATTTTGGAAAATCCTTCCACAAACCTTCTGTAATAACATGTCAAGCCCAATAAACTTCTCACTTCCTTCACATTCTTTGGAGGTTGCCATTCAGATACAACTTGAATCTTTTGTGGGTCAACCATCACACCTTCCGTGGAGACTATGTGTCCTAGGAATGTCACTTGTGTCATCCAAAAATCACACTTTGATAATTTAGCATGTAATTTATAACACCCCTAAATTACATTAGGAATATGACCGCCAGTGACCCCGGAACGCCTATCCGAAATCACCCAAGACATTATAGTATTGAACGCGAAAGTCAAAGTATACAATAATAATAACATTTTATATAAACGATGTCTTACAAATAAAACGACATTGCAAAACAAGGCAACCTTACAGTATATCAAAGTATAACGAAAGACTTTATTTAAACTAACACAGGATCCTTAACCTTTATTGTAAAAAAAAAAAAAAAAACTCTTGAAGCAAACGCAACCGCCTTCAACGTCGTGTTCCCGCGTCCTCCACTTGGGAATCTATTCCTGATGTGCCGTAAGGGACGGATGACACCAGCCAACCATGCAAAGAATAAAACCGGTTGGTTAGTGTAATTAAAGACTAAGCAAGGGTTAAAGCAGAGTGGATCTAATGATCATAACCGGTTACTATCATTGTCCCTCGAATAATAACCGAAGGACGATATATAACTCAGGAACTTTCACGGAATGAGAGAAAAGGAATGAATCGAAAGAAGACTCCAAAGGAATTGAGTCTTTAGGAAGAATGAACAATTGTTTGGGAACATTTAAGTTCATCACGCAAAGTTTGCAAAACGACCTTGATTATTTGGGTCCACGACCAACCTCACCGCATAATGCGAATCCAGATTGAAAAGAGGACTTACGGTAACAAGAGTCCGGGTGGGTTCCACGTTGTACTTCTCGCCCGAGGGTATATTAATTTGCACACAAGGCACTTATCTTATTTAGTTCGAAACGTACATTCAAGTTTAAGACTTTTATAACCAACCTCATAAAGAGAGGAAGAATGTGATAAAATCCCGAAGATTTGGCACTAGCTAAGTGCACCACCACTTATGCAATATTAGGGTAGGTCATGACCAAAGGCATTAGGGCAATAATCCTCCTAAGACCAAGTTATAAAGAAACGACTAATCATCGCAAGGCATTAGCGTTCCTACGAATACCCATGTTATCTAGCAATTAAATAGCACACCAAATCACAATAATCACACCATGTTACCTAGCAACCTATCATAATATATATAAGGGTATGGCTAGACCTGGCAAAATATGACCCGACCCGTTCCGACCGAAATTTTCTAGGTCATAACCCGTAAAGTTAAACCCGAAACCCGTTTTCAATCAAACCCGATGACCCAAAAAATTTTCGGGTAAAAAATGGGTCGGGTCAACCCGATGGGTAAAAAAAAAGGCGGGAAAATGAAGGAAAAACTACAGTTCAAGCGCTTACCCTAAAATTTGGGAAAATTTTCCCTCCTCACTCCTCAGATTCCATCGACCAGAAACCCATTTTTCTTCACTTCTCTATTTCTTACTTCAAAAATTAGATTGAAGAAAACCCTGGCTTCTTTCAACTTGAAACACTTGTTCCCAGCCCGAACAAGAAAGTCGCCGCCGCCGACTCCCTTCTTACCACCACCCCGGATTGGGATCGGGATCGACCGGCTACTCTTCTCTGAAATGGACGCCAACCCCTTTAAGTACTGCTCCTGTCTCAAATACTTGGGCTATTTGATGATTTTGATTGTTCTCGCCATCGTTGGCTTGTCCTACTATGCTGTCGTAGTCATTACTTGGGGTCCTCAGTTGCTCGCCGGCCATCTCAACGGGCTTGCTGCTTTTTTCATCCTCGCCCTCTTCCATATTCTGGTGGGTTCTGCTTCTCTTCTTTCACCTTGCTATTTTGATAGATTTGAAGAGAATAATGTATTGGTATATAAATTTTTAGGTCGTAGGACCCGCGTTGTATGTCTGATCTCATGGTTGAGTATGAGTAAAATTCATTAAAGCTCATAACTTTGTTGAGAATTTGGAGATTCACTTACAATGTTGGATCTCATTTTTTTGAAGCTAGTCATGAATTTAGGAAGTAGAGTATGTAAGGCAGTAAGGGTTTTTTTACATGTTTGTTTGTTCCTTGTTTGATGAAGGAATAATAAGACGACAATAATACTAGAGGATTCAGTGATTTAGCATCATCATTAATTCATTATATATATGACTATATAAGGTAGCTCAACCAGCTAAGTTGGAATCATTAATAAGCATGTGGTTGCCCACTTGTCTGATATGAGATAGCTCAAGTGTTTGTTTGGGAGAAGAAATCTTGCAATATATACTAGCTAGTACAAACCCAAATCTTATGCCGAAGCTCTATTGCGTTGTTATAAGTGTATAAATGTATAAATTTATAAGATAGTTTTAATAAAATAGAACTAAGATGTTAAAATTAAGAGTTAAGGCATTATGATAAAATTATTTTTACCGATATTAAAATTGAACGATAGATAGCCATGCAGAAAAAAAACTTAATATAAATATTTTGTAAATTAAAGCAAATTAAATTAACAAAAAAAAAGCAGGAAAAAATTGCGTAACTCGACCCATTGAGTTGACCCGAACCGACAATAAACCCGTAATAACCCGACCTAGTTTGACCCGATAAATTTTAGACCCGAAATGACCCGACCCGAAATGTACCAAAACCCGGCAACACTCAGACCCGAACCCGCCCGCCCGACCCGATTGCCAGGTCTAGTTATGGCTAGCATACATACAACCTAATAATAAGGTTCCTTTTCACACCCTCCTGTTTGATTCCGTTCCAAAAGCCAATCCGAGATGTAACCAAATTACAAGAAATAAATTATATTAGATAATTCATTTAATAACAAAATTTGAGATAGACAATAATGTCTCGATTTTAATTCAATTTATTTACTCATAAATAAATCAATTTCAATGTTTCTTGATTAAACAATTATCTATACGATTAAAATTAATTAGTCGTATATTCTAAATAATCATGACATAATTAAATTAATAAAATAATGTATTTATAATCCTAAAATTTTCTAGGTCAAAATATTATCTAAATGAATAGCCAAAATTTACCTATTCATAATATAAGATAACATTATAACAATTTCAATTAATTAATTTTTTTTTAAATTCCAAATAATCTCAAAATATTTATCTTAAACTGGATTAAATAAATTAAACCAATTTAAACCAAAAATAAATTCAAAATCGATAAAAAAGACAAAACCCGAATCGGATGAACAGCCACCACGACCTTGGTTGCGTCTCGCCGGAAAACGCAAAATTTGGGGTGGATCCGGTTGCCCTACGGTGGTGAAGCTTGGGGCTTTCAAAGAGGGCTCCTGGGCGCAACTATTGGTGCCACAATCGGCTCTAACTCAACTCGAATGGGCTCGAATTTCTCCCAGGAACAGCTCGGAAAGGAATTTTAGGGTTCTTCGAAACAACCTCAAATTTGGATAAATTGGGGTCAAGTTTATCCTCAGCATAAACCGTCATTCAATTCGTCCCCATTGAAGACGAGTTTATCCAATTTTGAATTTGATCAAATCGGCCCTAAAGGACGACGCGAAATGATTTGGCAAAATCCCGCTGTTTTTGCGACAATTAAGTCGAATCAATCCTCCCATTAGATGCGTATATACCCCTCTTCAATGCCCATGAATTAATTCGGTCGAAGGGATCCAAAGCAGCCGCGAAAACCGCCATGGAAGAGTCGCGGAGAAGCTCGCGCGAGCAGTAGGTCGGCGGGAGGTAGATGATGGAGTTTTGGGGAAATTGCATTCAAGCCCCACAAGCTTTCCATTCGTGGCAAAAATGCCCTCCTCCACTTTTACTTAATTGCAAAAATCGCCCAAGTTAATATATTAAATTTATAATATTTATTTTAACCCCAAAATTAATTTATATAAAATTTAACTTAGGCTAAAATTATTGTAAGTTATTTTTCTTATCAATTTAACCATACTTAAATCTTTAACAAAACTTTGTTAAAATTGATTTAGATATTCTAGGTTAACTTTCATGAATTTTATTTAAATTAAACTTAACATAATGTTTAGAATATGTTAAATAAATAAATAACTTACAATTTGCAACAACTTATAACAAGAACTCTATTTTATTTCTATTTTTGGAATAATGAAATAATTATCAAAATTCCTTTATTTAGAAATAGAGTTGGAAAATTACACAAATACCCCTACTAAAAATGAGGGTTATTACATTACTACCCCCTTAAAAAAAGTTTTGACCCCGAAACTTAGGCCGAAAATAAATCAGGGAAATGACTATGCATATCACCCTCAGTCTCCCAAGTCCCTCACGTGACCTCCTCGTCTCCAGACTTTGACCAGAGGATTCTCAACAAAGGCACCACCTTGTTCCGCAAGTGCTTCTTCCGACGTTCTATGATGCGCATGGGTCTCTCCTCGTATGTGCCATTCGCTTGAATCTCAATGTCGTCATAATTCAAAACATGAGACTCATCTAGCACGTACTTCCTCAATAGAGACACATGGAACACATTATGCATCGGATGCGCTGACGGTGGCAACGCTAAGCGGTGTGCCAAAGATCCGACTCTGTCAAGGATCTCAAATGGTCCCACATAGCGAGGATTGAGCTTCCCATGCTTGCCGAACCTGAACACACCCTTGGATGGTGACACCTTGACGAACACCTTGTCACCAACCTCAAACTCGACATGCCTACGCAGAATTTTGTCGGCATTGTCTGAGTTGTAAGCATCCTCTGTCTGATCAAAGCGATATCCGAGGCAATCCTCTCGACCAATTCTAGTCCTAGCAGAATTTTATCGGCATTCTCATCCCAAAAAATTGGAGATATGCACTTCCGACCATACAAAGCTTCAAATGGAGTCATCTTGATAGTGGAATGACAACTATTATTGTACGTGAATTCAATCAGACTCAAGCTGTTCTCCCAACTAGTCAGGCGATCCAACACATAGGCTCTCAGCCTGTCCTTGAGTGTCTGAATTGTCCTCTCCGACTGCCCATCCGTTTGAGGATGAAACGCAGTACTGAATCTCAACTCAGTTCACATGGCCTTATGCAACTCTTTCAAGAATCTAGACATAAATCGGCCATCACGATCCGATACAATGGTTTTAGGCGTATCATGTAGACGGACAATTTCGTGTAAAAACACTTCAGATAGCTTCTGGGTTCCTCAGGTTGACTTAATGGACACAAAATGTGCACTCTTGGTGAGTCGGTCAATGATCACCCATATAGCGTCTTTCTGACCTTGTGTCTTTGGCAAACCCGTAACAAAATCCATTGCAATGTCCTCCCATTTCCATTCCGAAACCGGAAGAGGTTTCAATTCTCCCCCTGGTCTTCGATGCTCGATCTTCAATTTCTGACAGGTCAAACATCTTGCCACAAATTCTGCCATTCCACTTCATGTTGGGCCACCAAAATTTCTTTCTCAGATCTTTGCACATCTTGCTGGACCCTGGATGTACGGAATAAGCCGAGGAATGGACCTCCTTCATTATAAACTGGCAAAGGTTATCTCCATCGGACACACAGATCCGATCCTGAAACCAAAGTGATCCATCATCTTGAATCACAAATCCCGGAGATTTCCCATCCACAACTTCACTGCTTAGTTTTACCAAAATCAAGTCATCCACTTGCTTTTCTCTGATCTGATCGAGTAGCGTAGCCTGAATTTCAAGCATACTTAGATGTCCTCGTCGATGATCATATAAGACCTCGATCTCGCACAATCCTTGCTGCAGTTTTGTCTGCGCAGTGAGTAGAGCTACCACAGTCTTATGCGGCATCTTTCGGCTCAAGGCGTCAGCTACCACGTTAGCCTTGCCCGGATGATACAACAGCTCAATATCATAATCTTTGAGCAACTCCAACCAACGACGCTGCCTCATGTTCAACTCCTTCTGAGTAAACACATACTTCAGACTCTTGTGGTCGGTAAAGATTTGGCATCTGACACCATAGAGATAGTGCCTCCAAATCTTCAGTGCGAAAAACCACATCCGCTAATTCCAGATCACGAGTTGGGTAGTTTGCTTCATAAGGCTTTAGCTGTCAAGATGCGTGTGTAATAACTTTCCCCTTTTGCATCAATACACATCCCAAACCTTGTTTCGAAGCGTCACTATAGACCATATACCCATCAGATCCTTCTGGCAGTGCCAAAACTGGCGCTGACATCAGGCACTCTTTCAGCTTTTGAAAATTGGCCTTGTAATTTTCATCCCATATGAACTTCTTGTGGACCTTGCGGAGTAATCCGATCATGGGTAGAGTGATCTTCGAAATCCCTCTACAAACCGTCGGTAATATCCAGCAAGTCCTAAGAAACTGCGCACCTACTTCACATTCTGAGGTCGCTTCCAGTCAGCTACTGCTTCAATTTTCTGAGGGTCAACCATAACCCCTTTCTCGTTAATCACATGGCCTAAGAAGGACACTTCCTTCATCCAAAAGTCACTCTTAGACAACTTAGCATACAATAACGCGATGCGAAGATGCTCTTCGTGAACTTCTTCCTTTGGCGAATAGATCAAAATATAATCAATAAACACCACCACAAACTTATCCAGATACTGATGAAAGCATATGTGCATCAAATCCATAAAAATTGCCGGAGCATTCGTAAGCCCAAATGGCATGACTATAAACTCGTAGTGTCCATATCTCGTCCGGAATGCAGTCCTCAAAATATCCTCCCCACGAATTCTGAGATGATGATAACCAGACCTCAAATCGATCTTGGAAAAGACTCTAGCTCCTTGCAGCTGATCCAAAAGATCATCAAATTCGCGGCAACGAGTACTTAATCTTGATAGTGACCTTGTTCAACTCCCGATAGTCGATGCACAGCCTGAATGAACCATTTTTCTTCTTAACAAATAAAACTGGGGTGCCCCAAGGTGACGCACTCGCCTTATATATCCCTTCTCAAGCAGCTCCTCAAGTTGCCTTTAACTCGTGCATCTCTACTGGAGCCATATGATACGGTGCCTTGGAAATCGGCGCCGTACCAGGTTCCAATTCAATGGTAAACTCCACGTCACAATTCGAGGGCAATCCTGGAATTTCCTCCGGAAAAACATCGACAAATTCACATGCAATAGGAATATTATGCAACACGACTTCATCTTTCTTGGGCTTATCTAAATAACACAAGTACCCGACACAACCTTGTCGAAGTAACTTAAACGCAGCCATCACATTAATCAGCTTTCCGTTATCGACGTCATTACGACCCTTAAACTTACAAACAAACTGGCCCCCATATGAAACTGTCATAGTCCTCGTATTGAAGTCAATTACCGCCCCGTGACGCGTCAACTAGTCCATCTCGAGAATAATGTCGTATGGATCCATGGCTATATAGATCAAGTCGGCTTCGAACTTCCGGCCCTAAAGGGTCACTGGAAATTCCAACAACCGCTTGGTCCCTACTAGATACTCCCCATTGGGAAGATTAAACACAAATGGTTCATAGGCTTCACTACATCTAAGCCCTAACTTATTTACGCAATTCTTACAAACAAAAGAATGCGTAGCACCAGAATCAAACAATATGGAGACTGATGTAGAATTTAGGTGTAAAGTACCTTAAGCAACCGGAGCATTCGGCCCATCGGCTTCACGTATCTCGTAAAGCCTCTGCCCTTGACTCCCTGATGCTATCGGAGCCTTTCCTTTGTTCTGCACAGTTGCCTGTATAGCAGCACTCTCGGCAGGCTTCTGTTGAGGTCGGTTATTCTGGCTCACCGACCCTTGCTGAGACTCAGCCTCCTGATTCCTTCTCCTGGGGCAAAAGGTCTTCAGATGACCCTCCTTCCCATAGGTATAACACGTCTTCCTCTCCTTCGTGCATAAGTTGCTCTTGTGTCCAGATGTCCCACATTTGTAACACTGGACATGGCCCTTTATCTGATCCGAACGTTGAGTTAACCCAGACTGTATAGCCTCAGTCTTAGGCCGACTTGACTTGGAGAAGTTGGACGGCAGAGCTGGATGCTTAAATCCACCACTCTGTTCCGGATTGTTGTTTCCCGACCTTTGTCGGTTGCGCTTCTTTGCCGACTCCTCGAGAGTAACCTCCAGCTTATAAGCAGCATCAACATACTGCTCCAGCATAGTACATTCATGACGCACCATCAATGGCTTGATATTTGGGTTCATTAATTCATGGAAGTGTCAGATTTTCAGCTCTTCAGTTGCCACCTCACTCCCAGCATAGTGCAGTAGGTGGTTAAACTTCGCAACCAGAGCAATCACCTTCAACCCCTCAGTCTTCGGGTAAAGGAACTCTTTGTGTTTCTCCTCCCTCATAGCCCGAGATAAGAACCGGTCGGTCATCTTGGTCTTGAACATCGACCAAGTCAGCTCGGGATGGTCAGCCAATCCCGTGCTCTCCCACCATTCTGTGGCCCCATCTTTCAATTGTAATGAGGCAATGTGTACCTTCTTAGCTTCAGTACACACGATGTTCTTGAACAAAAGCTCTATGTGTAGGAACCAGTAGGCCACCTTGACGGGTTCTCTAGTACCGTCATATGAATCTAGCCTCATAGAGTTGATCGCCTTCAGCGCGCGACCATAGCTTCTCTCATCTCTATGCACTGGCATAGGAGGCGTGACATACACCGGCTCCTCTACATTAGGAACAACCTGTGGTATAGGATTCTCCTGAGCTCGAGGCATCCCTTGACCACCCATATCTATGACTGCTTGAATCACAATCTGCCTGATCGCTTCGACAACAACATTGTCAAAAACCATTGGGGCAGCAGGAGGTACCTGTCCCCTTCCTCCTCCCATCTGGGGGTTAACTTGAGGTGGGACATTCTTAGCTGGATTGTTATGGGATCCAGACCCGGTTTCGTCTTCCTGGTTCGCCGCACTCCTTATCTAAATTCTGGAGGCGTTGCTCAGACCAACTTCTAGACGAGCGGTGTTCCCAGTGTTCACCATCTGGTTGCGTGTTCGTTTATTAGATAAAAGCCAATAAAAGTTATGCCACTGGTAATAAATACCCAAATGCAATAATTAAGACATCCATCTAATAAACTCAACTTTTTATTAATGAAAAACACATCAATGTCAAACAACAACCAAAAGGAAAAAGGAATCACATGAGGAGACTACTGCTCCATTACTGTCTAAGTGGGAAAAACTGGAAAGAAAACTAATGCACTATCAATCAATGTTTCTTTGAGGTGTCGCGAAACAAAGATCTATAGGCCTTAGCTGTCATCCTCTTCTTCGGAGGTAGTTCTTCCTACAAGTCATCAGTTGGACTCTTTTGCTTCGGATCACTTGATCCCTCAACAGGCACTGATGGCTCTCCAAACTTGCCCACATCACTCTTATGAGGCTCGGGGTCTTTCCACGCTTGCCCCCAGAGATCCTCATTGTCGGACTGATGCAATAGCCAGAACATCTCTTCCCCAATACTCGTGGAAGGGATCCAACAGCTCTGTCTCTCCCTCTGAATCCTCCATTGAGTCCTCATCATCGATCTCGGGGGTAGGGGACTACTTGGATTGCACATCCCTTTCTCCCTCGCTCTCGGACTCAGAGCCTTCGAACATCGGGCGAACTCAAGCACTGGCCCATCCTTCATAACAAGCTCTATAGAATCAGGCTCAGACTTCACTGTCGGAGCGGTCTCAGATTCTTTCTTAGCTCTTAGCTGAGCTCTCGGAAACACCATTGTCTGAAGTGAGACAAGGGGAAGTTAGAAAGAATACAAATAGAAATTGTACTTTCCGGAATGATGCATGAGTAGATAACTACTGTTGCAGACTAAAGTTTTTCAAAACATTTCACATAAAACCGATTCAATTTCGATTATTTATAAACCCAACTTTGTCTTCCACTTCACAACCAGTTATAGAAACTTAGGGTATTATACTTTTGAAATAAACACTACCAAATCATTGCGATTTAAAATCTCGTCAAAGACATTTTATTTTAAGCTTTACTTAGGGCCTATAATAAAGAAAAAAAATCACACCAAAGTTTCATTTCGCAAAACTCAAATAAACTCGAATAGTTTCGTTTCCGTTTGGCTCTGATACCATAATTATAACACCCCTAAATTACCTTAGGAATATTACCGCCAGTAACCCCGGAACGCCTATCCGAAATTACCCAAGGCATTACAGTATTGAACGCGAAAGTCAAAGTAGACAATAATAATAACATTTTATATAAATGATGTCTTACAAATAAAACGACATTGCAAAACAAGGCAACCTTATAGTATATCAAAGTACAGCGGAAGACTTTACTTAAACTAACACAAGATCCTTAACCTTTATTGTAAAAACAAATAAGAAAACTCTTGAAGCAAACGTAGCCGCCTTCAACGTCGTCTTCCCGCGTCCTCCACTTGGGAATCTATTCCTGATGTGCCGTAAGGGACAGATGACACCAGCCAACCATGCAAAGAGTAAAACCGGTTGGTTAGTCTAATGAAAGACTAAGCAAGGGTTAAAGCAGAGTGGTTCTAGTGATCATAACCGGTTACTATCATTGTCCCTCGAATAATAACTGAAGGACGATATATAACTCGAGAACTTTCATGGAATGAGAGAAAAGGTATGAATCGAAAAAAGACTCCAAAGGAATTGAGTCTTTAGGAAGAATGAACAGTTGGTTGGGAACATTTAATTTTATCACACAAAGTTTGCAAAACGACCTTGATTATTTGGGTCCACGACCAATCTCACCGCGTAATGCGAATCCAGATTGGAAAGAGGACTTACTCTAACAAGAGTCCGAGCGGGTTTCACGTTGTACTTCTTTCCCGAGGGTATATTAATTATGCACACAAGGCACTTATCTTATTTAGTTCGAAAACGTACATTCACGTTTAATACTTATATAACCAACTCTTATAAAGAGAGGAAGAATGAGATAAAATCCCAAAGATTTGGCACTAGCTAAGTGCAATACTCATGCAATATAAGGGTAGGTCATGACCAAAGGCATTAGGGCAATAATCCTCCTAACACCAAGTTATAAAGAAGCGACTAATACTCTCAAGGCATTAGCGTTCTTACGAATACTCGTGCTATCTAGCAATTAAATAGCACATCAATTCACAAAAATCACACCATGTTACCTAGAAACCTATCATAATATATATATATATATATATATATATATATAGAGAGAGAGAGAGAGAGAGAGAGAGAGAGAGAGAGAGAGAAGAGAGAGAGAGAGAGAGAGAGAGAGAGAGAGAGGCACCCTTCGGTGAAACGGATATTATAGTAAAACGGCTGTACAATTATGGAGCGTCGGATTGATAGTATTGGATGGTTGGATTTGGAGAGTATAATGAGGGTGTATGGGGCGATTTTCATGGGATAGAATATCCCTACTGATTTTCTAAATTTCTAAAAATTAAAAACCTCCAAAATAGACAGTTAGGAGGAGATTGGAGAGAGAAAACGTAGATCCTCCAAAATAGGCAGTTATTCACGACCATCTTCTACGCAGAGCTTCGATCTAGAAATTTCTACACCATTCTCTATATCAACACGAAAAAAGATTAATATTGTTATATATAATTTGCATATCTGTTAACCTTGTTCATATTCCATCGTATATAATGCATCGACTGAATTGAAAATAAAATGTGTGAATATCAAAGCACATTATTTGAATATCGTTCAAGTATTATTGAATAACTGTTATTCGTGATCATGGTCAATCGTAAATATATTGATATTCAAAAACATTAAACATGTATGCACTTTGTGGTAATTGATATTCCAATTTAAAACATCATATTCACAATCTTTGAAAGTTAACAGTATGCATTAGGGCTGTTCAAAAATGGACCGGACCGGAAAACCGAACCGGACCGGACCGGAAATGACCGGACCGGTGAAAATACGGTCCGGTCTCCGGTCCAGATAATTTCCTTAATCCGGTCCGGTCCGAACCCGGGAAAAAACCGGTCGGGACCGGTGGACCGGATTTTTATTTTTTTTAAATTTATATGTTTTTTGGGAGATTTATATGTATTTTTTATAGATATTTTTTTAATTTAATAAGTTAGGAGTATATATGTTTTTTAGATATTTTTTTATAGATTTTAAATAAGAATTTATTTTTTTATTTTTTTTAAAATAAAATCCGATCCTGGACCGGACCGAATAGGTCCGGTCCAGATTTCTGAAAAAATCTGGTCCGGTCCGAACCGGATGAACACCCCTAGTATGCATATCGACACGAAAACTATGAATATCATACATAGACAAAGAGAGAGAGAGAGAGAGAGAGAGAGAGAGAGAGAGAGAGAGAGAGAGAGAGAGAGAGAGAGAGAGAGAGAGAGAGAGAGAGAGAGAGAGGATGTTGATGAGGAGGCGCGATCGACAAAGAGAAACGAAGCTCGTTGAGTTCGTCAATGGTGGTTCCATGCAGCGCCAAAGAGTAATACGAGAGAGAGAGAGTGGAAGAGGAAGACAGATGAGAGAAACAAGAGAAAGAGAGATTAAAATAGGAAGTTGAGGGGATTTGGTGAATATTGTAATCCCTTAATTTTAGAATTTGAGGGGATATGCTGTGGTCACATCCACCATATAAAATTAGAGAATCCATTATTAAATTAGAGTCATATATTCTCCTCTCATCCAACGTCCTAAATTAATACACTCATTTTATCCTAATAGGCTATTTCACTAGAGTCTAATTCTCTCTCTCTCTCTCTCTCTCTCTCTCTCTCTCTCTTTCTCTCTCTCTCTCTCTCTCTCTCTCTCTCTCTCTCTCTCTCTCTCTCTCTCTATATATATATATATATATATATATATATATATATATAAGGTAATAGCTAGCATACATACAACCTAATAATAAGGTTCCTTTTCACACATTATTATACATAAATGTTCCCACACATCAACTTTTAGAATTTTTATCCCAACTTAATAAAGACAACCGATTCATTGTCAATTAAGGAAAAATGGAATAAAATGCAAGAGCAAACCGCCACTTGCCTTGGATTAGGAAGAATAACGAACGGTAATCGAAAGCGCTTGCTTGCGGATAATACTTATCCTCATGTTTGATTCCGTTTTAAAAGTCAATCCGAGATGTACCCAAATTACAAGAAACTAATTATATTAGATAATTCATTTAATAACAAAATTTGAGATAGACAATGTCTCGGTTTTTTATTGAATTTATTTACTCATAAATAAATCAATTTCAAGCCTTCTTGATTAAACGATTATCTATACAATTAAAATTAATTAGGCGTATATTATAAATAATCATGACATAAATAAATTAATAAAATAATGTATTTATAATCCTCAAATTTTCTAGGTCAAAATATTATCTAAATGAATAGCCAAATTTTACCTATTCATAATATAAGATAATATTATAACAATTTCAATTAATTAAATTTCAATTTTTTTTTATAAATTCCAAATAATCTCAAAATATTTATCTTAAACTGGATTAATTAAATTAAACCAATTGAAGAAAACAAAATATCAAAATCGAAAAAAAGGACAAAACCCGAATCGGATGAACAGCCACCACGACCTTGGTTGCGTCTCGCTGGAAAACGCCGAAATTGGGGTGTCTCCGGTTTCCCTCCGGTGGTGGAAGCTTGGGGCTTTCAAAGAGGGCTCCTGGGGGCAGCTATTGGTGCCACAATCGGCTCGAACTCAACTCGAATGGGCTCGAATATCTCCCATGAACAGCTTGGAAAGGAATTTTAGGGTTCTTCAAAACAACCACAAAATTGGATGAATCGGGGTCGAATCCAGGGAAGTATTTATAGGGATTTGGTAGAGGGGAATATCCTCAGAATAAAACCTCATTCAATTCGTCCCCATTGAAGATGAGCTTATCCAATTTTGAATTTGATCAAATCGGCCCTAAATGACGACGCGAAATGATTTGGCAAAATCCCGGTGTTTTCGCGACAATTAAGTCGAATCAATCCTCCCATTAGATGCGTAATATACCCCTCTTCAATTCCCATGCATTAATTCGGTCGAAGGGATCCAAAGCAGCAGCAAAAACCGCCATGGAAGAGCCGCGGAGAAGCTTGCGCGAGCAACAAGTCGGCGGGAGGTAGATCATAGAGTTTTGGGGAAATTGCATTCGTGCCCCCACAAATTTTCCATTCGTGGCAAAAATGCCCTCCTCCACATTTACTTAATTGCAAATATCGCCTAAATTAATATATTAAATTTATAATATTTATTTTAACCCCATAATTAAATAATATAAAGTTTAACTTAGGCTAAAATTATTGTATGTTATTTTTCTTATCAATTTAACCATACTTAAATCTTTAGCAAAACTTTGTTAAATTTGATTTAAATATTCAAGGTTAACTTTCATGAATTTTATCTAAATTAAACATAACAGAATGTTTAGATTAATTTAAATAAATTAATAACTTACAAATTGCAACAACTTATAACAAGAACTCTATTTTATTTCTTATTTTGGAATAATGAAATAATTATCAAAAGTCCTTTATTTAGAAATAGAGTTGGAAAATTACGCAAATACCCCTACTAAAAATGAGGGTTATTACATAATTGTTGTTGTCTTAGCACACTGAGAACAATTCGAAAGTGTTCATCATGCTCCTCTTTACTTTGGGAGTAGATCAAATTGTCATCTTTAAATACCACAACAAAACGATCCAGATACTCGATAAAAACACGATTCATTAACTCCATGAAGACAGTCAGTGCATTAGTCAGTCCAAATGGCAGCACTCTAAATTCGTAATGACCATACCTTGTACGAAATGCCGTCTTAGCAATATTTTCATCCTGAATCTTCAACTGGTGATAATCTGACCATAAGTCAATTTTTGAGAAAATGATTGCACCTTGCAGTTGATCCAATAAATCATCTATCCGAGGCAATGGGTATTTATACTTCACTATCACTTTATTCAACTCTCTGTACTCTATGCAGAGACGAAGGGAGCCATCTTTCTTCCTTACGAACAACACTAGTGCACCCCAGAAGATGCACTCGTCCTAATGTAACCCTTTTCAGTCAATTCTTCTAGGTTGCTTCTTTAGCTCTTGCATCTCTAGTGGTGCCATCCTATATGGTGCCCTAGAGACTGGAGCCATCCCTGGCTCAAGTTCAATCGTAAAGTCAACATCTATACGAGGAGGTAAACCCGGTAAATCCTCCGGAAACACGTCCGAAAACTCACAAGCAACCGGTATATTAGACAGTTTCGACCTCTCATTATCCTCTTCTAAAGCATAACACATATAGCCTTGACATCCCTTCCTTATCAACCTTGAGCCTTCATGGCACTAATAATCAATCCTGATTCACCGGGATCACGACCTTCGAACACATATTTCGACCCATCCTCATCGGTCATTGTCACTGTTCTCTTACGCAGATCCATCACCACCTCATGATGTACAAGCGAATCCATGCCCAAATTCACATCATAATGTCGTTTATCGATCTCAATCAAGTTAGCTACCCAATCCCGAACCCCTATGCAAATAGGACAGTTCCTAAATGCCTGGTTCCCAACCAATTTACTACCGTACCATTCGGTAAACCAATAACAAACGACTAACAATCATTAGCACAAGTTAGACCAAGTCTAGTCACACATGACTCAAAGATAAAAGAATGGGTAGCCCTAGTACCAAATAAAATGCAAATGGGTTGAGATTTGATCCAAAGCGTACGTGTAGCTACGAGTGTGTTAGGCTCATCGACCCTCATCTCATATACACGTCCTTTCCCCTTTGAATTTCCAGTAGATTGATGGGAATGTGTTGGTGCTAGATGAGACTACTGCTGAGAATATGATTGTGTCGGATAAGGCTAGTATTGAGGATACGATTGTGCCAGACGATACTATTGAGTCGGTCCACGTAGGGAGGATACAGAAGACTCCGATTGAGAGGGATTTACTTTTCTTTTACAGTAAATTGCAAGATGACCCTTCCCTCCACACTTGTGACATATCTTAGCCTTATGTGAACAATCTGGTCTGAAATACTTATCACTTTTGCAGTTGTGACATTGATATCCCACCGGTGGTGCTCCTCGAGGCACATTAGATCCATCGTCTCTAGCACCAGAATGAGTCATTTGTGTCCTATGTTTCTTAAAATTTTGAGTTACTGACTTATCAACTTCAAGTTTCCTCTCAACTGTTAGGGCCTTGTCATAGTATTCCCCCAAGGTAGTACATGTGTGCCCCTCCATGTAGGTCCTAATTTTTGGAGGTAACCATGACTCAAAATAGTCAATCTTATCTTCCTCGTTGTGAACCACATACGAAGCATAACGAGGGAGCTCGTGATACTTTGTATTAGCTTGTGCCATTGGCAACCCTTCAGGGGGTGGGTGTAAGAACTCTGAAAGCTTTTGCTTCTGAAGTGTCACCGAGTAAAATCGAGTACGTATCGTTGCCTTGAATTCTTCCTAACTCATCGATCCCACGGTAGGCATTACATAATCCCACCAATCATCAGTATCCTTAGTGAGGTAGAAGGAGACATTTGATACTTTTTGATCTTTTGGGCATTTAACCCTATCAAGGAACTTCTCTATCTACTTAAGCCAATGTTCTATCTCAGTTGGCTCTCCAGATCCATCATAAGTGGTCGGTTTCATATTCTCAAACACAAATGCAATGATACAAGCATCCCTCCTCTCTACCACTGGTGTCACCTCTTATGGAGGAGGTGGTTGATTCTGTACTGGTGGAGGTACTGGTTGCGGATGTCACTGAGAATATGCTGTCTGAATAGCTTGTCCAATCATCTGTTAAAGAATGGCATAAAATCTAGCATCGATGCCAGCATGAATGGAGGAAGGTGGAGGTGCAGCTGGAACTTTAGGAGCAACCTCAGGCGGAACCTCTGGATGATTCTCTGGGGGAACAACACCTCTTGTAGATTTTGGTTCAAAACCCATTTGACTCTCTACGTCCTCAAATGGTGGCACATTAGCGGGGTTATCTCTAGTGACCCCTCATCGTCCCCCGCGAGATCCACGAGGTCGACCTCTAACTCGAACACCTCTACCTCTACCTAACATCTGCATGAGCATTTTCTAGTTCAAGTACACGTATATATAAAAGCATACATTAATTAAGAACTTAAGTGGTCAGCAAGGAGGTGGTAGTGCAACATGTGATCCTAGTTCTACCCTTTCCCACAAAATTTCATAACCAGGATCTGATACCAACTTTTGTAATAGCCCTAGAATGATGAGGTGTTACAATGCCAGTGATTTCCAAAGGAAATCCCCATAGGTGGATAGGAAAGAAAGAACTCGAACTTGGAAAAAGAATACAAAGGCGGAAGTAAGTCCAAAGGTTCAAAGTATATCAAGAAAATATAGTTCTAACAAGAATCCAAACGCAGCCTCAGAATCAGAGTTTAAAAATACAATTAAACAACTAAGATATAATATTAAGATTATATCTATTTTTGTGAGGACATTTAATTTTATAAAAATTAGGTTTAAAAATTAAATTTCATTTAAAATGATAATCAAGGTGAGACTCACTCTTTGATTTTTTTTTTTACATTTGATGATTTGATATTATCTACAGGTCAGCATATAAGCCAAATGAATGAGATATCAACACGTAGATGCAAAAACTTATCATTTAATCAGTTGATCTTTACAACCATCATGAAAATTATAGACTATGCTAAACGAATGAGCAAACATATGTGTGTAACTCATAATAAACTAGGAGCAATAAACATAAGCCATTTTGAAATTTGGATCAAGAAATCGAAAATGTAAACATGGGTTAATCTAGTGCATTATATAGCATGTAATTTCATCAATTCCTAAATCATAAAATTCATTAAAGGAACGTAAATATCTACTTATTGCTGAAAATTACTAAAAACATGTTTGATTTGCTTTTGTAGAGTAGAGACATAAGATTTTAGATTCACCCAACGATTTTATATATGAATCATATTCAAAGCCTTTCGATATATCGTATTGTAAAATCTTCTCGTAGTACGGACGTTAAGAAAATCAAGAGAATATGACAATCACGAAACATCCTTAGTTGTACAATATTAAATATTTTATTGAAAAAGTAAAAGTGTTTTAAATATATGATTAATTCTTGAAGTTCTCTCATGTTACTGAAAATTAGAGCATATTGTTTTTCAAAGAAAATATATTTGTATTAGTTGATTTTCTAAGCTATAATCTTCACATAATCATAGCTATCAATTGTGATTAAATAAATAACCCATAGACAATGATTACCTTAAACATCAAAAAAAATTGAAGTAGAAAAGTTTGAGATAGTTAAGATATACCAAAGGTTATTCTTGTTTGTTATGATGAGTTTATTTTTATGTGTATTTATATTTGAAGAAAAAAAATTATAAATTGAAAATGTTTGGGATAATGAAATATACATTAAATAAACTAATGCTAATAATTCTAATATCGGGTTTTCTAACCTATTCCCTAAAGGGACATGTTAAGAATACTCGTTTTAGAAATTGTTCCCTAAAAAAGAATGCTTAAACCTTTTTACAAATATTAAAATCCCTAATATAGTTACACTAAACAAAATCCTTATAAACTTAAGTGTTTAACCTATGCTCTTTGTAACAGCCCTAGAATAATGAGGTGCTACAATGCCAGAGATTTCTAAGGAAATCCCCACATGCGGTTAAGAAAGAAAGAACTCGAACTTGGAAAAAGAATACGAAGGCGGAAGTAAGTCCAAGGGTTCAAAATATATCAAGAAAATATAGTTCTAACAAGAATCCAAATGCAGCATCAAAATCAGAGTATTAAGATTTAGGACCAATCCCAAAATCCAACAAAACGAGTTTAGCACATCAAAGTGTTGCTAACTCAGGCCAGAATCCAAAAAGAAACATCGGGATAATAAACTAGTTTAGCAAACACAGATTCACAACTGAGGTGATCAAAAACTAAAATAAGTCCCATCCTAGCATGCATCAAGTAACCCGACCTCCTTCATGCTCTGAACCTATATGAATACCTGACCATGCATAAACATAGCCAGTCCCCACCGAAATGGGGGTTAGTCTCCAACCAGACTAGGAAGTTATATAAGTAATTTAATACGCGCTAAAGTACTCAGATAAGCAGATACATAGAGATAATCACATTCAGATATGGCATAACAAGAACGTACATCATCTAACATACATGTAGAGGTACATGAAAAATTACAAATAAACATGTCACTACAGAATGTATCATAGGCTCTACTGGCAATGCTATCAAATCCCACCTAACGTTAGACCATGAGATATTTATATACTGCCATGCTAACTTATTACTCAGTACCAATTTACAGAACTTCATATAACATTCAATCAAGTCATAGATTTCCAGAATTGGTAAATGATCAGTCAAAATCGATACTCGAGTATGTTTTTACTGTAAAAGAAACTCATTTAAAAACAAAATACGAAAATGTTATGAAAATCTGTCCAAGTCTATCTTGGACACGAAGGTACCTTCTAAAACCATATAACATGTACTATTACCTCTACCAACGGGTCGGGAACGGCGTCACTGATCGGGTGACCCGGCCTCCCATAAAATGGTAGAGCACTCTCTCAAATCGCTCCACCCGGATAGAGCCCTCTGTCGAGGAGCGTATAAGAAGAAAACGTTTTTTAAAACAATTCAGGATCAGAATGATCCTTACCCGTAAGTTTTACATTTCTACAATATACATCAAAGCCAAGGCACAAAACAAGGCTCAACCATATCATCAACCTCTCAAAGAAATACCATTCTAACGCATTTATCAACGAACATGACGACGCGTTGGCCAAACACGACTGGTAGTTTCCTAACTATGTCCATTCCCCACTTCTTGAAAGGCCAAGGGGATGAGATTGGATGTAGATCTCCGGATGGTTGCTGGGACACCAGGTCGTGTCTTTGGCATGCGTCACACTTCTTCGCTTAGTCGACGACGTCTTTCTTCATAGTGGGCCAATAGTATCATTCAGTGTGAGCACGCAAAGCGAGGTTTCTTCCTCCATAATGATTGCCACGTCATGGAGTTCCTGCAACGTGTTCTGGATTTCTTCCTCACAGAGACACCACATGTAATATCTGGTGGTGGACCATTTGTGTAGCATGTTATCATTGAGGACAAAAGTGAACGCCTTGGCGCAAAGTCGTCGTGTCTCATTCTTATCGAGTGGCAGTTTGCCATGCTTGAGCCAATTGTAAAGTGGAGTGGTCCAAGAGTTAGATTCGGTAGAGTAACTGACCTATAAGGTGACCGACATGTCGAATGGTTTGTTGATGGCGAACACTTTTATATGCAAAAAATGAATCTTCTAGTATAGTCTAGGGTCGATGACGAAGCCGACTCTAAGCCAACGCGACGGCTTCAGCGTTGGCATCCCTGGAAACCTGTTTGATGTTGAACGTGTCAAAGGACTTGATGATGTCACAGACGACTTGCAAATAGGCCATAATCTTGGAGTCGCGTGCCACATATATGATGCGTTATCGTCTCCTAAACGCGTCGTCAGGGGTGGATCTAGGTAGAAGGCGGATCGGACTGACAATCTCTCCGGAAACAAAGGCGAACCAAGCCAAAGCCGTGGCTTCAGGGGCTGTCGAAGGAGCCTCGGCAATGGCTGAGACTAGTGTGGGTGATGGCTAGCACGCAAGGCTCGAAGGGCTTAGACGGGCGCGCTCGCAAGGAAGGGAACGGCCAACGATCACGGCAGCGAGAGAAAACTTGGTCGAGTCGAAGCAAAGGCAGCGGGAGCAAGGCTCAACGGCTGCAAATTTGGCTTCAATTCAATGTGAAAACAAAACTACAAGGGTTTGGCTCCTAAGAAGCCTACAACTTCGGCCATGGGCCTAAACAAGTACTTGGGCCGGCTCTCTTAGGCACAAGAGAGGCCCGGGCCCGAAAATAGAAACTTTCCTAACATAGTAAGTCTAAAAGTAGTAAGTTCCAAAATTAAAAAGTTTCCATAGTTATAAACTTACTAAAAATAGAAACGACAAACAATGGAAACTACTAAAAATTGCAACAGTCTCAAAATGTCTCGAAATTGGCATGTAAACCTCAAAATGCCAAAAGAACACAAATGGCTCAGAAAGTGCCTCAGAAAAATCAACGAGCCTCGCCGATGGCAGCAGCTAGGCCAATCGTCGCACATAGGACGGCCCGGGGCGTGGTGAAGAGGGAGCAACTATCACACGCCATGCCCTTGGTTGTGATCGATTGTGTGGCGTGGGCAATGGCCCTGGCTCTGGATTTGGTGATCGGGCCTTCTGACACTCAGCATGTTATCCTCTTGGGCCTCCGTTAATGTGACGTCCGTGGGCATATCACTCTCCCCTTCTTGGCCTCGAATCGTCCCTGATTCATCAATGTCAACGTTCGGGGGCACATACGGGGTCAAGTCTGCCACGTTCAACGTGGCATGCACTCCATAGTCGTCGCGCAACCCTATCTTGTAGGCGTTGGGACCAAATGCCTCGAGGACCCGGAATGGGCCATCGCCGCGTGGATCCAGCTTGTTGCGGCGTTTGGCGGGAAAGCGCTCCTTGCGCATATGGATCCAGACAAGGTCACCGGGCGCGAATGTGATGCGGCGCCGGCCCTTGTGGGCCTTGTGCTCATACTGTCTGGTCCGCCGCTCCAGATGCTCCTTGGTCCTGGCGTGCATCTCCTGAATAAACGCAGCCCGATCTGCGGCCTTGAGGTTATAGCCGTCGCGAAGAGGATGCAGAGTGAGGTCCAGCGGCGTGAGCGGGTTCCGACCATAGACAGCCTAAAATGGACTGAGGTGCGTCGCCGAATGGACTAACCTGTTATAATAGAACTTAACACAAGATAGTAAGTCCTCCTAACGGCGCGGGTTGGCCCTAAGCATGACTTTAAGCAGGGTCCCTAAGGTGCGGTTGGTCACCTCAGTCTGTCCATCTGTTTGGGGGTGATAGCTAGTGGAAAATAGGAGCTTTGTATCCATCTTACCCCACAATGTCCTCCAGAAATAACTCACAAACTTCACATCCCGGTCACTCACAATCGACCTAGGTATCCCATGCAATCTCACCACATGCTCAAAGAAAAGGCTAGCTATGTCCGAAACATTATTGGTCTGCCTACAAGGGATAAAATGAGCACGAATTTACAGAAATACCCTAAATGAATATGCAAATTGCAATTATAGAAGCTTGTATTTTTTTTTTGCATATATACACCATTTGATGTATTTTTGCAAAATAATAAATCTTTTCTTCTTATTCCAAAAGTAAATTAAATCAATAAAATTGGAGAAAAGAAAAAGGAAACAAAAAACCCAAAAGTACACAAATATCATTAATTAATATTTTCCTCCAAAATCCCCAAAAATTCCCTCCTTTTTCCTGTAGCAATCCCGCCCTCTTCCCTCCCTTTCTCCCGGCCATTTCGCCATCCTCCTTCCCCCCGGTCGGCCGATGAACAGTTGGAACAACCCATTCTCCCTTCCTCCCTCTCCCTCCCATTCTGCAAGTCCATTCTCCCACCATTACAAAATACAAACCTCATCTTCCCATGTGACGGTTGAACACAAATAACTATTAAACAGGAATGGCGATGGACGATAGATGAAGAATGACTATTAACTATGTAACAGAAGTGTTGAACCTCAGCAGATGAACCCGAAGAACTGTTGAACTCAGCAGATTGATTCACAAGCGGTTAACAGAACTGTTGAACCTCACCAGATGAACCCGAAGAACAGTTGAACTCAGCAAATTGATTCACAAGCGGTTTTCCAGGTTAGGGTTTCGACAAAATAATGTAAAACCAAAGATTCAGAAGGGACCAAATGTAAAACCAAAGCTAACCAAAGATTCACAAGCGGTTTTCCAGGTTAGGGTTTTCTGAAGTAGACAAATGATTCACAAGAGGTTTTTTCCCCTACTATAATTGAAAGTTCTTGTCGGCCTTAGTAAAACATATGTCATACTTAATAAGAATAATGTCATAACTACAACTAAAAAACTTTAGTATATAATGTCACATTAAACCATATTACATGCTTGCCTATTGCCTAATTTGGGTAGGACGTGTGACATCTGGTTGAATAGTTCTACTCAGAAGCTGAATAGTTCATCTCACCAATCTAAATACAAGATGTCTTAATTGGATCTCCCTTTCCCGATGCTCTGCTTCTTTGACAATTTTACTTTATATAGATATTAATTGCACTTCATCTCACCAATCCACTTTATAGATATCTTAATTAGAAAAGGCTCCATGTTTGAGTATTTTTAGCTACATGGTGCCACTCGTACTGGTGGTGATTTCAAAACCGTGACATTTTAAATTTCTATTGTGACATACTATTTATACTATTTTCACAAAGTAATAGTCTATGACTGACAAATATGACCGTATTCAGACTGTTTTACTTCGCAGAGATCTTACTTTACAGAGATCTTAATGGCACTTCATCTCACCCATCTCATTGGAGTGTGTGTGTTGTTTGACTATTATTATGTACATGCTTCCAGTCCTACCCTCTCTTTGTTTCACTTCATCTCACCCATCTCTTTCTACTCTTCATCTCTTTCATCTCCTTAGAGCAGCTCGTGTGGTTGTGTTCTTTGCTTGTGGACTCACAAACTTCTGTTGGATTTTTATTGAGTTCCAAATAGGTATGGGTGATGAATACTCCACCATTGGAGACAAGGGAGAGGTTGGCTTCATCGATGTCCCCTCAGTCACAACTTTTACTCATACTGAGGAGGGTCCTGTCATGGTGTCTGTGCAATTTCCATTTGCTGGAGGAAAGCCTCAATCGGTTCCTATCAACGAGGTTGCCGCGACGTCATTCACAATAGAAAACACCACTGATGAATATGTTTTACTTTGGGGTGTGAAGATTTATGCTTCAAATCTTGAAGATTCATTTGTGTTGTCACTGATGAAACCTCCATCTGGCCAGCCAGATGACATACCCGAGGAAGATTTTGTCTATTTTTTTTATATGGAGGAATGCAATTTGATGCCATATGGTAGCCTGACTATATGGTTGTCTTGTGTGCCCAAGGAGATTGGCGTTTTCACATCTATAGTGCATATCGAAATTGAGGTTGTGACTATTGAACGAGATGTCTTCCTCTTGGCTGAAGATGAAATCCAAAGCTTTGGCACCTTAGAGACCATATAACATACCACCATATATCAGGAAAGCGATAGAGTTTGAGGAAATCCATGAAGTAGTCTTACAAGGCTTAACATAGGAAAATTATGTGTCGTATTTCAATGAGTTGTTAGGGATGGAGGAACTTCTGATTATGGTAAGTGTTATATTTTCTCTGTATGGTGTTTGGGGGACTGAGGGGATAGCTAGATGGCATCGTTCTCTCGTAGTACCAAGTTGTTGAATGATTTTTTTTTATATTTGTTTACAGGAGTACGTAAAAGCTTATAATATGACGTATGTTACTTTGAGACAAAAGTATTATCGGCTTGTAGCACTTAAAGTGCCAGGACTAGGTGAAAGAAGGCCCTCAGTTGTCCGTGGAGATGTGGAGAATGTTTATGGAGATTATTCTCTCCATCAAATATGTGGAGAATGTTAGTTAGCTTATTATTTTTGTCAAAGTGTTATATGTTATTGTCGGAATGAATTATGAAATTACACGAATTATCGTTGCCAATGTTGTATTCTCATGTTGAACTTGCCAATGTTATTTGAACAGGGCTTGATCCACCGTGTTGAGGCTGATGAATTATTATTGCAATTTGATGATGGATTTTACCAAAGGGCCATAGATAGCAATGTGTATGAAATCTGTTTTGTGTTCAACGGGGCAAATTTCAGTAGGCTCCATCAAGCCATTCTATCTGCAGAGGCATTACACGAAAACTTCCTCTTTCCCCATGAGTATCATGGAAAGCGGAGGATTACAACAAACAATCTTGTGCCTATCTCACTTCTTCTTGATGAGGAGCAGAAAAATGTTGTTCGCTTAATTTTAGGCTACAGAGGAGGAGCTCTCTATGTGATTTATGGACCCCCGGGAACAGGAAAGACAAAAACACAGGTGGAGGTGACCCTACAACTTTATACAACTAGACGTAATTCTCATATACTGATATGTTCTTCTTCAAATTGCGCGGCATATCACATATTAGAGAAAATCCTTTGCGAGGGGATGAAACTTAAGGAGGAAGATATTTATAGGTTGAATTCCACACGTCATCCCTTAGAAAAAATTAACGCTGCATTGTTGAGGTTCTGCACCTACAGTGCATGTTTCTTCACTTGCCCTTCTCGAGATGCACTCCGCAGGTACAAGATAATAATAATGACATACACGAGTGCATCTTACCTCTATTATGATGAAGGGGTTAACCGTGGCCACTTCTCTCACATCATCTTAGTGATGTAAGCCAAGTTTCAGAGCTAGAGACAATGATCCCCATATCAACCCTCTTACAAAACAACACAGTTATTGTTTTTTGTGGTGATCCCAAACAACTTGGGCCTGATATTCATTCAAAGCAAGCTGAGGCTTATGGTTTGGGAAGATCTTTTCTGGAGAGGTTGTTGGACTTTGAAGTTTACAGATCATGGGATCGCAATTATGTCACAATGTTGTTGAACAATTATCGAAGCCACCTTGCAATTCTTTGTGTTCCTTCAAGACTATTTTATAGTGGAGCATTGGTTCCATATTGAAAAGACAGTAACACATCTTCCTTACCTTGGGCTGATATGCTTCCCAATGGGAACTTCCCTTTCATGTTCTGTGGCATCCAAGGCTTTGATGAGAGGGAAAAGGGCAGCCCTTCATGGTTTAATAGGATTGAAGCTATCAAGGTGGTTGAGCTCGTACACAAGCTGATAAGAAGGAATGTGTCTAAGCAAGACATCGGTATTATTACCCCTTTCCCTCAACAAGTACTAAAGATAAGGAAGGCTCTCATGTCTCTACATATGAGGGATATTGAGATTGGCGGGGTTGAGCAATTTCTGGGTAAAGAAAAGGAAGTGATCATCCTGTCAACCGTCAGATCGATCGCTAAACACGACGAATATGACAAGACTTTCCGCATGAGATATCTGAGCAACCCGAAGAGGTTCAATTTTGCCCTGACTCATGCCCGATCATTGCTTATTATTGTTGGAAACCCTTATATTATTGAAAAGGTAATTCCCGATAAAAAAAACCTTACAAGATTGGCACTGGCAATCTTGTAAGTTGTTGGTCATTGACATGATTAAAAAGTTGATTAACCAACCGTGTTGTTGGTCATTGACAAGATTGGCACTGGCAAGAAATGTTAAAGGATTGTGTTGCAAATAGCGCCTATGAAGGTTGTGCATTCCGCGTGAAGGAGGAGGTTGACAACATGCAGTTGTGATTCTAGTAATGTAATGATAACATCGAGTTGACAACTATCCTTTTTTTTAGAAATGTAATGGTAGCCCACGTTCCAACATTCTAGGAATGTAATGATAGCATCCAGTTGGCAACTATTCTAGTAAGGTAATTGTCTGTGTGTGTAGTGTTGGCATTGTGCTTGCATTTGCAAAACTTACATGAAGATCGACATTAAAATTTTGGCAATCTGACATGTAGAATCAACCATGCTTACGAATACTATTTGAAATTAAATTCATCCTCTTACATAAAAAACCAAAGTCATGAGGTACATACTTCATAGTTAATTCATCCTCAACCATGTCTACATGCTCGATTAAATGCTGAAAGCACTAATCCCTAGAATCACACCAGCACCAAACGCAGAAATAGGAATTATTACATGGTTCCTGAAGTTTTCCTGGGAGTGTAGTGTCTTGTTTTCAGCTTCAAGTTCTGCCACCCTTGCATTTAGTCGCCAAATTGCATGATCGAATTGCATCTCACTTGTATTGAGTTCCATAATTCTTTGTCGAAATTCATGTATCTCAGTACGTAGGCGTGTGATTATTTCACCCAACATGTTGGAACGTGGGCTATTCGTTAGCAACATGTCTAACTCTTCTTGCAACTTCTCCTCTATTTGAGAAGGTGTAGGAGATGTAGGTGGATGTTCATATTTTCGGGGGTCCCCGCTTTGATAACTTGAGGTGTCGCTGGATGACATTGTGCTTGAGTACTGCAGAAACAAAGAAAGATTTCTAGCCAAAAACACAGTGATACATGCTTGCTTATTGATCCAGTATGAAAACCACACAATAAACAAAGAGGGTTACCTTCAAGTTCGGCGCTGTAGTGAAGGATCTTTGCTCCGCAAAACGAACAGATAGGGTTTAGGGATTGTTGAGTCAAAATGAGAAGGAACATGGTCGGTCATGTCCGTGCATTTATTTAGGTTTTTTGTTCATTTTTTGGGCATGTCATTCTTTATTGAATATTGTTTCATAACTATTTACCTGATATGACTTGTGAAAATGTAGTACACATCATCTTTTAACCTCTGTTTTCCCTCTAAAAGTTAACAAATTTCCCTACAATTTCTAGCCCTTTACCCACGTGTAAGGTTGTCATCCAAGCAGAACCCAACCTGTAAACCTGTCTAAAGCCACCATAACACCACAAGACCTTAAATCCACAAATCTTCAAAAAAGATTGTGCAGCGTTTTCAATGTCTTTGGAATAGAAAAAAATTAATAATGGGTGAGTTCTGACTTTCACGTTCATATTCTTCTTTACAAGACATTCTTTTGTGGTTCACTAAATGAGAGAACAACCTTTCAGCTTCTTGTTGAGCATTAATCAACTTTAACTCCCGTTTATCCTTGATTCTAGAATATTTGTTTTCCCTACAAATTTTTACCCTCAATAGAATTATCAAAATCGCCAGCCTGAAAACCCTTTAATGTCGGTGTTAGGGTATTGTCCCATTTGGCTAGAAAACCCTTTATTATGGCTTGAAAACCCTTTAATGTCGGTGTTAGGGTATTGGTCATACTGTCAACGTTTGTCATAAAGTATTTAACTTGTATTTGCTTTTTGTTCGTATAACAGGTTCAAGATCATACTACTTGACTCTGAAAATAGGTGGTGAATGGATATGTAAGGGAAACAAGTGGTTTTTTTATGGGATCACAACGACAACAAGACTTCTTTTGTATGCAGATATGGATTACTCAAATCTGAGGAAAAAGTTGGTTGAGAAGATTAAATGCATTGACGAGATAGATGAAATGGAGATAAAATATCTGTCACCGTGGAAACCAATGCCACAACCAATCGATGTCAAAGATGACGAGGACCTTGATGCTTTCAAATTTTTGAACTTGTAATCAAAAGATGTTATTTGGCCTATCGAGTTATATGCGAGTATGAAAAATTCTTGTCACAAATTAAATACCAATCGAACAATAGTAACAAAGGGGGGGTTTTGAGGTTTGGTTTTGCTAATGTCTAAAGATGTCTCAAATAAAAGGGAAAATATTCCTCCTAGAAAATATCCACAATTCACTAAAGATGGTTGATCATAGACTATCTCGAATTCTTCTTCCTTCCTATGGTTGTTCCTGTCCCGATTGTGAGTAGATTAATAGGTCAACCAGACCTAAGAACCCTTATCAGTGAATAACCCTAGCACCACTAGTGATTCAACCCAAAGGCAGCTTTGCACATAAGAATTAACCAGGATGCATGTAATACTTCAACCAAAAGCATTCAGCATACAATTATCTCTCCCTATGATAAACAATCTCAACCAGGTCATGCAAATCGCAGTTGCTACAGCAGGATAGGACGTTAGCCCAACAGTTTCCTAATCCTAGCAGTCAGAAAATCACCAATAACAACTAGTTGCGCAGGCTAGTGAAATCAGTAAGATTCAATAAGAATAAGCTTAGAAGAGATAATACAATCCAATAGGAACTCGAATACGAATAATAGTCTCACAAACAAAATCCAATGAATGCTTCAATTGTCAGGCGAAACCAAGAAGGTTAGTTCCTCCTCATGTTCTTCATAAATTAAGAAATGAAAAGTGAAATGTAAAACTCAACTGAATCTCGATCTGCCTCCTCAAAACCTAAAACTAAGAGAGTATATATAGGTGGGCTAACAAATGACCTAGCCCAACTAAAAATAGAAAACGAAAACAATTAAAATGAAATAAAGAAATTAGGAAAGATAGATTCGGGAAATCCCGAAATAAGTCTGCCGTGATGACCCGCGATCGCGGGTAATGGACCACGATCGCGGTTGCTTGTAGCTTCGCGCTCTTCGCATTCTTCCGCGCCTGTAGAAATATCTCGAATGCCCCGAAGTCCCGCGATCGCGGCACCCTTGCCCGCGGTCGCGGTTAATGCTCGACCTTCTGCGCCTGCACTCTTCTCTTCTACTCTTCTATAGGCCTTCTCTTGGTTGCTTCTTCTTCAATGTCTCTAACAATCTTCAAGTAGGCTCAAACATCTCCAAAAACACCAAGACTTCGCCTCCGAACTCCATGCACATGAATGTGTCTAAAGCTACCCGAATGACACCAATAAATCCTCTAATGGCTCTTAGTTAAGCCCTACAAAGTAGTGCTTATCAAACTCCCCCACACTTAGACCTTTGTTCGTCCTCGAGTAAACTAACAAAGAGTCTACTCCTCCAATGCAGCACCCAAGGTCTCAGGAAGCGTGTCCTCCAACTAAGAGTCACCTAACCCATGGCAAGCTCTTGGCCTCAATCCACATTCACAATACATTCTCCATCATCAAGCTTTAAGGGGCAAGCAGAGTACTTCCCCTAAGCCTAACCCGAACATCCAATAGTGTGAGTAGCCTCTAATCCTAGCCTCCATCTATGACTCCTTATTCCTCCTAGAGTGACCTACCCGACAATCCTTCTTTGTCTCCACTTCTTATGTCGCCCCGTCGGTAAAATGAGATCCTAGAAAAAACACTCATCTTCTTTTCACTCATTTTGCCTAGGAGCCCTTTAGGGTTTTCATCCTAGCCACTCATATTTTTCTCATAGATGTGCTTACATAAGCTCACGCCACTCAGACACCTTATTACCCTAGCCTAGCGCTGGTTCGGGCCACCTACTTATTACCCAAGCCGCCCTTTCGGGTTTTCGACTTGTCCCAGGATTTTCATTTTTATTTATTTATTATTATTTTATTTTATTTCATTCGTTTCAGCACATTTGTGTCTAAATTCTAAAAAGTGTCATTTCATGGTAGAACAGGGAATAGTTTTAGGTCATATTGTCTCTGCTAAAGGAATTGAGGTCGATAAGGCAAAGGTTGATGTCATTCAATCTCTGCCTTATCCTACTAACGTGCGTGAAGTGAGGTCCTTTTTAGGCCATGGAGGGTTCTATCGCAGGTTTATCAAGGATTTCTCCAAGATCTCATCCCCTTTATGCGAACTGCTGAAGAAGGATATACCTTTCAATTGCAACGAGGAGTGTAGGAAGGCATTTGATGAGCTGAAGGCTCGCCTCACCAGTGCACCAATCATCCAGGCGCCAGACTGGAAGCACCCCTTTGAGATCATGTGCGATGCAAGTGATTATGCAGTTGGAGCAGTTCTGGGGCAGAAAGAGGGAAGAGCCTCCCATGTCATTCATTACGCATCCATGACCCTGAACGGAGCTCAGAGGAACTACTCCACCACGGAGAAGGAGTTGCTGGCCGTGGTATTTTCACTGGAGAAGTTTCGACCGTACCTCCTAGGAACTAAAGTGATTATATACACTGATCATGCTGCACTTCGTTATCTCATGACGAAGAAGGAGGCCAAGCCCCGGCTAATTCGATGGATTCTCCTGCTCAACGAATTTGATATAGAGATTAAAGACAAGAAGGGAGCAGAGAATCTAGTCGCTGATCATCTAAGCCGATTGGTGCATGAGGAGGACAAGCCGGAATACCAAGCACCCATTCGGGGAGATTTCCCAGACGATACACTGTTCAGCGTCCAGGTTGAGAACAAACCGCGATCGCGGGGTGCAAACCGCGACCGCGGGGCGTCGATCCAGAAGCAGGAATCGGTCTGTAGCATGCTCGTGGTCGAGAAGGAACCGCGATCACGGGTCTGTAGCCGCGATCGCGGCACCCCAATTCAGTACACCGAGACTCTGTGGGCCCTGAATGGCCCTAAACCTTGGTACGCCCACATAGTCAACTACCTCGCCAGGGGTGAATTTCCCCCACGCTTCCCGAAAGCTCAAAGGGACAAGTTACGAAGCGAGGCCAAACACTTCGTTTGGGATGACCCATACCTTTGGAAGCATTGTGTTGATCAAGTAATTCGAAGATGCTTGCCAGACGATGAAGTGCAATCGGTTTTAGCGTTCTGCCACTCCCATGCCTGTGGTGGACATTTCGGGCCTCCCAAACAGCTCGTAAGGTGCTAGATTCAGGTTTCTTTTGGCCACATATATTCCGGGATGCGCATTCTTTCTGCAAAGCATGTGATAGATGTCAGCGCATGGGAAACATTTCCAGAAGAAATGAGATGCCACAATCACTCGTGATCTTCCGCGAGATCTTCGATGTCTGGGGGATCGACTTCATGGGGCCCTTCCCCAGCTCTTTCGGAAACCTGTACATACTGCTGGCCGTCGATTACGTCTCAAAATGGGTAGAAGCCAAGGCCACCAGGACAAACGATTCCAAAGTGGTGGCAAAATTCCTCAAAGCAAACATCTTTGCCCGCTTTGGAATCCCAAGAGCACTCATCAGTGACAGAGGTACTCATTTATGTAACAAGACAGTCAGTGCATTACTCAGGAAGTACCGTGTCACACAGAATATCTCCACAGCATACCATCCCCAGACAAATGGCCAAGCAGAGATATCAAACAGGGAGATCAAAACCATTTTAGAGAAGACAGTCTCCCCGAACCGCAAGGATTGGAGCCTGAGGCTGGATGACGCTCTATGGGCCTACCGCACAGCCTACAAGACATCCATTGGAATGTCACCATACAGATTGGTGTTTGGAAAGGCTTGTCATCTCCCTGTGGAGCTAGAGCATAAGGCCCACTGGGCTGTGAGGAACTGCAATATGAGGATCGATGAGGTGGGGGCGTTCCGGAAGCTGCAGCTACAGGAATTAGAAGAGTTACGCCTGGAATCATACGACAACGCAGTAATCTACAAAGAAAAGACCAAGGCGTGGCATGATAAGAACATTCTCCGAAAAGAATTCAAGTTCGGGGACAAGGTTCTCCTTTTCACGTCACGCTTGAGGCTCTTTCCAGGAAAGCTTAGGTCTCGTTGGATAGGTCCCTACACAGTCGCTCATGCATACCCCTATGGCGTGGTGGATCTGTACAACCCAGCCAGTGGTTCCACATTCAAGGTGAATGGTCAACGCCTGAAACCTTACTACGAAAGACCACACCCCACAGAGCAGGAAGATCTCAACCTGGAGGATCCGCCTGACGTAGATTAGAGACGAGGGGATAACGTCAAGCCAGGACGTTAAACAAGGCGCTGCTCGGGAGGCAACCCGAGGTACACTTCTTTATAATCTTCTTTTCCCATTGCTTTTAGTTTTTCTTTTCTTTGCCCGCCATATTTTTCCATGTGAACTAACCCGTTGCAGCCAGCCGAGACCAAACCGCGATCGCGGTTTTGAACCCGCGATCGCGGCCCATCCGACGTTGCAGCAACTTCTCTGTTAGTTAAAAAAAAAACGGAAATATGGCAGCAAATCTTTTCCCTTTGGTAATTTCCCTATCCCCACCTTTCACTTTTTCACCACTTTCTATCTTTCCAAACCCTATCGTCACCCCTCATAACCATCACCCATCCACCTTTCCCATCATTCTTTTCTTTTCGTCCAACCCACCTTCGTCGCCGTACCAAGACCCTACACCCCGCGATCGCGCCCATCAAAACCGCGATCGCCGAACACGACCCCCCTGTCGTGTCCCAACTACCGAAAGCAAACCGCGACCGCACCCTGTTCACCCGCGATCACGGCACCTACCGGCTACCGAAATTTTCCCCAGCCACCCGAACAGTAGCCATGGCCCAACCCATGCCCCGGAAGATGTCCAAATCGCAGATCAAGATCTGGAAGGATCTACACAAGAAGCAAGTGATCCCAACAAAGTTCTTCAATGATGCAGCCCTAACAGTTCTCCAACTTTGGGACTACACCAAACAACTCCTCGATCATGGCGGACTGGGAGGATTCATGTGGAAGAAGGTACCAACTTATGACTCTTTAGTCTATGAATTCGTTGCTACTTTCGAACCATAGGACAAGGGCAAGGCCTTCTCCTTCCAGTTGTGGGACAAGAATTATACCTTGACCAAGGCATACCTTAGAGAGCTTTTTGGTGTCTCCGCCCCACCTACACCTGGTTGGGAGTCCACCAATGGCAAACACTTGGACTTCTGGTTGCATGCTACAGGGGAAGAGTTCGACACTAGAGGAGAGTATAACTACAAAATTACCCACCCTTGCCTACTTTTGATCCACAAAGTGCTTGCATTTGCAGTCTTGGGTCAAGGGGAGGTAAACAAGATTTCATGTGTCGACCTGGCGATCCTATGGTGTCTCACCCCAGAAAGTGAGGTTGTTCTAGACTGGACGGATATTTGCATGTATTCCGTCCAGAAGACGCAAAAGAAGGCCGCAAGCAGAATTGGTTTTGGGGGTATGATCACCCTTATCGCTTTGAAGTACTTTGATCCCGAAGAGACCACGCTAGCGCTGGTCCCTGGTTCCTTCATTTACAACATTGACCAATTGAGGAAGTCCAAGCTCATCTATGGTGATCGTAGGGACGGATTCGTTTGGTTATCTCATGCCGCAGGGGACCACAGGATGAAGCTACCGCGACCAATGCCCTTTGGTCCGACAACAAGGGATTTTGCCCTACCTTCGGATGAACCTAGAGTACTACCAGCGCCTGCCCGACCACCCGCGAGAAAGGAGGCCCCAACGTCTAGAATATTTGTTTTCCCTACAAATTTTTACCCTCAATAGAATTATCAAAATCGCCAGCCTGAAAACCCTTTAATGTCGGTGTTAGGGTATTGTCCCGTTTGGCTAGAAAACCCTTTATTATGGCTTGAAAACCCTTTAATGTCGGTGTTAGGGTATTGGTCATACTGTCAACGTTTGTCATAAAGTATTTAACTTGTATTTGCTTTTTGTTCGTATAACAGGTTCAAGATCATACTACTTGACTCTGAAAACAGGTGGTGAATGGATATGTAAGGGAAACAAGTGGGTTTTTTATGGGATCACAACGACAACAAGACTTCTTTTGTATGCAGATATGGATTACTCAAATCTGAGGAAAAAGTTGGTTGAGAAGATTAAATGCATTGACGAGATAGATGAAATGGAGATAAAATATTTGTCACCGTGGAAACCAATGCCACAACCAATCGATGTCAAAGATGACGAGGACCTTGATGCTTTCAAATTTTTGAACTTGTAATCAAAAGATGTTATTTGGCCTATCGAGTTATATACGAGTATGAAAAATTCATGTCACAAATTAAATACCAATCGAACAATAGTAACAAAGGGGGGGTTTTGAGGTTTGGTTTTGCTAATGTCTAAAGATGTCTCAAATAAAAGGGAAAATATTCCTCCTAGCAAATATCCACAATTCACTAAAGATGGTTGATCATAGACTATCTCGAATTCTGCTTCCTTCCTATGGTTGTTCCTGTCCCGATCGTGAGTAGATTAATAGGTCAACCAGACCTAAGAACCCTTACCAGTGAATAACCCTAGCACCACTAGTGATTCAACCCAAAGGCAGCTTTGCACATAAGAATTAACCAGGATGCATGCAATACTTCAACCAAAAGCATTCAGCATACAATTATCTCTCCCTACGATAAACAATCTCAACCAGGTCATGCAAATCGCAATTGCTATAGCAGAATAGGACGTTAGCCCAACAGTTTCCTAATCCTAGCAGTCAGAAAATCACCAATAACAACTAGTTGCGTAGGCTAGTGAAATCATTAAGATTCAATAAGAATAAGCTTAGAAGAGATAATACAATCCAATAGAAACTCGAATACGAATAACAGTCTCACAACCAAAATCCAATGAATGCTTCAATTGCCAGGCGGAACCAAGAAGGTTAGTTCCTCCTCATGTTCTTCATAAATTAAGAAATGAAAAGTGAAATGTAAAACTCAACTGAATCTCGATCTGCCTCCTCAAAACCTAAAACTAAGAGAGTATATATAGGTGGGCTAACAAATGACCTAGCCCAACTGAAAATAGAAAACGAAAACAATTAAAATGAAATAAAGAAATCAGGAAAGATAGATTCGGGAAATCCTAAAATAAGTCTATCGTGATGACCCGCGATCGCGGGTAATGGACCGCGATCGCGGTTGCTTGTAGCTCCGCGCTCTTCGCATTCTTCCGCGCCTGCAGAAATATCTCGAACGCCCCGAAGTCCCGCGATCGCGGCACCCTTGCCCGCGGTCGCGGTTAATGCTCGACCTTCTGTGCCTGCACTCTTCTCTTCTACTCTTCTATAGGCCTTCTCTTGGCTACTTCTTCTTCAATGTCTCTAACAATCTTCAAGTAGGCTCAAACATCTCTAAAAACACCAAGACTTTGCCTCCGAACTCCATGCACATGAATGTGTCTAAAGCTACCCGAATGACACCAATAAATCCTCTAATGACTCTTAGTTAAGCCCTACAAAGTAGTGCTTATCAACAACTTACATCCCCTTTAAAGATTATGGATTTTTTCACCTTTACTGTTTTCGCTTTTGGCCTCGACTTGCCCTTCCCGGATTTTTTTGCTATGGTATCGTCACAAGTTTTTTCCCCTTTCACCTGCACTTCGTCTCTCTGCTTCTTCTTCTTTTGAACCTGCATGTCGTCTTCTTTTCTCTTCCTTTTCTATCCACTCTTCTTTGGGCTCGATTCTTTACCGTCTCTAAGCACTGCCATTTTCTAGGGTTTTTTTGTAACGCGCTTCAGAGGTTAAGGAAAAGTTCGGGGAGGGGCGAGTAAGTAAAAATGGAGTTGCAGAGTCGCGTTAATGGAGAAAGATGGAGGGAGTAAGTAAGAAAATGTGGAGATGGACTTGGTAAGAAAAAATGGACTTCAAGAGTAAGCAAAAATCGAGTCTAGCGTTAATAGGGAAAGATGGAGGAGTTGAAGAGTCGCCTTCTGGGGAAGAAGAAAATGTCTAATAACAATGATGGATGTTTGTAGAGTCGCCTTATGGGGAAGAAGAAAATATCTTCTTTTGGAGGGAATTTTGGAAGGTAAACAGGGAGGGCCTTTTGCGAGCATTCAAACTTCGAAGAACGGTAAACAAGGTTATGTCTTATCCTTTTTATTCCAAATTAAATATTATTAAAAAGGTCAACAGAATGGTAAACACAAACAAATAATATTAAAAAATTATTTTTTACCCCAAAACAACAAAAACAAAAGGATAATTCCGACAATAGGATTGTACAATGTGACAAAAAACATATGTACGTAAAATATAAAGAAACTTCACTGACATGAATTATGATCAACACTGACAGGAAGTATGCATCTTCAACGAAGTAGCAAAGAAGAAATGCACCCAACCAATTTTGCTAGATTTCCAAAATAATTTCAACACAAGTTATTGTCAATAAGACAAGTCAATTCTAGCAAAAACCACCCAAGAAGGAATAATACAACACTATCCCAACTACAGTGAAGCTTACATGAAAGTGAATAAGATATCCTTCACTAGTCAAACCACTTCATATCGAAAATACTAACGACTATCCTTTTTCATGTAGTGATCCACAAATTTGTCACCCACGTTCACGATGTTTTGACGTCCGGAACTTAGCATTTCTATGTACTTGATCGTGAAGATGCCACAATCGCCCTTGCACACAAGTAAAAAATGTAGTTGGTTTCCTGATATTATAACCAATTTCACACCAAAAAATGAACAATTGATGTAAACAACTTACCCACTCTTGTTTCTCTCCAATGTAGGAACACGAGTCATATTTAGGGGATTTTTTCCCCTATCTTCATAAATTGTTGTCAAGGGCTGATACTGTGCTATCATGACAGGAAGAATATATGTCAACCCTACAAGGAACCTATGGACTTCCGACAATTTGAACAAATTGACGTCGGGATTGTATACAGTGACACACCATTTACTTAGTTGTATCTACAGAGCTACCCAATGTTTCTCCTTGAAATTGAAGGGGAGGTATATACGATCCACGTCCTTTCAATCCTTCCCATCAAGTGCAGGAAGTTCCCCACACAGGTATCTCATCTTAGATCGATCAACAACATAACTTTGCTTATCTGAAAACCATCTATTCATTTCCTTGTCCAACTTATGCTGAAAAAGGTGTCCAATATTGCCACTGGTTTGTCACGCACACGACAACCAAGATAATACATACATTCATCCAAGTGCTACATACCAAAATTATAATATGTCATACCAGAAATTTAAGACTTGATGCACGCCACGATAATTTATATAAATAATGAAAGAGGCTTACCTGAGAACTCAGCCACCCCATTGGTTGCAACAATTTCTCAAAAAACTTCTTCTGTAGATGTTCTCCATTTGGAGAAACAATTTCCTCACTACATCATAAGATGGTTTAATTAACATCTCAAACACGCGTTCATATCATCAAGACAGAAGGGACAACTTCCTAACCTTTCCTTCGAGTCTAACCAACGGCACAATCTATTCGTGTTTGAAATACCTTTGGACGTTAAAACCTTGCATCGTTTGGGATTATCGGCTTCTCTGGACAGTCCTCTCTTCCTGACGGGATGGTCCCTCAGTTCACCAGTTGTATTAATTTTTGTTTTGAGCTGGTTTTTCTTGTTGAGACTCCAATTGATTCTTTGGTAGAGTCTCCTTCCACCTCAACTTCTTTTGTTGCTACCGCTAACGTCTGCAAATAAGTTTTTTCATAAATAAGATGTTGGTGAACTGAGGGACTATCCTGTCAGGAAGATTTATTGATGCATACCTCAACTCCTTTTGTCCTCCCTTTTTTATTTTCCCCCTCATTCTGAACTGCACCATCTTCATTACCCTTCTTCTTTTTTGAACGAGTTTTCCTTGCAAATACTTTTCCTTCTTTCTTATCTTTTTCTTCTTTTGTCATCGTTTCTCCATATTTCTCCTCATCCTGTACTGCACCCTCAACATCATCACTCTGAACTGCACAATCTTCATCATCCTTCTTCTTTTTTGAATGAGTCTTCCTTGCAAATACGTTTCCTTCTTTCTTATCTTTTTCTTCTTTTGTCATCGTTTCTCCCTATTTCCCCTCATCTTGTACTGCACCCTCAACATCATCACTCTGAACTGCACCATCTTCATCATCCTTTTGCTTTCGATAAACAACCATATATCCTAAATTTCCATTGTCGACTTTAATGGCACCTTCATCATCGTCATCATGTAGGGGATTTGAATCAGACCCCCCATTCTATCCATTTTGACATCCTCATCATGACCATGTACAACATTCTGCTTCAATAAATAACAAATTAGATTTAACTCACAAGAATAATAAGTAAGTGCATCATTCTATAATGTTTGTCAAAAACAGAGCTTTATGCATCCATTCAACTTATAAATATTGACTTTCTTCTAACTAACTATGACATTCATGTTATAATGTTTGTCAAAAAACAGGCTTTAACTTACAATAAATATAAGTAACTGTCAATCTCAAGTTGAAAACAGTGACATTATAAATTTTTAATATGACATTACTATTCTACACTCCGACAAGAAAAACTGCTTAAGGTTCCACGAAATAAAAATCTAAGTTCCCAAACAAAACATAATAACTATTGTTGACAGTTATCTTACCTCCCCTTCATCTTGTTCAATGTCCTCTTCTTCATCATTTCTTGAACCTGAGTTGTTGAATGCCCTCTTCTTGATCATCTGTTCCATTATGCCCAAGGTTTTATTCATAGCACTAAATCCTGCGTCCACTTGGTTTTCCAAATTAATCATACGCTCATGAAGCTCTTTCATAGCGCACATCATTTGTCTTGCATCCAGGCCTGAGGACTTCGCAGCAGGGGCAGGGTCCAAATCACTCTTTCCTTTTCTTCTACCATTGATATACCTCTTATTACTTAGCTCGAATTTCTCAACTGCCTTGTCAAAGTAAGTGTCCTTCACTTCCCCATCAAATTTGCATTCTTTTAAGACCTCTACCTCAACTTATTCCTCTATTAACACCACATTTGGAATAAAATGGGATGTGGTCTTCCCCAAGAAAGACTCCACAGCCATCGCATCAGGTCGTGAATTTGATGACCATCGTAGACCGCGTGGGTAAGCCTCCTTATCCACCAAATGTGCAAACGCTAAAGCAATTGGTTTAACAACTTCAAATAGCCAAACCTGAACTACAGTTTTTCTTGTCAGTATGATACTTATTTCTTGTAAGAAACCATCAATATATTGTAACTACAATACCAACTTCAAAACAATATACATTACATCATGTCATGTTACCTGAAAGGCCATTGGCAACCCCTTGAGTTTGTAACCCAACCTTGCACTTGAGTCTCTGCTTGTTTCAACCGTTTGTAATCTATTCTTCACCGTTGAACTCAATCCCTGGTGAGTTTCAATGTAGCTAACCCTACCCCTCGGGAATTTCGTGAATCGATCGATATCAGTCAATAATTTTACATGACCCGTGCTTATGCGAACCTATTTCTCAACCCCAAGAATGACGCCCTCTAATATAATCAATAATGCCATCTTATATTTCAAAGGGCTATCAGGCTGTGTACGCATAAATAATGACTCTAGCTCACCCAACGCCAAATTATGTACATCAAATAACTCTTTCACGGCATTTTTATCCAGGTTCAGCTCATTATCATTCATTCTGCGACAGCATAACCCCGTCACAAGTGCAAATTCCTTCATTGAAAAACGCAACAGCTGTCCTTGCAGGTCATACCACGTCTCCCACAACTTCCTCGTTTCTACTTGACGGAATAAAACGTAATGTACAAGCTGGAATAAAACGTAATGTACAAGCGCCGATCTGCTGGGTTTGGCTTCGGATAAGGCTCATCCAGGTCATCATCGAAATCATCAAAGTCATCCTTGACAACGGGGCGATGTCGTCGCTGGAAACGGCGAGCATGGTCCTCGGCGCCGGATTGCGCTCGGGCGGCTGGCATTGCCCGGTGGCCGCGGCCGTCACATGCAGCTGGTTGCCTGACTGGGAATCACGGTGGCGTCGGAATCCTCGGTGGGATGTGATCCATGGGGAACTACTAGCTCTCAACTGGGTCGCCCAATGGTGGATGAAAGTTTCCCGAATTCGGGTCACCTGCAAACTCAAAACCCTTCTCATCATATTATGTAAAAACAATTGGAGGCACATACCTGGGATGCGGGGATGTACGCGGAATAGTGTCGAGGTCGCGGCTGGTCGTGGGGCGCGATGGCGCCGTCTGTGGTTCCCGGCCGCCGACTTGGCCGCGAGCTACGTCTCGTCGGCGCTCAATGGCATCATGACGTGCCTTAGTCCGCTGCATGGACTCGTAATGCCGACGTCGGTCAGTGGTGTCGACGTAAGGGTAGAGCCCCAATTCAGCAGCGGGGGACTCATGCTCGGCGGAGTCGTAGGCAAAGTCGTCCACTGGCGAGCGTTGTGGTTCATATCGGTTGATACCATGGTCCTCCTGCTGGGACTCGATGATGGAGTCCAGACGACGAAGTCCCGGTTGGAGCTGCAAGGTCGAGGGCATCGGGCCCTTGCCTTTTTCCAGGCGCCGCGTGGTGTCGTTAGTGGCTGGGGGCGCCAACTGGAGATCAACCGCGGCAGTGTCGATAGGGACAGTGTTGGCCGCGGCTGCTTTGGCCGCGATCGCGGCTGTTGCTGCCGCAGTCGCGGCTTGTGCAGAGATGATGTTTCTGGCCTCCGTGAGCTAGGCCTCGAGGTCCGTAACACACTTGGCGTAAGCCTCGTCTGCGGCCTGGCGAACGGCGTTGTCCGAGTCTGAATCTGTCCCTAAAGACACCATGATAACACACACAAGAGAAGAAACACAACAATAGAATAACAAAGACAACGAACAAAATAATGATCAACACAACTCACAGAGTCTCACGTAGGTCACTAATATAGGCAAAGCCGTGAGGGCGGTGGGGCTAGGTAAACTCAACGCGGATCAAACCAACACAAAACCACACTAACCTCACAATCAGGGGCCGCAATCAATGAATACGTAAGAAACAAAGTAAGATGCAATCTCCTAGAATCCAAGAAGAAGACGGAAGGAAAGCTTAATGGATTTGTGCCGACCGTGAATCCGCTTCGCCAAGATCGCCTGAGGCTTACGTTTTTCTTGAGTCGGTGGCTTTTTTTAAAAAAAATAAAAAATTACCGACTGCCTATTTATTATTTTTTTTTTTTTAATTCGGCACAAATGGGAACAGTGAAAAACGCAAGGCAAATTTATTTATTTTTTGTTAATACCGAGAGGAAATATGCAAAATGAGGAAGGAATTAGTAGATAGCAATCTAAATAATTTCCTAACAATATGCAAAGATCACAACTACCCTAAAATACAAGATTAGGTTAGCTTGGTGAGATCGGATGCGCGCTTAAGGGTAGGGTAATCTCACTTTTTCCTGTCGATTTTTTTTTAAAATGCACTCGGCCGTGAACAACAAGGTATGAGAGCCAAGTGTTCGTCCTAGGCTTGGGCAATATGACAACAAGCAACAAAAACACACACAAAGTGGCGACAAGCCACACAAGACAATCAAACGAACGAAAGGGCGGAAGCAAAGCAATTGAATGATGCACAATCATGAGACAATGAGAGATTGAAATGACCACACCTTGTACCGCTGAATCTAATACCAATTGATGCGTTATCGTCTCCTAAACGCGTCGTCGGGGGTGGATCTAGGTAGAAGGCGGATCGAACTGACAATCTCTCCGGAAATGAAGGCGAACCAAGCCAAAGGTGTGGCTTCGGGGGCTGTCGAAGGGGCCTCGGCATTGGCCGAGACTAGTGTGGGTGATGGCTAGCACGCAAGGCTCGAAGGGCTTAGACGGGCGCGCTCGCAAGGAAGGGAACGGTCGGCGATCACGGCGGCGAGAGATGGCTTGGTCAAGTCGAAGCAAAGGTAGTGGGAGCAAGGCTCAACGGCTGCAAATTTGGCTTCAATTCAACGTTAAAACAAAACTACAAGGGTTTGGCTCCTAAGAAGCCTACAACTTTGGCCATGGGCCTAAACAAGTACTTGGGCTGGCTCTCTTAGGCACAAGAGAGGCCCGAGCCCGAAAATAGAAACTTTCCTAACATAGTAAGTCTAAAAATAGTAAGTTCCAAAATTAGGAAGTTTCCACAGTTAGAAACGACTAACAATGGAAACTACTAAAAATAGCAATAGTCTCAAAATGTCTCAAAATTGGCATGTAAACCTCAAAATGCCAAAAGAACACAAATGGCTCAGAAAGTGCCTCGGAAAAGTCAATGGGCCTCGCCGATGGCTGCAGCTAGGCCAATCATCGCACATAGGATGGCCCGGGGCGTGGTGAAGAGGGCGCAACTGTCACGCGCCATGCCCTTGGTCGTGATCGACTGTGTGGCATGGGCAATGGCCCTGGATCTGGTAATCGGGCCTTCGGTTCTGACACTCAACATGTCATCCTCTTGGGCCTCCGTCAATGTGACGTCCGTAGGCGTATCAGTATGCTTCATTGATTTTGTTCACTATGAGCATGGAGTGGCAGATTACTTCTAGATTCTTCATGTACGCCTGTCTCCTTGGCCAAAGTGATTCCAGTCACGAGTGCTTCGTATTCTACCTCGTTGTTCATTGCTTTGAATTTGCATCGCACATCTTGGGCTATCCTATCCCCATGTGGTAATTTTAGGACAACCCCTAGTCCGACGCCATTCTGATTGGAGGCGTCGACAGAGTATAAGGTCCACTTTAGGGTACTAGGGTTCTCGACTTTCAATAATTCTTTCGATACTTGTTCTTCATAGGTTGGGATGAAACCGGCCATAAAATCCGCCAAAGCTTGCGACTTGATTGTTGTGCGCGTCTCATATTGGATGTCATAGCCGCTGAGGTGCACCGCCCACTTCGTCATCCGCCTAGATAGTTCTGGTTTGTTCATCAGGTTTCAGATTGGATAGTTGGTCTTGACTTTGATGGTGTGAGCCTCGAAATCGGGCATTAGCTCGATGGATACGGTGATGAGGGCCAATGTTAGTTTCTCCATGGGCGAATATCTTGTCTATGTTACTTGTAAGGTTTTACTCACATAGTAGACATGCAACTGCTCGCCATCTTCCTCTCTTACTACGACGACGCTTACTTCTATTTCCGTGACCGCCAAGTATATATAGGGTTTTGCCATCTTTCGACATTGAACGTAGGAGAGGACAAGTTAGGTATCTTTTTAGCTCTTGGATTGTTTCTTCGTGTTCTCTTGTCCACTCGAATGATTTGTTCTTCTTCAAGATGTCTTAGAACAAGTGATTCATGTCTAACACTTTTGAGATAAACATGTTGAGTGTGACGACCTTGCCTATTAGCTTTTGGACATCTTTTATGCATTGCGGGGATCAGAGATCTAGAATTGCTTTAAGTTGATCAGGATTGGCTTTGATCCCCCATTGTGTCACTATGTAGCCCAAGAATTTGCCTGATGAGACTCCAAAAGAACATTTGGTGCAATTCAGCTGCATGTCGTATTTCTCTAGGATTTCGAAGGTTGTCTTTACATGCTCGATGTGGTCGACCTCCTTCTTCGACTTCACTAGCATGTCGTCGATGTAGACTTCCATCGTGTCACTGATTTGGTCTTTGAATATTCCAATGACCAGTCTTTGGTAAGTAGCACCGACATTCATGAGGCCAAACGGCATGACCTTATAACAATAAATCCCTTGGTTGGTGATAAAGGTGGTATTCTTTTGATCTTTTGGATTCATCTGGATTTGGTGGTAACCGGTTAACGCATCCATGAAAGTTAGCATTTCATGGCTGGCGGTGGCGTCGACCATGACGTCGATGTGAAATAAGGGAAATGAGTCAATAGGTCAGGTCTTGTTAAGGTCGATGAGGTCGACACATATTCTCCACTTCCCGTTATTCTTTTGGACCACCACCACGTTTGCTAACCAATCTGGATACCGAGCTTTTCTGATCTTGCATGTCTCCAGTAGTGCTCACACTTCTTCTTCTGTCACTTTGTTCCTCTCAGGTGCGAACTTTCCCCATTTCTGTTTGACTGGTGGATGTCGAGGATCCACGTTGAGTTTATGGACGATCACGTTGGGGTTGATGTCGGTCAGGTCCTCGTGTGTCCACGCAGACCATCCCGAATAGGACAATAGGAAGTCGACAAGTTGCATTCTGGTTTCGTTGGGTATATCTACACCGATCTTCACAACTTGACTAGGTTTAGTAGGATCTAGCATTACCTCGTCGAGCTCAGGAAGCTTCGGGTTCGTGTAATGCGTAGACGTCCTATTTTCCATTAATTGCTATGTTGATTGTCCCCTGATTTGTTTTTGCGTAACCGTCAGGTTCATGGATATCCTGTAGCATTCCTTTGCCATCCTTTGCTTGCCCTTGATCTCTTGTATGCCCCATTTGGTGGGGAACTTGACGGTCTGATGATATGTTGATAGGACCGCTCTCATGTCTTGTATCCAGGGATGTCCAAGGATGACGTTGAAGGGTGATGGACAATCTGTGATCAAGAATTGGACTTGAAGGTTCACCCCTCTTGCGTAGGTGGTTAGCGTGATCTCCCCCAATTTTTCTTACTTCACCATTGAAACCTACTAACGAGACCGACTTCTTGATAATATCTTCTCGAGTTAGGCTGAGGTTGTGGAGGGCTTCAATCATCATGATGTTTGTTGGGCTGCCGTTGTCGACCAAGATGCGTTGTACTAAGTAATTCCCTATAGTGAGGGATATGATGAGATTGTCATGGTGTTCCGCTATGACGTGACCAGGCTTATCGAATATGGTAGGAACATATTCAAAGTCTTTTCTGGCAACGGTTTTTTGCCTTTCGGAGTCAGCTTCTCTTTCATGGCACTTGGCAGCCGACACAGTCGTTTCACAAATCTCTGACCCTCCAGAGATACAATTTATTATCTTGACGTGGGGAGGAGGAGGCGGTGGTGCCTCTCCTTGCCTGTTTCGATAGAGGGTTGCCCTAGCTCTGTCGGTGATTAGGTCCCTGAGGTACCCTTTTATAAAGTAGTTGTGCGACCTCTTTTATTAGCGCGACCCAGTCATCAATATTGTGCCCTCCATCGTTGTGGAATTCACACCATTTCTTAGCGACTCTTCGGTTCATGGGATTCTTGGTTTCCTAGGCCATCTTACAGCGTTGCCAAGTTTGATCATCGCGTTGAGCACTCCATTGTGGTCTACGGCGAATAAATAGTGTTGTAGAGGAGGATAGAAGTCCCGATCGCTCTGGATTGCATTCATTTGCTTTTACGTAGGCCTTGGCAATTTGATATAAAGGTGATACATGATGGCTTCTTGAATAGGTATAATTTTATGCATAATAGGAGAAAGGTTACCCTTGACCCTCTATCTCCTCAAGAAGTTTTGCAAGAATAAGTAGCTCGGTACTAAGCTCATGCCTTATGTGAGGCCAAGGAACACACCCAAGTTGCGGAGACGGTTAATAGAACACACAACGTCCGCGCCAAGCGCCCCAAGGAGGCCAAAAAAGACAAGTTTCAAGTGGACTCAAGGGCCACTATTATTGGCCTCAAGGAGCCACAAGCCTTGAGAAATGATCTCTTCTTGCTCGTTCTTGTGATGTGTCACAAGCCTTGAAATGGACAAATTTTGTCTTATTCTCTTATATAAGGATTGTTTGCTCAATGTTAATGACATATCTCTCATATCATCTAGTGTTTAGAATCTTTTACATGACTTTGCATATGTTATTCCTGAAGAACTACCAAAGGGTCTTCCACCATGAAATTAGCACCAAATTGACTTTGTCCCCGATGTTTCTCTTCCTAACCAAGCTGCATATAGAGATTCCCCCAAGAAGACTAAGGAGGTGCAAAGACAAGTCCAAGAGCTTATAAACAATGCATATGTGAGAGAGAGCCTTAGCCTCTACACAGTTTCGGTGATATGGTGCGAATGAAGAACGGTTCTTGGCTCTCTTTGTTCAATCCTTTATACTTGCACTCAAACCAAACAAATTTGGGACATTATGGATCCAGTTTCCTTTCCTCCATTTTTTTGTTTCTATTTATGTTTTCCTTTGTGTAACTAAACGAACCCTAAACTTCGTGGTCTGGTTGAAAAGGATTGCAAAGTTTAAGCATATTGGAATGATTCATTTTTGTTTCATATAAAAATGGTGCCTATATATATTAATGCCTCATTTTGTACAATTCTCGTGGAATGAGGAATCGGTATGAGGAATGAGCGATTCTGAAAACATGTTTGGTTAGGTAAAGAATAAAAAAAATCTTTCATACCTTGGAATAGGTCATTCGAAACCCAAAGAACAACTTCATTCCAATAAAAAAAACTCCGGGTTTCATCCTTTTCGAAAACAAAGGGTAAGCATTCTTCTCCACATACCACATCCGCTCCTTGCATCTGAAGCTTCACCCTGACTTCGATATTTTCAGTATCTTTCGTAGCGTCATCCCGTCGATAGTCGCTCCTTGCATCTGAAGCATTCTTCTTCCTCAAGGTATTTTCTCAAATTTCTTGTTGAATCCTCTTGTTTTTTTGCTTCAATTGAGTGTAGAATCCTCTTGGTTGGTTTGTGAAGTGTGAAGTTGATTTTTGCTTCAGTCTCCACTTGAACTGGAATTATTTGAGCGTACTGAGGCCTCCAATTTGCAGAAATTATTGCAAGTTGATATTTCTGTAATTTCTACAAATTAATTGAATTTTGTGAAGTAGTAGCCTTTGGTATTGCAAGTTGTTCATTTGTAAATTGCTTGTGTTGAATTTGTGCAAATTGGTGCAAGTAATTGTGCGTTATATTTTATTTTCTTAAAAATTTATGCAAATTGGTTAGTATTAGGTTGAATTTGTGCAAATTGTTGCAAGTTTATGTACATTATGTTTGATTTCTTAATAATTTATGCAAATTGGTTAGTATTAGGTTGAATTTGCAGCATATTAGGTTGAATTTGTGCCATTGCTTGTGTTGGAATTTTTTGTGTGGATGTTTATGGTGCAAATTGAATGGAAGTTTGTGGTATTCCATTAGTATTTTTTAAATACTTTATTTGTTATTTATATATTTAGAAATCTGCAACTTCTTTGTACCTATGCAAAATGAAATGTAGCAATACATCCTTTTGATCATGATTCGGAAAGAATGAGGAAGGAAAGACAAAAGCATGTACAACTACCAATAACGATTATCAGTAGATTTGTAGCAATGACGACTATGGTCTTTCATGAACATGTTTCCCAAATTAGAGTGATTGGGCTAAAGGAAATGAAATGGAAGACATAGACGATGTGATTTCTGATTTAGAGAACATTGTTGTGAATCTTGCAGCGGAAAAGAGTTGGAAATATGACTGATTTACCAAATCCACCACCTTTGAAGAAGCTAAAGAAAGGAAAACCATATTTTGGAATCTCGAGTAAGCATGACTTGATCGACAAATGGGCAAGTACAAAGGATGACATGAACACACATCTCGAGAAGAATGTAAGTTCTATGGTTGTTGCAGAGGCTCGTAAACAAGATGTACAAACTCGTGAGATTGAAGTAATGGAGTAAAAGAAGTAATTGCTCACTAAAATTGCCATGATAGATGGACTCTCTATGGATGATGCCATTGATGTTGCTCCCAATCTAAGTAACAATCAGAATGAGTTGGATATCTTTCATAGTTGCCCAAATGACGAGTGGAAGAAGAGTTATGTTTTGAAACTTATTCATTGAGTTGGAGCTTTAAGTGGAGGTTCGTTGGATGTCCATTTTTGTGGTGATTGCAAGAACTTTTTGAATTATGTGTCACATAACCTTATATGTCAAACATTTGTGTTGATAGCTGACAGCAGGTTTTAGTCGTATCACCTGATCAAAATAATCCTAAACAAACCTAAACTAGTAGAATAGGCAAGTAAGGGTCGAATCCCACGGGGAGGAGTTGTCTTTCTTTATGTAAGATTGCATGCAATAGTAACAAAGGGGGGTTTTGGTTGATTGTTGGCAAACAAGTAAACAAATAAACAAAAGCAAAGGGTTTCAATCAATTAAGGGAAAACACTTAGCCAAACAAATATCCATCACTCATAAGATTGATTGGTCCTAGGTTATCTCTATTCCTTCCTTTGATTATTCTTGTCCCTATTCTGAATTAGTTACCAGTTCTACCAGTCCAGGCAATCCTAACTATTAAACAATCCCTACCAACCTTCAAGATTTAATTCAATAGCAGCAAGAAGCATAGGAATTAACCAGGATACATGCAATACCACGACCCGCAGTATTTAACATATAATCAAATCTCTTTCATAATAAACTAGTCTTATCAGTCCTAGAATATCATGGATGCTACAACGGATAAGGAATCTCAACCCGAAATATCCAAACCCTAGCAATAGACAATTACTAATATCAACTAGGTGATCAATCCAGTCAAATCAATAATAATCAATAGGAATATGCTCAAGAGAAAAGATATAATCCAAAGGAATAGGGAATAGAGTTGTAACCTCACAATCAAATCACACGAAAGGCTTCAATTGTCGGACTAAGCAAAAGGGTGCTTAGCACCTCATAGTTCTTGGAAACAAATAAACTTCAAAGGAAAAAATGTTGAATGGAAACAATGATGAATACTGAATGGTCTAGATGATGAATGGAGGCTATTGGAACTAGGTTTTTAATCAAACCTAAAACCAAATATCACAGACATAATCTAAACGGAAACAAAATAACCTAAACGAAATAGAGAAATAAAAATAAAAATCGGAAAAGGTAAAATAACAAAACTTCGGAAAATCCTCGCGGGCTCGCTCCCGTGTGATTCCGCGATCGCAGAAAGAATTATGTGGTCGCGGAAAATGGAAATTTGCTCTCGAAGTGTCGACTTCTCCGCGATCGGCCACTCTTCACCCGCGGTCGCGGCTACGCCCTTCTTCTCACTTCGTGTGGCTTCTTCCTTCTATCTTCCTTGGTCTCCTCAGGTGGTCTACTCCTCGTCTTCTGGATGTCTTCATTTAAGCTTCTCCAGACCACCAAATCCACACTTTTTCTCCTCAACTCCATACTCCACAGTTGTGCTCTAAATCCATACAAATGGCACCCTAAATACCGGTAACAACTCCTAGATAAGCACTACAAAGTAGAGCTGATCAAACTCCCCCATGCTTAAACCTTGCTCGTCCTCGAGTAAGCTAAAATAAACCTACTCCTCCAATCAAATCCCCAAGGTCTCAGGAAGCATAGAAAAATCCTCTCCACTAAGAATTGCACCTAACATGAAACTCCAAGGCACCAACACAATAAGCTCAACACAACATACACATAATACAACACCACACACAACCAAGCTAAAAGGAAAGCAGAGTACTTTCCCTAAGCTTATCCCGAACACCATAGAGTGAAGAAAAATCTAATCCTAGTCTCCCATCTATCTCCTTATACCTCCCAGAGTGACCTACCCAAATCCTCCTTATATCACCTCTTCTTATGTTACCACACCAGAAAAAATGAGGAATTCTAAAAATCACTCTTCTTCTTTTCACTCATTTTGTCAAGGCGCCCTTTCGGGTTTTCACCAGGCCACTCATTTCATTTTTCAATAGATGGGCTCACAATATATCTCACATCACTCTTGACCAATTATTACCCCAGCCTAATGCTGGTCCAAGCCACCTGCTTATTACCTAAGCCACCCTTTCAGGTTTTCGACTTATCCCAGGATTTCTATTTTTGCCTTTTTTCAATTTTTTGGGTTTTTCTTTATATTTTTTCTTTTCTTTTCTCCTCAACGACATAGCAAGTATAGAACCCTCCCCCATGCTTAAACATTGCATTGTCCTCAATGTAATGAAAGACAAAAAGAATAGAAGCACAGGGAGGGGCAAAAAATAACTCACAAACGTCGCCGAGTTGGCTTGAACACGTACGTTTTTGCTGGCGGTACACTCATATAAGCACAAGTCTCTGGTGTTGTGTGGGTCTTCTTCAAATCAATAGTCTTCTTCACCATGCAACCTAAGGGGACCACTGTGGTGAGTAGTGGTATAGCAAAGATGTCGGGGTTGCACGGCCTTCAACGAACACATGGTGGAGCCCAGATGTAATCGTGGTGTGGGCTCTAGTGTTCCTCCTCCTTAGCTGTCAATGGTAGGGACATCATCGTTGCCAAATAATGTGTGGGGCTAATGTTTCCTCTGTGACAACATGATGCGCACCGTCTCACCATGGGTAACTCGGACAGCTGGCCTTCGGTAGAGCTTTTTTTTGGTTTTTTTTTTAGGTTTTTTTTTGGTGTAGGGCAATAGGAGGACTTACATTGGTGTGGTAAACATCGTCTTCTTCATGGTTCGGGCCTCCTCCCTGCAGGTTAGTTTGAAACAAAACAAAAGCAAAAACGCAAACAAAAACAACTAGCATAAAGACATGAAATAAAAAGAACGAAAAGATCTACATACTTCGGGTTGCCTCCCGGACAGCGCCTTAGTTATTGTCTTGGCTTGACATACTACTCGACCTCCTCAACTTGGTTCACTCACCTCCATTGAGCACTCGGGGTTCCCATCTGTAAGGTGTCTCTTGGAATTGTCTATGTTGAATTCGACCCTCTCCCCGTCGAATTCCATTGTGAGCAAACCGCTGCTCACATCGATCTTTGTACTCGCCGTATTCATAAACGGCCTTCCTAGCATCACCGGGGCTGCATCCTTGTCCTGCCCCGTGTCCATCACAAAGAAGTCTTTAGGGAACACCAACTTGTCCACCTCGACTAGCACGCCCTGCACCAGTCCTTTGGGGTAGACATAGGAGTTATTCGCCAGTTGGATGACAATCCCCATTTTCTCTAATGGCCCCAACTCCAAGGACTCGTAGTGTGAGAGAGGCAGCACATTAATGGAGGCACCCAAATAAAGTAAAGCCTTGTCGAACAAGGTACCCCCAATCTTGCAGGGAATAGTGAATATCCCAGGATCACTTGCCTACTTAGGTATCCGCTTTTGCAGCATAGCGAACACATTCTCACTAACCAGCACCTTTTTCTTCTCCTTCACAACCCTCTTCCTCTTAAGCGTGCAGAGCTCCTTCAAAAATTTAGCATAGCGAGGAATACTATTAATCAACTTGAGTAAAGGAATGTTTACCTCGCAATTGCTAAACGTTTAGAATAACTCCTTATCATTGGCTGGCCTTCTCGTGTTCGCCAGAGCTTCAGGGAAAGGTGCGGGAGGCTTTTCTGGTCCGAGCGGAGGAAAATAGTGGCGTACGTAGTCGTCATAGGGGTCGTTGGGTCGAAGGGGCGCGTCTGGAGCATTTCCGCGGGCGCGGATTGGGGTCCGGGGTCGCGGAAATTGTTCGACCTGATCGCTACCTTCAACACTTTTTCCGCGGTCGCGGAAAATGCTCGACTTGTTGCTCTTCCTCGTCCGCGCTTTTTCCGCGGTCGCGGATTTCCTGCCGCAGTCGCGGATTTGCACCGATTTCGTCCTTCTCCTCGCCAGTGGTCATGCCGCGGTCGCGGCTCTCGTCTCTCTGTCGGGCTCGACTGGCCTCCACCTCAGCTCCGCTCCTTAGCGTCATGACGCACATATTCTCCTTCGGGTTAACTATCGTTTGAGAGGGTAGTTTTCCCGATTCTCGAGCTTCCAACCTGCTCACAGCTATAGAGATCTGCCCCATTTGTTTTTCCAGGTTCTGAATGTTGGACTTCGTCTCTTGCTGATTTTGGGCCACAACGTTCACCAGTGCGTTCACATTGTTGACCATGGCTTGCATGCCTTGGACAAGGGTGTTGATCTTGTCCTCACTGGATGCGGGGGCACTGGAACTCTGGCCTTGGGGTCTTTGGTCGTAAGGAGCACGAAATTGTTGTTGACCCCCAGGTTGCTGGTACTGTTGTGGGCGAGGAAGGAACTGTGGCGGTCTCTGTTGGTGGTCTTGGTTCTCCTGGCCATGATGAATATTTTGTTGGTTCCCGTACCTCAGATTGGGGTGATCTCTCCACCCTGGATTGTGTGTGTTGGAGTACGGGTCATATCTTGGCCTTTGAGGGCCATATCCTCCAATTGGATTCACCTCAGCAGTGGGCTCCTGCAGCGTGGAACATGCGTCTGTTGGATGCATCGTGTCTTGGCATATCCCACATGATTTGACCTGCTGCTGGCCACCCTTCATCATGCACCGCCTCATCATCTCCTTCATCTCAGCCATCTCAGCGAGTATAGTGGAGTTTTGATGAGATTCTGCAGTTCTCACGGATTGGGCGCCCGCCCTCTTGCTGAACTGTCTTGAGCCCTCAGATAACTCAAAGAAAACTGCATAGGCCTGGTCTGGAGTCTTATTCAGGATGTTTCCTCCACAGGTAGCGTTCACAATCCGACGCTCGTCATCAAGTAAACCTCCATACAAATAAAGTACGAGGTCTTGGTCTGAGTAGCCATGATAGGGACAACTAGAAATCAGCCTCTTGAAGCGCTCGTAGTACTCATATAGCGACTCAGCAGCCTGCTGTTCGATGTTGCCAATACTCCTCTTCAGGCTGTTCAGCTTTGTCGCTGGGAAGTACTTCTCCAGGAAGGCCTTTTTCATCTTGGCCCATGTATCTATGCTCCCTGGAGTCAGGTAATAGAACCAGTCATTGGCCGAATCCTTCAAAGAGAAGGGAAAGGCCCTCAGCTTGATTTGGTCCTCAGTCATTCCCTTATGCTTTATGCTCGTGCAGACTGCATGGAACTCCGACAGATGCTTGTTAGGGTCTTCACCACTCATCCCATGGAAGTGGGGGAGTAAGTGGATCAACCCCGACTTGAGCTCGAAATTGACTCCATCAGCAAGCTCAGGAAAATGCACAGCCAACAGTTGCTGTTGTAGGTTGGGGGCAGTCAGCTGCCTCAACGTTTGTTGTTCGTTTGCCATCTCAAAAGTGGGGTTGTCAAATACCAAAGATCGGTTGACTCTGCGGCTTTGGGAGAGAGTCCTCTCGATTTCTGAATCCAAAGCCAAAATTGGAGAGTTAGTAGCATGGGTGTGGACCATAATATAGGTCCACACAATAGTAACGAGCACACAAACACACACAAAGAAAAAGCAAACTTGCCTCCCCGGCAACGGCGCCAAATTTGACAGCAGTTTTTAGTCGTATCACCTGATCAAAATAATCCTAAACAAACCTAAACTAGTAGAATAGGCAAGTAAGGGTCGAATCCCACAAGGAGGAGTTGTCTTTCTTTATGTAAGATTGCATGCAATAGTAACAAAGTGGGGTTTTGGTTGATTGTTGGCAAACAAGTAAACAAATAAACAAAAGCAAAGGGTTTCAATCAATTAAGGGAAAACACTTAGCCAAAAAAATATCCACCACTCATATGATTGATTAGTCCTAGGTTATCTCTATTCCTTCCTTTGATTATTCATGTCCCTATTCTGAATTAGTTACCAGTCCTACCAGTCCAGACAACCCTAACTATTAAACAATCTCTACCAACCTTCAAGATTTAATTCAATAGCAGCAAGAAGCATAAGAATTAACCAGGATACATGCAACACCACGACCCGCAGTATTTAACATATAATCAAATCTCTTTCATAATAAACTAGTCCTACCAGTCCTAGAATATCATGGATGCTACAACGGATAAGGAATCTCAACCCGAAATATCCAAACCCTAGCAATAGACAATTACTAATATCAATTAGGTGATCAATCCAGTCAAATCAATAATAATCAATAGGAATATGCTCAAGAGAAAAGATATAATCCAAAGGAACAGGGAATAGAGTTGTAACCTCACAATCAAATCATACGAAAGGCTTCAATTGTCGGACTAAGCAAAAGGGTGCTTAGCTCCTCATAGTTCTTGGAAACAAATAAACTTCAAAGGAAAAAAATGCTGAATGGAAACAACGATGAATACTGAATGGTCTAGATGATGAATGGAGGCTATTGGAACTAGGTTTTTAATCAAACCTAAAACCAAAGATCACAGACATAATCTAAACGGAAACAAAATAACCTAAACGGAATAAAGAAATAAAAATAAAAATCGGAAAAGGTAAAATAACAAAACTTCGGAAAATCCTCGCGGGCTCGCTCCCGTGTGATTCCGCGATCACGGAAAGAATTCCGCGGTTGCGGAAAATGGAAATTTGCTCTCGAAGTGTCGACTTCTCCGCGATCGGCCACTCTTCACCCGTGGTCGCGGCTACGCCCTTCTTCTCACTTCGTGTGGCTTCTTCCTTCTATCTTCCTTGGTCTCCTCAGGTGGTCTACTCCTCGTCTTCTGGATGTCTTCATTTAAGCTTCTCCAGACCACCAAATCCACACTTCTTCTCCTCAACTCCATACTCCACAGTTGTGCTCTAAATCCATGCAAATGGCACCCTAAACACCGATAATAACTCCTAAATAAGCACTACAAAGTAGAGTTGATCAATAGCCTTTGTAATTTTTTAGGTCGTTTGATGCTTGCTATGATGACATGCTTGCTATGTGCTTATAAGGCACTTGCAAGACACTTAAGAATTGGATCATATTTTCGCCTAAATTGGTTATCTTTATTTTTACATATTTATTTTCAAATATGATGCATATATATAGGCGTTAAAAGCATCAAAATCAAAGTTATAATATAAAACAGGATTTAATTTCTCATTTCAGATTTTATATACAACCAAACAACTCTTTTTAGGAATGGTTTATTCCGGCAGCATACCAAACACGAAATTAAAAAAATGGTTTATTTTGATTGCATACCAAACACCAAACTACATGAATGATATATGTTAATTCATGATTTCATTCTGATTTCTTATTCTAGAAGATATACCAAACGAGGCCTAAGTGGGGTTTGAATATAAAGTTTTCATCGGGTAAAATTCAAATTAGTGCAAGTTGGACCGGTCTAGTTGAGCTAAATCTAGATCGGGTTCCAGTATGAACTTATAAGTGGGCCTATCACGTTGTTTTTAACAGGGCCTAAATAGTCAGAATTAGTGGCCCATTACAACAAGCTAATAATTGATTGTCAAAAGTTTAATTCAGCTTAGAAAATGGGTTCAGAACGATTGAATCAGTGTTGAAGCAAAATTTCAAATACTTTTTTTAGACCGGAAAATGAGATGTCCTTGTTATTTCAAACTTTTTATCATAAGAAAGGTTTACATAGCTTATTTATGTCATAATTGTTTATGGATTTGGACCACGCCAAGTGTATACAAATCAAATTTGAATACCAAACAATATGCAATTATGAAAAAAAGAGACTAGTCTTTATATGCTTATGCATATATAAATAAGACGTGTACTGCTTGATTAAGAAATAAATGGTTGTTTATTACCTAAAATATTTTACACACTATACGTGCTGGCATCAAATATTCAAATCTATCAACAAAGTGGGGACTCGGAATTAAGAAATGCATAGTGACAACAATTGACAATGCAGGAGCTCTCATCAGCTCAGAAATATTGACGTGATGATTTTTCAACATAAAATAATAAAATTACACAGCATGTGAGTAAATTTAATAATAAAACAAGATTTTTTCTTGGCACACTAAAGTTTTTATGTTTAGTAGTAATATTATTTAATCACTAATTTATTTTTTTCTAAAAGGCTTTACTATTCTATTTTAGGGAATAGTTTGGGAGACTTGATCAAGTGAAAAATGAGTCTTATGGTGTAAAATGAGAATAAATCTCCACTCTTGGATGAACTTTCATTCAAGGGTGGAGATAAAAGCTTCATTTAAGTAGTCATGTGCCATGTATATGACCACTTAAGTGGGTCAACTCCGGCGTTGACCGGTCAACAGTATTTTTTTTCGGGTCTAAAATATATTTTTTTGGGCGAAATTTTCATTTTATGGGCCAAAATTTTCTATGCACATTCTTTGCCAAAGTTATGCTCATTTCAGCAGGATTTCATGCACTTTTGACCAGCGTTAAGCGGTCAACTTTTTTTTAACGGGACAATTTTTTTGAACGGTTTTTTTGTATCCGTGACAAAATTTTCTATGCACATTTAGTGCAAAAGTTATGCACATTCACGCAAGATTTCATGCACTTTTAATTGTCCAAGCTTTTTCCCTCCTAAAATGTTTCTATTCGGGGCCAAGATTTTTTCCCGCACATTCAGTGCAAACATTATGCACATTCAAGCCATTTTACACGCACATTTAGTGCGTTATGTGTGAAGTGCATACGTCTATGCGTGTATGTGCATGGATAATGGCTTGTATGTGCACATGATTTATACTAGCACATACAAATGATACAATGCAAACATGATGCACATTCAAGCCAATTTGCATGCACATTCAGTGCATTACATGTGAAGTGCATACATTTATGTGTGTATGTGCACCTAATTTGCACTAGGACTGCATATATCGGGTTTGTGTTGAAAATGTGCATGAGTTTTAGAGCGTGTTTGGATGAATATTGAAGTGCATGATTTTTTGCATGCATGTGCACATAAAATAGTATACATGTGCATTTATTTTTATACTAGATGTGAAATTCATTTAGTTTTTTTAACATGCATTACTCTTTTTATCAAAAGTGCTTGAAATTCTGATGGAATGTGCATAGAAAATTTTGGCTCATAAAATGAAAATTTTGCCCCGAAAAAAAATATTTGGCCGATCAACGCCGAAGTTTACCGCCTGAGTCCAGCGTTGACCAGTAAAGAAAAGTTTGACCAAGGGGTCATGTGCATGGCACATGCCCCTTTTAATGAAAGTGTGATCCAAGCCCTTCAATTTATCTTCATCCAAAGGCTATAGGAGCATTCTTATTTTACACCATATAAATCATTCTCACATGATTCAATTCTATAGTTTGGAAATAATTTCCAAACTTAACTTCTTAACATGTTCTCATGGACACACTAGAAAAACCGAAAAAAAATAATCTTACCTAAAATAAACATACATCAATTTCAAAAACATAAACCGTACACAACCTCTAACCATATAAGGCTCTGTTCGGCATAGCTTTTTTGCACATTAATGGAGCTTAAATTTTTTCTTCATCTGATTATTGAGTGTTCGACAAAAAGTTATTCATCTAGCTTAACAAGCTTATCGTAGATGAATGTAGCTTAATTTTGTTAATTTTTTAAATGTGGCCCCCCAACATTATGAAAGCTTAACCAGCTTAACATTATTTTTTTACCCACTAGTGCCCTTAAATGAACACATAAAATAGATTGTCATTTATCATTATAAAATTATATAAATAATTGTATCATGAAATTAATTACATAGTTTTATCAGTATTACGTATCTCCTCATTTAGACTTTTGTCAAAAGACTTTGCATTAATTACAATTAATAAGATATTTATCTATAAAAGATCCAATTTATAGACCAACATGCTAACATGAAATCGGAAAGGAGCAATAGATTAAAATGAGAATTAGATAGATTTAGATATAATTAGTCATGTACATATGGATGAATTAAAGTGAAACTATACCAGCGTCGACGTTCGTGAAGATGTTGATGTGTGAGCGATAAGGAGGCAACAATATAAAATATAGGGTTAAAAAAATACTCACATGGATCAAAATATAACTTTATTTGTATATGCGCAAAAATATATATGTATTATCATACCTTTTTTCCTAATTTTACAGTTATTATTTAAAAATTCAGCTTGTAATACCAAACATTCAACTAGCTTTTTTGGAAAAAAAATAAGCGGATGAATCCTGCTCTAGCTTCAATCTAGCTCGATACGCCGAACAGAGCCTAAGATTTGAATGTTTAAATTATACAGTAACGGCTCATAATCAACTACCAACTCTATTCTATCTTAAGAGCTCAATTATACATTAACAACTTCAACGGTTCAGATTCTACTACCAATGCAGCTGTTTAGATTCTACTATCATACCTTAACAGTTCAAATTCTACTACCAATTCCATTATACCTTAACCACATTAACGGTTGATTTATACCTTAACGGTTCAAATGCTACTACTAAATCTGCGGGTAAGTTAAATCTAAATAAAGTCTTTTTGACCAATGCCATTAAAAATTTGAAAAATCCACCATATGAAAATAATTAGTGATATGAGAAGTGTGAATGTTTAATAGGCCATAGCCTTTGGATAGAGGAAAAATCAGGGACAATGATTAAACTTTCATTATGGAACATGACCTTATTTAGAAGTCTCTGACAGTCAACGTCGGCGTTGATCGACCAAAATTTTTTTCTCTTTTGGGTTAACTTTTTTTTGTGCGCGCCCACTTGAGATCGAATGTACATGTGTTTTGGCTGTGTGCGCATAAATATTTACCCATATGTGCACAAGTTTTGACCGACCAATTTTATTTTTATTCTTTTCGGGGCAAATAAAATTTCGCGCGCGCAGTGCAATGTTTTGGCATGTGTGTGCATATATATTGACTTGTATGTGCATACATTTTTTTGATAATAATGTGCATGAGTTTTAAACTATGTGTGCATGACTTGTGACTTGTGTGTGCAAGCATAATAACTTGTATGTGGGCCTAATTTGCACTAGGTGTGCATATATCGCGTTTATATTGAAATGTGCATGAGTTTTTAACTATGTGGGCATGAATTGTATAGTGCATAGTTTTTGCATATCTTTCACATAAATTAGTCGACATGTGCATCTATCTTTGTACTATTTTTACGTGCATCGGTTTTTTAAAATATGTGCATGACTTTTTGCATGAATGTGCATAACTTTTGCACTGGATGTAAACTTGTCAAAACCCGATCCGACCTGGATTTTTTCGGTCGAGACCCGACCCGAAAGTCACTGCATCAAGAAGGACCCGAACTTGAACCCAAAGGACCCCAAATGCAAATCTGAATCCGAGCTCGATGGACTTGTGATTTCATATATTTTAATTCATTTGTATTAAATATTTTAATGTAATTTATTAAATAATTAAATAAGGATGTGAATCAGGTGAGAAAGGGCGCTTAGGTGAGAACGTGAGAATACGCACATACAAGAAAAAATTCATGCACATCAAAAGATGTGCATTTAATTTTGTCTGTATGTGCATGAGTTTTCACTTACACAGTCACACATATAATCAAAAATATATGCACATACAGGCAAAAATACATGCACATCTTGAGGTGTGTATGAATTATTGCATGTATGTGCATGCGTTTTAACTTATACATAGTCACACACATAGTAACAAATATATGCACATATATGCAAAAATCCATGCACATATTGTGATATGCATGAAATTTTGCCTCTATCTGCATGAGTTTTCACTTATACATAGTCACCATATAGTCATAAATATATGCACATACAGGCAAAAAACCATGCACATGCAGTCATAAATCCATGCACATCTGGCATTCTTACGTTCTCACCTAAGCGTTCATTCTCACATAAACCTTTTCGATTAAGTAATATTAATTTTTTTATTAAATTTAAAAATTATAATAATAATTATAAAAAACGAGCACTTTCGATCCGATGGGTCGACCTGAACCCGACTCGATCAACCCGATAATTTTAACGACCCAAACCCGAATTGACCCGACCCGTCCGACAAGTCTAACTGGATGTGTATAAAAGAAACTTGGCCCGAAGAAAAACAATTTAGGAGTGAAAAAAAAAATTGGTCCGCTTTGATGTGCATAAAATTTTGCATGAATGCGCATTCAAATTGGCCTGAATGTGCATAACTTTTGCACTTGTTGTGTATAAAAAATTTGCCTTGGAGAGAAAATTTTGCCTAAAAAATTGGTCCGCGAAAAAAAGAACGTTGACCGATCATGTGGCTAAATCAAACCATTTAATGTCTAATATGCACCATCATTCAAGAGTGGATAGCATTCTCATGTGATCAAGGAGACACTATCATTTTGCTTTTGTTTTAATAATCAAACTCGAGGAGTCTTTCCTCTTGTGTAGGAAAACTCTCTTTCCCTCCAGCGGTGAGGGTTTTCTAGTTGTGTGCTAGTCCGTCGTCGATGGTGTCGCTTGTTGTCATTTGTCCTCCGTTCTGTCGTTCTGCCTCTACATATCGTCGCTGCTTCTGTCCTCCGTTCATCTTGACACAACTTTTCTGTTTCCCCCATAGATTTTTTCTATTTTCCCTCTCTGTTGTGCCTTCCTCTGGTTTCTCTGCTCTAGCTGTAGAAGGCAAGGGCATCGGTTTCTCTTCTCTCGTCGCCGCAGGTTCTCCTCATCTGCCAACAAGTTCTTCCTCCGTTCTTCCTGCGTTGTGCGGGTATTGTGGTTTGGCTGTCGGTTTTGTTGTTGGTCTCGCGTTTGTTTGTGCTATCCGATGTCTGTTGTCATCCTTTTCTAAGTTGTCGAGCTTGGCTTCTCCAGGTTTCTTAAATTTTGTTGTCTTTTGTTTGTTGTTAATAATCTTTGAGTTTGTTGTTGTGTTGTCTGATTGGACCCCTCTGTCTGAGGCTTCAAAGAATGTCATGAAATTTGCAGCATCTCGAAGCAAATCATGAAAGTTGTTGTCAACATATCTTGAGCTAGCATCCCATTTGTGTTTGACAGTCAATTGTGCCTGCTAAATGATATCAGCGGAAGAGAAGGGATTCTCTTATGTCCGGATGCAATGAAAATCATAAGTTCAACTACAGAGGACTGGGGAATCCTTGATGGCTCCCTACCCTCCACCTTGACGGCGAAGGACGAAGAAGACAAGCTCAGCCTCTGAGCTCCCGTACCCGTGACCAGAGCGCGAGCGCGAGCACGTGCCATTGCCCAAGCAACCCAGTCGCTCATCACCAGGTCCATCGCAAGCATCGGCACCGCCTCCGAGCCTGCATGAGTGACCGCAATCACGTTTCTTGGCTTTGAGGTTTAGTGGCCGAGGAGGACGCGCTGTGTCGCGCGTCACGTGTGTCGCCGCGTCGGCATGACACTCGCCGTGTTGCGCGCTTGTGTGGTCATACCTCTCGCGACGCATGCGGCTTGTCCTTGGCGCGCAAGTTATCTTGTTTCCTTATTTGGCAATTCTTGTTAGTTTGGATATTTTGAGAATTTTAATATTTGTTTTGTTTTGGTGTTTTTGGCTTGACGGGGCATGATCCATGTGTTATGGTAATGGGCCGCTTGTCTAAGCCCATGGTTTAGCTTTGTTATTTCACTTTTAGCTTAGCTTTAAATACTTGTTATTTCCATTGTAAACTCGCATATTCTTGAGTTAATAAAAGTTGAGTTTTATCTCCTTGCTTGATCCAGCGTCATTGTTGTGGTTGGATCCCAAGATCCGAGTTCTTTAAGGTTGTTTTGTTGTGGATTGTTCAGCCCCTGTCGAACATCTCTTTGATCGTCATATCCCTTGGCGTTCGACCCTTCGTTTCTCTTCATCAAGATCATCACTTTGATCTCCGCAGTCGACGCTACGACAATTTAACATCTAAGTCCTATAGAGGTTCGTTCATCAACACTTGTGGTTTTTCGTGCAATTCAATAAGGCCACGTACACCTTGGTTTCTACAGCAACTCACAAGAAGAAAGCCATCTTTGTGGCTTCAAGAACCCTGTATGACACCTAGGAAGACTCAAGCTTGGCGCTTGGCTTGACTTCGTTGCGTTTCAGGGCATCTACGATCGTGTCAACAGGGACTTTCACATCAACTGGTATCAGAGTCATTGTCAAGTTAAGTCTTCTTGTTTTCATGTGAATCTTGAAAATTTTCTGCGTTAAAAATCCCCATTTTCTCCACTTTTTCGCCCACCGTCGCCGCTACCACCACCCACCGCCGCCGCTTCCGCCACCCGTGCATCCAATCCACCGCTACCACCCGCGTGTAGTCATCTTTGACTGCTGCCCTTATAGCAGCCGAGCCCTACTTACGGCTGCCCTAAACCCCCTTTTCTTGTCTCCCAAGACACAATCTTTGACTTTTCAAAGTTTGTTAGCCAAAACTATATCTTTTCCCCAAATCTTATCCTTTCCTTGTTAGCATTATCTTTTCTTTCAAGTAGATAATTTTCCATAACAACTTTTGAAATCTTTTTTTTCTCTCTTTTATCTTATTTGGATAAAATTTGCATGCTAGTTAGTTATTTGTTTTAATTCTTGTTGGACGAAATCCCTCTTCTCCTGCAAGACACCAATATCTTGTGAGATGTTATAAAAAAAAAGTTTGTGTCCGCATTTATAAACAAAAATTCTTCCAAAGATCTCAATTTTCTAAGGAAGACAAGAAAAATGAAAGCCTCAGGCGATCTAGGCAAAGCCTATTCACTCGACGAAAGCTCCATTCTCTCATCTCTCCGCTTCCTCTAAGTCACGTTTTCGACGACAATCAATTAAAGGAAGTAACTTTCTTGTTTGCGATTTCTTGCTAAGTAAGGTAGAGGATAGAAATGGATTGCTTGATTTGTTTTGGATCAGGACACTTGTTTTGAATTGATTATTGCTAATATTTTGATTCAAGCCATACGTCAAACCAACCCATCTCACGCAAAGCCAAAAAAGCGTTCCTTGAGCGAAAAGTTTTCTTGGTTTTTTGCGAGACAAGGACTTGGTTTTACCATGGTTCTTTTACTTTGATTTGTTTGATCTCTTGCTTGTTTCATGATTCGTGTAGGTGATTTCTCCATGGACACAACGAACTCGCCATCCAACCAAGCCGACGTCGCGCAGCGCATTCACAACGCGCAAGAAGCCTACGTCGCGCTACAAGCCCAACTCGCCGCGAAGGAAGCTGAGCTTGACGTGCTCGAAGAAGCCAATGCTGCAGCGCTACACGAGCGCGACGCCGAGATCACGCAACTGCGCACGCGCGATCCCCATGATCAACAGCGCGCGCGCGATCCCCATGATCAACTCTCACGCGGCAAATACCCTGCTACAGCGCCGACAGTGCAGCCAACGCGATTGCGATCCCAGGTGGAGAGCCACCCGAACCAATTTGGGCGCGTGAGCGCTACAATCCTGCCCTAGCGACTCCCTCAGCGCACCGCGAGCCCTTTGAAGAAGATGGTGCATCCGATGCGGGCCCCTCTCGCAGCCACCACGTGTCCCATGATCATTTCCCCTATGACAACCCCATTGATTGGAGGAAGACTGCGGCACCCAACACACGCTACCATAGCGCCAGCAAGACGGAGCGCGACAACAGCGACTTCCACGACTTCGCCGATGATGACGAAGACCTTGAAGCCGTCGCGGGCCAGCCCGAGATGCCCAAGGTCAGTGATCCCCTCTTCAATTACGATGAAGATGAGGATTACATCCCTAGTGGCAGAGTGTCTGCGCGTGAGCAACGCGATGAGTTCTACGTGCCACCATCCATGGCAAGCCTTCCGCCCCCTAACCAGCATCGTCGCGATCTTCGCCCACAGCGCGAGCGCGCGCGCGATGCCAGGCGAGACCAACCCCTGCCGCGTGACTTCTGCAACGACCGCCGCGACGCGCCTATGTAGCCCCCCATGGTTGCGACTCAGCGTCGTGACATTAAGGTAAAACTTGATTATTTTGCTGGTGAATATGATGCTTCCAAATTTCTTGAATGGCACCAATCCACGGAGTATGCCCTGGCTCACTACCAATACATGGAGCACGAGAAGGTCGAGATTGTGACCCTCTACTTCACCAGCGCCGCTCGTGCTTGGTGGTTTTATCTCACCAACGAGCGTGCAAGAAGGCGATTGGACCCCATTACCAACTGGAACCAATTGGTCTACGTAATGACAAAGCGGTACGTGCCTACAAGGAGGACATGCGCCTCAAGATTGCCCTAGCCACACAAGGGTCACGCAAACCGCTAGAGTTTTTCGCTGAACTAGAGATGTGCCAAAAGGCTGGCGTGCATCCCGCCCCCTCGGCCATGTGTTCTATGTTCCTACGTGGGCTTGACATTGAGGTTCGTGAGTAGCTCAAGATTCTCAACATCAAGGACCTCAACACCATGACACACACTGCTATGGAGAGATACGCGCAGATTCAGATGAAGAAGAAGAATGCGTGGTCGCGAACAAATCCTAGGTATGGCTCTCAACCAAACCCCAATTTTTCTTCTAATTCTTCGCACCCCTTTCCGCAGTCTAGGTCTACCCCCGCGGTGCTTGTTGTCACCTCTGCTCGCAGCGCGCCCCTTGCTCACATCGTTGCACCCACTGCGCGCCCCGCTGCCTCCCAGGACGACTGTGCCCGTGACCACGTCTGCTTCAAGTGCCAAGGCCGTGGCCACATGCAGCGCGACTGCCCCAACAACAAGTGCGTCCTCTTCTCCCAGGCCGGCTATGAGTCCTTCGACGATGAGCCTATATATGATGACGACGCGCCCTAGGATGTGGACATCTATGTCGTCGCTGCCGATGATAGAGACGCCTACTACTGCAGCATGCATGGCGATGACGAAGGCACTCGCTTGGGCCTTGTCACACGCCATGTCCTCACCGCCAAAGAGGGCACCCTGGTGGATCAGCGAGAGAATTTGTTCCACACACGCTGCTTGGTCAAGACTGTCGACCTCGGTGTGATCATAGATGGAGGGAGTTGCTGCAACATCATCAATGAGAAGGTCATCGACCATCTTGGCCTTGAGATAACCCATCACCCCAACCCTATAGCCTCCAGTGGATCTCAGAAGGTAATGGTGGCAATGTGGTAAAACGACAATGCCACATCACCTTCAATATTGGCTATTACAATGATATTGTGCTTTGTGATGTTATTGCTATGGATGCCACTCACTTGCTTCTAGGTCGCCCTTGGCAATTTGACAAGTGTGCCCTTCATAATGGCTTCCTCAACAATTACGTGTTCATGCACAATGGGAAACACGTCACTTTGCTTCCCATGAGCCCCAAGGAAATTCCGCATGACCAGGTGGAGCAAAACCGCATCAAGGCCATTGAGCAGGCCAAGACACAAGCCGCAGCGCGCTCAGGCAATGGTGTGCGCCCTGATGATGGCTCGCGCTCTGCCACGCACCCCAGCGATGCATCTCGCTCCAAGGGCTCCAAGCACGGCGCGCGTTCCAGCGCCACAGCGCGATCCAATGGCGTCGGTGCCGACTCGCACCACGCCGCGAGCGATAGCGATGACGATGACAGTTCTGCCGCACCCGACTGCGCCGCGCTCCAGCGTTACCGAGCCAGTGCCACTCAAAGGCACTTGTGAGAAACGGCTACTGTTGGCGCGCTCCAAGGACATCACTCCAATCATTCAGGGACGACTTCCTTGCTTCTTTCTTGTGCCTTTTGTGTGTCTTTTAAATGTCAAGGATTTGGTTGACTTACCCCCTTTAGTTTCTTCTCTCTTGCATGAATTCGAGGATGTTCTTCTAGAGGATCTCCCTGCAGGATTGCCTCCCATTCGAGGCATAGAGCATCAGATCGACTTCGTGTCCGGCGCCTCCCTGCCCCATAGCGCCGCCTATCGCACCAGTCTAGAGGAGACGAAGGAGTTGCAGTGCCAAGTCTAGGAGTTGAGGGACAAGGGCTATGTCTGTGAGAGTCTGAGTCCCTGTGCCGTCCCAGTCATCCTTGTGCTAAAGAAAGATGTCATGTGGCGCATGTGTATTGATTCCCACGCGATCAACCAAATCACGGTGATGTATCGCCATCCTATTCCTAGATTAGATGATATGCTAGATGAGCTTCATGGAGCCACTTTATTTTCTAAGATAAATTTGAAGAGTGGCTATCACCAATATAGGATGAAGGAAGGTGATGAGTGGCAAACGGTATTTAAGACCAAGTATGGGCTCTATGAGTTGGTTGGTGATGCCTTTTGGCCTCACTAATGCACCTAGCACGTTCATGAGGCTCGTGAACAATGTCTTGAGAGCATACTTGGGCAAATTTGTCGTTGTCTACTTTGATTATATTCTTGTTTACAGCAGGACCTTAGAGAACCACTTGGGCCACCTTAGCGCCGTGTTAGAGTGTCTTAGGAAAGAGAGTCTTTACGCTAACCTAGGTAAGTGCTCTTTTTGCTCGGACTCTACTGTTTTCCTTGGTTTTGTTGTTAGCAAGGATGGGCTCCGCGTGGATCAAGAGAAGATTCGCGTCATTGCGGAATGGCCACGCCCCACGACGCCAACCATGGTTCGCTCCTTCTTAGGGCTCGTTGGCTTCTATCGCCGCTTCGTGAAGGACTTCTCCACGATCGTCGCGCCGCTGCACGAGCTCACCAAGAAGAATGCCTCCATCAAGTGGAGTGAGGACCATGAGGCCGCGTTCTCGGCGCTCAAGGCCAGCATGTGCCGCGCGCTGCTGCTACAGCTGCCTGGCTTCACCAAAACCTTTGAGGTGGAGTGCGACGCGTCTCACCACGGCATTGGAGGTGTCTTGCTCCAGGAACGCAGGCCCATAGCCTATTTCAGTGAGAAACACATCGGTGCCACCCTCAACTACCCGACGTATGACAAGGAGCTCTATGTGCTAATCCGGGTGTTGAAGACATGACAACACTATTTGTGGCCCAAAGAGTTTGTGATTCACTCCGACCACGAGGCCTTGAAGTATCTCAAGAGTCAATTAAACCTCAACCGCCGCCATGCTCGCTGGGTTGAGTTTATGGAGACCTTCCAATACGTGGTCCAATACAAGAAAAGAAAGGAGAATGTGGTTGCCGATGCCCTCTCCCGCAGGTATGTGCTCTTGACTCACCTTGATGCCTCTATTTTAGTCTTTTCCCTTATCAAAGAACTCTATGCCAGTGATGAAGACTTTAAGTCTATTTTTGAGTTGTGTGTTGAAAAGGGAGAGTCGAATGGTTTTATTGTGGATAATGGCTACCTATTTAAGGAGGGAAAATTGTGCATCCCTAGGACTTCTATTCGTAGGCTTTTACTCCAGGAGGCATATGAGGGTCGAGGACATTTTGGAGTAGCTAAGACTGTGGCCGCACTTAAGGAACATTTTTATTGGCCTAAGATGACTCACCATGTAACTGGATTTTGTGTGAGTTGTGGGACATGCCAGAGAGCTAAGTCTAGATTGAGCCCCCATGGATTGTACAACCCCTTGCCTTTATCGACTACCCCTTGGGAGGATATTTCTATGGATTTTATTTTGGGGTTGCCAATGTCTAAGAAGGGGAGGGACTCAATATTTGTTGTTGTAGATAGATTTTCTAAGATGGCTCATTTTATTCCTTGCAAGATGACTCATAATGCTTCGGATGTTGCTAGTTTATTTTTTGAGCATGTGGTGAAATTGCATGGGATTCCTATGACTATTATTTTAGATCTTGACACTAGATTTTTGAGCTATTTTTGGAAGTCTTTATGGTCGAAATTTGGGACACACTTATTATTTTCTACTAGCTATCACCCCCAAACTGACGGCCAAACAGAGGTTACCAATAGGACCCTTGGTACTTTACTTAGAACTATGTTGAAAGCTAACCTCCGCAAGTGGGAAGAGTGTTTGCCTTTTGTGGAATTTTCTTATAATAGGTCAATACACTTGGCGACGAAGATGACTCCATTCGAGGTTGTCTACGGCCTCAACCCCCACACGCCGTTGGACTTGACGTCGCGCCCCATGAGAGACAAGGAAAGTGTCAAGGGACTGCAGCGCGCGGATTTTGTCCGAGCACTTCACCAGCGGACGAGGGCCCAGCTAGAGCGTCGGGCAGCGCAATACAAGGCCCAAGCAGACCGCAGCCGGCGCCGCATGATTTTCGAGGCCGGCGACTTGGTGTGGCTTCACCTTTGCCGCGAGCGTTTCCCAGCAAAAAGGCGCAGAAGGCTTAATGCTCGCGGAGACAGCCCATTCAAGGTTCTGGAGCGGCTTGGCGACAACGCTTACCGCCTTGAGCTCCCAGACGACTACGGTGCGCATCCAAGCTTCAACGTGGCCGACTTGTCTCCTTACACTCCCCATGAGCACGATGAGGACGAAGCAGGGACGCTTCGCTACCAAGAATGGAGAAATGATGGCTCCCTACCCTCCACTAGGCCCGACCCACATGCGGTGCATGTTGTTCACCGGAACAGGGCCCCTAAATTTTGGGGGCCAAATATATATTTTAGCCTAGTATATATGTAATATGTTTAGTTTAATTTTTTTTGGAAATAAAAACTTCTGCATTCCTTTCTTCGTCACGTGGGTATGCATGCAGATTTCTTCACTCTTTCACCTTTTTGTCCATCAATCCCATCATCCTTTTTCACATGTACAAAATCTTATTTTCTTTGTCTTTAGTCTTTCATTTTTTTTTTCTTGTAGCCTTGTAGGCAACAATAGTCAATAGATGATAGCCTAATAGGCATGAATTTTCAGAACGGGAATTTTTCCATTTCTCCATTCATTCTATTCCTCTTTCTTCTTCTTTGCTTCAAAGAGGGTTAGAAGAATGAAACTCTTCACTTGAATTATTTGTACTAAATTTTTAAAACTTTAATTGTAAAAGTTAAGTTAATTATAAAATATACTTTTGAATCTATTTTATATTATAATTTTTTTAATAAAAAAGACCCCAATCTTAATAATTATACCGGGCCTCTAAAAACTTCGAGACGGCCCTGCCCTCCACCTTGACGGCGAAGGACGAAGAAGACAAGCTCAGCCTCCGAGCCCCCAGACCCGTGACCAGAGCGCGAGCACGTGCCATCGCCCAAGCAACCCAGTCGCTCGTCACCAGGTCCATCGCAAGCATCGGCACCGCCTCCGAGCCCGCAGGAGTGACCGCAGTCACGTTTCTTGGTTTTGAGGTTTAGTGGCCAAGGAGGCCGCGCTGCATCGCGCGTCGCATGTGTCGCCGCGTCGGCATGACACTCGCCGTGTCGCGCGCCCACGTGGTTGTGCCTCTCGCGGCGCTTGCGGCTTGTCCTTGGCGCGCAAGTTATCTTGTTTCCTTATTTGGCAATTCTTGTTAGTTGGGATATTTTGAGACAATTTTAGTATTTGTTTTGTTTTGGTGTTTTTGGCTTGACGGGGCGTGATCCATGTGTTATGGGCCGCTCGTCTAAACCCATGGTTTAGCTTTGTTATTTCACTTTTAGCTTAGCTTTAAATACTTGTTGTTTCCATTGTAAAATCATGTTTGCTTGAGTTAATAAAAGTTGAGTTTTATCTCCTTACTTGAGCAGTTGAGCCTGCATCATTGTTGTGGTTGGATCCCAGGATCCGAGTTCTTTAGGGTTGTTCTGTTGTGGATTGTTCATCCCCAGTCGATCATCTCTTTGATCGTCATATCCCTTGGCGTTCAACCCTTTGTTTGTCTTCATCAAGATCATCACTTTGATCTCCGCAGCCGACACTACGGCAATTTAACCTCTAAGTCCTGTAGAGGTTCGTTCATCAACACTTGTGGTTTTTCGTGCAATTCAACAAGGCCACGTACACCTTGATTTACACGGAAACTCACAAGAAGAAAGCCATTTATGTGGCTTCAAGAACCCTTTACGACACCTAGGAAGACTCAAGCTTGGTGCTTGGCTTGACTTCATTGCGTTCCAGGGCATCTGCGATCGTGTCAACGGGGACTTTCGCATCAATCCTCGTGTAGTTTCTCGTCTCTCCAAGTTGGTTCGGAGAGAGGTTTCCATGGTGGTTTTTTTAATGGAAACTAGATGTAATAGATCTTATATGTATGATATAGCTTGCGAGTTGGGTTTTGAAGGGTTTTTTGGGACTAATAGTCATGGCCGTGGTGGTGGATTAGCTTTAATCTAGGACAGTTCTGTACAGTTTGTTGTCTTTTCCTATACTTCTCATCACTTTGATGTACAGTTTCATTGTGGTTTTAGGGCTCCCTCTTGTAGGGCTACATTTTTCTACGAATGGCCAGAACTTGCTAATAAGTACCTTTCCTGGGAATTATTGATCTTTCTGTCTCGGCATGATAATTCAAAGTGGCTTTGTCTCGGTGATTTCAATCAAATTCTATTTTCGGCTGAGAAATTTGGTGGCTCCTCTACTAGTTTCCCTACTATGATTGCTTTTCAAATATGTCTTGATGAATGTGGCTTGTCTCCTGTCAGCTGGGTGGGTGGTCAGTTCACTTTGTCCAATGGTAGAAGACCTCCAGAGTTGGTTCAAGAGAAGCTTGATAGAGTTGTTGCTTCTCAAGGCTGGCTTGAATTATTTCCTAATGCTATCGTTTCCAATCTTGGTTTTAATGGTTATGATCATTCCCATATCTCTATTACTTCAGATCAATTTGTCATGTTTCTACCCCTAAGATTTGCATGCCTTTCCGTTTTGAGTCAATGTGGATTGGCGCAGAAGGTTATGACTAAGTGATCTTTAATTCCTAGCATTTTCAACTGAATGCTTCTCTTCAGGGTAAATTACACAAAATTCAACAAGGGCTAAAAAACGGGAACAAGTTCATTTTTGGCAATTTGGAGACTAAATTGAAAGAAGTACAGGACAAGATTTCTAGGTGTCTTTCTTATCGTATGCGTGATGTTGATTACGACATCTTATGTCAGCTTAGACTTCTGAACGATGATATGCTATCCAGACAGGAGGCTTACTGGTTTCAGAGAGCATGTGCTAATGAGATTTACTGTGGCGACCGTAATATATTTTCATAGAAAGGCAAGTAACAAAAATAAGAGGAATCGGATCCATCATGTAAAAAGAGATGATGGTTCTTTCGCTTCTTCATTTGTTGACATGGAATAGGTTGCAAACTCTTATTTCTTGAATCTTTTCTCCACTAATAATTGTGATGTTCTGTTGTCTCTGTTAGATGGCATCCCCAAGAAAATTTCAGAAGCAGATCATGAGATCTTATTAGCTCCTTTTTCTGTGAAGGACATCCTGGCTGCCTTGAATCAAATGCACCCTACCAAGTCTCCTAGGCCTAATGGTTTTTCGGTTATTTTCTTTAAAACCCATTGGGTCTGATTGGTAGTACTGTTATTAGTTCTATTTTACAGGTGCTCAATGGAGGAGTCTTGGATCCTAGTTTAAACTATACCTATATTAAACTTATTCACAAGGTTTCTAATCCAGTAATGATGACAGATTTCATACCTATAGGCCTATGCAATGTGATCTAGAAGCTCATCTTTAAATGTATTGCCAACATAACGAAATCTCTTCTGGGAGGGGTCATTAGCCTTAATCAAAGTGCTTTCATTTTTGGGAGAAACTTATCTGATAATGCTATTGCGACTATTGAATGCTTCCACTATCTCAAAAGAAAGAAGACTAGTACGAGGGGTTTCATGGCAATTAAGCTTGATATGGCTAAAGACTATGATAGAGTTGAATGGAATTTCTTATGTCTTATCATGCTTAGACTAGGGATCCATCATAATTAGGTGGAGCTTGTTTTTATGTGTGTTAGATCATCCTCTTTTTCTATCCTTCTGAATGGTATTCCTTCTGCCACTTTTACTCCTAAAAGGGGTTTGAGACATGGTGATCCTTTGTCACCTTATCTCTTTCTCTTTGTTATGGAAGGCCTTTCTAGCCTTTTCATGTTGCCCAGGCTTCTGGCCATATTCATGGTGTTAAAGTGACATCTTCTGCCCCTAATATCTCTCATTTATTATTTGTGGATGACTGTCTTATATTTACTAGAGCTAATTTGGTTGAGAGCCAGAAGATCCAAAGCTTATTGCATCAATTTGAGCTTGTTTCAGGTCAGATGGTCAATCCTCAGAAGTCACGGATTATTTTCAGTCCTAATGTGGAGTCTGCGTAGAGGAATTTTATGTTGCGGGTTTTTGGTTTTTGTGGGGCTTCCTACAGTCATTGGGAGATCAAAGAAAATGATCTTTGGTGTGTTGGCTGACAAGGTTAGAAAAAAGGCTAAAGGCTGGAAGGCATGTTCCTTATCTCAGGCTGCTAGAGGGGTGCTTATCAAGTCCATTTTACAAGCTCTTCCTACTTATATCATGAGTTGTTTTAAACTTCCTTTATTTGTATGTCATGAGCTGGATAGTATTCTCACTAAATTCTGGTGGGGCTCCATGGATCAACGCAAAATACACTTGTGTAAATGGGATACTCTTTGCATTTCTAAGGATTTTGGAGGTATGGGCTTCAGGAACATTGAGGCTTTTATTCTGTCTATGCTTGCTAAACAAGTATGGAAGCTTATGTTGGAACCAAATTCTACTGTAGTGTTAATCTTGAAGGCCAGGTACTTTCCCTATACGGATATTTTGAATGCCCCTATTGGGTCTAATCCTAGCTTTGTGTGGAGGAGTATTCAACAGGCTATAAGTGTCCTCCTCCCGGGCTTATACTAGGAGACTGGTAATGGGAGGAAGATCTCTTTCTGGCATGGAAGATGGATCCCGAGGCCTAATTCTTTTTCTTTAATTTCTCCCCTTGTTAATGAAGAATCTGATAAGTTAGTGGCTGACTTTATTAATTGGGATCGCTTTGATTGGAATTGGGAGGCGCTAAATGGTAATCTTGTTGACTATGATGTGGATATGGTGAGACAAATTACTTTTGTTTCTCCTAATTCTGATGATATTTTGCGGTGGTATTTCTCCAAGGATGGAAATTTCACTATTAAGTCTGCCTATAAGGTGGCATTTTTGTTGTTTCATCTAGCAAGTTCATCTAGGTACGTTTCCACTGCTGGTGTTTTTCCTTGGAAGAAGCTTTGGAGTCTGGATGTTATCCCCAAACTCAAAAATTTCATTTGGAGAGCTCTCAATCACTTTCTCCCGTGTCTGACGAATTTGAAAGCAAAAAAGATTGTGTAGTATGATTTATGCTCTCTATGTCCGGGTAAACATGAATCCATTCTTCATGTTCTTCATAAATGCAGCTTTGCTAAGGCTTTTTTGGGCGCCTCTTCCTTTCAATCTCGCTCTCATTCTCCTGGTTTTTGGTCTTCTTCAGCTCCTCTTGTTTGCTCTACTCCTCAACTGTTTGATCCTCCCACACCAATGGCTTTGGTCTGGCCTGTGATGCCAGTTTGTTGGAGGATGACTCTGTTGGCTTGGGGTTCGTGTAGACCTGAGCAAACGCGGGTTGGCCCGCCCGGCCCGGCCCGCCCGACAAATAATACGGGTCTGGACAAGGATTCTAGCCCGAACGGGCTGTTTGGGCCGGCCCGGATGGGTAAGCGGGCTGGGCCCGGTTACAGGTTCAAGACCGTACGGGCCGCTCGGCCTGGCCCGCATATGATTTTTAATTAATATAAAAATATATAAGAAATATATATAATAAAAAAAATATAACCTAAAATTACTTATCATTTTCTTATTAATAGTATTAAATAATTAGTTTGGAGAATAAAAAATATTAAAAAATTCAAAAATATACTTGAGAATGACCAACCGGGCCGGGCGGGTCCGGTTAAGGATTCTGGCCCGAATAACGGGTCGGGCCCAGACCCGGCCCGCTTAAACGGGTCGCAAAAATGGGTCTGGCCCGGACCCGTGTTTGATCAGGTCTAGGTTCGTGCTATTTAGTCCCATCGATTCAATGTTCTTCTTGGGAGTAAGGGTTCAAAACCAAGGACTTTTGTGGAACTGTTGGAAGCTATGGCAATCTACTTGGGCCTTCAGCTCCCCAAGGATTATGGAGTGTATGTTCTAGAGGTTCGCTCGGATTGTATAAATGTTGTCAATAGCTGCAACTCCTCTTCTTCTCCTAGGACGTCTTTGGGCCTTTTTTGTACCTTAATTAAGAATCTGGCTACAACTTTTCATTGCGGCAACATTATCTATGTTCCTAGGATACTAAACTCTTTTGCTCACTCTGCTGCCAGATTTGGCATGTCCTTGTCCCCTGGGACAATGGTTTTGTACAATCACATATCCCACATGCCCCGGTATTGGCATGTCATCTAACTGCTATGCTGATGTTTAATTGAAGGTTTGGCTTTCAAAAAAAAAAGGGAGACACTATCAATGCATCTTAAATCAATTGGGCAAATACACTGAACCTCTTATGCTCGTGCATTGACTTTTGTTGTACGGTAATGCACCAAGATTTAGACACCTGAAGCCAATTGGTTAATTCACCTTCAGAATCACGACTCTTTTGAACAGGAAATTTTCAAGTAAATGACAACATAGATCATATAGATAAAATCAGAAGCAAGTAGAAATGACATTACTCATTAGGATTCGAGGATACCAAAATGTACAAATTAGATAGTAATATAGCTACAAGATGACCAAGGATACAAAACCGGTAACTAACTTCTTTACAATCACAAAGGTTTCGCTGTTGCTTCTCCTTCATCATGTTAACACATTCTTAGAACAGTACAGCAACACAGCTTGAAATACCATCCCCAATTCTCCAAGGCATCAGAAACTTCAGCCCAATTTACACCACTCCTCACCATGGATGGAGAATGGGGAAAATAAAACCCTAGCTATTGAAATTAAACTCTCACTTCTCCCTCAGCTTATATACTGCAAAACTACTCTTTTGTACTTGCACAATAGAGACCCTTCCTTTACTTACAACCTATATACACATCAAAACCCACTTACACTCTCGAGTTTCTACTCTGATATCATATCAACTCCAAAACTCACATGTTGTAACATCCCTTCCTTGTCCACTATGTACTCTCTCAGCTTGACTCTTGTGTTGAATCCAAACAAGACCTCTGACCTCTCATCTCATTTAGGAAAAAGCTAAAAGCTAAGCCAGGGCAAGGATCCTGCAATTCCTGCTGCGATCCCTGTCGAGGCAATCGAACCCCTCGACTCTCACCGCCGGGTTTTTCCCAAAACTCGCCCTTACACACCCTCCCTTCCTCGCTGCAGCCGAGGTCGGTGACAGTGGTGATCCCGACATCCCAGCTGGCGACGGGGCAGGGGATGAGGACAAGCCAAGGGCCATCGCAGGAGGAAACTTCTCCTGAAACCGAGCGTCTTGAATCAGCGGGTTAGAGACTCTGCTCGGAGGTGACCCACAGAAAAACGGGGGTGACGACGAGCCTATTTGTGTGTTGCTGTAATTAGTTCCAGTTATCTCAGAGCCATGTCCTCCCTGTAACAATCAAAACAGATGCATAGAACAATTAGACTAGCATAGCTATAGATCCAAGCAAATCAGCATCACATTAGAGATTAGTTAGTTGAAGAAAAAAAAGATATCACTTTCTTTCCCCTCAACCACTCAAATTATGGGTGAGAAAAGTCATCCACCGATCATAAATACTACTAAAAATTATCAACCACAACTAACATGACCTTGCCTTTTGGCATGAAAGTAGGGATATAAAATGGACCCACATGATGTGTTCTTCATATATTTGACATCTCAACTTTCATGATAACATGCCTAACACACCATCTACCTTTCATTTTTCTTTCCCATGGAGGAAGAATATGGTTCACAACTACTTTTCTGTCCATTATGTTTTTTTGTCCATAAAGAAGAAAAACTCATAGTGGGAAATCTCCTTTGTAAATTTGTAAAACATTCAAGATGAATAATTGTATGAAGCTAAAAGACTTTTTCAGATCCAACTGCTGCAGAACTGGTAGAAACTGAGGAACATGTACCTTGGCAAGGATGATGTCCAAAAGCTCAGACCTTGCTTTTGAATCAGAAAGATCAGTTTCATAACTGGCATTGAAACAAACAGATCAAATCAAAACCTTTAGAATTAGACTTTCTGCAAGCACGAATCTGAAAAATTGACAGAGATTGAAGGTTTAAGTACCTCAAGTGCCGGCGAAGGGGCCTAGAAGGGTCATTGAGGGTGCCGTTTAGGAGGCCCACGCGCCGTGGCTTCGGACACACGACGGCCTCATGGCGTTGGCGGTGGTCCGGCACAAAAATGGAGGATGCAGCAGAGAAGGAGCTTCTCACATCCTCTCCAGATCTCACGACGCCGTTTTGCTGGATCGCACAGTGACTCATATTTTTCTCTTCTCCTTTCCGTAGATCGATCTGCCTATGTACAGAAAATTTAAATGACGCCTGTAGAAGAAGACAAAAATTAGGGCTAAATAAAACGCCCAGATCTCCCAGAAAGAACGCAAAAGAATCAATCCTCTTCTACTTTATCGAGTTATTTGAAAGCTCTGAACACAGAGATCTGGTTGTATTTGAATTAAAACACCGTGAGAAAGAAAGAAAAAGGTAAAAACTTTTTATTTCGATGTTGTGTGGTCAACTGAGAACATTTAACAAGAGCCAGAACAGATTAGATCTGAACAAAATTGAAAGGGGAAATTGGGGGAAAGAGCTCACCTTATAAGCGAGGTTAAGGCTCCGCTACTATGGCGGAAAGAAGAAACCCTAAAAAAGGGCAAACGAAACTCGATAAAAATAGAATGAAAAGAGGAAAAGGGGTGGTGAAGTGAGGCGAATTGGAAGAAGGAGGTGAAGTGGAAGATTGGTTTAGTTTTATAGATACCAAGTACAGTACCCCAACCCTAAACACAACCAAACAAGTACCGAAACTCAAAATTGGTGGAAGAAAAAGGAAAATGAAAAATTTATTAGAGAAATTAAAGAAATGAAATATCTGACAGGAAGATATTAGGGGGAGGAATCAGCAAAAGAAATAAAAAACGGAAATTTTGCCTCATGATTATGAGTTTGTGACTTTTTCACAAAATATTCTAAAATTTTGACAATTTCGTCGGATAATTCTGAGTTTTTGACAATTTCGCATATTAATCCTGAATTTTTGACTTTTTTGCAAAATCCTCTCAAATTTTGACAATTTCGTATGATAACCTTGAATTTTTAATTTTTCGCTGAATACCCCTTCATCCATTTCACTTAAAAAAACGTCAATTTTAATTTTTTTGTGAAATACCTAAATCGTTAAATATAAACGATTTTATTTTTTAAAAATAAACCCCAAATCCTAAAAAAGCTTTTAGGGTTTAGGGATTTAGGTGTAGGGCTATGCCTTAGGGGTTTATGGTTTGGGGTTTAGGTTTAGGATTAGGGTTTATGGTTTATATTCCCGCACTTAAAATTAATATAAACCTTAAATCCTAAAACCCTAAACATAAACCCAAAATCCTAAACCCCTAAGCCCTAAACATAAACCCTATACCTAATCCCTAAATCCTAAACCCTAAACTAAACTCAAACCCCTAAGCCCTAAAAAAGTAAAATTAACGCCTTTTATAAGTGAAATTGATGGAGGGATATTCGGCGAAAAAAATAAAAACTCAGGGTTACCACACGAAGTTTTTGACTTTTTCGCCTGTAACCCTGAATTTTTGACTTTTTCGCGAAATATCCTAAGGTTTTGACAATTTTGTTGGGTAATCCTGAGTTTTTGACAATTTCGCATGATAACCCTGACATTTTGACTTTTTTGCGAAATCCCCTCAAGTTTTGACAATTTCGTATGGTAATCCTGAGTTTTTTATTTTTTCGCCAGATACCCCTTGATCTATTTCACTTAAAAAAACATTAACTTTAAATTTTTTTGCAAAATACCTAAATCGTTAAATACAAATAAATCATAAACCCTAAAAAAGTTTGTATGGTTAAGGGCTTAGGGATTTAGGGTCTAGGTGTAGGGTTTATGTTTAGGGCTTAGGGGTTTAGGGTTTAGATTTAGGGTTTTGGGTTTTAGGGTTAGGATTTATGGTTTATATTTTCGCACTTCAAATAAATATAAACCCTAAACCCCTAACCCTAAACATAAATCCTAAATCCTACATCTAAATCCTAAATTCTAAACCTAAACCCTAAATCCCAAACCCCTAAAAATTTAAAGTTAATGTTTTTTAAGTGAATGGATGGAGGGGTATCCGACGAAAAAAATAAAAACTCAGGGTTACCACACACATTAATATTTCAAAACTTGAGGGGATTTCGCAAAAAAGTCAAAAACTCAGGGTTACCAGGCTTAATTGTCAAAAACTCAGGGTTATCAGGCGAAATTATCAAAATATTATGGTATTTCGCAAAAAAAGTCAAAAACTCAAGGTTACCAGGCAAAAATTCAGACTTAATAAAAAACGTTAACTTTAATTTTTTTTGCGAAATACCTAAGTCGTTAAATATAAACGATTTTAATTTTTTTAAATAAACCCTAAAAAAGCTTTTAGGGTTAAGGGTTTAGGGATTTAGGGTTTAGGTATAGGGCTAGGGCTTAGGGGTTTATGGTTTGGGGTTTAGGGTTTAGGGTTAGGGTTTATGGTTTATATTCCCACACTTAAAATAAATATAAACCCTAAACATAAACCCCAAACCCTAAACATAAACCCTAACCCCTAAACCCTAAACCTAAACTAAACCCTAAAACCCAAACCCATATGCCCTAAAAAATTAAAATTAACGTTTTTTATAAGTGAAATGGATGGAGGGGTATTCGGCGAAAAAATTAAAAACTCAGGGTTACTACACGAAATTGTCAAAATTTGAGGGGATTTTGCGAAAAAGAAAAAAACTCAGGGTTATCAGGCGAAATTGTAAAAAATTCAGGATTACCCGACGAAATTGTCAAAATCTTAGGATATTTCGTGAAAAAGTTAAAAATCTAGGGTTACCAGGCAAAATTTTCGAATAAACTAAAAAAGAAAGAAGAAAGTTGAGATGATTGGCATACCCTGAACCAATAGACAAGCCTTCAAAACCTTCTTTCTCGCTCTCAAATTTGTTTAACGGGGTTTTTATATTCAAGGAACTAATTTTTCGGTGTCAATTTTCGGCCGCCTAGTCTACATCAGGGAAGGATTATCCTTCGGTTTATTCAAATATTATATGAGTATGGTTAAAATGCATACTAAATTAGAGTCCGTTTAGTATTGATATTAGAAGATATTATGTATGGATATCACTTATATTTATATCTGTATTTGATATAATTTTGATATCAAAATTAAACTAATATCTGCTTTTTTGTATCGAGTATGAATATCATGATATTAATAGGAGTGTTCTTAATTATCTGATCCAGTTGTTCCTATCCTAAAATATCTGAGTTCAATGGAACTCTATCTGAATCTGATCCGATCCGGGGAAAAATTCGGATCACAAGATCAGATACAGATTGGGGTAGATATGGGTGGATATACGGGGTTATACAACTATTATAATATTTATATAAATATTAATATATATTACTTGAAACTAAATAGCCCAATAGTTTTCCATTTTTATATATGTCTAAACATTAGTATTTTCATTATGGATGAAATTATTGAAGTTCAAACAATTAAATATTATGTTTGGAATTCATATTGGTAGATTTTAAAAGTGATTTGTTTTTGTTTTTTTATGTTCATTTGAAATTGTATGTTATTCAACTACTAAGTAATTTTTTTGGATTTGTATGTTGAGCATGTAGCTAATTTAGTTGAAGAATTATATGTTATGATAAGATTTTTAAAAAGTAAAATAATTTGTTATATTGATTTATATATATGTTGTATATTTAGGATATCCAAGACGGATATCCAATCCGATCCAAAGTTTTCGGATCGAATATCCTGGATTTCTGGATACGGATCTCACTTTCATGATTTTTATAGGATATCTTATCTGATAAGCCGGATCGAATATGATATCTAGTTATGAACACCCCTAGATGTAAGTGATATCAAAGTGTTATTTTGATATATCCCACAAAATGAGTATATCAAAAATATCATTCATATCTATACTCATACCTGATACATTGATATTACTCAAACTTATATCTTGATACCCATACTAACACTCATACCCCATATTTCATATTTTTTATCTCGATACGAAACGAGCCCTTATATAGTGAAAAGTTGTAATTATTGGATTAATGGAGATGGAAATTTAAGATTAAAAGAAAATTAAGTGGTAAGATTTTAAATATGATTTTTGTGTGAATATCACTATTATAAAAAAACTATTTTTCTAAAAATTATTTTTTGGATTTTTTTTGAAAAAATTCATGTGTAAGTATGTTAAATGACATGTTTATTATGTTAAAGGGCATGTGTTAGTATATTAAAGTATATATTTAGTATGCTAAAAGTGCATGTGTAAGTATGTTAAAGTGCATTGTCTTAATATGTTAAAGTAGATGATTAACACACTAAAGTACAAGGTACTAAAATATTTGAAATTTAAATCCACGTAAACAAATATTTTTTGGGAAAATTTTATCTTCAAAAATAAATATATTTTGACAAAAAATATTTTTATAATTTTTTTAAAAATATAAATAATAATAATAATATTTTTTGTCATATTTACTAGTTTGCCAGTTAATGTCGTTTAATCCTAACTTCTATATCTAGTAGTCATTATTGCTCCTCACTATTCATCCTAACCCTCCACCTTATATAATTTAAACTCTTATTGTAGAATATAAGATTGAGTGAGGTTCACATGTATAATAAGTTTATGGTGCCTGGTGAGGAGTAATGGTGACCATTAGATCAAAAAGTATGGAGAGCTAAGACCAAAAGATATGGATTGACAAAATTGTAATATGGTAAAATTATTTTTTTTATTAAAAAATTATTTTACTTTCATATAGAAAATTACTATTTTTTTATTTTTTTCTAAAAACATTTTCATTACTTTTTCCCTGATTTTTTTATTAAAAAAATCTCGCTTTTTTCTATCAAAATTTTATACTTTTTTTCCAAAAATTTATTATTGTATTTTTTGCGTTATAACATCTTATAGAATTATACTAGAAGTACATATATAAGGACACAAAGTGAAATTAGTATATAAGAACATTCTAAAAAATATACATATATATTAAATGCTGACATAAAGTATAAAATATGCATCTTTAGTATGCTAAAGTACATGTTTAATATGTAAGTATCCATGTTCAACATATATATAAGAACTGCATCTTAGAAGAACGTTTTATTAGAAAAGAATTAAGAACCAATCTGGTGCGTTGAATAAGAAAAGATCGGACGACTGGGGTGAAACGCGCTTTTGTGGCTTTTTTTTTTCCTCTCACGCACCTTTGGGCAGTTAGGTTACACGCAACTCATTCACGCATATGATCACGCTATATAAAGTGAAGACGGTTCAGTTTCTCATTTCATTTCCCTCTTAAACGTCTCTCTCTCTCTCTCTCTCTCTCTCTCTCTCTCTCTCTCTCTCTCTCTCTCTCTCAAATCCCCGCCTCCTCTCGCTCAAATCTCATCTTCCTCTCGCTGAAATTTGTTCTTTCCCTCCCTCAAATTTCTCTCTAGTGTTTGTAATTTCATAGTTTGTTGTTACTAATGGACCAAAATCCCGCTCAATTGTCTGGCGTGTCGGAGAATCCTCTAATAGTTGAAGGCGGTTTATCGGTTGAGCAGGGTAAACCCTAAACTAGTTTTTCTGAGTTTAGTGTCGAAATTTCTAGTTATTATTCATGTATTCCTTGAAACTTGCTTAAATCTATGTATGATAGTCGAAGTACTTTAGTTTTAATGTTCATGTTAGGGTTTTTCGTGATTGTTTTGTTGTTTGTGACCTTTTTCCTAGTTTATAATCTGTTATTTTTTCTAGTTTTTTGTTGTTTGCAAAAAACTCGTGTGTTTATGAAGTTCTCTTGCTTCAATGGTTGTTAGTAATGGACGAAAATCCACTTGTTATATGTGTTGATGTTCATCTGTATCTAAACAATGTGTTTACTAGATCTATATCTAAATCTTGTTGTATTTTGAATTTAATCATGTATTAAATTTGTGCTATGTGTGTGCATTATGTGATTTTGGAAACTAATTATTCAACATGCATGTAGATGTTTATCGTTTATTGTAATAGATGTTCATCTGTGTTTGAAAATGTGTTTATTGTGTTTAGTGCGAAGTGTGTTTAAGTTTTTTGATGTAAATGTTCATCAATTTTGGTGTTCATCTCTTACTGAAAATTGGTGTTCTTCCATTTTGTTCTTATTTTGATGTTGTCCTGTGTTTGTTTTATGATTATTCATGTAGGTGTTCAGCTTTAACTGACATTGATGTTCATCAATTGTTAGTGTAATTGTGCATTAATTTAGTTTTAATATAACTGTTTTGTGTTCATCTCTTACTAAAAATTGGTGTTCTTCCAAAAAAAAATTTGTCCTGTGTTTGTTTTATGATTATTCATGTAGTAGTTCATCTTTAACTGACATTGATGTTCATCAACTGTTAGTGTAATTGTGCATTAATTTAGTTTTAATGTAATTGTTTGGTGTTCATCTCTTACTAAAAATTGGTATTCTTCCATTTTGTTCTTATTTTTATGTTGCCCTGTGTTTGTTTTATGATTATTCACGTATGTGTTCATATTTAACTAACATTGATGTTCATCAATTGTTAATGTAACTTTGCATTAATTTAGTTTTAATGTAAATGTTTGTGATTTTGAAATTTGTTTATTTGATTAATCTAAATGTTTATCTATTACTGAAGTTGGTGCTCATTAATTTTGAGTTTAGTTGTTTTTTATTTTCGGTATTTTGTATGGTTGTGGTTTTGATTATGCATGTAGATGTTCATGTTACACTGAAATTGATGTTTGTTTGGTTATTGAGCATGTTTCTACCACATGTTTTTAGAGTTGTGTTCAAGATTTTTTTCATTTACTATGTTTATTAAATCATGTGCTATTATTAGTTTAACTGTTCTTCTATTTTTTATGGATGTTTATATTGTTGTTGTTGTCTTGCAGGTGTCAGAAATAAGCCCCGTTGCAAATTGGTGGTTAGTAAGTCAATTTTCAATGATGATGTTAGTTCTGAAAGAGATTTGAGTTGTGATGTACAAGCTTTAGAATTAACATGTTCACAAGATGATGTCGTGCTTGGTGATATATTCATACCTTTTCCATTTTTTTGTCGATTTTTCTTTTTTTTGCTCATTTTATTGATAACAACAATTTGGGGTTTCCTATTTTTTTATATTATAACTGAACGACGAACAAAGTCGAAGAATTCCGAGAATGCGCTTGTGAAAGTTAGTGACAATGTTTCTAAGGCCAAAAAGGGTAATTTAATCTTTCTTTGTCGTTAGTTTATAATGTTGTTTTTCATCTGTGAGATGGTCGTTGTATTTGTTATATGATGTTCATCATTTCTACATTGAATTGTTCATTAGGGTGTACTATTAATTTCTATTTTCATCATTTATTCTTAGAACTTTTTACTAGGTTACACTTTAATTTTTAACACCTTTTATATTTATTGTGTGAATTTTTGTATGTTCATCAACTTATATTCTACAAATATTTAATTTTGTTTTAAGGAAGAAGTTGGGTTCCTCTTCAACTTTAGTAATAAGACATAGTCCAAGGCTACTGAGTGATAGTTCACCAAAAATTATTTTCCAACATTTACCAGCAATGAGAGGCAAGGGCAAGGGTAAAGAGAAAGTTGTCAATGAAGTTAAGGAATTTGTTCCCATCAATGTGAAGGTTTCGTCCCCACGACTTAACTAGAAGCTATCCACCAAATTAAAGATATCTAAGGTTAAATCTAAGGTTGAGACATTGATTTCAAGGAGTTCACCAAATCTTAGAGTGTATGGTATTCTAAGATGTCTCTTCTCAGAAGGAGTTAATCAAAGAGTGAGGTCTCAGTGCTTTGCTTGGTTAGAAGTTGTAGAATTTGCCTCGTTGTATGTCTTTTTGGGTTGTTGAGAGATTTGATTGGAAGAAGTGTTCAATTATAATGTCGTCAAAGGAGTATCTACAAATTAATGAGTCCACTGTTTAGAAGTATCTTGGTCTTCCAAGGGGATCAATTAGGATCTCTTCATTGAAGGCAATTAGAGATGCTGATTTGGTTTTCGAGTGGAAACATCAGTTTATGGTTGAGAAGAACTAGTGTAGACTCGGTGCCATGCATCGGTTGTTAAAAAAAATTTGCTACAAAATTGAAAGAATAAAATTAACTATAAATTATTAAAAAATATATATTTTTATAATTAACAATAGACGAAATCACATTTACTTTTAAGGAAATATCTATATTTTTGTTAATATAAATTTTCTTATTTTATAAGTATAATTTATAGAAGTTAAATATCACAAAAAATTATATGTTTTCTTGCTATTGGTATATGTTTATCATGTTATAATAATCATAATTCAATGAATATTCAAATTACAATCAATTTTGTTTTTCCTAATCTTCAGTTATATGTAATTTAGTATATATGGAAAAAAATAAGTGAGCAATGCTAATTTTAGTACCCAATAAACACGCAAAATTAAGTAAAAAATAGATTATTAGATTATAGAATTGTTCGTATTTTAGTTTTCAAAGAGTGGTTCGATCACTTCGAGCACCATCTAATCCGTAAAGTAACCAAGGTACTACAAAGAACCGCTTTTGCAAGATGAAGACAACAAAATATTGCTCATCATTTCAGACAAAAAAAAATTGCTCATCAAAATACAATTAATCGTTAGTTCCATCATGCCAATACCATAAAAAAAACATGACCAATGCACAAACCTCTAAAATCCTCCGATGTGGCTTCTCTTTCACCACCCTCTTCGCTTTTACTTCTCGTTTCGAGTTCTCCTTTCACCTGTACAAAATTATGAATTTCTTATAATTTAGTTGCATATTTAGGCAACAACCCATTAAAAAAAACTGCTGAAACATAAGAGCAAAGCATCCTAGCTAGTAATTGAGATTCAATTCAAGTTTCAGATTAGTATCTATATGTTAGTTATCAAGTTGAAGGGTAGGAGTCACAACAGAACAGGACATTGAAATGATATAGTGACAGCATGAGTGATGATACATGTAAGATTCTCCTACAACCATTTTGAGTTCTTAGGGCTAATGTGACTCGCCCACATGAATACGTGTGCTTCGACTATGCTTTCGACACCGTTGCCATGTTTGCAACCAAGATTACCCTAAGCCCTTTCTCTGTAATTACACAAAACTTCAATTGATTTAACAAACCAACACAATATAACAGTCAAAGGATCATCAATTTCTGAATTATAGGCAATTGAATTATTATTATACTAAACAGATACCAAAATCGCATAATGAACAGAAATAATAATTAAAAAAACAGAAAAATTTAGATGGCGTAACGACATATTCCATTGCCAAGAAAGCAAATTGAAATACAGAGGAAGTATGACAAAATTTAGTTACACCATAGTGAATTATACGAACGATAGTCAAAGAAATATGTTAAAAGAAATTGAGTGATATAAACCTTTGATTATGAGTGTTCATCCGGTCCGGACCAGATTTTTTCAAAATGCCGGACCGGACCTATTCGGTCCGGTCCGGTCTAGGACCGATTTAGACCGGTCCTTAATTTAAAAAAAATAATAATTTAAATTCTTATTTAATATCTAAAAAAAAATCTTAAAAATATATATAAAAAACATTTATACTCCTAATTTATTAAATTAAGAAAAATATCTATAAAAAAAACATTTAAACTCCTAATTTATTTTTATTTTTTAAAAAAAAATCCGGTCCATCGGTCCGGACCGGTTAAAATCCGAGTTTGGACCGGACCAGACCCGGATTAATGGAAAAACATGGACCGGAGACCGGACCATAATTTCACCGGTCCGATCTTTTTCGGTCCGGTCCATTTTTCTGGTCCGGGTTGTTTTTGAACAGCCCTACCTTTGATATATCCCAACAACATAAATCAGTGTTGTGCTCTTGTTAGGGCCACCATCATTCTGTAACAGAAGTTTCAACGTCAAAAGTTAAGTAGTATGAGCATAGAAACAGAAAGAGACTGCTGATTACTTAAATTCTACAACAAACAAGCACATAAATCCCCTCTCTTACACTTCTCGTTCCCCTGATAAAAACAATCACATCAAACATTTTAAGAAAATGCATTTTATTATTACAACCAACCTTCTTCCCAAAAAATCAAGAACTATGCTTGATAAAGGAGCAACAGAGTTGACAGAATACAAGAGAGGATAAACATAAGAAGCAGTGGCAACATCAGAGGTACTTAACCACTAATTAATCAATATCAATGAAACACATAAAAGGCAAAGAAATACTTACAATCCCTTGGGCTACACAGATGGACTAACGACGATAGCATTTTGAGACCCTCCTTTTTTGGGGCTTCTGGACCTGAATAAAGGTATTCAAAACAGAGATACACTGACCTCAACATTCTCAACATTTAACAACAATAACATATCTAAGCTGTTAAAAAAGTTGAAACATCCAATTGCTTTGAATAGGGTTGAGCATATTCCGGTCCGACCCGGAAATTTGGACCGGACTAGACCGGTCCTAACCGGTCCGGTCTTCGGTCCAGGGAATTCTGAAATTCCGGGTCCGGTCCGACCCGGTGTTTTAAAAAAATCTTAAATTTTTAGATTTTTTACATTTGAGGTTTACAGTTTAGAGTAAATTATATTTAGATTTGAGGTTTTTTTTTCATGTTTAAATATAAGTAAATTATATTTTTAAATTTAATAAAATCCATTTAAATTTAATAAAACCCTAAATCGGTCCAAATCCAATCCAAATAGGACCAGACTGGTCCGGACCGGATATTTCCGATCCGGGTTCCGGTCCACCATTTTTGGTGTTCCGGGTTCCGGTCCACCATTTTTGGTGTTCCGGGTTCCGGTCCGGACCGGGTTTGGACCGGTGCTCAACCCTAGCTTTGAATGACTTCAAATCACAACAGAAGACAACACTAAGTAAATAGTATCTTCTGCAACTACTATACTTAGCAACTATTCCCACACATACAGTTTGATCTAAATGTTGACTAAACTCAAGAGAAAAGACTTCATTCCACATCATCAATGCAATGGAATTTGACTCAAAATTTGATAAATCTCAACTCCAGAATGTTATAGGCAATTTCTAAATTATAGGCAATCAAATAGCACAAAGCAGAAATGAATTTAAAGCACAAAATTAATGGGGGAAATAAAATTGTACCAGCATTTGGCGGATCGAGAAACTCATCAATTGGAGCTGATATTGAAGTTTGTGATTCGATCAAATCAACGACAAAATGGCGCCACACCAGATCTAATGCTTTAGAAGCTTGAGAGGATGAGATAAATGGAGAAGCAGTTTTTGCGTATTGCTTCAATGTAGTTCAGGATGGAACGTGCTAAGTGGGTAGTGGATTAAAGATGCATGTTTGGGGCATGTGAGATGTAGTTGTTGGTAATTTAGAACAGATGTCAGTAGCAGGTTAGCCCAGATGTCAAAAGCAGGAGAAGCCAAGTGGCTAATTCTTTTCTAAAGACTTGCCTTCAACTTTAAGTATTTAGGGGAGATGGAGTCACAGTTGTGAAGAAAAAAAATCACTCTTTCAGATGTGTGTAATGTCATGCTTTTTTGTGGTGATGATGACAAGGACTTGTTCATTGTGAACCTTTTGGTGTTATTTAGTAGTACGATAGTGGAATGTCACCAGAATGGTGATATGAACATGACGATTCTGAGTGATTTGAATGTTGCGAAGAAATTCAATTGGTGTAAGTACACAATCAATAGACTCGTTGAGTCGAAGAAGAATCAACCAGATCCACATACTCTTAGGGGTGGACTAACTTTGTTAATGGTAATTCGTGTGCATTTGTTTTTGTTTTATATGCTCATCATGATTATTCTGATATTTGTTTATTACTTTTATTTTTTTGTGCTTTTTTGTATAAATGTTTATTATTTTTTCTATGTTTTGTTCATTACATGTTATTATGGTTGTTCTTATATTATGACCATCTAAGTTTATTCTAACTGATTTTATGTTCATTTACTGTAAATTAATGTTCATTGACATCTTTTTCATATTATGAAGGAACACACCTTTTCTTTTTTTCACGTGTCATGTTCATTGATATTAAACCTAATTGTTCATTGTCATTCAATTTGTATGTTCATCACTCCTTTCATGTTGTCTATTTTTTTTAACTTTTCCATGATCATTGTTTTTAACTTTTTCATGATCACTGTTTTTAGCTTGTCATATTCTAGATGAACACACTTTTTCTCTTTTTTTTTCTCGTGTCATGTTCATTGATATTAAACCTAATTGTTCATTGTCATTCCATTTGTATGTTCATCACTCCTTTCATGTTGTCTTTTCTTTTTATAAAATTTTCCATGATCACCGCTTTTAGCTTGTCATGTTCATTTATACTTATTATTTTTCCATGATCACTGCTTTTTATATTTGTTCCCCGTTTCTTCAAAATATGTTCATTGCCTTTATGTATGTATGTTCATTGGCTCTTTTGTTATAATGTTGTTTGCGTTTATTATGTCACATTTGTTTCTGTTGCTGTATCATATTCATTTTAATGATATTATTTTTTATTGTGTTTGTACTTTTTTCAGCTTGTCTATGTAGATAGGGTTGTTGTTGCCGGTGATGAACGTGACAAGTCAAACCCTGTAATCAATTATTAAGATTCTGATTTGATGAAAGAAAGAGAAGGACTGGAGCTTGGTTTGGGAGGTTTTGGCCAAGGGTTTGTTAGAGATGAGCCAAATTTTTTGACTGTTTGGACCGTTGAAACATCAAAAGGAGATAAGAATGATAAACATTCATCAGATCATGAAGCTAATGTTGATCGGATTGAATGTCTTCAGGTATTTTGTATTAATAATATCAGAATTGTTGTTCATGTGTTTTACTTATGTGAATGACATATTTTCTTTATGTTGCATACATATATTGGTGATCATGCTGAGATGACAAGGATAATTGCAGAGTATGTTAGGAAGTTTTTCAAGTATGTCATGGAAGCTCCTGATGAGCTGGTTAATAACATGAAGTTCATCAAGATTAATGAAGAATGCGAGAAGTTGTTGAATGTGAGGGTTCTTTCTGCATTTCATAAGCAGTGTTCACAATCTCAAACCCAAGACAACCAAGATCGATTCTTCTTTTAACCTTCGTGATGAAATGCATTGAAGAAATTGAAAAAAACAATTATTTTGAAGAAGAATTTCAGAGAAGAAAATGTTATTCCTTCTTCTTCAGTTCGCACAAACAAGGACTTTATTCCAACGTGCTCTTTAGGCTTAGGCTTAACCCCTCTTGAAGATGTTGATGTGATGGGGATTGCTAAAATTTAATCACCAGAGGGAGTTGAGCATGGTGGTGATGTGGTGCATGAACATATGAGTGAGGATGTTTCAAATCCTGAAGATGTTGAAGGTGAACACATGCATCCACATACATACCTGTTAAAGGATACTAATAAGGATGATGACTTAGAGAAGAATGAGGTTGATGGTCAAAACATCAGGGTAAACTTAAATTTTATTTGTCATTTATAGTTTAGATGTTCATTATATATAAGATATTTGTTCATTCTATGATTAACTTAATCTTCTCCTCATTTTCAGATGATGGAGCATGATTTTGTGCTTGGTGAGGATACAGTGAGATGGAATGCGGTTTCAGATGATGTTGAAACATAAGACAACCAAGTAACTTTTAATGCAAAAACACAATGTTCACATTGCTTGGTTTCAAATGTTCATCATAAGCAAGTATTTATGTTCCTTACTTTTATTTTCTTTATTTTATTATTTGTCTCAGCCAATAGAGGTTGATGCTACAACCAATGAGCCAGTGAACAGATCATCTGAAACTGATGGTGGCCAAAACCTTGACGAAACCACAATTTTTTCTGAGATTTCTAATGAAGTTAGTTTTCTATAATTTTATTTTTTCTCATTATAGAATTATGTAGTTTCAGATGTTGTTGAAAGCGAAAACAACTAACTTTAAAGTTGAAAACATAATGTTCACATTAGTGTGTTTCATATGTTCATCATAAGCAAGTATTTATGTTCTTTACTTTTATTTTCGTTATTTTATTGTGTGTCTTAGCCAATGGAGGTTGATGCTACAACCAATGAGCCAGTGAACAGATCATCTAAAATTGATAGTGGCCAAAACCTTGACGAAACCACAAATTTTTCTGAGGTTTCTAATGAAGTTAATTTTTTTTATAATTTTATTTGTTCTCATTATAGAATTATGTAGTTTGAGATTTTGTTGAAAGCGAAAACAACTAAGTAACTTTAAAGTTGAAAACATAATGTTCACATTAGTTTGTTTCATATGTTCATCATGTTCAAGTATTTATGTTCCTTACTTTTATTTGCTTTATTTCATTATGTGTCTTAGTTATTGGAGGTTGATGTTACAACTAGTGAGCCAGTGAACAAATCATCTGAAACTGATGGTGGCCAAAACCTTGACGAAACCACAAATTTGCCTGAGGCTTCTAATGAAGTTAGTTTTTTATAATTTTATTTGTTCTCATTATAGAATTATCTATTTGTTCATAATATTAATTGCATGAAATACTTATAATATATATTTTTTAATTCAGGATTGTTATCATGATGATGTGGAAGCTAAGGTTGAGTATGCTACTCAGGAAACCAATGAGGATGAGAAGGTTGTTGAGTTGAGAAAGTCCAAGAGAAATGACAAATCTGTTTCTTTCGATTCACCTGTTGAGAGCAAGCCACGTTGTAAACTAAAGCTTGGTGTTGTCAAGAAATCTTCATATAAGAAAAGGGAGATTGATGTGGTTAAACATCTCAGTTAGCATGAGATAAAAACTTATTCTTGGATAATGGACAAGGAGGCAGATTGCAAGTAAGTATTTTTTATTTCATGTTTATCATCATGTTCATACGTGTTTTATTATTAGTAAACTTATATTTTTTCATTGATGATATACATTTATGTTTACTAGCAAATAACATGTATTTTAAATTCCAGTGAACACATCTGTTCATTATTTATGGTTACACTTATTCTTCCAGGATGAACAGGTGCTCATCCTTGATGAACACACCTATTCACCTACTATGTAAACCTATGTTCATCCTTTATGAACATTTATGTTCATCATATACAAACATATATGTTCATCATGAATTAACACACCTATTCATTATGGATGAACACATTAGTAATAAAATTTCCATTTTTTTGTTAATTGTTCTCTATTTATTATATGTAATTTAAAATTGTAGGGAACGTGTCTTCACTATGTTTAAGATCATAGCATTGCGTGAGGACTTCCGTTTTTTTAGACCCAAGGTTGAGTTGGATACGAATATTATTGAGATATGGTCATGTTTGTTGAACCTTGTTGACGATGGAAAGAGTTCTGATTCATTACAAAGATTTTTCACTTCCCATCAACTTCTTGTATGTATATTCACTCTATATTATTTGTAATAATTTGATTCATTTACTTTTTATTATGCTAACTTTGTTTTGCATTTTTGTTATGTAGTTGTTAACAGTGATTGATACATCAATGAATTATAAGGACAAAAGTGTATATTTCAACACTCAATGATGAAAATAGCTTGTATCCCTAATTTGAAGCGTTATCAAATAGAATTGGTATGATTTATGTGATATGCGCTTGTTTTAGCATTATGAACATATTTATTTATCTAGGGGTGTTTATCCTGGACGAACACACTTGTTCATCTTGGATGAACACACCTATTCATCCTATACGAATACATTCGTTCATCCTGTACGAACACACCTATTCATTTAGGATGAATAGGTGTCTTCATCCTGTACAAACACATCTGTTCATCATGGATGATCACACTTGTTCATCATGGATGATCACACATGTTCATTATGTTTTTCAATGAGTAGTTATTAATTTACTAACTTCTTGTTTTCATTTATTGAATGTAGTTTGTCTTTCCTGTTAACCAATCTGATCATTTCTATATGATAAGCTTCAATATCAAGAATCCAATGGTTGATATAATTGATAATTCAGATGATGATGTGCCAATTGAGAACAAGTGTCAAGACATCCCCACAAATTTGGTAGTGTAATTTTTCATTTTTTTTGCATTTAAATTTTTTTCACAAATCAACATTTGTTTGCATTATTTTCTGTTAATCTGTTTATAACACAAATTTTAGTATTTGTGAATGTTTGTGTATATCATATGTTTACCAGATATGAATTCTTATTTTTGTTACTTTCTAATTTACTTTTGTTATTCATTGTAGAGACAATTGTTTGGTGATTTCCTCATTGTTCATGGTATGAAAAAGAAGGGTGCTCTTTTCAAGGATGAAACAAAGTTGAAAACTGAACGTTTGGCTATGCCGTAGAGGGATGAAAACAACAAGGTTGATTGTGGTATCTAAGGATGGGAATACGGTCCGGACCAGCAGACTGTAGAATTTTTGAAACGCGGACCATGGCCCGGACCGGACCGTATCGATCCGGTCCTTTACGGTCCGTTCCACGGTCCGGACCAGAAAGACCGGATATACATTTTTTGTCTTTTTAGTTGTTTGCTTACGGTCCAGACCGGACCGGACCTAAAAAAAAAGCACGAGTTCACAAATTACTACCAAAGTGTAAAATTCCATAGTCACAAAAATACCGAAAGCATTCAACTAAACAAAAAAAAAAAAACAATAGACAATAGTGTCTTAATTTTTAGTAATGTCCATAAAACTATAAAAGTGATAAAACTTAATGACTTGAGGGGTGACTTGTTTTATAACTAGCAGAGCTCTTTCAATCCCATGCATATACGTCCGCCTACAATTGACAAAGTACAAACAAAGTTAACAAACTCATTCAATTACTAAGAATTACAAATCAAATAGGATCATTTTGAACAAACACTATGTAGCAAAAGTCTCATACCTATATGGCTATAGGTCAAGCAAAGAATGTGGCCTCATCAAGCATAGAATGTGCCTTCATCATTCTCATCTAGCAATTAATAAAAGACATTAATTTCAATTTTAAGTATATCAAATGAAATAACAAGGTTTAATATATATAAAATATTATAATCAAACACTTGTTTACCTTCATCACTCTCATCTTTTGATTCATCATTATCTTTACTTTTCTTTGTCCTTGTGCGTAGTCGTAACCAATCTTGAGTGCATACAAGTGCCTGCACATTCTTTTGACAATAATAACATAATATTAATATTTAATATATAATAGTAAAGTACATCTAAGTATTAAAAAAAATGACTTAAAAATGAGCTTACTTTGAAAGACAAACGACTTCTATACTTCGTGAGGTGACGTCCTCCCATGCTAAATGTAGATTCAGATGGAATTGTAGTTATGGGAATGGCAAGAACATCACGATCCATACGTGAAAGGATATGATATCTAATCCCATTGAGTCTCCACCATTTTAATACATCACCCTCTTTTGGTTCATTTCTTTTAGTCAAGTACAAATCAAACTAAAATCTTGAAGCATCATCTCAATCTAAATTATCTCTTGTCATTCCTTCATTAAATTCTTGCATCCAACTTGAACTTTCATCTTCAAGCAAATGATTTGATCCCGACCCAACATCTTGACTTTCTAAGGTAGCATAGCAGTTTGCATAACGATAAAACAACTCATAAGCAATATCCTTGACTAAGGAGACCAATTGTTCCACATTATCTCAGCCAAACATCATCTTAAGAGCATCAGTCACCCCACGGAGCTTATAAAAAGGATCAAGAATGGCAGGAATAAATATCACCACATTCAACTTATCAAAAGAACCCCAATACTTGTCACACTTCTTTTTCATCTCACTCGCCATCTTTTTTAGAGTAGTGTCCTCACTGGCAGCCAATTTATCTAGCACCTTCACAGATCGAGCTATATGGAAACTCAAGTAGTTACTTGTGACATACAAGGAGCTTGAAATATAGTTTGTCAAATCATAAAACTCCTTCAAGTAAGAGACAAGAACTTCAATCTTACTCCAATCAGAAGAGCTCAAAGGACCCAAATCTAAATCATCCAAACGTGGAATTTCCATTCGAGATAAGACAACTTTATAAGGTAGGGCACTATTCAACATTTCATATGTTGAATTCCACCTGGTACACACATCAGGCTTCAAAGCAATGTTGCAATCAACCTTGCATTTATCAACTAGTTGTTTGAAAGCAAGCTTTCTAGTAGGAGAAACTTTAACATACTTAACCACAGCTCGAAGCTTATCAACATATCGGCCACACTCCGTAATACCATCCTGAACAATCAAATTTAAAATGTGTGACATGCATCTCATATGCAAAAACTTGCCCTCACTAATGAAATCCTTTTCTTTTGCCATTTCAGTCAAGTAAGCACAAACAACATCATTTGAAGAAGCATTATCAACCGTCACAGTAAAAAGCTTCTTATCCAAACCCCAATAGGTTAAGCAATCATCAATAGCCCTACCAATATCATATCCTTTATGACTAGAAACAAGACAAAAATTAATGACCTTCTTTTGCAAATTCCAGTCATTATCAATAAAATGGGTAGTGACACACATATAACTATCCCTTTATGAGGATGTCCAAGTATCCGTAGTCACACATACCCACTGACATGAATTTGTAAAAAACTCTTTTCAACTTTTCTCTTTCCCTAGTATAAAGATTAAAGCAATCACGTTGAATTGTACGACGTGAAGGCATATTAAACTGAGGACAAGCAGCAAAAAATGCATTTCTCAAGCCATCCTTCTCTACGGATCTATAAAGCATCTCATCTCTAATCACCATTTCAACAATAGCCTCTCTCACCACATTAGCATCAAAGCTCCAATTTTTCATTTTCATGCCATTATCACCCAAATTTTCAAGGACAAGTTGAGTTTGTGTACCTTTTCCCTTATTCGCTGGATTGTTCTTGCAGTTTTCAAAATGATGCTTCACATTCTTTGTACCATTCTTGTTAGATTCGCAGGCGAAAGTAGCGCCGCAATATTTGCACCTTGCCCTTCGAAGATTGTTTTCATCAAAATATTCTTCATACGCAACCCAATATTAAGCTTTCGTCTTTCTCCTATTTTTAACATGTTCTCGAACACTTGTTTGTTGTAAGGATTCTCCACCAGGCTGCTCTTCAAACTCATCAACATTGACTTCTTCAAAAATTTCTGGAGAATCATGGCTTTGCTCAGTTTCCTCTTTCGTAGGTAGGGGCAGGACCTCTAGCTAATCTAGTCTGTTTCATAATCTGTTCGTCAATGATCAAACAAAAGAAACATTAATTTTATCACAAAGACAAATAATCATTTATCACATAAAAGAACATACGGAAATAAACCCCCACCAACTTACGTTGCAAGAAAGTTCGAAGACAATTCCATGAATAGTTCTTTACTCATAATTCTGTATTTCTGTTTGCAAAATCATTCAATTTAGTTAATCAATTAATTGAATAAGAGTTCAAACATGAAAAGACTAATTGAATACGTTCTATATTATTAACTTGTTAACTAAACTTGAAACCAAAACTATATATATTATATAACGAGTGTTCCAAATCCACCTTTTTCAAATAAATCTCATACATATATATAAAGCCGACAAAAAGAAAACACTTTTTCTTCTTTGTGGTTTATTTTTCAATTGATGCAAGGTTAGGTACTTAGGTTTACAATTTTACATATATGTCAAATTCGAACTATATCCATTGATTCCATTCCAAACAGAAATACAGAAGTGTCTTACACGACATAAATTGTGGCCATCAATTTGTGCACTTGTTAATTTACATGCATATATTAATTGACTTGAACTGATCAAGCCTTTACAAATAAACAATGGTGTTTAGCTTAATTATTGAGGTCTAATGCAGTGGCTTATGTACGCAAGCAAAGTGTATGTCCGACCGGAAGAGGAGACAACCGCCGATCTAAGGCTTAATTTACAGTGGCTTAATTTATGCCTCTAATGTAGTGGCTTAATTTACATCCATAGATCTAAGGCTTCTAAGCCTCTAATGGTTGGAACTTGGAAGTTTCAAGTTTGAACTTACCGAAAAAGTGGTGTATGTCCGACCGGAAGAGGAGACGACCGCCGAGTCGACCGGACGGAGGAGAGTAGGACACTAGGACTGTAGCCGGAGACGACCGGACGGATGAGACGACCGAAGGAAGAACTGGAGGAGACGACCAGACGCTGGAAGGAGTACTGGAGGAGACGACCGGACGTCGAAGAACTAGAGGAGACGACCGGCGGACCGGATGGAAGAGACGCCGGAGAACTGGAAGAGACACCGGATGAGAACGGGAAGAGACCGGACGAAGAAGTGGAGAACTGCTGCACTCAGGAAACTGAGAAGTGACTGAGAACGGCGTGTGAGAAACTTTGAATTAGGGTAGTAACTAGTAAACGGCTTAACGTTATTTTTTTTAACGGTCCAGCCGGTCTAGACCGTAAAAATTACGGTCTAGACCGGGACCGGACCGTAAACCGGAATTGATAAATTTTCGGATCGTGGACCGGACCGTAACGGTCCGGTCTTGGACCAGACCGTAAATTTACGGTCCGGTCTTGGACCAGACCGTAAATTTACGGTCCGGTCTAATTTTGCTCATCCTTAGTGGTATCTATGTCATGAAGCACATGGAGACCTACAAAGGATATGGCCTGCATGATTGGAATCATGGGCTTAATTTTGTTGATGAAGAGCAGATGGCAAGGTTGAGGTCGCATTATATGTGTACAATTTTGCTAAACGATAAGAATGGTGTTGTTGATCTTGTGAAGAAGTTCATCTCATCCTTTCCTACAGGGAAAAAGTATAAGAGAAGAAAGCTCAATTGAGTCCATATGTTAATTTCCTCTTGTAGTGTGTTTCTAGTGAAGTAAACAATGGTGTGTTTTGGTGTATTTTTAAAACAATGTGTTTTATTGTAATGTAGTTCAGTGAACATGTAGAACAATGGTGTGTTTTGGTGTGTTTATAAGACAATGTGTTGTATTGTAATGTACTTCAGTGAACAAGTAGATCAATGTCATTTTGTTATTTTTCAAAACAACAAAACAATGTTGTGTTCTGAAATGAATATGTATGTATAGTGTTAATGAACAATTATGCTTATTTGAAATTGATGTTAGTAATAAAGTGTATGTTCACTTCCAATTAAAGTGTATTCTTACCGATAATGAACATGTATGTTCATTTCCAATTAACATAAATATTCATTTACAGTGAACTTGAATGTTCATCACAAATGAACATAAAAGTTCACTGCCAATTAAAGTGTATTCTTACTGATAATGAACTTGTATGTTCACTTCCAGTTAACATATATGCTCACTGTAAATGATCATGAATGTTCACCGCAAATGAACATGAAAGTTCACTGTCGATTAAAGTGTATTCTTACTAATAATGATTTTGTATGTTCACTTCCAGTTAACATAAATGTTCACTGTAAATGAACATGAATGTTCACTGCAAATGATCATGAAAGTTCCTGTCAATTTTCATTTTAACTATAAAATGAAAATGTATTCTTTCTTGCAATGAACATAAATGTTTACTGTACATACTTATGTTCACTTTCTTTGACCAATTATGTTCATTACCATTCATCAAGTCTGTCATCAACAATGCTAACAATTGTTAATTGCGAATTAAAAATAAATGTTCTTTTTGTAGTGAGCAAGAATGTTTGAAAAATAGAAACATTGAAACAAGCATTCAGTAATATGATAATTATGTGTGTTCGTTACAATAACAACAAAAGTTCACTGATAAAATAAGTAGATGTTTATAAGTCCCAATAGAATAAACTTCATATATAAAACTTGATATATTAACTATGAATTTTTTTAAAAATATTTTTGCAAGTCCTGATGTTGTGTCCATACTCGTTGCATCTTGTACACATCCTCTGTTGCTTTTTAGAATTCTCCATGGCGATTTCTTTTCCACTTATAATACGTTTAGTCTTACCACTGCCCTTGTTTTTTGCTTGCTTAGGCGGATGAACATTCATATCAGATGACAATGGTCCTACAAACTTTTGAAAGTTACTCTTACTTGACGAAACACTTGTTTCGGTATTTTATTTGTTCTTGTAAGATATCTTGTGATCCCTCATGAGTGCCAATAACTCTTTCATATCTTCTACATTGTTCTCCATGAGGTTGATGCAATTGTGCATTTTTTACATCAATTCATTCAGCAAGATTGTCTTTTCATCTAGTTGTGCACATTCTTCATACATTGAACCATCAATCTCAAATGTGTTGTTTAATGTTGCATCCTTTGTCCATCTCTTTGTAATAATTCTAGTTGGTAGCACATCAGAACCAATATTCTTAAACACCATGAACATGTGTATGTAAGGTTTTCCAATGTTTGAATACTGTTTACAGCTGCAAATAACATCTCCATTTTCTAAGTAATACTTCACATAGTAAGTCTTACCACATTCACATCATATCTCATAGTTGTGAACATCTCCTTCCTTTTTCAAATCAACAAGTGAACATGAGTATACAGAAGCATATATCTCAGTTTGCAAGTCATAGAAGATATCAATTGTAAAAACAGATGCATAATGTTTCTCAATCGACAATGGTGTTTTCATTGAAGGAAAGCATATGAATGTAGTAAAATCAAGCTTAAGCTTTGCGTGCCTTTGTGCATCAATTGCACTATCTTATTGCATCAAGAATTAAATAAGACTTGATCGGGCTCCTATGAATGTAGAGAAGAAGCTATTCTAGCTTTCTGATCTAGATGTTGTTCTTAGTAAACCTCCCATCTTCACATCATCGAAGAATGACGGTATCCAAAACCAGTGTAGCTCAAACATTCTTGTAAACCAAGGTTTGTCCTCAAGTTTATATGTAGATATCACAGACTTCCACTCTTGTGTCAACTCATTACTCCAAACAACAATGTTGAATCTTCTTCTAAATTCCTGGTTGTTATATAAATTACCTTCCACCTTTGAATGCAGCTTGAACATAATGTGCCACATACAAAACCGGTGCACAAATGTATTGAAGACATGTTCTACTGCAAGCTTGACAGCTGGATCTTGGTCAGTGAGTAAAATATTTGGCTCATGCCTCATTGCTTTCTTGAAATTTTCAAATAGCCAAATGTATGAGTCCTTATCATTTTTCAACAATAATCCAACAATAAAAGTAATTGTTTTCTTGTGGTTGTCAACCCCTGTAAACGGAACAAAAATCATATTGTATCTAGAGAAGAAATATATTATAGAAAGGTTAGAGTTGTGTAAAACATATTGAAATATTATTTTGGTGCACATAGATGGAATTAAGTAATGAACATTAGCGAAAAAATCAGTACACATCAACTATGAATCAGTGCATAGTCGTCTGATACATGAATGAATGTATTCAACTATAGTATTTTGGTGCACATAGATGAAATTAAATAATGAACATTAGTTTAACAATTAGTAAACATTGACTATAAATTAGTGCATAGCAATCAAATATATTAATAAACATAGTAAAGACTAGTATCTTTATGCATATAGATTTTAACAGAATGATCAATATTAGGGCAACAATCAGTAAACATCAACAATAAATCAGTGCACATGTGTCAAATACATTAATGAACACAAGGGAAGAAAGCAATTACTTCAAATAAAAGAGTTTAGTAATATTTTATTGACATATTTGTGTTGTATGTTGCGTCAGCTGAGACGACATCTCCAAAGAATGAGAAACTCTTTCTACTAATAGGATCACTCCAAAATATCCGACAAAGTTGATCATGTTTGTCAACAGCATAGTCGAAATAGAAAGCCTCACATGTCTCCTTTTTCCTAAAGAATATGTCAATCATCATCTGTGCATCACAACCAACTATAAACGAATTCAAATTCCTTCTGTAGTTCTTGAAGTATACAAGTGTTGGTCCTACTTTTGCATAGTTGCCAATGAACTGCTTGTATAGCTTGCAGCTCCTACATATCCCAATGTTTGCTTTTACACAGTTCATTATGAATTCCTCATGGATTGAGCCCATTTTCCTATTGCTCTTTGCAAACTACTTATGTTCATCATCTAGCATAAGATGTGTATGTTGCTCCTCAAATAACTTCACTGTATAACCATCTACACCTGTATATCTAAGTGCCATTTTAGCTTTACACCCACATCTATTTGATACTATCCTTCGCCTTTGCACACTTTCATCCATACCACAATCCGTTGTCTCAGTTGTAGGCACTTCAGTATGTGGCTATTCCGGGGACACATTTTTAAATCCCTCTCTTGAGCAAACCAAATACTTCCATATAGTAGTACCATCTCTAGCCTTTTTATTTGTGCTTTGACGTACATCAAACCCACATGTGTCTGTATAATCTCCATAGAAGTAAATTGCTAATTCCATAGATGGAAAAAGTTGTCCAACATATGGTTTCATGTTTTCTGGACACACTAGAACATATTACTCTGTATTTCCCGATGATATAACAAGCTTTGAATTGTTATGAGAATCAGTTTTTCTAGGTGTACCTGAAAATAGAGAAAGATGTTCATTACAGTTAGATGTTAATGTACATATAACCAGTGAGTCCATATCATTGCCAAGAAAGTTATAAATCTTCATTATAGCTAGATGTTAATGTTCATTACAGTTCTTGTTCATTGTCGAAGGCAATGAACAAAGAGAGTTCATTGCCGAAGGAGAGTTCATTTTCGAAGGCAATGAACAAGAGAGTTATTGCCGAAGGCAATGAACAAGAGAGTTCATTGTTCTTTAGACGAAGTGTTCATTGTTGTTCATCATAGGTGTTCATTAATGTTCAAGAGAGGTGTTCATTGTTGTTCAAAACAAGTGTTCGTTGTTGTTAAACATATGTGCTTAATCAACTTCAATCTTCATTAGTGTTTAACATAGCTGTTTAATCAACTTCTATATTTATTTATGTGTAATAAACATGTTCATTGAAATTAAACATATTTGTTTAACATTAGCGAAGAGGTTGTTCATCTTCTATGAAAGTCATCTTCATTGACATGAAATTTCTCTATTTTTTTGTTATCAAACAAAGTTCATTGCGATTTGTAAATTAGCAAATAGAATCAATCGGATTTCAACTGTGTATTTTTGAATTCATTGAACAATGAAGCTCTGTATTATCTGTTCTAATGTAAAACAACGAATAAATCTTACATGTGCTCATGTTTTCTTAATTTTGTTGATTACAAAGTGCGAATGTTGTTTACGATCCTCCAAATCGTCTGGATTGATTGATTTCTCCAGATCGATGTCTCTGTTCGTTGCGTATCCTCGGGGACTGCAAAGAAGCGGGCGACAGTTAGGGTTATCATTTTCTCTGTTAATAAGATAAAAGAACGTTACACGCGTTGCTTCAACTTTTTTTAATGCTCACACACACGCGGTCCAGCCATCCCTTTTATTTGAGATCAACGCATGAGATTGGTTCTCATTTCTTTCATGGTATTTGGTTCTCACCGGAACCGCATCCCATATATATATATAGGTGGGTTCCGGTAAAACGGATGTTACGGTAAAACAAGTGGACAATCTTGGAGCATCGGATTGAAGGTGATGGATGGCCGAATTAAAAGATAAAAATGGGGGTGCATTGGGCTGTCATTCATGGGATTGAATATCACATTGCATTTTGTAAATTTTCCTAATTAACATCCTATAAAATAGGAAATTAGAAGGAGATTGAAGAGAGAAAGCGGAGATCATACATGCCATAACCGGCGAGATTCTTCCACGCAGATTTGGCTCGATTATCATCTCGAACGATCCTCCATAGCAAGTTATTCAGCAAATCTCCCATATATTCAGAAAACGCAATTCACGAACTAGCAAATCTTACGCCATTGACGATCGTCCAACACCATAATCTCCATTGAAGCTTTCAAATTTATCCATAATCGCTACTGCAAAGGATCTTTCTCCGAAAACACTGATTTCATGTGAAGATTTGTGCAAAATCATCTTCATCCAATCTATGCAAAGGATCGAACCAGAATCATCCCTCCATCATCTTCTCCATCCAATTCCGTTAAAAGCTCTACTTTAAAAGTGTTTCTTCGTCGAGATGAACAAAGGTGAGTGGATTCGATTTTTGTACATTAGCAACTACGTATGGTTTGTAGGTTCTAGTGATGTGATTCGTTAGATTCCTTATCGAATTATGTTTTTCGAGGTTTTTCGTCCTCTCATTGTTAGATGAGTAAGGTTGAAGCCGATAAGAACATGGTTTCCCATGTGATTCTTCGTATCTTGAGTACTGATGTGATATTCATACTAGCTTCATCGATATTCTTGATTTATGTGTAGATGTTCATATGTGAATTACTTCTCATAGTGTTGATGTAGTGCGCTTGTGTAATGATCGATATTCATATCCTTTTACTAGATATTTAAGAATAGTGCCTACATATTTGTTACTACATGTGCATTGTGTCACAAAGTATCAAATCGAATGCAACCTGTTATTATTAATATTAACTACGCGAATATGCTTTACTAGATTATGATTATTGCAATGTGATTATCTAGGTTGATTTATAATGAAATTTATGCTTCTTGAACGATATTCAATATTTTGGGAATGATATTCATGTAATGTGAATCGAAATTCAATCTTTATTTTTATACTGAAGTGAATATCGTTTATGGAAATATGAATAACATTTCCTCTCAAACTACTTCTAAATGCTTCACGTGCATATTCATGAATATGTGACTAATATTCATGTATTATGTATCGATATTCATAATTTCTTGTACATGTCAGGGTCGCGCAAAAAGAATGTTTCAAGCGAAGATATGATGTTAGAAAGCTCATAGGAAGACATTGATGTATTCAAAAATGAAATATCAAAAGAAGATGATACAAAATCAAAGTTTTGCAAATAAGAATTATAGTTTTGTTATTCGTATTCAGTTCCTAGATATTCATGTTTTGCAAGTCGATATTCATGCTTTTAGCATTACCAACATTTAGCATTCTTTGTATATAAATGATGTTTTTTGATATTCGAAATTCATTGATAGATATTCATGTTCTTCGACCAGTTATTCATGCTACGCATTACATAATTTATAAATTTTGTAAGGATATGAAGAGATTTGTGTTAAACTTCTAATCTTTTTATACATCATATTTATTCAGTCCGTGTGCAATTTGGTATCAATACTTGTAAGGATATGAAGGGATTTGTGTTCTTTGACCAGTTATTCATGAAAGTAAGTTGTAGCTTACAGCTAAATTGTTGTATCTATAAGCATGAATATCATTCTATATTGGTATGAATATCACTATGTTTTATCATGAATATCATATCCTAAACAAAAAGTAATCACTTCACACTAACACTGATAGTTATACACGAAAAATGTACATGAACATCAACATTGATTACATGAATATTAGGAATAACAAACATGAATATCGCTATTACGAATTGACTTGTGCTTTTTTAAACGAGCATGAATATCACATCAAACAATTTAAATATCACATCAAACAATTTGAATATCAATTGCAACTAGTACAAACAACACCAACAAAACACCAAACATGACCCAACATGAATATCAACAACATCATAGTGAATATCACATCATCAAATTTGAATATCAATTACTCAGAGCATGAAATGTACATCCACCATGAATATCAAAAGCATTTGTATGAATATCACATCAAACAATGCATGCGACCAAAATTTCCATTTAGCTAGCTGATAGATCTAGTGTGCGGCCTATAGGGATAGTGGAGGATGTTTTGGTTAGGGTTGGTGATCTTACTTTTCCTGCTGACTTTTATGTGCTCAAAATGGATCATGATATGCATGCAGCCCCTATTCTATTAGGGAGACCCTTCTTGAAAACTGCAAACACTAAGATCAACGTGAGTACTGGTTCCTTGACTATGGATTTTGATGGCCAAACCATTACTTATAACATCTATGAAGCCATGAAATTTCCCCCTGCTAATGCCCATTCTTTGTGTGCAATTGATATCCCTGAGCCTGTGGTGCAAGATGTTTTTGATGAGGACCACCTAGATGACACACCACCTATTGTTGATTCTAGCTTGGATATTGCTATATCTACTGACTTGCAGGAAGGTGTTACTGAGTGGGACGCTTGCTATAAGCTCCCTCCGGAGCTACCGGGTAAATCACCTTTGCTGCTAACTCCGAGCGAGAAGCTCGCTCCCTCTTTGGTGCAGGTCCCTGAAGTTAAGGTTAAACACCCCCCGGATCGATCCAAGCATGGGGGAGACGCGACTAAGAAGGTCAAGATGGAGAAGTCGTTGAAGAAGAAGAATGGTCTAAGGTTCAAACCTTTCCATGACTGGTTCAGAAAGGAGGTATGGATTAAGAAGGTTCCCAAGGAACCTGACGATATGGATTGAGGTTGTTCGAGTAGGATGTCGAGCCACGACATTAACCAAGGCGCTGCTCGGGAGGCAACCCGATGTTAGGTAGTCTATTTTCTTTCCCTTTCCCTTAATCACTTTTAGTTGTTTTCCTTTTGTTTTTGCATTTTGTGTCGAACTCACCTGCAGGGACGTGAGAAAAACGAAGAAGGTGTTTACGGCGACCGCCGCTTAATTACGGCGATCGTCGTTAATTGCTCAACCAAGGGAGCTGCCTACGACATGAGAACGGCGACCGCCGTTT